>CM046301.1:8018187-9218187 GCA_025267735.1 Mactra quadrangularis | reverse complement strand
GTGTTATATTATTCGTTATATATCGTTTTAAGATGATCAGCTACAGTTTATTCAGGATAAAATGAGATAGTTTGCATGTAGTATTATACAGTTTTGTCTCAGGTCATCAAATGTTCTATGAACAAACTTTTAATACAGAAAAATGAACAAAGAAGTCAAACAATAAAAGGACAACGTCGGCTATCAAATAATATTTTATTCTAATACTACATGTAATATAGACCTAGATTGCAACTAGTTTGATTACGTAATTATGACAGTTTTACAATGTAATTGCCCTAGGGTATGGTGTTGTTGTGAAGTATACAATACGTACAACAGAAACTACCCGTTATTTGTCACACTTCAGTCCACCGTTATAATTGTCTCCTCATTAATCCGGGTACCTAGTATGTCAGTTTGTATGTATACAACTATTGTCTTATAGAACACAACAGTTTAAGCGCTAGTCAACTATAGATGTTTTAAATACTATTTAAAACCAATGAAATGAGATCAATTATTCAATAAACATATGATATAATGGACGGTTTCCGCCATTGTCCAATTACCACAAGGTACAAGGTTAACGCCTCTTTCTCCAAATTGATTCTTATTCAAACAATTAATAGAAAATAACGTTCGTATGAAAACAACAATAACAACGTTTAGTTATTAATATTCATTTATGAGATAGTCTTTAATTATTTTATACATTCTTAATTTAAAAGCACCAATCAGTATCAATAATTCCATATCACGAGAAAATGATGCTCGGAGTATCCTCCCTTTCAAAACAAATAATTTTCGCGTTTTAATTTTGGCGTCTAAGACGATGAGCATGGGTTAATTTTGGCGGTTCACGCAACTAGCATGGGTTAATATTGGCGGTCAGCCTTCAACCGCCAAATATTGACCCCGCCAATATCAAAACATCGAAAAAACGCCAATATTTGCACCCGCCAATATAAAGACGTATACAGTATTGTAAGTGTAAGTTGACAAACTGACTTTGTGTCTTGCAAAATTTGAGCTGAAAATATTCTGAATTGTTAATTTGTGGACAAAAACCCTGGTCTAATCTGCCTCATTTAAGGTCCCGGTCTTATATATTATCTTGTATATTATCTGATTTTCAAATTTGACAGCGTCTTTGTCAACATTTTTATTTATAAATTTACTATAATCAATGCATGGCTTAATGGTGTTGTAAATGTAAATATATGAATGTTTGTTTATTTTTGTCTCTGTATTTATATATGAGGTCCGTTTCAGTATAGATTTTCTATGAGATTTGTCATGCATGTTAATTTTCTGTACATACTGTATAAATTAAAAGCTTCATTCTGGTTTATATAGTTTGAAGTTTTCATGAATCATTTGGTGCCTGTTATCTATTTCGTGATTATTATTCATATTGTTATGTCTGTGCTTATTTTGAATACAAATGTTAGTCGGCCTGAGTAAATTCTCAGTGTTAGCTAGCAACTATAATCAGTTCTTGTATGTATGTCCATGTTACAAATATCTCAGAAAATGTTCTTGTCAAAATGATCATAAAGCATAGTCTTACCCAAGTCTGCATGAAGCATCTCCTTAATTTCTTCTTGAACAATTAGGGACTTCAGTCAGTTATCTTACAGTTGGAATCCTTCAGATTTTACATTGAAGTCCTATGTAAGGGTAACATAATATTTCATCTAATACCTTTCTTGTGAATAACTAAGGTCCGTTATTACTCAACTTATGTCTGTTGGCTTAAAGTTGACATTCACACTCCCTGGGACACCAGTATTACAGAAAGAAAGTAGACATGTGTGTTGCCAACATTAATGTAATTTTACTAATTATATGTCATCACATATAAATTAATGAACTTAAATCTTTATGTACAATAATGTGTACATTTATCATGACTTCTGTGTTTGCTATCATATGTAAAATCCTTGTGCCAATCAGTGTACATGTAACTGATAAATATGATAAAATAAATAAAATTTGCATGGAATTGTTTCGTGTTTATTTTAGATATTAGATATATATTAAATCCCAAGATCCATTGTACAGTGCCTTATACAAGTCCTTGAACAAAATCCTGGTTTTTATGATAAACCAAGGGCTCGTTGCCTAAGCATTTCCCCAGGTATCGCTTCGTAGCAAAATCATAGGAAACGACTTGCTACAAGATATCGCTTCATTTCGCTACGTAGCGAAAGCTAGAGATAAAAATCTTTGCTACCCTAGAGCGCTTTAACAAATCAAAATGGCTGCCTCCGCCGTAATGTAACTTCCTGTTTGCCGACAAATTTTATTTTTATGTTTGACTGACTAAAGATAAATTGAATACAATAAATATTTGTACTTGTTCATTTAAACATATGTTTTTGCAATGATTTTATACTTTTAAAGACTTATTTAATTTGAAATCGCCCGGAAACATCCATTTGCAATGAGTGCAAAAGATTTGATAAAAGGAGAGAACCGCTGCGGGGAGTTTGGTAAATAGCAAGCCATTTCCTAAGAAGAAGCACTACAAGAAAGCGTCTTTTCATAGCGATAAGTAGCGAAATCGTTAGGCAACGCGCCCCAAATCAGTAGTAAATTCCATCAATATGTATCGTGCACACAGCAAGTAATTTTACTTGAGAATGAAATTTTCCAGTCATATGGGAGTAAAACGTACAAAAGCTAAAATAGCACAATTATATCATTGGCACCAGATGCGTGAAGATATATCACTGTATGTGGGGAGTTGTGTCGAATGTGCAGCCAGCAAGAAACCAAGCCAATCACCTAGAGCACCCAAATTTAGCTGATACACTTATTACTGTTTGATCATGTTCATTTTCAGGTTAAAGCTGACTTAGTATTTTTGCTCAGGTGACTGCTTATTTCCTTTTTCTGATGGGCGAATTTGCATTGGTTAATCTTAAAATGATATGTTCCTAGGACTTATGAATGACACTGTATAATTCGACAACAAAGAGATAAGTCCAGGTACATGTAAGAAATATAACAAAAAAGAAACATAAAAAAAAACGATATTTCTTTATTTTCAATAATCTTCGATATTATAATTAATTACAAAATATTATAAAAAGTACATGATTTCAGGCAATAAAACAATTATTTTTGCTTGAATGTTTTTTTCTTAGAAACATACCAATTACAATAACTTTAGGTTTTATGTTAACAATCAAAAAACAGCACAGTATGAAAAAATTATTCAAAATAATTTTACATACAATCTATGCACATAAAAACAGGGCTTGAATTTAACAAAAAAATGAACTGGTTGATTTTATTTTAACTCGCAAAATAAAAAAAGCTGTCGCAATTTTTTCTCTCCAAATTTTAATAGCATTCATAGTAACTATTTATACATGCTATTAAAAACAACATAAAACAGTATTTTACTATAGATAGGACAAGAACGTTACCATGGGATAGATAATGAATATAAAACATGTTTTACTGTGAATCTTTACCTAGTACTATCAGTCTATCCGAGCCTCATTAGTTTAGACGGTAAACTTTTTTCGTTGATTTGAACAAGCGAAAACATGCGAGTTAAAATAAACATTTCTAGCAATTTTCAAAATCCACTTGCATTTTGCGAGTATGCAAGCTCAAATTTGAGCCCTGATAAACTGCACTTAAAAATTTATTTGATATGTAAAACAAGATCTATCATATTGTCCAAGCTGAGGTTATAAGATAAAAAAAACCTTGCACTTGATTGTTCCCAAAAAGTTGGAAGAAAATCTAGTTATTTTTTTTAATATTGCCTAACAACGAAAATGAAGTTTTAACTTCTATAATGGATGAAATGAAGAATGAGTATGTAAGGAGTAGACTGGGTAGTCAATTTTTTTTCAACTGTTCTAGCCTCGATATTTTCATGAAGATTGAATATGATGTTTTAGATAAATATGAAGGCCACATTGCCTCAACAAACCACTAAGCTATTCATATAATCTTCCCAAACTTAAATCGTGGTATTTTAAGTTGTCCTGAGATCATTCATATTTTGACAGTTGAGAAAAAATGAACAATAAATTAATCAACATCATATGTTTCAGTAACTATACAATCTAAATTTTATGATAAAAAATAAATCAATTATTCAGTGTAATCCAAACTTAACCTTGTTAAAAAACTTGTAAAAAGCTGATTTTCCATAAAGTTAAATCTTAGCTATCCATTAGGATACTAATAATAGATTGTAACATTTGAAAGGGGAGTATTAATACTCAGTACAATTTTAACTGTTATACAAGCACTCATACCTAAGGTTTTGTTTTTTATTTGACTCACTGAAAATTAATTGCAAGAGAACTTATTTAAATTCAATTTGGAACCTGCGATTTTCCATTCCATACTGGTCTTAGGATTCACATTATTAGTTACATTAATAAACTAGTGATAAATAAATCGGCATGAAAATTCACTTGCTTTATTGATCTTGTTCGTTCTAAAATATGTGTTAAAATTTAGGAAACAATTTTATTTTATCAATATAAGTTAGTTAAAAGCTCAAGTGCATGTATAACTGTCCATTTGGAATAAACTATACCACTAAAAGAATGAAATACAAAATGCAAATGAAAGCAAAAAAATTGAATCACATCAAATTGACTTTCCAGTGTATTGTTGCAGCCCTACAATTTAATCCATTAGTAATGCAATATCTGATCGAGTTTGTTGTTGTAACTGGTTTGATTAGTAATATGATGTATAACCTACATGTACCCTTTATTAGTAAGTCATTTTTATGATATCATTTTCTCAATCTATAGGTCAGGCTCTCTTCATACATGTCTTAATATTCTAAATATCAAGACATCATTTAAAACAGTTACTGACAAATATATAAAAAACATCTTACCAAATCGGTGAGTATTTTTTTTAAACTGTAGTAAAACTCATATAGTGAGCAACAAGACAAGGCTTGCAGACAAAATGATTAGGATGAAGGTATGAAATTATCCCTGCAGTTTACTATGGTCTAAAATTCATACATAACTGATTCTGAAAGGCCTTGCGTGTTGATGGAGCACACTGTATGACGAGTTAAAAATCCATTCATCATAGTTAAGGAGAATTAAATCTAATATGCTATTTGTCTCTTAAGTGACTATTGTATCATGGCAAATAAAAAATCAGAATCAATACAATTATTTTCATTTGTACTGGGTTTAATGCAATGTCAACACAAGTAAGGTTATTTGACGGAGACCTAACCTAACCTAGCATTCCAGGCCCTTTGTATAACCGCTACAAGTGGAATTCTAGCCCGTACCCTTTAGGACACTAGATTCAAAATCTCTACATTCTTCAAAATGCACTAGAGACCCTGGTTTCTATCAATACAATATCCAGGTAAAATGTAAAAACTCAAAGTTCTCTCTACTTAAAGTTTTATAAAATACCATTTAATGTCAATTTGAGCAATCAAAGATGTTGAGCACGTAGTATATTGTTAGCAGTTTCCTGTCTCAAGTATAGCAACCTAGAGCCATGATCTTATGTTTCAACAAACTTGTTAGTTAAAACTAAATATGATATCTAATTATAATAATGTAATAACAATTAATAATGACTACAAACAATAATTTACAAGTATAAATATCCCACTTGAAAGTTCTTGGACAAAAACATTTATAAACGTATTCATATATTCCCCATAAAGAATTCTAGGAGCTTTTCCAAACTTAGAATTAACTTCTTAATGAACAAATGATTCAAACTTTATTACATGTTTACATATAAATAGTTTCAGGCAGATCTGAGAGGTCGACAAGGGTAGCATTGCTTGATTAGAGCTAATAAATTTTTTACTGGCTTTAACGCCGTGTCAGCACAATTTAGGTCATTTTACGGCGTCCAGCGCACCTAACCTAGCTTTCATGGACCCTTGTCTATAACCAGGTCTCACCTACCCTTCCACAAGGCTGGTAACTTCTCAATATACCAAATGAATGGAGGAAAATTGGCTTATTGGCATTTTTTGGGAAGGGTATAATCTCCCCAGGTTGAATTCGAACCCATACCCCCATCGGGACATGAGCTTCTGAATCCCGGGCACTACCAACTGCGCTATCGACCCTGAAAAGCCAGAATGACGCTTGTGCTGTACATGATCTATATATCTCACAATTTCATTTAAGAATGCTTGCACAGTAAAGTACATTTGATTGAGGTTCTGGAAATGATAAATATTTATATAAAGTAAAGTTAAACAGATTTGAGATCATTTTTAAACAATTTTATGGTAAAGGAAATTACTAAAAACCATCTATCTACATCAGGATTTCAATTAAATTCTATTCTACTTTCATATGATACTACAATTCAGGAAACAAGTAAATAATGAGTTCATGAAATGAGGAATGTTTGATTTAATAATATATGAAAGCACCGGTTAAAACATGCCCAAATATTATTGAAGCAACACATTACATAGGTTAGGTATCAAAGATATGACTAAATGAAAGACGTCCCTTGAATGTATGAATACATCATGACAATATCAACGTCATTATATATACACACTGAAGAGCCATAACGACTAAACTAGCCTAAGTTTTGACTTAGTGTTTAATTTCAAATAAAAATCAAGAGGCATCCTAAATTATTATTTTTTAGTTTTAATACATATTACATTTAGTTAAACAAATATACATGAAACATAAGCAGAGTTCTGAGTAAAAAACATCAAAATCTGCATTGATCATGATGTTCGAAATCAGCCAAAATATTAATTACTAAGTAAAATTCGTTGAACTCATTTAAAAAAGCAAAGGTTGGGGCTAATTTTCTTTGGAAAGGCAAATCGGTCCGGGGTAAAGTAAACAAATATCATTATCATTGCTAAGCCCCTCGCCCTTCCTTTGAACCTGGAATGTATGATCTTCTGAGCAACAAATAGTAGTAAAATGCTTTTAAATAGGTACAAAAATATGTTGAATATTGCATTAGTTGGTTTCATCAAGACCATATAATTATATACTACAAGTACATCATAGCATGAATTGCATTTTTACAAATTGCATAAAAACTCTATAAAAATATAATACCATATTCATAGGATACAAAATTAGAAATAGAAAACAATCTTATAAATGTACTACGATACACAGTGCCCTCCAAAGTTCTTTTACAAAATTATGTTTATAGGATCAATCAATTAACATTTACTCATGGAATAAGAACAATCTGAGCAAATACAAAAACCAGAATTCATTAGTTTGTCAATCAACAATTGAATGAAAATATGTTATATGACTAACCTGTATTTACAGTAGAACTGTTTGCAGTGCGCATGATATTTCTCATATGTAGTAAAAATGTGTGCCATGGGAATAATAAATATTAATTTTCAAAATTTCAAAAATCTTTTGGACGGCACTGTAAATAGAGATGACTTATGAACAGTTATATTTCAGGCACCAATTGTATCACAGGTATATGGATTTACTCGAAATAAATAAACTCTGAAACTCAGTGCATGTTCTTATTGTTTTCACAGACTTACAAAATTTAACATCATTATGGAAATAATAATTATATCATTATACGCTAATAATGAAAATAAGATAAAAATGCCTTTTTTGTGGAGGCAACATGAATAGGGGATAACTCTTAACAAGTGTATACATAAAGTTACAGTAAAATATTAAACTTTTAAATACATGATAACAAATAGTACAACAGAGATAAAGTAAATATTTATAACAACCATATTTTAATAATATTTAAATTAAACTAGAACTGCCACCAGTGGCGAAAATACCCCCGCAACGGCAACATTTCAAGATGACCGCAAGTCAACATTGTTGAAGTCCAAAAGGGTAAATGTTGTAAGAAGCATAAAATCCATAAAAAACAGGATGCAAACATCAAATTGGAAATAAACAGCAAATTACAGCGTAATTTACTATGGATAAGAAAAAGCAAAATGAACAGTAGTTGTCATATTTCAAATGATTTTTACAGAACAGAACAGAACAAACCTTTATTTCTCAAATCATGATACATGATACATGAGTAATAAGTACATTATATCAATAGAAATATAAGAAAAGAAAAAGAAAGGAAAAAAAGAAAAAAAAAGAAAAAAAAGTAAAAAAAAAAGAAAAAAAATACATGTATATATATATAAGAAATATTAACACTTCTAGGGGGGAAAATGAAAATGAACACCATTTGGTTTTTAAGAATGTAAAGTGGAACAACAGACAAAGAGTGATCACATTTAAACTTATCTTCCCAACATTATAAAAAAATTCAAGATTGCCATTAGTTTGTCAATTTGAATTTGAATTTAAGAAAAAATACATATAAATGTCATCAGCAAGAATTTGTAAGCACGATTTTATCAAAATGGGCTGAGAAAAAAGATGTTTGCTTCACAAGATATTAGAAAGACATGTGTGCACAATTTTGCGAAATTTGAGTAAGAAACAGCATACAATACAGTAATTTAAATAAACATTCAAGATGGCCACCAGTTAGCCATTTTGAATATAAAATGGTGAAGAAAAGTCTTACTTATCAACTGTAATAGTGAGACCTTGTATGCAATTTTTTCTCAAAATCCATATAGAAATAAGCATGCAATACTGTTATAATATCAAATAAAAAAATACAGATGGCAGCCAGTCCGCCATTTTGAATTGGAATTGATATAAAGTGCATGTACACATAAACTGTAAGAATAAGCATACTTACAGTTATTAAATCAAATTTTAAAAAAATCAAGATGGCAGCCAGTCAGCCATTTTGAATTGGAATTGATATAAAGTGCATGTACACATCAACTGTAAGAATTCGAACTTGTGAGCAAAATTCTATTAAAATATGTTAAGAAATTAATGAGGGTCAAAAAGGGGTATTTTCGAATTTTCGTGCGTCAAAACCCGAGGTCTCGGGTCTAATTAAAGCCCTAATAGTGAGTCCTTGTACGCAATTTCTTTTCAAAATTTGTATGTAAATAAGCATACAATACTGTTATTTAATTAAATCAAATTCAAAATGGCCACAAGTTGAATTTGAACTATCATAAACTGCATTCACTCATCAACTGTAAGAATGTGAACTTGTGTGCAAAACTCTATCAATATTGGTTGAGAAAAAAAAATTCTTGAGAAACATGCATACTATGCAGTTATTAAATTAAATTGAAAAAAAATAAAAAAGATGCAATATCATATATAACACAATTAAATATTTTAAACAAGTGAGATATGTTTCCATAGTTACATGAGTTTTGTATACACCATTAGATCATGGTATATTACAGCTTCTATTCAAATACATTAAGAAAAAAACATACTACAAATGTATTAATTTTTTGGGACAGACCACGCTTCCAACCAACCAACCAACAAACCAACCAACCAACCAACCACCAGGGTGATTCCAGTATACCCCCGAAAACTTTTTTTGCGTGGGTATAATAAATGTTACACTTCAACCACTAAGTATATATAATAGAGTCTAAAACATAGATGGCAACCCTATTCAGTAAAAAGCTCTAGTCCACAAAAGGTTAAACATTTAAGACAAATACATTCCTATTATGAGTTCATGACAAGAAAAATGGTCTGGCAATTACTGCAGTGGAGTTATCAATACATATTGGCGTATCATCAATATTTATTTCTCGATATATTTCAGTTTCAGTTTTTTATTGTGTTATTTATGGCCTCCGGCCCATACACAAAAACATATATACAATTTACAAATACATAAGTAAATATATTGATATCACTCATATGCTTGGAGCACAATCAATGACAGATTTACATTCACATTAACCACTCACTGAATCACATAGTACTTTTTGACAAACTTTCACACTAACCTTAATCATACAAAATACTGCGGAATTTTAAAGTAAAAAAAAATCAATAACTCAAGAATAAATATTTGAACAAAACAGACATGATTATACATTTAAAATGATACATAATGTGTAGCACTGATTACAGCATTTAAACATTTTTTCCCCAATAGTAAAACAACATGAAACAAAACTTAACATAATACACATGTATATACAAAGAGATTGAACAGAAAACAGTTCAACAAGTAATACTTTAATTAAACAACATGTATTCCTTTAATTAATTTAATTATACAAGATCTTACAAATGGATTAAAGCATACAAATAGCAGATTGCAAATAAAATATTGACATTTCTAAAACTCTAAAAAGTGCAAGTGAGTATATCAGTAACAGCAAAAGTAAAAAAATTCAGGCCTACAGCACAGCAAAAAAGCAAAGACAGATTAATTTATGTTTTTATTTTTTGTTGTTACAAAAGTGACATCACACATAGCAAAATCAAGACCCTTAGGTGTTTCCTCCTTCAGAAGAAAAACATTCATAGAAGCATTTCAAAAGCAGTAAAGCAGTGTTCTGATGGGTCAAAAACTGAAAAAGACACTGACAGGTAATTATATATAACACCAAAAACATTTAACTTTAAAACACAATCAATTTTGATAAAAAAGTAACAATACAAATTATACAATGCAAAATGGACCCAATACTATGTAACAGAACTTTTGGTTTGTTTGTTTGTTTGGTTTAACACCGTAGCAACACATTATATAGGTCATATAACGGCGCTCAGTCAACCTACTCACTCCTCCTGGAAAGGCTAAATCTCTGGATTTAGCAGTAAACCAACTACTAAGCGCATACTTTCGTCAATGACTGACAACTGCCCTACATAATTAAGAATAATAGGTAGGAGAGAGAATGGCGATAGAAATAATGGCATGACCAAGCTCCACATTCTATATATAGAAGGTGAAGATATCACCTCTAAACTAAGACGCACAACCGTCCCAAAATTCGGCGTTTGGTACGCAACAGAATAAAGTGCGGCGCGTGAAGACAAAATCGTTGGATTTTTTCGTTTTTTTGACAAACTCGTTGTTGAAATGTAAAATAAATGATCACTCATGGCTACAGGAATATAAATCTATATATACAAAGTACTTTTAAACCTCTGTAGGTATAGGTGCATAGTTAAACCCTGTAACCTAGTTTCGATTTCAAATTACTGTGTCAAGAATGACAGATGTAAACACGTTATGATGAAGGTTTAACTACCGGTATAAAAGTTTAATTTAATGAGGTTAGTTGGTTGGATAGTCAAATTTCATTGAGTAGACATAAAATTCATACTCTTTTTGTTCAGTTTACTTGAAGGGGGAAATTGATAGAATGTAAACATTGCCACGTGTTTTCAGCTAAATAAACAGTTTTACCCGTGATGCCCGGCGTCTCCGTACAGAGGTCAGTCAGACTGTTTGTGTACAGAATGCAAGCTCCACGAAAGTATGCCCTGCCCAGAAATCGAACCAACGACCCCTCAATCATTAGAATTGCTTACTACCAACTGAACTGAGCTAGCCGGGCGGCTCAGAACTTTTGGCTAAATCTGATTGTCTAGAGTTCATACTGATTATGAATTACAAATTTCCATGATTAGTTCATGATTGCTCTCAGTTTTCCATGATACAACAGGAACACATAAGAACCCAAAACAAATACAATTTAAAAACATGGCATCAGATCAGCCAACATGAGTAGAAAAACGAAAAATGTAACAGTAGTTTAAATTCTCATTTTTCCTACCAAACATCTAAAGTTGCAAATCATGTTGAATACATGAAAAGATTTTCCATGACACTATGATTCTTTGCATAATGTTTTCTAATCTATCGGCAACTTTTCCATGATATTTCACCTCAACTCAAATTCCATGATTTTTCCAGAAAATTTTTATTTGTCATGACTTTTCCAGTCTGTACGAACCCTTGGTGCTTTTCAAAAAAAAATCTTTATAAGTCAAAAGCAATAACCATAAATAATACTCCTATTTTTGGCTTATCAACTTCAAATATTATAGAATTATGTAGAATATTGCATACATTTTGAATATCATATCATAGTTACGCTAATTTAATTATCCAACTGACATTGAACTGCTAGTTATAAGAAATTGACTTACGAAAACTTTTTTCATAAGAATTTTTGAGAAAAGGAGCCCCTGTTCTCATACGTACATATATGTTTACAATTTACAGTATATTCAGGAAATCAACATTTGAATATCTTTTAAACAAAACATGTAAACACTGGGGTTCCTTTACACATGTAAAAATTTGATACAATAGAATTTACTTGGATATACTTCACATGTTGTTATTTTTAATCTACATTTTTACATGAACCCTCAATTATATTTTTCAAAGTATCTCCATTTGTCTCAAAATGTAGTTTCTAATAAAAAAGACTTTGATTGGATGCTTATTAAATTCTATATTATAGTTCTAGTTTTCAGAGAAAATATGAATAATACAAGTTTAAAAACTTATTTGGTCCAAAAGTATTATGCAAATTTAACAAAAAGAAAAGTAAACATACAAGATATGGAAATGTTTGAGCAATCAAATAAGTGTACAACAAAGCCAAGATACAATAATAAACATACTCATACAAAATCACAACTTTGGTATGAAAAATAACAATAATATCTGAGAGCAACATAGTGAGAATATAATAATGGCACTAACTTATCTGTTATCACAGTCAAAAATGCTTTGTCATCAACTATAAATACAGCAGGGCTCAACATTTACAGTGGTCAGATTGTCTGTGACAACCTAACTTAGGGTTCAGGCATCAAATTTTTAAGAAAAGTTGTCCGATAGTGCAATCAGAATATAGATTTTTTTGTGTAAAAAATCCTAGGTAATGCACATGCAATCAGATTCATACCCTTCCATGAACTGTGTAGCAAAATATGCTGTCAATGCAATCCACTATTTTACCTTTTGGATATTTGTGGTTATGTTTTTAATAAAATTTATTCAATATTTTTCGAACTCTCAATTTAAATCATATAAGTACTATTTTGTTTGGGTAATTAATATTTGGTTTGGGCAAGTAAAATGTTAAGTTGGGTTGTTCGATAGTACAGTCTACATAAAAAGTTAATATTGAGCCCAATATGATGCTTCAAGACTCCTAATCACACTGATGTCAGCAGTTATTGGTATATGAGGTCTTGTTTGTTTGTTTGTTTGGGTTTTACGGCGCACCAACACAAAAAGGTCATATCGCGCCGAATATATATGAGGTCTGGTAGTACGATATGTAACAAACAAATACAACAGTTTGTTCATGTATAATATAATATACAATACACTTAAGTTTTATAATTTGCTAAAGAAGCTGCCAACGATTACTGAGGATAGTTTATTATCAACAGGTATTATCTATCATACAGAGTTATTATCATACAGAGTAAAAACCTAGTGACATCACATTGAAAATACAGTAGGGCTCGACCTTAAAGGTCATCAAATTGTTTCAGACAACATGTATTCAGATTAGAGACACCTGTTACTTTAAGTAAAAATTTGGTTTAAGCAAATAAAATATACAGCTACTTATCCAACGGGCCAAACTATTTTTAAAATTAAAAGAACGTTATGCAAATGATGAGTAATATTTAGGATTAATACTCTGATGGTTAGATTTTAATACTTTTGGTTTTGCAATCATACAGACAAATATAATGATCATTAACATGATGGCGTAGCTAACATGCAATTTAAAAGTACCTAGAAATCTTGAACACGTGATTACAAAATGACACAAAAAAGTCTTAAATTCATTTAAAGATTGTCATTTCTGCCTGCCAGGCAATTAAAGCTCCAACCTAACAGGTATTTTTACTTGGAAAAGAAATGCTATGATTTCTATGTTTATGGACATAGGTGGCCAGAATGGTTCCTAGTAAAAACACAATAAATATAAACATACATGTATTATGTATATTTCTCTAACTTCAATAAAAGGTCAGTTTGCCAAAAATATTTGTTCTTTTTTGCAGATACAAACACATACATGAATGAGTACCCTAGATTAGCTTTCTTAAAACTACATTAGCGATGGTACACTCACATCAGTCTTCGACTGAATACTAAAAAATGTCAAAACAATAAAGCGGACGGCATCTTAAAATTGAGCATCATTTTCACACACAACACAAAATGACACAAAAATGATGTTACATACAACATAATAGATAAAAACAAATTTCTTTTCCATTTTAGTTTAATGTTCTGTCAAGGCACTTTAGTTATTGTAGATCACATGACTATACCACCTGACTGCACTATAACTATAGGAGTTGATGATAAAAATAATGACGCTTAATGTAAAGAAGAAATGGTAACTATTCTACATTTTATGTAGGGAAAGCTAACAACAAGTTATTCTTTGATATTCAGCAAGTATACAATGACAGGTAACAACAAATGATACAGTAAACATACAATTTTTTTGTCGATTTCCCTATCTTAACAAATTTTTTAAATGCACAATCATAAAATAACTCCAATTTTCTGTTTCCAAAATGTCCAAATTTGTGTTTTATATTTCAATGGTTAATTCTATATCCTCCACACAAATAAATCTAAGTAGAGCACTAAACTAGATTCTTAGCAGAAATATTTTGCGCAGAGGATTCAGAGTTAACAATTACAATTTACAAGCTATTTCGGGCATTTTCTTGGGGGGGGGGTATTATTCTATGCGCTAATTGATTCTAAATCTTATCTGCATTTTAGCTGAAGCAAGAATTTGACGAAAAACAATCATTTGTTTACATTCAAATAATCATATCACTATATACTCCGAGTATCATAAGTCTGATTATAAAGAAATACATTTTTAATCTTTTTAACATTTCGGCAATGTACAAACACATTCATACTCAATAGACTAATATAAACTTAACAATCAACATTTCAGCCAGTTGTAGATTTCAACTATAATACGTGTAACAGTAGATAACTATTATTAAAAGAATCTATCAATGGAAAACATTTCTACCATGGATAATTTATAAAATATTTCTAGAACATGTATATACAGTGACATCCAAAATTACTTTTACACTTGTAAATAACTGTTTTTATTCATAAAATTTACCTTTCAGATGTGGTGTAATTTAAACCTTTCAGTGAAATCGCCGAAAGTCTAAAAACAGGAAGTAATGATACTTGATTCAGTTGTGATTGTTATGAATATACATAATTACATCAAAGGGTATATTTTTAATTTCTTTAGAAACAGTATTATGTAATATAGTACAGTATTATGTCAGTATCTGCAAAGCGGCCCTCTTGATAAAAATCCTCTGGACAACAACAGCTTTTGATATTTCTCTTATGCATAATTTTAATAAAATTTAACCTTTGAAGTGCGACAACCTCTAAAGTAAAACACATTTTAGTCCCTACCACAGGGTGTTGATCAAGAGAAGTTGTGCGGTATTACATTTACATAAGTGTAAATGAAATTATGGATGACACTCTCCATAAATGTACGACATGAACAATCAAAGTTAGTTTCAAATAAAAACACAACCAAACTAATATTGGAAAAATGAATATTATATCAATATTATTCTCTGTTCTGGATTATTCATTGAATTAATTTTCTTCACCTCAGAACATAAATTTATTTACTTTGAAATTTTCGATGAAATCACGCCTCTTTTATCAGGTGATTGATTTTTATCACATGACCGGGGAAGGGTCATGTGATTATGGCTGATTATGACTGGTGTAAACCAATGGTAGCTCCAATCCATTGTCAGGGTTCAGAGATGGTCTGCGTTGTTTGATTTTAATAGCTTCTTTAACTTTTTATTTTCCATAATTTCTCCTTTGATGTTATCAATCTTGTATTTCTAGGATCGATCTTGTGTTCTTTGTTAGTACAGTGTTCATATATGATGATGTTTGCTTTAAATGGTTCAGAAGAAAAATTAACTCCATGAATAATATAGTTGAACACAGCAAGCCAACTAAGGGTTGAGCATTAGAGGTACTATATGATTCATGTACTTATTCTCTGAAGATGATTTGACCCAAAATATATGAAAGGGTGATTCAGATTTATCATAATTAACATCAAGTGATACATTTGATTTATTTCTAGGATGTAAGCTGACCTGGTAATATGAATCAATTCTTCTGTTCACAGCTGCTTGAAGTAGGCAAGCGTTTTGAGGACCTGAAATTGAAATCAATGATATGTGTATTGTGTACACATGTGCACACACATGATATTAGTTATAAAGATTTGTGACAGTGTGTTTGGGTCCTTCTACCCCGAGAGTACATATACCCGGAGGGGTTAGCCGAGGGGTTATATGTTGCCTCGAGGGGTAGAAGGACCCATATACACCGTCAGAAATCTTTATTACCATTTTATAATACTTCAAATCTAATTAAAATCCGTCAACAGCTCTAAAATGTTCCAAAAAAAAACAACAAATGCGGTTTTTACTTCAAGTTCCCGCTGCGCACCCCATTGCTTATTGACCTTGATCTACGTTTGATCATGATGACGTCATAGTGGCGACCATGTTTTGATGTGTTGTAGGATTTACTATTTGACGTTTAAACTAACAATACTCGTGGATTTAAAGATCGGGAAGTACAAGGATTTCTTAAGAAGAAAAATTACACACAGGCGATATGGATTATATTGACTGTATCAAGGAATTACTCGCTGACGGGATAAACTGTATGGCACGATGGTTCGATGGAAATGGTTTTCCGAAAATAGAGTCGTGAGAAACTACGTGGATTCTTACATAAAAAGATTGTTTGACAGCTAGTTTCAATATTTAAATTTAATGCAAAGCTTGGCTTGCCTGAGTGTGAAGCAAGTCAACCTTTGTATTAATTGCATAATGACTGGATATTTCGTCACACAGTCACAAAATCATGCGAATGAAAAAGAAGCTTTGCCATGATCGGAAGAGTAAAATTTTGTCTCTACAGTTTAGAGTATTGTAAGCAAAAGATTTGTAATTCATGTTAAAAACCTTGTGTAAAACATTATTTTATACAGTACAGCACATTATTGCGTTTTACTTGAGCATTTCATGTCATGACTTAAAAGAAAAACAGTTTTGAACTGATGAAAAATGGCGGACATAAGTAATGAATTTACGTTAACCAAATGTGTATTACAGTAACAGTAGCACATTCGCCATATATGGATGTCGTACCCAAGAAATAGTTCTTGGCGATCACGCTTTTTTTGCCTGTTCTCAAGATTAATCCACAATAAAATGTTGTAATTATTAGACATTAATTCCTATGAACTGTGGTTGTTTGAAAAAACTGAACGTTAGTTGACTGTCTTTCAATTTTAACATAATCCATCTGATATTAATGCGTTCCATATTTGGAATGTGATGTATTTTCAGCCAATCAGCGACGAGATGGCTCAAGTAGTATATGAATTATTTTGAGAGGCTACCCGAGTGGACACGGTGTATATGAACTCACAGACGGTGTATATGGATTTTTTGCGGAATCGATCATCCAATCAAAAGTCGGCAAATTTGTTTTTAGTATTATAATAATAAGACCTATAATGTCAACAAGAAAGATTGTATCGTTTTACTTTGAAAAACAAAAAAATATCAAAAACATATATGACAACTGCATTTGTAAAATAGTTCTTTTTCTACACTTCAATTGCATTTATAAAATAGTTCTTTTTCATTGAAAGTGTTTGAAATAGTTTTAATGCTTATTTTCTTTGAAGTCCAAGGCCGTTGTTACTATTGATAAAGGGGCTTTAAATAAAACACCATATCTTACTACTGTCATGGCCAATCCGAGCCATTTCTTTTATTAATTGTTGAAAACATTCAACAATGAAACGTTCATTGTCCATATCTTTCCATCGACTCACAAAGTCAGGTTCAATAATATCTACGAAAAACATTTCCAACTCTTCTTTTTTATACTTATTCAGCTGCAATAAATAGAATATTATTATCAACATATAATATTGATGTTGAATATTGAATAAAAGTATTTCTGATCCCATACACGAGTCATAAAAATAGCACTAGAAAAAGCATTTAAAGACTGATTTCTTTCTACAAGATTTTCACAAGACCTTAGTATATAGCAAAGTAACATAGCATGTGGATAATCGAATTCTTACACGAAAAAATGTTTTAACTTCAGCAACTTCAGAAAACCTTCACAATCCCAAAAATTGACCTTGTCAATATGAAACATCTCAAAATGCCAATATTTCATACCCCCAATATATAGATGAGAAAAGAAGGACCATAACCCAGTCCATCCCATTGGGTGTATGAAAATATGTATGTTTGTACCTGGGTTACATAATGTTCAAAATTTTCAACTGCACATAATGTAGCTAAAAGTCTAAGACGATTCTGAAGTATCTCCGTACCAGTAAGCAGTATGCTGATAGCTTGGTACAGACACCCATTGTTTTTCCCACTGGTATTATATGCTTTATAACCACCAGGGCAATTTCTGAAACAAGAACAAACTTTGTAAATAAATCATGTCCTACAACCAGTTTAAAAAGAACAGATATTCTGTTTGTTTGTTGGGTTTAATGCCATAGTAACACTTTGTATAGGCATGTAAGTTGTAACAGCGGTCAGTCAACTTACTCACTGTTCCTTGAAATCTCTGGATCATTGCATGAACTTTCATTAAGGTAAGGCCATAAATGGGAGATGTTGCAGACATTTAAAAAAATAAGTGCAAAAATTACAAAGAACAATAATCCATAATTAAGCCAGGTAGAGTCACAATTATATTATAATTCTTTTGATCGCATGATATACTATATAATTGTATGAAGGTTCACTAAAATTTGAATATAAATGGCAGATATGTTAGACATATTAAAAACTTCGACACAATTGTGAACAACATAGGAGGCCAACCATACCAGCCAACTGCCTGAGTTATGCCAAAATATTAGTCAAATATATTCATTAAGTCAATCAAGTTATGGCTATGGACCCCCTTCCGAACTGTCCAAACTTTGGTTATAAATAGATAAAGGCACTGTCCTTCACAGTTAACAAATAAAAGCATTGTATAACAAATGTCAATTAAAGCCACTAAACGAAGACAAAATCTTTATCATCAATCTAAAAACAATTAATACTATCTAAAAGACTATAGAATATAACCACCTTGGGATTATAATAACTCTCCCTAGCGGGTTCCCTTGAAGGGTCAAATTCTCCAAAATATCAGTTTCTTATAAAAGTGGGGTACTTTGATAACATGTAAATTAGACTACGGAGATACTCTCTCAGCCAATCAAATTGTTTGAAAAGTGTTTGACAAAACTTACACGACAATGTAAAGTGTTGGTTATATCAGATCATTTTCCAGTGATTTACTCGAGAAACCAGTGCGTGCAAGTTTTGAGTACGCAAATATATAAACTGAGCTAAAATGAAACTTCTCATTTCAACTAGGTACATAATTTTCTTGATCAGAATAACAAGAGAAAGCATTGATGTTGTTACCCTGTAAGAAGGTTTTGGTGACGTGTGCAACGTCAGGTCTGTCGTTTTTATGCCCCTGCTTATTGCCCATAAGTATTGATGCAACGAATACAGCAACACTCACATGGCATAATAGCTAGTTAATGTGATGTGTCCACAAATTGTGACTTAAACTTGTTTTCTACTGATAAGTCTAAGGTAACATGAGTTTTAATTAGATTTCGCACAAAATTCACCCCACAAAACGTGTATTTATCATAGTACAAAATGTGTTTACTTCCGATGTGAAATTGCACTTATTTTTAGCCACAACAGGATATTCCTATCTTGTTCTTTGAGTTCCATGATTTTCCGTAGTCATAACTATAGGTTTTAATCACGAATTTCAAAATAGTATTAGTATAAATTCTGGAGAAAATACTCGATTTTTATGAGCCTGGGGAGCGTTTTTTATATTTATTTAATGTTTGCATAAGTTTTAAGCAAAAGCATGAGACTTGACAATTATCAGCGTTCTATTTAGTAAAGGGGCTTTAATTCAAGATGCCTAATGAAGTGTCATTTTTAATATTTTGAGTGTGAAATGAAATAGTAGTCATAGTCAGCATTCCTTTGATTCGTAACACAATTGAACACTGTTGTTAATTATTGTGAAGAAAAATATAGCAACCAAAGAAAATGAAAACAAATTTCATGAATTCATCACATTAGCATCTGATATCTAAATGTCTCCAAACCCAATGTAATTCTTTTCCATAAAATCATTTTAAGATACTAGTGTATTCTCAACCATACATTGACCCAATTGATAACAAAATATTTAAGCTAATCTATAAATAAACAGTTATCAATTTTCAATATATGCTTTTTAGAAGGTCTACACATGAAAATGTTTCCACACTCTTGGTGAGAACTGTATATATAGAGAACATTGAGAGAAACTTACTCATAGTAAACTTCATGCAACGAAGAGGAGTCAACATGTTGTGGACGTATTATAGGCTTTCGCACATCCTTCGTTTTTTCTTTAATGGTCTCAATATCTTTTGAATTTAAAATCGTTTGCAATACTTGAGCAGCATCCTGAAAAACAAATACACATCAGTAAAGGTTAATCCAGCCTTCATTCTCTGGGAAAGATTGGACATGTAGCGTGTAGACTTTGTAACTGAGGTCAGTACCATGAACAATGTTCACAAAATAAGTGTCTACAGAGCAACCAATTTACTTCAATAATTTGAAGCATAAAAACATTTTTGCATTTTGCCTATTAGAGTTATCACTGTCTGTTATAAAAGCAAACCTTCAGAATAGAGACTAAGTTGATTATTTGGTACAAATAGAGTTGAAACCCTCAATTTATTAAACCACTATTGTTATTACAACATTAGGGACTAAAGAATGATTTATATGTACAGTCATTGTTGTTCAGTCATATAATAAGGGTCAACTTGGATTAAGCACAAAAAATGCCTAGCATTTGTTTAATTATTCATGCAAGCATGCTAAATCAAACCAACCTTCATATTAAGGCAGGGGGGTGAAAATCTTATGCCCAACATGTACAACTCGGACATTAATCTGCGGACAAGTAAATTTGATTACATTAATTGTCCATGAACAAGTTGTACATGTACATATATTTTCAGTTGCAACTAGTCCTATTCCTGAATGTGATGAATACCCCATTAGCTCTTTGTCAGGAATTTACTATTTTGCACAGAGTATAGAGCTGGTTAAAACTAAAGTTAAAGTTGTGTTTAATGTATTTAAAGCAAATAAAGTAGTAATATATAAATAGTTGTATTGTTCTCTAATCAGTGATCTGATTTTTTTGTTGAGTTTTATGCCATAGCAACAAATTGTATAGGTCATATTACTTTGGTCAGTCCACCTACTCACAGCTCCTGGAAAGACTAAATCTCTCTATTTAGCTGGTATTAGGCGCATACTTCCATCTGTGACTGAGATCTGTTCTACATGAATTTATATATACTTTATTGCGACATTAAAGGCCACCAGCCCATTCACATATAACAATACATACACACAAATACAAATCAGAGTGATGGAGATACATTTGAAACAAAACATTTAAGATATATATCAATTAACATTCTGTATTCAAACGGTCTGACTGACCTTTGTTCGGAGACGCCGCGCATCATGGGTAAAACTGTTTATTTACCTGAAAACACATGGCAACGTTTACATTCTAATAATCTCCCCTTCAAGTATAGTGAACAAATAGAGTATGTATGTTATGTCTACTCAATACAATTTAACTATCCAACCAACTATCCTCATTCAATTAAACTTTTTAACCGGTAGTTAAACCTTCATCATAACGTGTTAACATCTGTCATTCTTTACACAGACGTTGGAAATCGAAACTTGGTTACACGGTTTAACTATGCACCATACCTATAGAGGTTTAAAAGTACTGTGTATCTATGGATTTATATTCTTGTAGCTAAGAGTGATCATTTATTTTACATTTTAACAATGATTATGTCAAAAAACGAAAAAATCCAACAATTTTATCTTCATGCGCCGCACTATATTCTATGGCGTACAAACGCTGAATTTTGGGAGCGTTGTGCGTCTTACATAGATGCATCCTAATATTCATGCATAGAACATGATTAATTGTTAGTGGTAGTAGGAAGAATGACGATAGAAAATACTTCATGACCAAACTCCACTTTATTAAAGGTATGTCCCACCCAGGAATAGAACCAATGCCCCCTTGATCAGTAAACTTGCATGCTAGAGCTAGCCAAGAGGCTAATGATTTTATGTAAAGGAACATATAACCAATGTATTGAATTCAAATAAGAGTCAATTAACCAGACGTTTGTGACAGTCTTATCTCCGATATAAACTTATCTTAAAACATAAAATTAGCTACTTACTTCTTCTGTATCAACATTTGGTATCTTAGTTGGACTAACTGTAGCACCGTTAATACTATCAACATTTGTTTCATTCACAACTGTGCTCTTAAATTGATCTAATGAAAAGCTTGTATCGTCCTTGAGATCATTGTGGCCCTCCATATTCACCTGTCAATGGACAAAAATACAAAGTAAGCTAAAATTGTAAATACTAGCCAATACAGAACTCCCCCCATTTACTGCAAATAACCTTGAACATATTAAGTCACTATTTCAGTAGAGTATAATGCTGTCTCACCAATAGTTATGGTCATTTGATACCAGCTAGTTTACCTTACCAAGTATTTCTTGACCTATATCTATAACATGTATTTGCCTACCCTTCAACAAGGCCAGCGACTTTCCTATTTACGAAAAAATCGTACACTATTGAATTTTTAAATGAAAAGAGAAAACAGCAAAAGACAATTATTGACAAAACATATGGAAACAAGAAGCGCCGCAATACAATGAAACCAGGTTTTCAATGACCAAGTTTGGATGTGACAGAAATGATTCATTTGAAAGCAAAAAATTTAATGCATGCAAAATGAAGCAATTACGTGGAAACTGAATTTCTAATTAAGCAACAGTGACATTGACCTAGATCACAGACATTGGGTAGCAATCCCAAGCTGCCTCTTGATATCAACTACCAATACACCAAGTTTGGTGTCAAAGGTCAAAGCAAACTAAAGTTATTGAGCAAAAACTGAATTTCTATTATTTAATTTTAATGTCAGTGACTTTGACCTTAATCTCAGACATCTGGGAAGCAATCCAAAGCTGCCTCTTGATATAAGCTACCCATACACCAAGTTTGGTGTCAATAGGTCAAATCAAACTAAAGCTATTGAGAGGAAACTGAATTTCTATTTTTTGTGTCAGTGACCTTGATTCCTGATCACACCGGGGTTGCAATCCCAAGCTGCCTCTTGATATAAGCTACCCATACACAAAGTTAAGAGTCAATAGGTCAAAGCAAACTAAAGTTATTGAGAAAAAACTGAATTTCTATTTTTAATGTCAGTGACCTTGACCTTGGTCTCAGACATCTGGGTAGCAATCCCAAGCTGCCTCTTGATATAAGCTTCCCATACACTAAGTTTGGTGTTAATAGGTCAAAGCAAACTAAAGCTATTGAGAGGAAACTTTCTTTTTTTTAGTGTCAGTGACCTTGACATTGATCACAGACACCGGGGTAGCAATCCCAAGCTGCCTCTTGATATAAGCTACCCATACACCAAGTTAAGAGTCAATAGGTCAACGCAAACTAAAGTTATTGAACGGAAACTGAAATTCTATTTTTAATGTCAGTGACCTTGACCTTGATCAAAGACACCTAGGTGGCAATCCCAAGCTGCCTCTTGATATAAGTTACCCATAACCAAGTTTGGAGTCAATAGGTCAAAGCACACTAAAGTTATTCAGCGGAAACTGAAATTCTATTTTAAGTGACAGTGACCTTGGCCTTGATCACAGACACCTAAGTAGCAATCCCAAGCTGCCTCTTGATATAAGCTTCCCATACACCAAGTTTGGTGTCAATAGGCCAAAGCAAACTAAAGTTATTGAGCGGAAACCAAAAGTTGATGCCCCCCGCCCCGCCCAGACGCCTGACCGCCCGCCCGCCCGCCCGTCGACTTCGGCATAACAATAACCTGGTTTTCGTTGAAAACCTGATTAATTACTTACTCACTAAGTTTGTAACTAAATAAGAAGTTTTTTATGATTAATGAATCTGCATTTTATCAAAAACCATGTGAAATAATTGATGGCATACTTCCAAATATTTTCAAATACATTAATTTTCTCTACAGCTTAAATCACTTTTATGTTAAAAGATTAAACTTGAATATTGCACTGAGTGGCATATAACATACATGTACTAGGTTTGTTCCAAGATGTTGTTGAAAGATGAGTTTTGAAATATTTCAAGTACTAATTTGAGAATTCTAAAAATGAATTCATCATATTCTTAAAGTATTTGACATAATTGCCCCCAACTATCACTGAAATAACATAAATTGTTCATAAAAACATACCATTTCAAGTGCTGAATGATAAACTGAACTTGCATGAGATTCCTTGGGATGCAAAAATGGTACTCCTTCAGATGGTTCGTCAGAATCTAAACTGTTCATGTTGTCTTCTGAGTTAGAAACATTCCCATTTTCTGCAGTCTAAGTGAAACATACAGAGAGATAATCATTTTTTCACGTTGTGTTTAATACCATCTTAACACAAACAAGGATGTTAAACAAGGCCAGTACTTTCTTCATATACCTTACTATTGGAAAAAAATGACATTAATGTGCCACTCATAATACAAAATTTGAATTTTTAATAAAGCCTATTGTGCAAAGGACAAATGAAAAGAACAGAAAATAATGATGATTATTAATTTAGCAGTTGACATACACTATGTTCATCATAACTTTTAAATAATGTCCAAAAGTCTTTGGATAAAAACATGATTTTAGGATAAAACTACACATAATTCACATTCTCCAATGCAAAAAAACCCAACAGAACATTTAAGCAAATTCCAAAAACTGCATTACTAAATTTGTCAACATATGATTTTAACAACATGCACATGTATTGTCCACGAAAAAGCTTTAATTATAGAATATAGTAAAATTATAGAGCTCTGTACCTTTGGTCATATTGAATTCCATTTGTCAACATATGATTTAATCTACATGCATTTTACATGAGTAAGCTTTAATTATAGTAAAATTATAGAGCTCTGCAGGCGCATAGGAGCTGGGGCCGCAAGGTCCCCGGCTGCAGCCCCCAATTTTCTGGCAAGCAGCAGCAATGGGGCCGCAAGTTAATATTTCATGACACAAATATTGAAAATTTTGAGGTCTCATACAAAGAATTGTTCCTAAACTGGGGGTACTGAAAGTGCTGGAAATCGAGTTTCAGAGGCTTACATTCACAAAAGTTTCCACCGACGGGCACCCACCCAATCTGCGGCCCCAATATTCAGATAATTCCTACGCGCCTGCTCTGTATATACGATAAGTTTGTTTTCAAAATTCCATTTGTCATAAAAACTACAAAATTTGGTTATAAAACATACCGTCCCAGATGCTGTATCATCAGCTGAATGATTGGATGAACCATCAGTTTTATTGTCACTATCAAAACTTTCCATAGAGTCTTTCGAGTGAAGTACTTTCCTATTTTCTGCATTCTGAGTGAAACATAAATAGAAATAAATATACATTTTATTTAGGTTGCTTTTCATGTCCATTCAGAACAAATGAGGGTCACTTTATAGCAGCTTGATTACCAAACATCTAATAATTATGTTTTTTTTGTTTCAGACAAGCGCCAAGGATATCCAAGAAGTTTACAAAAGTATAAAACTGGCGTTGGAGATGTGCATCTAGTAGTACACAGTTTTCCACACATAGCATTCGGAAAAAGTCGAAGTGTTCCGGGAGGCCACATAAGTGGACGGAAACACACTCGTAGATGTAGCAAGAAGCATGTTTACTCATCAGGACTTGCAAGACACAGCAAAACTACTGTGTGTGTTATTTCCAGATTATACATTCTGCACTGTATTTTTCTAGTCGATGAAAAACATTGCCTTTCTGTTAAAAACTTAAAATGTTGATCCAATATTAGGGGTTCGCCCGGTTTGCATATATTATGCATGTTTTGTTATCTAATTTTGCTATGTGGTAAATATTTTACGTGTTTTCACTGAGCACAAACCATTTCAATATAAAACATTTGCAGTCAATATCAAAATAATAAGGTCATATTCTAGACTTGACTATAATACTTGGTCACTAATTCAAATATAAGAAAAAATCAATTAACGCTTTAATAGTGTTTATTTATTGGGGTTAATATGCATACAAAAATGGTAATAAGAAACATAATAATGATGTTCAGGCCAAATGTAAAGCAATATTTTGAGACTAAATGCAGATTTTAAGATAATGGTTGAAAATTGAGTTTATAGACTTGGTACTTAGTTTGGTTTATATGGTTCATGGCTTTTCCACACAAAAAGTCACTCGTTATAAATATGTTTTAGATCAAGGTGTAAACAATAATGGGTCAAATTTATATGTATTATAGGGAGAAAACATATACGTGTAATTAGTTGTTAGCATCTAATATTGTTTACAAGTTTATGGATGATAAAAGCACATATACATGAATAATATATAAACTCATGAGTTCAATATTGAAAATATAAAATCCTTATGATAATTATTTAAAATATTTTTTTGTTAGATGAATAAAGTGTAAAAACAAAACCTGTCTTTTTATAATTATGAACAAGTAACAAACGTGAAAACCAAATTAAAGCCAGATTTCGTCCCGATGGATTGAATAGAGAACTAAGTTATATTCCCACGGAAGAAATTCAAAGTTCATCAATTCAAGCATGATCTCTTTTTAGGGCAACATGGAGGAAATTGTTGTCGAATGTCATAGTAAAAGTATCAAAATCCGTGTCAGTAATCACATTAAGTAATTCTACATCTATCATATTGTCTTCAACAGAATCGGTACTAGAACTGATGTTGTTCAAATCATCTCCTGCTTCACATTAATCAATGACTGAATTATCAGATGTCTTTGCTTTATCTAATCTGAGCGATGGCGATGATTCAAATAGGGTTTTTGGTCGTTTACATACTGGTGATAGTAGGGTAACTTTGTACGAGTTCTTTCAAATCTACGTCTGTAATTATCAGGTAGAGTGCCTATCGAGCTTCTGGAAACAGCAACAAGTCGAGTTTTCTTTCTCAAAGTGTATTTTCAGCCGTAGCGGCCTTTTGATGTTCTTCTCTTGTTCCTAGCCTGAAAGAATAAACTTAGAGAAAATAACATTTTATATATACTTATCACAGAATGGTGATAAGAAAGGATAGAAAAACGTGGGTTTGCAAAAAGCAAAAAGTGTTGATGGTAATCCATAAAAGTTGAAAGAATGAAAATGCTATTAAACGGTAACTGATGATTTATTCCAACGCACTTACCATTCATGCCGATTTTCGTTTATTAGTTAACACCACGATTAATACCCTCAATTGGTAAAATATTTTCTTTATCTGATCGGTTGGCATCGGTAACAGCGTTTCAGATTTTATGTGAAACCGGGAATCGGCGATGGGGATTGGTGATAGATCGGTTGTTTTTTTTTTCAGTTAAAACGAAACCAACTAGCACCAGGTGGCTCATTAGCGGCATACATGGGTGATATAGGTCATAAACAACTTGCCAATCGTTAATCCGTTTGAAGTTTTCACCGATAAAGAATTTTAAACATTTTAAAATCCGATCAGTAAGTTTTCACCAATGAATCTCATCTTTTCCCAAAAGTTTGTGGTAAGTGATAAATCTGTGGTTAATCAGAGATGTAGTTTATAGATCGGAGTTCGTCGGTATTGCTCTTTTCTGGAAAAAAACGTACAACCGATCAATCACCGATCCCCATGTGTAATCGGGCCCTAAGGGTCCAGTTACTCATGGTGATCAGTGAAAGATCGGTTGCTCGTTTTCCCGTTAACTGTGGAACCAACAAACAACGATTTAGCATCGACATCTCCGATTAGCCGCCGATATATCACTTATCACATGCTATTAGACTTGTGCGGGTTAAAACCCGATGTGAACATGAACAGTGGTTATGAGAAAAGATTGGGGGGGGGGGTTCCCAAACGAATACTATGCTTATTCTTATTGAACCACACTGCCAAGGCCACGCTTATTAATCATGTGGCATTTGTGTTGACAACGCTGTTGCCCCTCAGCCAATTAAAGCGCTTAAAAAAGTGCTTGATAAATCGCAAACTCGAGGTTAAAGTGATGGACACTTCGCATCGTTTTCCCGTAATTTACTCGAGAAAGCAGCGCGTAAAAGTCTAGGGACGTCACATATATTTAAAGTTATACAACTCGGAAATATTTTCATAGTTTAGAGTTAAAAGGCAACACGAAGCTCCGCTTGCAAGTTATATTATCTAAAAAAAGTGGTACAAACTGCCTAACATGCCGATATCGTTGGATCCTATCCAAATCCACTTCCTGAAAGTCAGCTGTTGTCGACGTAACTGCCGTTTCAGTTTATCCCACAGGTGTTCAATCAATTTGTAAAAATAAATGATGTTAGCTTGTGGTTACTTTTAGATTGTTGTCGCCCAATGTCATTCTGATAAACAAGGTAATTGCCAAAATATAGAGGCAATCACAGGACGTAATAGCTGGCCAATGTAACGTCTTTGATATTTCCGTAGCACACAATGACCAAACCATAACCCAGCCACCACTGTAATAAGGATTTTTCCTCGAAAGTTCATGCCATCCTCTTAAGTTACCGATACGTCCGTTAAGGTTCCATAAGCCGACATTCTGCCAACGCTAGCCGAGTGTAACGAGTCCACATAAGTTGTTTTAAATTTAGAAGGTAACAAACATTTTGAACAAGTACGGCATACACCAGTCCATTTACTGTTCTCAAAATCAATTAACTTGGCGTCCACCACTACCATTTTACCTCACATGACATAGTGATAAATCTATCACGGTAATGAAGTTGGCGAAAATATTTGCCTGGTCGTACCGACAATAAACACAGTCTGCCTGAACGTGGCCAATCAGCAATTGTTTCTCTATCTCTAAGCCTTTAATGTGTCGCTTCTTTTTCTCATCAGTATGTATCTATGTATAAAACTATCTACGCGTAATAATGAGTTTTAATAAGTTTTCGCACGAAATTCACAACACAAAACTTGTATGATTTAGGCTAAACCATTTTATCTAGTGTTTTGCATTATTTTATAGCCGTTGTTGGATAAAACAAGTAAACAGTAGGCATAATTAACAAATAGTTTATTCAATTCACCCGTTGTCAAAATCGGATAGAATAAATCGCGCAGATAAAGACATACAAATGTAAAAGAAGTATTGTGAAGGCACCCGCATGGCATACTATCCGTGTGGAATTTGTGTTGCACTAGTATGCAGATGTAAGGATAAAGGACGTTATTATTGGTAGTATTGCAAATAAGTTAACATAAGTATTACATGTCATTTTGTATTTTTCCCTAAAGATGATAGTATGTCTACTGATATTGTTTTATGTTGTTAACTTTTTTGATGTTTTAAATGAACATCTCGCAAAGTTAATAACCTTACAGCTGATAAACTGACATCTATATCTATTTGTTTGTAAAAATATTTTTGAGATGCTCCCTCATAAATCTTCAGAATCGACTGTCCATGTTCACACTCTACCGTCGTCCGCACAAGTCTATTTGGAAAAAATTGTTTAACATGTTAAAAATTCTCGATCGGTAAATATTTCAAACGAACTACCCGTTGACAAGCTGTCTATGACCGATATCACCGATATGCCTCTGATAAGGCACCGATGTACAAATATGAATCGCCGATAGGATAAGACAGTTGGTTTTCACCGATGAGACTCATCTTTTCCCAATAGCCTGTGATAAGTGAAAAATCGGCAGCTATTCGGAGACGTCGGTGTAAAATCGGTGTTCGTTGGTTCCGTTCTTAACTGGGAAAAACGAACGACCGAACTATCACCAGCCCCCATCGCCAATACCCGGATACTCATAAAGTTACAGATGAAAACCGATCAGATTAGAGAAATAATAATCTGAATGAGGACCGATTAAAGTCCGACCGTTTGTGTAATTGGGGTGCGTTGGACGCTGTAAAATGACCTAGAGTTGTGTTGATACGGCGTTAAACCCAGTAAAAAAATAACTGGGTGTAACAAAACCTACCGTGCTTGTCACGAAAACAAACAGCGAACAGTTATATACAATGTATACAGAAATACTGAATGTATGCAGTATGCTTTCAATGCAATATTCAACTTAGTGTAAAATTGAAGCCGATTATAATCATATTGATCCTAGGTGCATAATTTGAGCAAACCTTGCAGAGGACCTATAATACAAGCCAAATTAAGTTACTGTTGGCATGTAAAATTAAATATACTATTTAATAAATTGTCGACTATGTACGCGCATGCACACACACTCTTACGCATGCATTAACAGACGCCGGTTTGACCATTACAATAGCTTGTATATATATTGTAGTTTTAAAACAATCTTACGTTTTACAATTTCTTTTTGTATCTTAATTATAAATGACCAAACAAGTCTTCTAAAACATCTTCCTATGGATACTGAAACAAGAAAATATAATAATCAGATGTTGAACAAGAATCAGTTTCCAGTATATCCATCTTTTGTTGTAACTCTAGTGTATCATTTTTAATAAAAATTAAGTTTTGTGTAAAAGAATTCATGATAGATGCTGGCAGCAATAAGACAGAATTTATATACAAAAATACAACTTTTGCTTAATACTTGATCATATAAAAACATTAATTTCAGGAGAAAACTGAAAATTGATATAAAAATCTCCAACCTATCATAATGAATAGTTGGGAGAATTTCATCGATTCCAATCCTAGGTTCCGCATAAATTAAAAACTATTAAACTTTGTACAATAAACCACGTATCGTCTTGTTTCAGAAAGTTAGTAGCGTGTTCTGGTACATAATTTTTTATCAGAGGAAGCTATTTAAAGAAGATATTAAAGAAAAAACAACCTTTTTTCGTTTGGCGGCCATTTTTCTTGTTTTGATATACTGGAGAACGTTCACCGTCTTGAAATGGTGAAATTGTTAAAACAAAATTGCGGGAAAATATGTCTGGAAAATGCCAGAATACTTGCTATTGGAGAGATCCAACAGACTGATAACTTTAACATATCAAAAACAAAGGGAAATAATCAATATTTAAGCCAGGTAAGGTTGCCGTTACTGTATAATTCTTTCAACAGATGGTATGTAATCATTGTATAAAATTTCATCTTAATCTAACCATAAATGGCAGAGATATCAAACAATTTGAAAGCTTTAACACAAAAAAAACAAAGGGATATAATCCATTTTAAAGCCAGGTAGAGTTGCGGTTACTGTCTAAGTCTTTTCAAAAGATGGTATGTAATCATTGCATGAAATTTCATAAAAATCTAACCATAAATGGCAGAGATATCCAACAATTTGAAAACTTGAACGCAAAAAAAACCAAAGGGAAATAATCCATCATTAAGCCAGGTGGAGTTGTGGTAATGTCTTAATCTGTTCATCACATGGTATGTTATCATTGTATGAAGTTTCGTAAAGATCTGACAATAAATGGCAGAAATATATGCTAAATTAAAAACGTTAACGCAATTGTTAACGACACCAGACATCCGCCCGCCCGCCGTATCCGCCTGCCCGCCCGTATCCGCTCGCCCGCCCGTGTTTCGCCAAACTATTAGCCGGATTTTTTTACGAAAATTTCCAAACCATATACATGTTGACATCTAACATTTAACAATAATTTGTCTACCTCTGGAACACATCTGACAGCTGTGACTGAAATCATGTTCGTACTATTTTATACACTATAGTAAACAAATCATGTGAGGTACATTTATAAAAATATCCTAAGTGATTGGGAAAAAGTTGAAAATAAGTCATTCTGGCCAGGGAAAATGTACTGCCGTCGTTGGTATTCTGAAAGAGAATGGGAGGCATTGTTTTATACAACCGCTGATAAAGAATATGAAAATTATTGTAGACCAGTAGACTAGACATGACAAAACTATCGAACTGTTTGATCATTCTTTACTTTTTCATCATGAATATTAATTCTACAACTACGGAGACATGTAATATACTTACCTGGAATGTACGCGGGGCTATGTCTTCGTCAGGAAGTCTCAGTCAGTTACTTGATGAACATTGTATAGATATTGCGTGTGTGATTGAACATAAACTCATGGAAAAATCACGATCCTTTCTAGACTCTATTCATGGCAACTACAAAGCATTTACATTATGTGATGAAACTCCGTCTAACATATCGAGATGTGGTAAAGGTGGCGTTAGTATCATGATTAAAAAATCTCTAAGATTCACTTCAAGCATACTAAAGCTTGAAAATTTCAAAAATATCATAGGTGTTAAACTTTTGAGTACAGACTGTGTTCCAACATATCTATTTGCTGTGTATATGCCTTCAGTAAACTATGATAAAGATACTTATATAGAGTTTACGGACATGATGCAGGGACTTGTTGATCGTTACTCAGCGGAGGGTACGGTCATGTTTTGTGGCGATTTCAATGCTGACGTCACTGTAAATGAAACTGTTGGACAATACTCACGATCTCAAGTCTTGTGTGAATTTCTAAGACTTAATAATATGTGTACAATACCGACGTCAGGTGATGCCAAATACACGTTCCGACCAACTAAGAAAACCCTAGACTACATTATCACTCACAAAAAGTCGCGTGATCTCATACAGTCCAATCGAATTATAGACGATGAATTATGTGTTGTATCCGACCATTTACCTATACTATCCGAATTGCGAATTCCATTAACGAAACATTCGATAAGTCATGAAAGCACAATTGCTTGGAACAAATGTACTAATTCACAAATAAATAATTATGTAGACTTACTTGACGTGTATCTCAAAACGCTTGAATTATCGTATTTAGCTTATAATAGTGAAACTATTGAAATACTATATAAACATATAATAAAAGCAATTCATAGCGCTTCTCAAGCCTTGCCAACTACAAAATTCAACAAACATGCTAAACCTTATTGGACGGCAAAAGTAAAAGCCGCACATACAGATCAGCGACAGGCTCGAAGAAAATGGATCAGTAACGGTCGTATTAGAGACCGCGACGATACATTTTATGTACAATATAAACAGGCAAAACGCAAGTTTATCAATATTCAAATCGAGGCTAAACAAGAAAATGACTCACAGTTTTACACTGAACTTACGACAGCAGCCAGTTGTGATATAAGACAATTCTGGAGAATGATTAGGTTGAAACAAAGTAAACGGGTCAATATAGTGACTGAAATAATAATAAATAAATCCATTGCCAGAGACCCACGGTCAATAGTGGACGCTTTTGCGACATACTATGAAAAAGTGTTCACGCCCAAACAAAATTCGAATTACAATATAGATTTCCACCGGGAACTTAAGCAAACGGTTGAAGAATTTCTTACCTCCGATGACTATAGTGACGATGATATTTTAACTTCAAAAATATCCAGTTATGAATTGGAAAATATAATCAAGCATATAAAAAGCCGCAAAGCGCCTGGGCATGATAAAGTAATGAATGAACATTTAATATACGGTGGTACGACGTTAACACATTATTTACGTGTTCTTTATGATATGATGATTCAAAACTCGTACGTCCCGACAGATTGTAAGCTAGGAATTATAGTACCAATATACAAAGATGGGAAGCCAAAGACTGAATGTATGGGTTACCGACCTATAACACTTTTGCCAGCGATATATAAAATATTTGAGAAAATTATTCACCAGAGACTTGAACTTTGGTCTAAGTCACACAATAAACTATTTCCAAATACCCAACAGAGTGCTTATCAAAAAGACATAGGAGCAATAACGTTATCATTTAACCTTCAAGAAACAATTGCTACAAATAATGAGTATGGGAGTGCGACACACGTTGCTATGTTAGATACCGCTGGTGCCTTCGACAATGTGATCCACGATGGTCTTTTTGTTAAGCTCCATGAGTATGGAGTGAAAGGGAAACTTTTACGGACTATAATTAACTCATATTCAAACGTACACAGCAAAGTGATGGTTAACGGAGTACAATCAAGACCATTTCCGGTACATCAGGGTATACGACAAGGTGGGGTTCTTTCAACCTGGTTATATCTATTGTTTATAGATGAACTTTTAACAACATTGGAAAGATCGGGTAATGGATGCAAGGTTGGATATTTAAACGCTGGCAATCCAACATTAGCGGACGACTTAACGCTTGTATCACAGAATAATAGTGCTCTACAAAAACAAATAAATATAGTTACTAACTACGCCAATAAATGGGGTTATTCACTGAATGAGAGTAAATGTACGTACATTGTATTTGGCAATACAGTTCATGACTCATACGTGCATATAAATAATAAAATGATAAAACCGAATGAATCGGGAAAACATGTAGGAATCGAACTGAGTCGTAATATGAAATGTAGCACGGCTGTGGACACCAGAGTAAGAAAGGCAAGATCATCAATATTTTCTGTGTTGACTGTTCGAGCCTCACCCTGTGATCTCAACCCCCTTATAACTGCAAATCTCATACAGAAAATTTCGGTACCAATTGTATTATATGGAGCTGAATTGTGGTCAACACTTACACCAACAGACACAATGAAACTTGAACGATTCTTGAGACTAGCCTCAAAAATGTGCCAAGGTCTTCCAATGAGAACTAGAACTGACATGTGTTTGAGCCTACTAGGCTGGCTTCCTATGATAGCTCTTATTGATAAACGTAAACTTTTATTTTTACATAAACTATGTACATTAAATCATAGAATACTAACCAAGAAACTGTTTGACTTTAGATTAAGCCTTTTCTACATTAGAGGACAAACAATACAAATGGGATTTATACCTGACATTTTGTGTATTTTACAAAAGTATAACCTTACATGTTTTATAGACTCATACCGAGAAAACAATGTATTTCCACCAAAATTGACTTGGAAGAAAATTGTAACTTCTTCCATTTATAAATTCCACGCCCATCAATGGCGGATCCGAGTTACGGGAGATCCGGACTTTAACAGATTCCGGAATGCACACCAATGTATACAGCCGTCCTCAGTGTGGTCTACAGCAACCTCGTTTGATGAACTCAGGTGTGCGTACTCAATGATTCGATTTTTGACAGACACTCGTCCTCCGCAAGCAGGACTATGTAAACATTGTGAAATCATGAGTCCAAATGTACGTGTTCATTATATTAGTGATTGTGGATACTTTGACAATATGAGACAGACAATAATGTCAGAATTTAAACTACAATCACAAGAATTACCAACTAGTGACTTTTTATCTTGTCTCGTCTCAGAGATCGGAGAACAATATAATAATGATACATTTATTAGAGCTACGTGCAAATTTGTGCATAAAACTTTCTACCATAATAATTATGGTTAGCATCAATCAATGTTTAAAAAAAACTGTAAGTCATCTTTTTTATATATACATGTATATGTAAAGTTATCAAAATGGACAATAAACAACACAGAGCAATGAACTGCATAAAAAAAGCTCTGACGCTCTTAACATTTGACGTTATCACTTTGAATAACATTTCTATTTCATTTAATTTCATATCACTATGCCAACTTTGTATAAGTCTAACCTTATCATTACTTATATATTTTTGTCATATTCTTTGTAAATTGTACCTATATATGTTTACATTTGTACCTTATCATTAATTCATTCTTGTATGTATATGTATAAATCACCATAGGGTGGAAATAAAGAGTATATATATATATAAGTATTTAACATATAAACATTGAATAAACACATTTCTATTAATGCAATGCTTGAATTTTTTATGCATTTTATGAACAGTGACTGTCTTGGTTTAATAAATCTTACCTGAATATTAATGTCTCCACGTATTTTGTATGTAACCTTATAAATAATGTGTTTTTTTTCTGTAGCCTTTTTATCACTAGAGTTCTGGAAATATATAATACTCAATAGAGAAAAATGTTAACAAGAAAGAACTGACAATAAATAGAGAAATATATGGCAAAGAAAAACTTTGACGCAATTGTTCAAGACACCGGATGCCTCACCGTCCGCACGGGTTTCACCAAACTATAACCCCATTTTTTTGTTGAAAAATCCGGCTAAAAATGTACGAGGGATGATCAAAAATAATGTGGAGTTTTAATACTGCTCTTACAATTTTAACAATATTTTTAAAATCTTAAGTGGTTGCAAATTGGAACATTAAAATAATCAAATGAGGCAATAAAATTTGAATCTTTATAATCATACGACCACATCTGGCGTTTTCATAACCAAGGTAACACTGATGCGGCGCGCGCCGTTATAATCACTATATTTGAGTAATGTATTGTATTGTTTCTCAGAACAAAAATGAAACAAAAACCGCGAAATTTCAGGAACTGCTGCATAGTTGATAACGTGATGTCATCCCCAAATTTGACTCGATTGTTCAAGGCGTTATTGAGAAAACAACATTCATAACGCTGTCTCAACAATGCAAGAAATGTTAAAATGGCGTCATTTGACCGGATGGAAGAATGTTGCAATAAAGAAAAAAATCCAGTCAGTAGAAGTTTATTTTTTAATGGCACAAAAAGTTTGGGGAGGGTGAGAAAAGCTTTGAAGAAATCCGGGCCGAGAAAATACGGAGCGACATCAAGAAACAGTTGAAAGGAAGGGGTTTCCGGTCTTTGCGAGAACTCAGTAGCTGCATTGTTTCATTTTAGGCAGTATCCAACCCTAGTTGGTGTTTGATCATGGACTGATATCTACAGTTATTCTCCCTCCTACCACTTATTCTTTGTAATGAAGGAAAGTTGTAAGTCACTGATGGAAGTACTGTGCCTAGTAACAGGTTAACAGCTAAATCAAGATTATTTAGCCTTTCCAGGAACGGGGAGTAGGTTGACTAACAACTGTGATATGACCTACACAATGTATTAAGGCGTTAAACCCAACAAAACACTGTTTGAGAAATAATGTTATTCCCTTTTACACATGGGCACTGCAAATTTTGATGAGCATTTGTTGTGCACATGCACTTCTTTGCTATTTATCCCACTAGCTGAATATGCAGTGTAATTTGTCAGCTGTTTAGCAATTCTATTAATAATTATACCAAGAAGAAAAAGACCCACGGTTTTGATTCAAAGAGAAATTCTTTTTAATAATTTACATAAAACTTCTTATAACTGAGATCTACAAGTAACTGAGAACATTCCATAACTGTAAACTCTTCACCACATAAAAATCCCATAATTGAGAACTTCCTATAATTTAGATCTATCTTTAATACAGCACTACACATAATTGAGACCTACCAAAAACTGAGAAATTTCCATAACTGAGAATGTTCTATTTCTAACAAAGAACTTTCCATTATATAACTTCCTGCAGCTGAGGACGGCCCATAACTACAAGCCACTTTTTCTTTTTTAATTTTTTAATATACGTTTTTAGGGATAATTTCATCCTTCCAAGACAATTTTAACAAGAGCAATCCAAGGACAGCGCGCTACACTTTTTAGGTGTTAGGCTTATCTTTAAACAAAAATGATTTCAAGACAGGACAAAAATCAGTCAAACAATAATTACCAATTCATATTTGTAAAAATTAAAGGGGAATAACTCTTAAAACATTCATCCATAGTTCAGTCCCTTGAAAGTTAAGTTAACATAGTATCAATGAATAAGCATATTTACTTTCATTTAAGTATCATTTTAACGGAATATGAATAATTCAATTTGAACGAATTTCAACATTAAAGTAAATGGGTACAACTAAAAAATCATCAAGATGTATGTCCCTTTGTAGTCGAGTAGATGAAGAACTGATGAATAAGCATACTAACTGTCATTTAATTATCTTGATGAGTATTGAAATTATTTCATTTTGAAGTACTTTTTCCCTAATTAAAAAGTTGAAAGGGGACACAACTCGCTAAGGTTACCAAGAAAACAAACAAGAAGCATGAAGGTATCTGCTTGCTAACTTTTATCTTTTTAACTTTTCCCTCCGAGTAAGGTACCGACCCACCTTAAATATTGAAGTACAAAGTGGAATCACTCTGAAAGTAATTCATCCAGAGTTATGTTCCTTTATAGTCCGATAGATGAAAAACTGATGAATAAGCATACCAACTTTCATTCAAATATATTTGTAAGTAATTAGAATAAATTTTCCCTTAAACGTTTAAGTATAAAGGAGCATAACTCAAAAAATAATTGGTCCACAGTTACAACCCTTATTATAGTTGTGTAGGTATAGTACTGATAATTAAGTGCAGTGTATACAAACTTCAAGTAAAATATCAAATATTTAAGATAATCCATAAAGAAACAAATTTAACCTTAACATTTTGCAGTTTTTTAAGTATAAAAGGCCAATTACTCGAACAAATAATTCATCCACAGTTACGTTCCTTCATAGTCATGTAGATATAGTACCAACAAATGAGTATACAAACTTTAAGTCAAATACCTTGATCAGTATTGAAGCTATTCTACATCCCCTTTCACAATATGGTTAATATAGTCCCACTAAATAAGTATACCAACTTTCAATAAAAAAACTTGGATAGTGTAGAGATATAAGAGTTTCAAAAAACTTAAACCTGAAAACCAATACCAGCGCCGACGCATAAGTGATAGCAATAGCTCTCATTTTCTTAGAAGTTTCAAGAGCTAAAAATCCATTATAAAACCCTCAAAATAAAAAATTCATGTTTTTTCACTGGAAAAAACATCATGAATTTTCCAGATCTGTATGAATCACGGAGCCTGAAGAGAAACATCTATAAAAGACTGTAAAATAATTGCAAGAAAATGACAAATTGTAATCAATTACCAAATTAGTCAGGGAACCCTCTCTTGAGGCCAGAGGTGCTTTTTGCTTCGGTGAATTCTCTTTGTCAGGATTACATTTCACTGACTTTTGTTCTTCTTTCTTAGGTAAATCAGGAACAGATGAAGTTGGTGTTCTAACTGTAAACATTCAGTATATGATCATTTCAAGCAACTTTAAACAAAAGAGTGTAATTTAATGAGCTTAGAACTGCACTTTCATAGATTTTAACTTTAACATCAACTTTTCTGAAACACTCAAAATGGCATGAACACATAATAGTGACATTTTGGAAGCAATAAAGCAGAGTTCAGATAATGACAATACAAGTGCATATTTTGACATACAAATGTAAAACAGTGATTTATGTAAATTTTATAGTGTATTGAGTGATTTTAAGGTATATTTTTACAATCTATATGTCAAATTGCCTAATGATATGAAAAACTCATTTTCTGAGTAAAGTTCTAAGACACACGTTTGTTCACTAAAGCACAAATTTTATTCCCAACGTTTCAGTGGATAAACCTCCATTCTTCAAGGGTATTTTACGATGTACATGGATTTACTTAACAATGTTTACGAAGTAAAAAAATGTTTTAGTGAACAGTCTTCATTTTCATTGCAAATTACAGACACAGGGAATCTAAGAATAACAAAACTAACCATTTGGAGGTAACATGGATGTCAGTTCACCTGATACAACATCTGTTTGGTTCTGATTTCCCGAGTTACCATGCTGTCGACCTGAATTTATACAATATATAAAATAAAAAAAAACATCAAAGGCACTCTATTTAAGTAGAAATATCTAAATATACTCAAACGAAAAAGAAACGCAGGGTAAACTTCAGTGGTGATTTATGGTGAATTATAAGAATGATATTAAAATTGGGATATTGATTTATCAAGAACCATCTTTCGTGAACTAAATTTGGAAATTTTCGTTGGATTTTGACCTTTACTTATTGTGTTATTCCCGAGGGGAATGTGCCTCTAACCAAGTCATTCGACGCGCGCGACGTGGAGGAATAAGAGGCAAACCAATGCATAGACGTCTACAACGAAGACCCGCCTCACGTAGTCGGTTCCTTACAGTTTGGGAGTTAATACTGTATTGTTAGCAGTTTCAGTGGCAGTAACGTAACGATTACGCAGGTGTGCGAGACGTATAGCCCTGTCCTGACGTCGTGTCGTGACGCGCGGACGCCCTGTCCGAGGCCGGTCGGCAAGCCTTCCAGTTTCCCTAAGTCGACGAACAAGTCGCACTATGGTCGAAACATTCACGCCAAACTGCATAGCCACCTGCTGTTGCGTTTGACCTTGCATTAGCAACGTAATGGCCTGACCCCGCTGAACGTCAGTAAGCCTTGCCATTAACGTAGAAAGTTAAAACAGAGTTTTAATACGGAAAACAGTGTATAAATGTCTAGAGTATTGGATGATATGAAAAGATGTGTTGAAGAAATTATCAAATTTATTCTGCACGAAATGTTTGCATTTCTTCGCTTGTATTACGTGACACTGAACGTTTCATTCTTCAGTAACTTTTCATAATGTGTTGAGTAAATAGATGCCTTGATAATAATCTGACCAATTTTCATCATCTTACACAAAGGCGATAAAAAGTTATTCCATATCATTTTACCCTGCGTTTCTTTTTCGTTAGGGTATTGTAAGTCTTTAGCAATATCTACGACAATTTTATTAAAACCCGACCATTTCCTTGACCATTGTCTGAAACCAGTACTCACCTTCCCTATAACAATGTTTACGAAGTAAAAAAAGTTTTAGTGAATAGTCTTCATTTTCATTGCAAATTACAGACACTGACAGGGAATTTAAAAATGACAAAACTAACCATTTTGAGGTAACATGGATGTCAGTGCATCTGGTACATAATCTGTTTGGTTCTGATTCCCAGAGTTACTATGCCGTCCACCTGAAATTATACAATATTTTAACTAAAAAAACATCATGGACACGGAGTCTTTGTTACTTTGAAAACATCCAAAGTCAAGGTTAAACTTTTTACAAATTTAAATTGAACTTCAATACAATCAAAGATATTATTTTTTTATTAGATTTAATGCCGTATCAACACATTTTAGGGCATTTATCGTGTCCAGCACGTCTTACCTAGCTTTACTTGACCATTGTCTGCAACCAGTACTCACCTATCCTTCCATAAGGCTGGCAACTTTTCCAAATACGTTATTTATATATCACATCACACAACCAGTTGCAATACTCCTTTAATTTATTATTAGACAAGCTGGCAGTAAAGGTCACATTCAGCAGACCTCTATGATTGTAAATTTAAAAAGACAACTCTCAGGAATTACCCAAATTAAAGTCTGGTAAACAAATAAGCTTTACTCTGTAGTCAAAATGGACTGGATAGAATTAAGTACATGCTCAAAAAATAGAATATGAAACAAGATCTTAAAACATAAATTATAAAAAACATTTGCTATTAAGTGTTTATCTAAAAACTTGTATAAATAGACTTTCTTTCTTTGTGTTTGTTTGGGTTTTAGGGCGCACCAACACAAAAAAGTCATATCGCGCCGAAAAGACTTTATTTTAAATGGGTACACATTTGGATAAATCCAAACTTCCATGTGGACCTCTGAGGATATGAGATAAAAGCTATGCATCAATTGGTTAAAGGTCATCTGAACGGGTTGAGATATCCAGACAACGGTGTTTGTAAGCAAAACTGACAAGTGAACATCTACAAAGGTTGTGCCATCAAAATTGTATTGATCTTTTATGCTGACTCCAATATCAACACACCACTGGGCAGTAAAATATTCATTAATTCATACAATTGGATCTAAAGGCTCTGAGCATTCATTTGACACCTAGGTCATATCTGTTTCAAATAAAATTTGTAACCTATGTTACTGAACGATGATGTTTTAAGTACACCGAGAGTACACCATTAATTTCTGCAACAGTAATACTGTATAGCGGGTATTATCTGCGGGGGTTTAATTTTGGCTTTATTGGCGGAAAATGGAAATGCGCCAAATATAAACACCGCGAATACAAACCTCCGCAGTATTAAGTCGCCGCCATATTGTTTACTAAGGGACATTACTCTTAAAAAAATTTTGTATTCATTAAAATGTGCATGTATTATCTCCCTTAAAATAAAACATTATGTAGAGAATTTGATGAGATTTATTATATAAATAAACAAACTTTAGTATTTTGAATAACACAAAGGAATTGATTCAAGTTATGTATGTAGCAAACGAAAATACATACAGACAACACGGTCATTCTAACAATTAGACGACAGGTTCCATCAAAACTCGGTTACGAAACTCGACGACGCTGCCGCCATTTTGTTTAATTTATAAACCCGTATGTCGGTCATTTCCGAATCTTCACGAGTTTAGCTCAAACACTTATTTGATTGTCGTAAAAAACAAAGTCATCTTTAGTATTGCAATTAATTTAAGTGCTTGCTAGCAAACCGAAGACAAACTTCTCATCGCATAATTTAACAAATTGAGTAAAAAGAGCGGAGTTAGTGTTTATTTAGCTTATTATTTATTGATATTCAAAAGAAAACTATTGTCAAATTTCGTCACGTGACAACGCTTTATAATTGATTTTGTCTGTTTAAAAACTTAACTAGGTGCGTTGATTATACATTGTTTGTGACAAGCTGTTAATTTTAAAATTTGTTGGACTTTGACCAATGGATTCAGATAAATTGGTGATTTTTAAGGAGTATGTGGCCGCAAACTTTAAAACCGATAATTTTTAACAAAGACAAAGGCGTTATCAACGACTATTAACAAACATGCGAAAATTTTGATTTTTCATTACAACAAATTGTTATTATTATAAGACTCTCGCGAGTTGGGCTTACTTATGCAATTTGTCGAACGATCAATCAAACTTAGCGGCACCTAGGTAATATTTGTAACAAAAACATTCACATTTAATGGCGATTCTTATCACATGATTAAAATTGTCCTGTCAATACATCGTCATAGAAATAGATAATCTGCTCTGTAAGCGTTGGTTTTCACACGTCCGCTCATATTATGCAACTTTGGTGACACTTAAATAATTCAAAAATTTGAAAAGTCGCGGTCAGTAGTGACCGCTTATACAGGTAAATTGACCTTTTTATTGGAAAAGACAGAGTTATGTACCTTTGACCATCTTTCACCGGGAGGTTTAAAATTGGCGCTCAGAGTAATTTCCGCCAATATTTAGCATCGCCAATACAAAACTCTCTTGTTTACGCGAAATTTTTGCCCCGCAGAAATAACCCGCTATACAGTAATCAGTGCTTTGCCGTGGATTAAATAAATGTAGGACCCAATGACTCTAATTGACTCTATATGACAATAGAGTAGTGGTCATTTAAAACTCATTAAGGCCCAGTGGAAATGGATGTGCTTGCATTTGTTACATTTAATATCCTTAATTATTAATACATGTGTTTTCAAAAGTTGAGCATTTGAGGCATACAAGAACAAAGATTTGCCGATATACAAGCTAACATTAGAACAAATAAAAACAAGAGCTGTCAGTTGAGCATGCTGAGACAGCATGCTCAACTATGTAAGTATTTGCCACATGAGATGTGGTTGATGATAAGGAACATGTATATTTGAAAATGACACCTTTAGAAATAAAGAAGTAAGAAAAAAGTTTATTTTAAGTTCACAGAAGAAGATTTAAAAAAAAGATATTAAGAGTTATGAACCTTGTCACATGAGATGTGGTTGATAATAAGGAACATATTTAGAGTTTGAAATTGATACCAAAAGAGAATTAAAACAGTCGCAGTAAAAACAAATATTTTTTAAAGAAAACTCTCAGTTAGGGGAGATAATTCTAAACAAGGGCTGTCCAAGGACAGTGCGCTCGATTTTTCGGGTGTTTTATTCATGGCAAGGTTTATCTTTAAACAAGAATGATTTCAAGTCAGACTAAATTTTTGAGAGAAAATGAATCAGTGAAACAATAATTACCATTTCGTTTTTGTAAAATATAAAAGGGCATAACTCCAAAACATTAATTGATAGTAATGTCCCTTCAGAGTTAAGAAGACATAGTATCAATGAATAAGCATTCCTACTTTCATTTAAATATCTTTATATGGAACTATAAACATTGAAGTAAAAGGGAATAACTAAAAAATCATCAAGAGTTTCGTATGTCCCTTTTTAGCCGTGAATATGTAGTACTGATGAATAAGCAAACTGCTATTTAAATATCTTGATGAGTATTGAAAATATTTCACTTCAGAGTACTTCAACCCAAATTAAAAAATTGAAACGGGGCACAACTCAAAAAACAATTCATCAAGTTACATCCCTTTGTAGTCGACTAGGTGTTTTGCTAATAAAAAAGTATATAAACTTTCTATCAAACAAAATATATTCAGTTTGAGCAAACTTTAACTTAAATGTCAAAGTATAAAGGGGAATAACTCGGAAGTAATACATCCAGAGTTATGTCCATTTTTGTCCGATAGATGAAGAACTCATGAGAAAGCATTCCAACTTTCATTCAAATATATTTGTAAGTACTAACAATATCCCATTTGAACAAACTTTAATCATAAATATTTAAGTATAAAAGGGTATAACTCCAAAAATAATTCATCCACAGTATATAGTTGTGTTGATATAGTACATTAATCCAGAGTTATCCCCTTTCACAGAATGGTTAATATAGTCCCACTAAATACGTATACAAACTTTCAATAAAATAACTTGTATAGTGTTGAAGATATAAGTGTATCAAAAAACTTTAATCTGAAAACCCAACGCCAATGCATAAGTAATAGCAATAGCTCACATTTTCTTCGAAAAGACGAGCTAAAATGGATTTGGAGTTATGGACCTTGTCACATGAGATGTGGTTGATAACAAGGAACATATATTTAAAGTTTGAAGTTGATACTTACAAAAATAAAACAGTTGCAGTAAAAACAAATACAGTATCTTTTGAAAAATAATCTAAGTTCAAAAGGGAGATAATTATAAACAAGAGCTTCAGAGGAGACAGCATGCTCGACACAGTAAGTTTTTGTCACAGGAGATGTGGTTGATGATAAGGAACATACATATTTCAAAATTTGAAAATATAACCTTAACAAATTTAAAGTAAATAAATAAATAAAAGAATAAAGAAAATTTTAAGCTCATGGAGGACAATTTTGAAAAAACAATGTATTTGGAGTTACGATCTTGTCACATGAGATGTGGTTGATAATAAGGAACATATATTCAACGTTTGAAGTCAAAACCTAAAGAAATAAAACAATTGCAGTAAAAACAAATATTCTTCAAAAATAATTTCTAAGTTCAAGGGGAAAAAATATTGAAAATTTTTTATTTGGAGTAATGAACCTTGTCACATGAGATGTGGTTGATAATAAGTAACATACATTTAAAGTTTGAAGTCAATACCTAAAGAAATAAAACAGTTACAGTAAAACAAACATTTTTTTTTAAAAAAACTCTAAGTTCAAGGGGAGATAATTCTGAAAAGAATATATTTAGAGTTATGAACCTTGTCACATGAGATGTGGTTGATAATAAGGGACATATATCTTAAGTTTGAAGCTAATATCTTAAAAAATAACAAACATAAATTAGAAATTATTTTACTGCTCAAAAACTTTAATCTGTGCACAAAAACTTTAATAATCAGTTCAAGGGAAGATAATTCTGAAAAAAAATGTGTTTGGAGTTATGGCCCTTGTCACATGAGATGTGGTTGATAGTAAGGAACATATATTTAAAGTTTGAAGTCAATATCTTAAGAAATAACAAAGACATAGAAGAAAGTATTTTACTGCACAAAAACTTTAATCTGTGCATAAAACTTTAATCAGTTCAAGGGGAGATGATTCTGAAAAAATGTGTTTGGAGTTATGGCCCTTGTCACATGAGATGTGGTTGATAGTAAGGAACATATATTTAAAGTTTGAAGTCAATATCTTAAGAAATAACAAAGATATAGAAAAAAGTATTTTACTGCACAAAAACTTTAATCTGTGCACAAAAACTTTAATCAGAAATGTGGACACGGTCGCCGACGCCGGGGCAAGTAGGAGAGCTCTACATTACTACGTAAAGTCGAGGTAAAATTGATTAAGAGTAATGAACCTTGTCACATAAGATGTGGTTGGTCATAAGGAACATATATTTCAATTTTGAAGTTGATACCTAAAGAAATAAAACAAAAATAGTTAAAATTTTAATATCTTTTACTGCTCAAAGACATTTGGACGCAGACATCGATGCCGACGCTAGAGTGAGTAGGAGAGCTCTCCATTTTTTCTAAAATTCAAGCTAATAACCTTAACATGAGATTTACCTCTAGTTTACTTCAATATTGTTGTGGAATGTAACTTGTCCCAGATGCACAACTTGGCCCATGAACATGAGACTACATATTCTATTCCTTTTTTACATATGCAAATGGCACAAATAGGTGTCCTCAGCAAAACACAACTACATCAGTAAGGTGATTTGTGTAGCAGAGGTAAAATCCAGCACTTGTACTCCCTTGCCTTCAAGCTGGCTTTTGTGGCAACGTGGTGGAGTGGATTTTTATAGGGTTACATTTGTGAACTTTTTTCTAACAATACAATGATGGTCTAGAAATACATTGCTGTGGGTGACTTAATTGTTGACGGCTGGTTATAAGATATTAGTAAAAAGTTAATGAAAAGTTATAGCAAGGTTTTGAAGTCTATCTCTAGTATTATTATATTACTATTCAGTGGACTTTTGACATTAACTTCCTGGATCATTGAGTCACACACCAACTGTTAACATATGGCATAGATTGCAGCCACAGCATACATTGCATGATCCTAACAGACACCTATTTACACATGGAGGAGTGGAGCAATCACAGGTAAACTTCAAGGAAATTAGCAGTGCTCTTAGTAGGAATTGAACCCAAAACCACTCGATCCCTAAGCGCCCATCCTACAACTGGACTACTCCTAATTAGTAGGCAACACATTGTACATCCAATTGTACTAACTGCTCAGAAGTATATTCTTATCCCTGGGACTGTTGACTATAGTATGCCAGTTTATGTAAACAGTATAATGAACTAATCCGCGACAGAAGATTCTAAAGTTGACAAAAAATATAGTTGTAATATATTGTTATAGGTGTCCTATTGGTATAACAGCAAAGTGTCTAAAATTACAAGGATGGTGGTCTTGGCGGGTTGTATATACTCTGCCAAACTTATCTTATTAAAACCCTTTTATTTTCAATAATACCTTACCTGTGGAATGGATTGGTTTATTCTAATGTTTACACAAACACGACTTGTTATTATGTGATACTATTCTGTTGAAAAACGCAAGTGGAAATTTCAAGTGACAGTGGTCAAGAGGTGACTGCTGTTGGAAGATGGTTGTTAAAGGAAAGTTGTACTGTGGATTCATTTAAAGATTAAATAATACATACCACATATAATAGAACAACAATTACCAAGTATATTGATACAAGCACCATGGTCATTCCTTCTACAACAAAATATACACACAAGTGCAACAGCAACAACAACAGCAACAGCAACAGCAACAGCAACAGCAATGATAACTGAAACAAAACAGTTACATAATCCGTCAATTAAAGAGAAGTGATAAAAGGTTCTCTCAGTGTCCCTTATCATTTGATCAATTTCATTCATCACAACTTAGTCAATTACAGATATACATACCTGCATTCTATGTGTAGATAGAATACAAAGTAAAGTCTCAACTTATCTTTTGATGTAATTTGTCATGAAATTATGGTCTTACATTTATTTCTAAAAAAAATGTAATATATATACTATATTGCCACAATATTAACCTTAGCTTGAATTACCTTATTACAATAATTACACACTTCACTTACAATTAATCGCGAGTTTCCGTATGCGTATATAAAATTGTGCACAAGTAACAGCCTATGTGACTATAAACCAATCTTGTAAAAATGGCATGTTATTGTACTAATAATTTTTGACACATTTGTTTATTGAGAAACACGGGAGTCTGCAATGTTGTGACCCAGTTTCATAGTATTCCTTCTCTTGGAAACAAAATTAATTGCTCAATGCGTGTATTTTGCTGAAAGCTTAAAATAAAATGCAATTTACAGCCTAAAACAAATATAGAAAATAAATACCAAGTTTATTTTATTCATGCATAACGGCCAATATCAGGATAATTTCTGTTGGACTATACAAGGAAAAAAAAATAGTTGAATTATAATTCTACAAAGTGGCAAAAGCCAGACAAAAAACTTAAAAAATGTAATGTTTTAGAAAATCGCCAGTTCTGATTAAAAACATTTTGAGTAGTTTAATCAACACTTGGTCTTTTCTAGAATTGTTAATTAAAACTTTATATGCCACTGAAGAGAACAAAGATATAGTCAGTAATTATGTAAAACACGCCCATTATACCTATAATTATTATCCAACGTATGTCAGTAGACGTAGTGCTATCAGGCTTATCTGTGGAAGGCTGTGTAGTCTGTTGTGTAGTTATTATTGTAGAGACTATTATTATATCAGTAGTTTTATCAGTTGTTTTCTCAGTAGTTTTAATAATTTTCGTTGTAGTTTGTTCAATGGCAGGTTCTGGGCTTGAAGTAGTAACCCTGTACAAAATAACATTTGATTGTTAATAAACATGTTACAAAATATAGTTACAAAACTAGAGCATTTTTCAGGCAGTATCAATGGTCACATGACTAATTAATTCTTTCCTGTATATTCTAAAGACGATAATCATTAAAGCCCCTATATCAAGACCAATATTTTCCATGTACTGCAAAGTAAATATGCAATTATCTGGTACTAAATTTAATGCGTTTCATCACTGTTAGATTGAATCTTTCAGACCAACTTGTCCAAGGAGCAATATTAACTCAAATTTAACTTGCCCCAAGTACCTTCTGGTTGCCCCAACATCTGTCATCTGTTTTTGCCATTTTATAACTAAATAAACACTTTTGGTAGCTACTATTGTAACCAACTTGCCTTGTAGATTTTCAACTTTGCAGGGCAAGTGGCAAGTGCTTAACTTGCCCTGTAGATTTTCAACTTTGCAGGGCAAGTGGCAAGTGCTTAACTTGCCCTGTAGATTTTCAACTTTGCAGGGCAAGTGGCAAGTGCTTAACTTACCCTGTAGATTTTCAACTTTGCAGGGCAAGTGGCAAGTGCTTAACTTGCCCTGTAGATTTTCAACTTTGCAGGGCAAGTGGCAAGTGCTTAACTTGCCCTGTAGATGTTCAACTTAGTAGGGCAAAAGGCAAGTACTTATTGCTAACACAGATTTTATGTTGTTTTAAACACCTCTAATAAAATAATAAAAAAGGTTCTTATAATAACTGAAATTTTCACTTAAATAAGTTTAAAATATTTATTGCATTTCAAACAGAAAGTAGATTGAAACCTAAAATACTTAAAACCATAGTTCTGATCATAATAGAGCAGGGGGGGGGGAATTGGCCTGTTACACTGGTATAATGCCCCAAATGTTAAACTGCTCAGGAAATTACACATAATCTTCACTATCCTATCTGTCTCTTTCATGTACATGTATTAACCTCTAAATATTCCGGTCATAGTTAAAAATTCTCAAATATTGAAGTTCCTGTTTTTTATCAGCTTGTAGATGGAAAAAAATCGTTCCATAAGTCTAAAATCATGAATTTCAGAATTAGTCTAGAAAAACTTCCACCCATGTACAAAATATCAAATATTTCACCATAAAGTTGGACAAAGTACCATATAAACTTTTATCAAATTCCATCATAATGCGATCGAATTTAAATTGCCAACAGGAATGATAATTTCCTCTCTAATTTGAATAAATAATTAAATTTGGAGAAATTTATTTCGTGATTCCCAAAGTTTCATTCTATTGAACAGCTGTGCAAGGTATCTGACAACAAAATTTGGGCAGCCTGGCTTCCTGTGTTAATTTTAGATGTCTTTGGCATAAACTGATAATCTTAATAAACAAGAGCTGTCAGAGGAGACAGCATGCTCGACAAAGTAGGTATTTGTCACATAAGATGTGGTTGATGATAAGGAACATACATTTTTAAAATTTGAAAATGATATCTGAACAAATTTAAAGTGAAAAAAAATTTTGAAAAAATTTTAAGTTCACCAGAGACAATTTTGAAAAAAAATGTATTTGGAGTTATGAACCTTGTCACATTAGATGTGGTTGATAATAAGGAACATATATTAAAAGTTTGGAGTCAATACCTAAAGAAACAAAACAGTTGTAGTAAAAACAAGCATTTGTTAAAGAAAACTGCAAGTTCAAAGGGGGATAATTCTAAAAAAATATATTTGGGAGTTATGAACCTTGTCACATGAGATGTGGTTGACAATATATAACATATATTTAAAGTTTGCAGTCAATATCTATAGAAACAAAACAGTAGCAGTAAAAACAAACATTTTTTAAAGAAAACTGCAAGTTCAAAGGGGGATAATTCTAAAGAAATATATTTGGGAGTTATGAACCTTGTCACATGAGATGTGGTTGACAATATATAACATATATTTAAAGTTTGCAGTCCATATCTATAGAAACAAAACAGTAGCAGTAAAAACAAACATTTTTTAAAGAAAACTGCAAGTTCAAAGGGGGATAATTCTAAAAAAATATATTTGGAGTTATGAACCTTGTCACATGAGATGTGGTTGGTAATATGGAACATATATTTAAAGTTTGAAGTTGATACCTCAAGAAATAAAAAAGTTAAAGTAAAAAATATTTTACTGCACAAAAACTTTAATCAGAAATGTGAACACGGACGCGGACGCTAGGGCGAGTAGGAGAGCTCTCCATTTACTTCGTAAAGTCGAGCTGAAAACCACCAGCTGTCTGGCTAGCTCAGTTGGTAGCCAGAAAGTCTACCAATTGAGGGACCATAGGTTTGATTCCCCACCGGGCATATTTTTATGAAGTTTGGTCATGAAATAATTTCTACAGCCATTCTCCCTCCTACCACTGGTTCTTAATCATGTGGAGCAGTTGCCAGTTACAGATGAAAGTGTGTGCCAAGTAACTGGCTTACAGCTAAATCAAGACATTTATCCTTTCAAGGAACAGTTAATACCGGTAGATTGACTGACTTCTTGATATGACCTATACAGTGGGTGGTTACAGCGTTAAACCCAACAAAAACAACAACAAATCCATCCACTTACCTAACTTTATAGCATTCATCGTCATCAGCTCTTTTTTCATCAGCAGAACATGGTTTACCACATGTATAATCTGTAACAAAAAAAACATTGTAATTCATTCTATCAAAGGCAAGTACACTTTCACTCTATTTATTACATGACACCATCTTTATCCTTGTACCAAACATATAGATTGCTGCTACAATTTTAACCACATTGTAATAAAAATTAATCGACAAACCATTTGTTTTGCTTATAATCAAAATTACATAATTTTTATAGTTTGCTAAGAATAAAACTTGAGCATTTATAAACACTCAAGCTTTAGAACTATTTAGAAACTTAGTGCCAGTGATAACTTGCCAACAGCTGTACCTAGGTTCATGAAATCTTTGCTTTGGATAGCCCTCAAGTCAAAGATATGACCAATTTATTTTGAGTTCCCGGGGCCATGGCAGTGTTTATTTTTGGGCAATTTTATAGCCGTTTATGGGCTATATTCCCAATCTAAAATCATATCTTTTTTTCCCAAATTTCAATCCAAAATTCCCAATTTAACTTGAGATTATTTTTTTTTGAAAAACAGTTGTCATAAGTAGGTTTCAGCTTAAAATTATATGTCCCAGCAATCTTTCTTTTTAATTTGTTAACTAACTTAATGAAGAATGAAACTAAAAACATTGTTAAATCTGCAATTTATATTTAATTTTGTTGACATTTTATCCCAATCTAAACCAAAATGCCGATCAAATTTCCAAATCTAGGGGTATGGGTCATGTTCCCAAATTTGGAGAAAAAAACATTGCATAGGTCAAGGTCACTGGTACCGAACTTCAAATGGGACAGAACACAGGATGGACAGCACACATATAATGCCCCGTTCAGCAGAGCTCATGTTTAGAATGATATAGGATGTTTTCAGGAAAGTGCCTGTAGCAGTCTTATGCTGTTGAACATGCTGCACATGATTATTTTTAATAACATCAGCATTGGATCTCACAAAAGGCCTTCTGCAGTAACTGTGGGTTTAAGGTGCATTGTACCTCTGCAGTAATTTTATAAAATTGTTTGTTATAATACTGAAGCGTTTTTTATAAGATTTCTGCTATGAATAGAAAAATAGAAAATGTTAAGTATTAACTCATAAAAAGTACTAGTTAATGCAATGTTATGTAGAAGGAGACTGCCATAGCCATAGAAAATATAAAAAACTTCATTGAAATTATTTTTCTGACTTTTCAGGAATTTTCATTTCACTGACAAAAATTCCTGACCTTGAAAAAATATCATATTTCCCTGACTTTTTTAGTCTGCTGGCAAGTCTGTCAAGAAAATCTCCCTAATAGAAGTGTCAACAAGCAAATTCGTTGAATTTATATCCCCCGCCAAGTACTTGTTTTTACTAACACAACAACTGGAGACATAAGGCTTTATTAATAAATATATTTATCATGGCCACGTTTACATTCCAGTCGGTTATAAAAAAAAATCCATAAAATCATAACAGGGACCATACATAACTCCAAGTTAAATAAAATTATCAGGACATGCCAGTGAGATGCAAATTTCTTTTCTGTATTGATGGTTTCCACAAAATCTTGTTGAAATCAATCCAGCTGTTGCAAAGAAATAGCAATATTTCTCTATATGAACACTGCACAACTAATCAAGAGCAATAACTCTGTGCTGAAAGGTCTGACCGGAACAAGGCGACGATATGCGCGTCTCCTCTAGATATTGATGATTCCCATAAAGTTTTGTTGAATTCCAGCCATTAGTTGCAGAGAAGTAGCGTGGAAACAATTTTTCCTCTATATGTATACTGCATAACTAATCAAAGGCCATAACTCTGAGTTAAAGGGTCTGACCGGAACAAGGCAACGATATGCCCATCTCCTCTTGGTATTGAAGATACCCATAAAATTTCGTTGAATTAGGGACTTTAGTCAGTTATCTTCCCCTGATAAAATCTGAAGCAATCCAATTGGTAAGTAGGTCCTTACAGTTGGAATCCTCGGATTTCATCATTGAAGTCCTATGTAAGGATAACAAATATTTCATCTATTATCTTTCTTGTTAATGAAGATAATAACAGAAATGATGAAATTTAGATAGTTCTTTACCCTAAAAATACTTAGCTTGAATTTCAAACAAATTAAATGATTCACAAAAAAAGTTATTTAAGATTAAGTTTGGCAAATTGACAATGAGAAGTAAGGGTAAAATCTGAGTAATCCAACTAATAGGACCTACCTATTTGAAGAGTATACAAGGGTAAATAACTGACTGAAGTCCCTTATTACAGCCAGTAGTTGCAGAGAAGTAGCGCGGAAACGATTTTTACTCCATATGCATACTGCATAACTAATCAAGGACCATAACTCTGAGTTAAAGTGTCTGACTAGAACAAGCTGTCGATATGCGCATCTCTTGGTAATGAAGGTTCCCATAAAGTTATGTTGAATTCCAGCCAGTAGTTGCAGAGAAGTAGTGCGGAAACTACTTTTACTCTATATGCATACTGCATAACTAATCAAGGGCCACAACTCTGAGTTAAAGTGTCTGACCAAAACGAGCTGACGATATGCGCATCTCCTCTTGGTATTGAAGGTTCCCATAAAGTTTCGTTGAATTCCAGCCATTAGTTGCAGAGAAGTAGTGCGGAAACGACTTTTACTCTATATGCATACTACATAACCAATCAAGGGCCATAACTTAGAGTTAAAGGGTCTGACTGGAACAAGCTAACGATATGCGCATCTCCTCATGGTATTGAAGGTTCCCATAAAGTTTCGTTGAATTCCAGCCATTAGTTGCAGAGAAGTAGTGCGGAAACGACTTTTACTCTATATGCATACTACATAACCAATCAAGGGCCATAACTCTGAGTTAAAGGGTCTGACCGGAACAAGCTGACGATATGCGCATCTCCTCTTGATATTTATGATTCCCATAAAGTTTCGTTGAATTCCAGCCAGTAGTTGCAGAGAACTACTCCGGAAACGAAATTTGGACGGACGGATGGACAGACGGAAGGACGGACTGACGGACAACGCCAAAACTATATCCCCCTCCCGATTCCATCGGCGGGGGATAACTAGGGCTGCGGATCATTGAGCATGCCACGATCTGATCCGAAACATGATTCATAAAGAAAGTTTCACAAATACAACCATGAATCTCTGGTTAATGAAAAAGCATACAGGAATTCATATTTACAAAATATATATGCATATAAATATAACCAAATAAGTGAAGTTACTATTTTTTTCTTCTTATTCAACATGTATTTAGGTCATATACCTATACGACGACCAGCTCTTCCTAGTATAGGTTTCCTGGACACTTTTCTACCACCAGTACTAACTTAGCCTATCATCAAGCCGGCAACTCGTGTAGGGCATGATCTACCCTGACTGGACTCGAACAAGCGATCTTCTGATTGGAAGTCAGACATGCAAACCACTTAGCCACGACCGCGGCTGAGAAGAATTACAGAAGTTTTTATTGCATTTTCAACATAACCATTCGCAGCGTCATATTAGAGACTCAAAGGAAGTTTTTCCCTGTGTCCTGAAAATATGCGGTAATTTAGCTGATATGTTTGGTTTTCTTTGTAAAAAAAGAACGCAAACTGAGGATTTCGGAAGTGCCTAATATTCGTACTCAATTTTCTAGTCGGGATTGCGAAAATCTAAGTACTCGGATACTCGCATCAGCCCTAGTGTCAATGTGCAAGTTGTATCTGCAGCTTATCTTCAAACTTACTTAATAACAGATCATATTGCTTATTGGAACACTCTACATCCTTCACACATTTCCAATTTTGGTAACTACACTTTTGACCTTCAGCTGGTACATCAGGTCTGTATCCATTCCTGGCATCACATCTACAGTATCGATCAGTTGAGGAGTCTGTATCTCTAGGTCGACAATCAATTTTATTGTCATCTTTCTTACAATTATTAATTTTTTCAACTGAACATTGTGAATAGGTTGAGGAGCTTTGGAAATCATATGGATTGTACTTGTTTTTATTTAAACACTTTTCACAATATACAACCGGGTCCTCAACTGGCTGCTGATTGACAATGAATGTCATATGTGGTTCTTCACCTGTAAAATAATTCCATACTGTAAAGAAAGTAATTGTCATGGGGATATAATTTTCCAGAGCTGACATTGATGAAGCTCTAAACATAATTATGAACAATATCAATTTAGTGACGATGCATAGCTATATATCAATACATTAACAGCAGGGGGGGGGGAAGTCTTAACACTGTAGCAACACATTGTGCAGGTCATGTCAAGATGGACTCACTGTTCATGGAAAGGTTAAATCTCTGAATTTATATTTTAACCAGTTATTAGGCGCATACTTCCATCAGTGACTGACAACTTCCCAACAAGAACAAGAACTATTGGCAGAAGGGAGAATGGCAGCAGAAATCAATTCATGACCAAACTTCACGAAAGTCGCTCCAGCCAGGAATCGAACCGATGACCTATCGATCAGTAATATCACAATATAATGCATTACAGGTTTTACTATACACACCTAGTATAAAGAAATATACAAATGTAATGTGGAAACCAAGCCAGATTGTTCCACAGATAGGGAAAAATATATAAGAAACAAAATCACATAGGGAAATAATCTATAATAAAGCCAGGTAGAGTTGCAGTTACTTTCTAGTTCTGTTTATCACATAGTATGTTATCATTGTATGAAGTTTCATTATGATCTGATAATAAATGGCTGAAATATATGGTAAATAAAAAACTTTAACACCAGATGCTCATCCTGAATTTTTTCTTTGAAAATCCGGCTAAAAATATCGTGACGCAACAAGTCTTTGTATGGGATTAAGATCTCACCTTTCCGACAGATTTTTTCAACAGCACAACCTTCTGAAAAGGTTTCATCCTTGTATATATAATCCTCTACTAATGGCGAGTCGTAATTCTTAGCACAATGGTATGTGCGTCCATTTTGACAGTTATAACATTTTGAATGGCAATTCCAGTCCGATGAGTTAAACATATGACAGTTGTATGTCACATCGACTAGCTTATTACAGTCACAGGAAAAAGGAACACGTGTACCGGATATATGTGATACCTGGAACAAAATAAAGCAACAATACAAACAAGAGCTGACAGAGGAGACAGCATGCTCAACTAAGCAAGTATTTGTCACAGGAGATGAGGTTGATGATAAGGAACATACATATTTTAAAATTTGGAATTATAACCTTAACAAATTTAAATTAAAAAAAATTCTTAAAATTTTAAGTTCATGGCAGACAATTTATTTGAAAAAAAAATGTAATTGAAGTTAAGAACTTTGTCACATTTAATGTGGTTGATAATAAGGAACATATACTTTAACATATATTTCAAGTTTGAAGTTGATACCTTAAGAAATAAAAAAGTTACAGTAAAAAATATTTTACAGCCCAAAAAACTTTAATCAGAAATGTGGATGTGGACGCTGACTCTAGGGCAAGTAGGAGAGCTCCCCATTTACTTTGTAAAGTTGAGCTAAAAATCTTTTTATTGTACATTTTCATCGCATAACACTACATTTCAAGGTAAATCACATAGGCGTATCCTGGGAGGGCACCTGGGGTATGCCTCTTCAAAAATTGCCCGAGCAAAGGTTTTTGTTTTATCGTGTTAACGATATTTATACGAAAACACATATTAATGTCTAAATATTTTTGCACACTATGGGAGTACACTAATACAATGACATAATGTACAATAATTAAAAAATAATTCCTTCTCAATTTTTTTAACATTTTAACGAGATCCAATGGCAAAAAAAAATTATGACACATATCTAGATGCTTTTTATTGTACACCCTAGGAAAGGATAGTTGAGGTTCAACAAAAAGGGTCAGTAACCTTAAGAAATGATGGAAACTCAGAAGCTTCCACAGCCCTTACGGAGTACGAGTTGGAATCCCACCCTGGGAGGTTATACCCTTCCATGAAAATTAGACTAAAATGCCAATTTTCCTCCATTGATTAGATAATATGAAGAAGTTTCCGGCCTTGCGGAAAATTAGGTGAGTACTGGTTAAAGACAAGGGTCCAGGAAAGCTAGGTTAGGTGTGCTGGACCCCAATAAATGACCTAAATGTGTTGATATGGCATTAAATCCAATAAAAAAAGAATATCTTTGACTGTATTGAAGTTATTTAAATTTGTAAAAACTTTAACCTTGATTTTGGATGTTTTTTAAGTAACAAGAGTTCTGCTAGGCAGGGCATTACACACCTGTGTGCAGACATATTAAGTCCCTGTGACCTTAATCAATGAGCCCAGGACCTCAGAATAGGTCACATCCTTAACTGGAGGTCTCAAGATTTTGAGAACCTAGGTACGTCGTAATAGCGTTATCACAGGCACAAAGTTTTCCCATATGAATTTCCGGTGACTTTGACCCTGGGGCCTCAGAACCAAAAGTTCACACCCTTGGCCGAAAGAGTATTGATACATAAAATTTGGTGAACCTAGATAAAGTGGTATGTGATTTATTCTCTGGACAAGGTTTTTCCATATGATGTCTTTGCCACCTTGACCTTTAACCCAGGGGCCTCAAAACCAAAGGTTCATATGCTACACATTGAGGCTACCCTTACATAAAATTTTGTGAACCTAGGTACAGTCATTATTGATTTGATTGTCCAGACTATGTTTTTATATTAATTTAGTCCCAAAGATTTTGACCTATGACCCTGGGGTATAAAAATCAAAAGGGAACATCATCCACCAAAGGGCTATCAACACATAAAATATGGTGAACCTAGGAAAAGTGATTGTTGAGTTATCGCCCAGACAAGGTTATTCTATATGATGTCCCTGTGACCTTGACATTTGACCATGGGGCTAAAAAAAACGAAAAAGCACATCCTTGACACATGGACTATTAACACATAAAATTTGATGAACATAGGTACAGTGATAGTTGAGCTATAGTCCCGAAAAAGGTTTCATATAAATGAGTCCCAGTGACCTTGACCTTTGACCCTTGGGTCTCAAAATCAATAGGGTACATCCTCTACTCAAGGAGTATCCACACATAAAATTTGGCAAACCTAAGTACATGTACAGTGGTTGTTGAGTTATTGTCCGGACAAAGTTTTTCCATATGATGACCTTGCGACCTTGACCTTTGACCCTGGGGCCCCAAAACTAATAAGGCACCTCCTTGACACGTGGGCTAATCTTACAAAGATTTTGGTGAACCTAGATACAGTCATTGTTGAGTTATCGACCGAACAAGGTTTTTCCATATGATGTCCCTGTTACCTTAACCTTTTACCCTGGGACCCCAAAACCAATTGGGCACATCCTTGACACATGGGCTAATCTCACATCAAATTTGGTGAAACTTGGTACAGTCGTTGAGTTATCGCCTGGACAAGGTTTTCATATTTTAGGTCCCAGTGACCTTGACCTAAGACCTAGTGACCTCAAAATGTATAGGGGTCATCTACTGAGTATGAACAATCTTCCTACCAAGTACCATGACTGTCACTCAGAAATTTTTCAAGATATTGAGCGGACATGATGTGGCTAATGGACAGACGGACGGCTAGACAGACGGAGGGTATACCATAATACGTCTGTTTTTCAAAACAGGCATATAAAAAAGGGGCATAACTCCTAATAAACAGTGGAGCCAGGGTTATGGGCCTTAATAAAAAGGTGGAGGTAGTGATGATGAATAAGTATTCCAAGTTTGAGTATAATATCTTAGACAGCATTGAAGTTATCTAAATTTGTAAAAACTTTAACCTTGATTTTGAATGTTTTCTAAGTAAAATAGGGCATAACTCCTTAAACAGTGGAGCCAGGGTTAAGGGCCTTGATACTTAGATGGAGGTAGTGATGATGAACAAGTATTCCAAGTTTGAGTTGAATATCTTTGACAGTATTGAAGTAATTTAAATTTGTAAAAACTTAAATTTGTAAAACTTGATTTGCAATGCCGACGCTCGGGTGACAGTATAAGCTCTCATTTTCTTTGAAAAGTCGAGCTAAATCACTTTCGGTTAGGAGTGAGAAAGTTCAAATTATCATAGGTTAGGGAATTATAGTCTAATGTTTCACCACGGAGCGCCTGCTTAACTGAGACCGCCAATCAATGAATCCATCCGTGCACTATTTGCACTAATTATAAGTCGCGCTTTTTTTTGTCCTACTATTTTAAAATTTCATAACAATTGTTAGATAATCATGAAATGGTCACATTATGATTGTTTTGAGAACAGATAAACTGAAAATAATATCGAGTTATAGATGTTGAATGGAACTATTTGTTAGGTGAGTATGATTTATTGATGACAGGAAAAATGGACGATATACTACCTCATTTCCGAAACACGCTTACTATACTTGACAGCAGGATATGGCTGTCTTGTAAAAATAAACCCCTATTTTAATGTACAGGAATTATCATAAATATTGAGTATTTAAATCAGCTGGGTTAATGTATGCGCACTGACAGTTGAAAAATTCTACAAAATGGAGTCCTAAAAACAAATATAAGAGTAATAAATGTACACTTACTGTGAGTAACACTATAGTCAGAAGAATAACTACTTCCTTCCAATTCATTAGGTCATCATAAATGAATAAAAAACATAAACCTGAATAATAAAGAACATTATTAAATAACTAATTGCCAAATTCACTGCACAATACTGCAAAACCTATTATAGGGCCAATAACACTTACTGGTCCTGGTCCAAAAACAACAGATTTCATCTCTTTTTTTCTACTTCCTAAATAAACTTACTAAAGCTACAGTCCCATAAACATAAAAATAGCCGTGAGGGCACTGTGCGGGCGCCGTTGGAACAACTCTGTAAGGACCGTACAAACACTTGCATACCTGTACGGACTGTTGGTTTTTTTCACAGGTCCGTGAGGTTTTTTTCACAGGTCCGTGAGATAAGCCCAGGATACGCATATCAATTTTAGAGTCAAATCGTGAACAAAATAGAGGTTGAGTATATAAACATGAATATCTTCCAGCTACAGCTCTGTATGTGTGTGCTGTTTTGTGCAATGTGCTTACCATTACCTTGAAATGCAAGGCTTCCTATGGCCTACGACTCTCTGCATGTATGGGTCTGTAAAAAGTAGGGCTGGGACGGGTAGAAAATTTGTACCCGGGTACCCCAGGCCGTATTACCTGCGGGTACCCGGGTACTCGCTGTTATAAACCATGAAAGAGTTATTACTTCTACATTCTGGCACTTGTTAAAATAAAATAGCAACGAGGTTTCCGAATTTGTCTCTGTCGGCAAGAGAGAGTCTTGACCCGAGTGTCACCGATGCAGTTATGCTTATGAATAAGTATAACAAATCCAGGATACATGCCACCTAGGATTCAAATATCTACTTTTCCACCGCCTATGTTTATTAAGTCAAAGCCAGAAGTAGGTCTACACATACCTACACGTTGTTCCGACCCTTCCCTACCTCCACTTCCAAGACTGTCGACCAGTAGTGAAAATGCGTCTACTTAGGTTGTCCTCAAATGCAAACATTTTTCTGTAGTGTCAACTGATTTTGGGGAACATATATTAACATATATAAATGTATATTGTGATATTTAGCCATTACAATGAAAAAAGACAGAGATGCAAATCCAGCACTTTAGCGAAATTTTTCAAGAAGTTGGATTCATATTAGTTGCTAAGTAAATGTTATACATTGACGTCGGCCTTTTGAGATTTTTGGTAGATTGTATTAATTCAAATCGAGGCGGATTTTTTAATTGCCGAAAAATCTAAACTAGTTTAATATGAAGTGTTTTATTTTACGGGTATCGGGTAAAAACTTGGTACCCGGTAGTAGCCTTACCCGACCCGATACCCAGGTACTCGAGTACTCCTCCCAGCCTTAGTAACAAGCAACAATTTTATGAGACTGAGGCATTAGAGATTAATGATTAATGTTATACATCACAACATCTACCAGTTACTGACCAAATTCAACAGATTGAATGATACTGCCAGGTAGTAGCACACAAAAAGAGAAAGAATAATAGTTAAAAGTAAAAAGTATGTACAGTTTTAAAAGGATAAAAACAATGATGCATAGGATGAGGCTAGAGAAAGAGTTTGTCTAGTTGAGTTTTAAAGGACATTAACTGAGTGACTGATGTAATGTCTGGAGGGAGACAGTTCCATACTTTGATTGTTCTGGGAAAGAAAGACTGTTGGTGAGGGTTTGATGTAGAGTGAGGAATCTTGAAGGCATGTTTTTGTAGATGTCTAGAATGGCTGTTGATAGATATGAGCCTATAAGGGACTTTAGTAAAGTTATTTCCCCTTGTATACTCTTCAAAATAGGTAGGTCTAATTAGTTGGATTACTCCGATTTTACCCTTACTTTTCAATGTTAATTTGCCAAATTTAATCTTACATTACTTTTTTGTATATCATTTAATTTGTTTAAAATTCAAGCTAATTATTTTCAAGTTAAAGAACTATCTAAATTCAATCACTTAGAACTGTTAATATCCTTATTAACAAGAAAGAAATTAGATGAAATATTTTGTTACCTTTACATAGGAATTCAATGATAAAATCCGAGGATTCCAACTGTAAGGACCTACTTACCAATTGGATTGCTTCAGATTTTATCAGGGAAAGATAATTGACTCAAGTCCCTAATTGGTCTTGTTTATAACTATCTGGTTGTTGTTGATCTTATAGAGCATCAGGGTTGAACTAAAATTGGATTAAGGTTCTGGAACTGTAACTAACTTCTGTAAACTTTGACACTCGGTATAATCCGGTTTTACCCGAAAAGCTGTCGTCGTCAAGTTTCGTAATAGCTATTTTTAGTAATTTTCACCTCGCGACCCGGTTTTTCCATGACGTCATAGCGTAACACATTTTCCGAAAATAGCGATACCAGAAGCTAGACAGAGTGATCGTCGAGGATGTTAATGTAAAAGTAATGGTTTATCGACAAAACAAAGTTACGTCGTATAGGATCATTACTATTGGGTTAATTCTGTGTGTGCAGGAGTAAAATGCAATGTTTTATTTTGTATTAGCGATTTAAATTTGCCATCACAACCGCTAGATTCTAGAAGATATCACCTCATATACCGGTATGAATACTAGTATGACGCACAACACATTGCCATATTCAGCAATTTGGAAGGCGGTAGAATATAGTGAGGCAGGGGCGGATCCAGGATTTTTTTAGGTGGTCCGAACTTTTCTAGGGGGTCCGAACTTTTCTACGGGGGTCGGAACTTTTCTAGGGGGGTCTGAACTTTTCTAGGGGGGGGGGTCCAAACCTCGAACCGCAACCACATTATACACAATTTGCAGAAAAAATCAACATATTGATAATAAAAACTACATAACCAATTTACACACGTTAAGCACCGAGAAAATTTGCTTCATATTACTTAAAAATTACTTTCAAGCAAGTAATACACTAATGGACATGTACATTTTCTAAGTTCTAAGCGGGCAGACCCCCTGATCCCCCCGCTGGGTCCGCCCATGTGAGGCATATGAAGACAATATCGTTGTACTTTTCTGTCTTTTAAAAAGTAAATAATACAATTATCAGCATTATTTGAAAGCTAAGGCTAAAACTATGCCAACATTACTAAGTCTGGTGTCAAAATGTGTATGCAAAACTATTGCAGAAAACACGACAGGATAAGGTTTAACCCTTAACCGTTCTATCCCGCATTTTTATGTGTCTAGACCCCCCCTCCAAAATGGCTGCCACAGCCTTAAAAAATGGTGTTTTTTAACTGGAATAAGAACATTTCACTTAAGGACAGTTGTCTCCAAAAAAATAAGCTTTTTTTCGCACGCCTCCCTCCCAAAAAGTTGTCTCAGGGGGGTTCCGAAGGGGGGATGTGCCCCCCTTTGTTGCTGGGGTTTGAAGGGGGCGCAGCGCCCGTCATCGCCAGAAAAAAATCGGGGTCATTGAGTGCAGAAAAATGGCGCCAAATGCTGATAAGAAAACACGTTTTCAGTATCTGAAAAGACCTGGCACATTAGACCTCAATTTTGGAAAATATTACTGTTTGAAACACAAATGTGGGGTGGAAAAAGAGCGAAAATTGCATTTTTTGCCGTTTTTGCTACGCCCGTGCGTTGCCATGGTAACGGGGATCGGGGCTCAACTTGTTTTTTCTGAAAGACATTCAGCCAGGTAATAACTTGGCCAAGTTGCATATCTGTATGATAATTAGTAATGAAATTAGAGCCTCTTAAAATAGCCCTTGCGCGTAATGGTGAAAATATGGCTACTTTTCACACATGTCGCAACCAGTAAAGGGTTAAGAAGCCTGCTTAACTTCCTCTGATATTTCTCTGGCTGGTCAGAATGGACTTTCAAATGCGTTTATGAGTCAAAACTGATAAAGAATATTCCAGAGTTGGTCTAACTAATGATATATAAGGTTGTTCCTTTGGTTTGAGAGGGTGATACAGTCGAGTCGCCAATAACGGATCATCGTTAGTAGCGGATCAAAGTCTTTATTTTTTTTCTGCACAATTATTATAGATAATAAGTTGTAATTTAAATATGACTGATGATTAAAGCCATGGTCCTGGGTTCTAACCATGGATTTATATCGGGTCACATTTGGGGCCAAACGTACATGTAAATAAACCCACTAGGGATTGTGTGATTGCACCCTTAGATATTCCTACAAACAATTGTGCTCTGAGAATTCGAGTATGAATTCTGTTAAGGAGGGGGGTGTGTAGCAGAGGTATAATACGGCACTTGTACTACCTTGCCTTCAAGCTAGCTTTTATGGCGATGTGGTAGAATGTCTGCTTACGACTCGAGAGGTCATGGGTTCGAATCTCAATTCGGACAATGAATTTTTATTGGGCTACAAAAAACTATAGGTCAATTGGTCAATTCAATGGTATAATAATAGCCAAATACATGATATAATACATAAATTTGTTCTTATACAGGGGGTACTGTGAGTGCTGCTTATCAATTTTCATAGGCTTTCATTTACAAAAAAATTCGATATTTGTTAAATATTTTAGTCGTAATTGATGACAAGCATCACTTTGTATGTTTCATAAGGAACATTTTGATGGATAAAACACTAAGTATACTCTGAGTGGAGATGTGACAGAATCAGAGCATTTTCATCTTCACTGCATTTAATATTTTGCAAACCAAGACTTTACAGTACATTCATGAACCTTAAAAGAAAAATGATCAATGACATCGCCAATACACCTACATTTAAGTAAGAAAAAGAAAAATAAGTTTACTGGTAAAATCTATGCTGAAACAAATGCTCGGCAGGGCATGTACAGCGTTGAAACTTGAAATCGAAAGTGAAGTGGGTCAAAATGCGAAATCTGGACATTGAAGTCGCCTTTCCTCCCAAATAATCCGGTTTCTTCCTCTATATATTTTTCAAACCGCCTTATCATTCGATGAATAAAGTCTTCGAGTACATCGTCACACATACTAAACAAAGGAGAAATCAATTTAGGAGTCAATAAGTTAAGAAAAGTTCAACTCACCTTAGACTAACCCAACTCAATTTTACCTGTCAAATATGGGATGCGTTTTTTCGTAAACAGTTGGTCCAAGTCGACTGGTAAAGAGTTTTCAAAATGCAGGTAGTCCGGCATTAAGCTCCGCCTACAATCTGTCTACTTTTTTTCAAACATACATGAACTCTACATGATATAGACAGACCTAGCAAAATGATAAAACGTGTTTTCGGGTGGTCATTCAGTTAAAGCCGCGGCGGGCCCCTATTTATGTGGTCTACTAATATCAGGGGACTCAGAGGACCAAACAACTAAATCAAAATTTGTTTTGTTTCGTGAGCAAAGTTATGACGCATGCAAAAGCTCGATACAAAATCGTACAGACATTGTGTTTGAAAGGACTGCATAAAAATTAATATCTGACAAAATATGTTTAATCGTTGGAGTAGTCTTTCTGGGTCGAAAAAATTGATGACAAATATTACGTCATAGTTCACGGGCGGGTTTAGTTACCGACAAGAAACGTCAAGAAACGTCAAGAACCCATTCGGAACTACCTCGGATAGGGTATGACTAAACAGCGAATAGGACTCCTATTCGCGAATAGGAGATAAAGTGCGAATAGGACTTTTATTTTTCAAATAACGCCAAATATACTGGTTAGCTCGACAAAATATTGTGTATTTACCTTAAATAAAGTTATTTCGAAAATGTTCATCTTTTAAAATGATGTGTTTGTGAAAAAGTAAAGTTTTTATGCAAAATAATAGATATTTTCGAGTCATATTCGCCTTACGACCTATGCGAATAGGACTTTAAATCGTAGTTTAAGATTTAAAAAGTTGTAAATACATGCTCAAATTAAATCATTTAGTATTAAAAATGTTTATCAGCTTAAATATTTAATTAATTAACATTAGTTTGGTTATAAACTGCGAATAATATAAGTAAACATATCATACAATCTCCTATTCGCTCAGTTACTAAAAATAGATCCTATTATACATACGAATATGACTTTTAGTTAAGCGAATAGGACTTTTATGTTGCAGTTTAAGATTCAATAAATTGAGAATATAGTTTTAAAGTCAACTATTTAATATTTAAAAAGTATTTGTGTTATAATATTTAATAAATAATCATTATTTTTTGTTTAATAATGATACATATGGTTGATTTCTCTTAGTAAACATATCATACAATCTCCTATTCGCTCAGTTACTAAAAATAGATCCTATTCGCTCAGCGTTCTTCTACAAACGAATTTTACTTTTGTAGATAGATTAAGATCAAACAAGTTGAAACAATGTGCTCAAATGATTTAGAGTTAGTGGTAGGAGGGAGAATGACCACATGAAATAATTTCTACGACCATTCTCCCCCCTATCACTAATTTTAAATCATATAGGACAATAGTCAGTCACTGGCGAAAGTATGTGCAAGTAGTTGGTTAACGGAGAATAGAACGGAACAGAACAAATAATTCAAACCAAAACTATAGAGGAAAAACAAGAAACAGAAAAAAACAACGACAATAAAAACTGGAAGAGTAGTCATTCATTGTTACAGGTTGTAAACATCATAACTAAAGAAGGGTATGAATGTCAGAGTGATAGATGATATTAGGTATACAATCAATTCAAGCAAGGGAAGAAACGAAATATTCTAACAAATCGATAGTCATAACATGTTGCATATAATAAAATTATGTTATTTTTTAAATGGGGTTCTCTAGAAAAAAGCGCTCAAGTACGCCCTAGCTAAATATATGAACGAAATCCAAGTCGAGGCAATCTACGCAGTGCACGTTGATAACGTAATTAGTGTATATGGTCACGATTGAATTCATTCACATGTTTGTTTTACAACATGTTATTATACAGTATTTAAATCAGTCATAGAGTACATTACTATATGGAATTTATTATATTTTACAACTATGGATTTAACTAATGATGTGAAAATGAGTGGCATTGGGATTATGTATTAAAGGTTTTCATTATGGTGTTAAAGAAAAGTCCAACTTTTTAAATGGTATTCGCTAATTAATTAAAAATCATATCAATGGATTGTAGTGCGAAATCCGTATGCCAGTACAGGGGAAATGGCGGGTTTAAACAGTAACTATTTTTTTGCAGTTATTATTTATTAAATGTCTATGGCTTGGTTAATTAATGATTATTAACAATGAGGTTAATTAATTGTTACACCTTCGCAGATTATCATAAGGCTTATCGCACATCAGACTTAGTGTGTCAAATCATAAATTTGGAAATATACTTCCACAAACTACGACATATCCTTATGAAATTGTTAACAAATAATATGATTACAAAATATATCTTAATTTCATCATCATAAAAGTCATATTAGTATGTAAAAGAAAGCTGAGCGTATATGATCTATTTCTAGTAAATAGGCGAATAGGACATTTAATGATAAGTTTACTTAAATTATTAGCAGTATAAAAATAAACTTACGTTTATTTATCAAATATTTTAGCTAATTAACTATTTTTGAAGATAAATTGGAACATATATTTTTAACTTTTTAATCTTAAACTACGATATGAAAATCAGATTCGCACAGGTCGCACGGCTCAAAAATATCTATAATCTTGGATAAAGTCCTATTCGCACAGCTAAAAGTCATATCCGTCATATCAAGAACACTGAGCGAACAGGATCTATTTTTAGTAACTAAGCGAATAGGAGATTGTATGATATGTTTGCTTAGAGAACTCAACCACATGTATCATTATAAAACAAAAATAATAATTATTTATTAAATATTACATTACAAATACTTTTTAATTATTAAATATTTGAACTTAAATATATATATATTCTATTCGCACAGCTAATAGTAAAATTCGTTTGTAGAAGAACACTAAGCGAATAGGAGCTATTTTTAGTAACTGAGCGAATAGGAGATTGTATGATATGTTTACTAAGAGAAATCAACCATATGTATCATTATTAAAACATAAATAAGGATTATTCATAAACTATATTATAGCGCAAATACATTTTTGAGTATTAAATATTTGAACTTAAAAATATTCTCAACTTATTAAATCTTAAACTGCAACATAAAAGTCCTATTAGCACAGCTAATAGTAAAATTTGTTTGTAGAAGAACACTAAGCGAATAGGAGCTATTTTTAGTAACTGAGCGATTAGGAGATTGTATGATATGTTTACTAAGGGAAATCAACCATATGTATCATTATTAAAAAAAAAAAATGATTATTTATTAAATATTATAACACAAATACTTTTTAAATATTAAATATTTGACTTTAAAACTATATTCTCAATTTATTGAATCTTAAACTGCAACATAAAAGTCCTATTCGCTTAACTAAAAGTCATATTCGTATGTATAAGAACACTGAGCGAATAGGATCTATTTTTAGTAACTGAGCGAATAGGAGATTGTATGATATGTTTACTTATATTATTCGCAGTTTATAACCAAACTAATGTTATTTAATCAAATATTTAAGCTGATAAACATTTTTAATTATAAATTATTTAATTTGAACATGTTTTTACTACTTTTTAAATCTTAAACTACGATTTAAAGTCCTATTCGCATAGGTCGTAAGGCGAATATGACTCGAAAATATCTATTATTTTGCATAAAAACTTTACTTTTTCACAAACACATCATTTTAAAAGATGAACATTTTCGAAATAACTTTATTTAAGGTAAATACACAATATTTTGTCGAGATAACCAGTATACTTGGCGTTATTTGAAAAATAAAAGTCCTATTCGCACTTTATCTCCTATTCGCGAATAGGAGTCCTATTCGCTGTTTAGTCATACCGCCTCGGATATTATTAGTTACACAGTCAGTTACTGACCGGATACGGTGTGATACCGGGTCAGTAAATTAATATTGGGTGAGAGCGTAGCTCGAGCCCAATATTTATTCACTGACCCGGTATCACACCGTATCCGGTCAGTAACTCACTGTGTAACGAATTTATCTTACCGAGTACCCCCATCTGAGTAGAAAAATAAGGTTTCGTCAGCGCTATCATTTATAAATTTTGTTACTGACTGGATATTAGAATCTACTGACCTAATATGGGATAATACATGGTCAGCACGTGACCGCTCTCGGCCAATGAAAAACGAGTATTCTGTACGAGGTAAGATAATACTGCGTAACATACTCTCGGATATATATCTAGGCAATCTCTCATACAGAGTTGTCGATCCTTACAGTGATCTCTATCTCTGTTAACGTCTCGAAAGTAGATCACTGTAAGGATCGACAACTCTGTATGAGAGAATGATATCTAGGAGGCCGCCATTGAAGAAATGGCACTACTTTCGGTATCACATGATCAACAAAATGGCGGTGATTGTAAACAATTCGTTAAAAATATTGATGTTTAGTTAAAAATTAGGAAAAAAGCGTGATTATTCCGGAAAGGAGTGATATATTTGGTCTGAAAGTGATGTCATTTTATTTATTCAAATTGATTTTAACTTTAGAATCGGTCGGATTTTCTTATTCGACAAAATCTTCAAAGTGGATATATATTCGGATAAACTGTCATTAGTGCAATTTCGGACACATCCAGGAAAATAATTATCATGTGGATTTAAAAACTTTAGCTTTGTAATCAAGTTGCTATGAAAAATATGTTTTAGAAAAGAACATTTAATTCAATAATTATATATAATATTGTTGTATATAAATCTAAAATATAGATTGATATCAATCTCTGTTGTTTATTTATGTTTACATTCTTTGTTATTATAACCCATGCAAATTCCATGATTCTCATAGTCGAACCCAGATAGTCTAGAGATATAAGCAGACACCTGTCCTTGTCGCCTTAAAAACTAGCTTGAAGGCAAGCAAGTGCTGTATCATAACTCGGCGACATACACCTACTCCTTTCAGAATTGTTCTCAAATTCTTGAAGTTTGATTGCCTTTGTGACTATGTAAGGGTGCCATTACATAATTCCTAGCTGGGTTGTTTACATTTGGTGCCAAATGTAACCCAGTAAAAGTCCATTGTCCAAGTTGAGATTCGAACCAACAACCTCTTGAGTTGTAAGTGGTCACTCTACCTTGTAGTCATAAAATCTAGTTTTTACTAGTGCTGTATTATAACTGCTACATTATAAAGCCTCTATACAGTCACTAGATTTGTACCATCAGGGTGTTAGACCAATCACATCATCGAAAAGACTTGATTACGTGTATTAATTTATCACTGAAATATATACTGAGTCATTTTTACCACTCAACCACCAGGACAGAAAGCAAAGGAGACTGAACTATTACAATGTTCATAATCATTGTATGTTCTACATGCTCCAGTTTGTTCCTGAAATACTTCTATGGTCATTAAAACTCTGCCTATCAAGCAGGGCAGTTGTCGGCCACAAGTAAAGGTTATACCAAGGACCCTATTTAAATGTGTAAATGGGGTCCATGGTTTTACTAAGTATCGATTTAAGCCTCAAGGCCGAGATCTAATTAAGCCTCTCCAGTGACATTGGATTTGGATGATGAGTAATTGCAGTCAGAGACATACCAGTAGATAACATACAAATATATCTAATTCCTTGTTGCAATATAACTTAACTATTTTCTGTTGAACATATAAACCACCTTTTACTAAACCACTTTCAAATCAATGTAAACCTCTCACAGAGGGTTTGTAAACTTACGGTAAGCTTTAGCCAAAGCATATTTTAGCTCTATCTATAAGATAGATATTAGGTAGTTACATGGCAAATGATTGCCATTGAGTGCTTGACTACTAGCTAGCTTTTATTAAGGCCTCATTCAGTCTGGTGTCTCAGATTGTAAACAACTGAATATTTACATGTCCCACATACTGCTTGCCAAGTTGATGTAACTTGTAAACATTAATGAAGAATCTCAATATTGTATAAAGACATGTCTCAAGTCTTTATGTACCTACTGGCAGTCAGTTATCCTATATAGGATGTTTGTCTGTAATATATCTACAAAGTAAATGGCTAGTTAATTGATTGATTCTCACGCATGACCAACTCCTCCCAAAAGCCAGCATCCAATTATAATTTACTTAAGATTCTAGCAAAAAATCTAAGCAAAAAGTTTTTGACAGATAAATAACTCCTTTTTAAAACAAGACTCTAGTGTTTACTACAATTTTTCATTGCACTAAAATACAAAATCAAGAGCCCCAATGAACCATTTACTTCCTAAAATCTGCAAGAGAATCAAACACCTAACTTTTAAGGCTTTGCTAGTCATAACACACAGATCTGTTAGCACTATACAAAATAGGGGTTCAGACAAAAGTCTTGAAAATAAATAAATTTCTGAACAACCTTTTTATTATTTTTTTTTCTAATTAGATAAGTAATAACATAAACTAAATGAATACATATAAGGTGAAAGTTAGACTTTTTAAATTTAAAGTCTAATTTTTATTGTTATATTAAAACATCAACTAATTATTCATCAAGAAAGATTTTTTAACTATGAACAATTACTCTTGAATGCTTAGTTTGAAATATAGAAAAAAACTTTGAATGAAATTAAAATTACTTTTAAAGTCTTGGGGTTAAATGAATTGAAACACTAGTAGTAAAATTACTAGCGGGCTTCAATAGACAAAATAAAATGCAGTCTTTTATGCCATTCATCAAGTCTATTCAAACCTATATCCAGCTGTTAAAGGTACATTTTACAGTAAAATCATCTATGATTCTGTCCAAGTGAATAGTGAGAAAGTTGCTAATTATGAATAGAAAGAAATGGTGTAAAATACAAAAATATTAACTATAATACAAATTATGACATAATTCAAATTAACAATTTATTATTGGCATTGAAAATCATGATTTGTTAAACAGTAAATTCAGCAATGATCAATCAAATTTGAAAGTCTGCTTGAACCAAATAAAATTTACACTGTTTAATTTAAAAAAAGTTAAAGCTAGGTTTTTGAAGTCTACTTCTAGTATCACTATTCTGCCAACTAATGACATTATCTTTCCTGACCATCAATTCAAAATGGTTTACAGTTGAATAGTTATTTAGTCAAACACTCTAAGCTCAAGTGAATAGTTTTTTTTAAATAATACCATATTAATAAACTAATTTGAATAAATAGATCTAGTGAAACTAGCCATTGTAGTCAAACAATAAATAAAAAAAACACAAATCAATAACTTAGCAGATACCCAGACTCAACATTTAAGGGCATACTATTAACCCTGACAACTTATATTTGGGTTCTGACAACTTGTTACTACTAGAAGACATTGGGTTTGACCAAGTTAATAATAAATCTGATTGTCTAACTGGGCAACTTTTTACTGAGCATTGTCTAGCCCTGAATAGATTGTACATAAGTTGAACAAAAAGTGAATGATTAGCAGTATTTAAAGTATAGAAACATATCCTAACAGTTCTTTTCAAATAATAAAATCAAAACCATAATGATATACATGCAATTATAGTTTACAGTCAACTTTATTCAGAATGATTGTGCTCTAGGCATGTTCCACCTAAAATTACCTATTTTTATGTATTGTTATCATGAATTTAAGACATCTAGTGTCAACAAACAAGACTATAGTTCGTTTTTTCTCAACTGTCAAAGCATGAATAATTTCACAGTGACTTCGTGCTCTTTGTCTAACACTCGTGATATTCAGATAGTGTGTAATCATTCAACGTGAAATTATTCATGCTTTGACAGTTTAGAAAAAAACGAACAATAATGAAGTGTAAGTAAGTTATAAACTTCTTCTTTCCAGAGCTGTCATAGATTCCATTGCTGTATTGTCAATCAATTTGATCGATTTTCAATCAATAATTGATAGGCATTTTGAAATATCAATAAAAAAGCATATATAGGTAAACAAATAAAAGTCACTCTTAAGGGTCAAATTTGTGAGACAAACCTTCAATTGTAAGCAAAAATAGGGGCGCTGTCATGATATTAACTGATAGGTCTAAAACACTGACAGCATCCCAATTGTGGAAAAAGCACTAGACCACAGACATTCATGACAATTATACATCTATAATGAGTTAAAGACAACATAAATGGTCTGAATAGTACAGCAAGGAGGGTATGGATATATATCCATGTATTGTCAATATTAATTTCTCAATTTATTGATATCGTCAATACACTTCAAGCCCAATCAATGACAGCTCTAGATCTTTCAATTGTCACATTTATTACATGCATATTCATTTTTCAATTTCTCAAAACAATGAACTTTTTGAGCGTCAAATATCCACTTTTCTTCTCCAGAGGGTTCATTTTCACATGGATGATTCTTCATAATTGTACAATGTTTTCTTCAAACTACAGATTAATAAGCACTGTCTTGAATTCTTTGAAGTCATGTATGAAAATATCTTTAAAACATCTAATGTTCCTAAACTGTCATGTCTGTTACAATCAGTATGATAAAACAAATAGTCTATATCCTTGTTGATCTTACAATATGCTGGCGCCTGAAAATGTTAAAAAGTACAAATGAAAAACCCACAACAGGAGACCCATTTATTTCAATATTTTTAGCGACAGAATTATCATTATGCATCCGAATTTAAAAAAAACATTAGCAGAAAAGATCATCAAATATCAAAAGAATCAGACTTGGCAGGTGGAATTGAATTAAAACAGTACTACCATACAGAAATCTTTCATAAAGGCTATTTTCAACTAGAACTACTAGATATATATTGCTTTAAACAATGTGATATAATTCAATTACCGCTTGTCATCAATATCTATAATTCATCACAATACTTACAACCAAAAAAGTTTTTGAAACCACAGAATCAAACACTTATAGAACACAAAATTTAATTATACATACATGTACTTGAAACATATATGTGTATTCATTAAGTAGTGTTTTAATACTCTTGGTAATTCTTATTATTAAATTAGAAATAAAAATATGTTAAAAATGATACTATCACATTAATATAAATAATTTGTTAATCAAATTACTTACTTGTTGTTATTAATTCACTGAACTCCTCAATCTTCATCAAATTTAGTATGCATTGTTGAATGTAGAATATCCATCTGTGGTGTTATACAGCATCTGAAATATCAATTGTATTAGTCGGGTAAAAATTTTCATCACACATACCATTATTTCATTTCAGCAAGTTCATTTATATCCATTGAATATTGAAAGCTCAAACCTAAAGCTTCGTATTAAGTAAACTATCATAAATGCAATCAGTAGTTTTGGTTTCACTATAAGACATTTGCTTTGGTATAAGTATTGAAGTTTACATATTTTTAAGGCTTGTTATTGAGTTATGAAAAGCTGCTAGCTCAACATATCAACTTCCTATGAAACCTAGATTTACCTGGTTTCCCTTATCTTTCTACAAGGAGCAGACACCTTCTCCCTCTATAGTAAAATATATATATAATAAATATTTATTATATAGAAGGTAGGAACCAGTCATGACTTGGAATACAATCCGAATACCCTAAATATGAAATCCCTAGTTACTATTAGTAATTCTACTCGTGCATTACAACCTTAACTTGCATAAATTTCAGTGTCTTAATCCAATGATGTGGGGATCAGGGCTAGCTCTGGCTTTCTTTTCTTTGAGTCAATTTTATGACAAAAATGCAGTCGCGACTAAAAAAGAAGTCACCTCAAAAAAAGAAGTCGCGACAAAGAACTTGAATGGATGCTTTTTCTTGCCTCATTCGATGATGATATGAATAGCTTAACAGACCTAGTGCTCTACAAAGATACATGTTCAATTGCAATGACTTTGTCAATTATTTTCTATTGTCAATTTAGGACAGCATATTTCTAGATGTTTTATAGCATTTTGGGCTACTTCCACATGTCTGTTGAAAGCCAAATGCCATAGATATAATCTGATAATACAGCAGCTTTTGATCTCCACTATCAGCATGTTTTGTGCTCTTTGATTTTGGATAAATTTGATGGTGTTCTAAATTTCTAAATAATGAATAAAATAATAATGAATAAGATATATTCATTTCTGAATATGGCACAAATTAGTCAAGATTGTAAATTTTGTCAAAGTCAAACATTGATGAATCAAAATGTTAAATAAAAAAGTACAATCACGGATGCAAAAATGTGTAATGGGAGATTGATAAATATAAATGAATCTTTTACCTTTGCCAATATTAAGATAGTATTGTTGCTAACTGTGTTACAGTTACTTTTTTCATCACCAGCTTTATACTCTTATTATTTTTCATTTATTTTCATTAACAACAATTGTTGACACCATTTAATGACTTATGGTTCAGTTACTCTTTTGTGACCTGAAAAAGATGCAAGTCATGAAATATAACAAATCTAACTTCTAAGTAATCAAAATAATATCACAATGTAATAAGGCTTAAACAAGGCTACATATTTGGATATACACCAATCTTTAATTTCGACCAATGTGTACATTATTATCAACAAAGTATCAAATAGGCAACTGAGAGGCCATCAGTTCAATTTAATACCTGACCAGTTCTCCTTTTATGACATTTGATGCTAAAAATCTGATGCTGATTTAGGACCTAAGTTCTGATCACTTAGAATACTTAGTGACTAGCTCCTAATAGTTAAATATTTTTGTGATAATCATCAGCATTATCGGTTCAGTCTAGCTTAGAGTCTTTAGTATATCTGTGGTTAAACAGAAAATGGTTCAGTCAGTTAAACTAGGAGTCACTTTGCTTGATCAATCTCCACTTCACAATCAGGAGAACAGCCGCAGGGCAAGAGGGTTAATTGTAATAAAGTCATAGGCTGTCAATTAGGAAGACTTACCTTTGTGCCTTAGTTATTGATATCTAAGCATTTTGAATCCTCACACCCAACAAATCTGACATGTACATCAATATCAGTGGACAAGTATAAGTAAATATTTCTATCCAACTTGCCTGTATATGTGTAATATTTTGAGCTATAAATATACAAAATAGAATGTAAAGCAATACTTATTCAAGAGAAAGTTTTAATGTTCAATTATTTTCAACAGTGAGATTGTCAATTAATATAAATTTAACAGTATGTCTTTAAGATAACTTTTTTTCAATATTTCTTCTTGAATCTTGAATTTCTACTTGCATTATGATCCAAGACATGTTGAGTATTAGAATTCCCTTGCTTGTTGATTAGTGGGAAAAAATTGGAATTCCACATCCCTGAATAACTGTCCGATTATTTGCATTAAACATTTGTTTTAACTTTTATCATAACTCATAAGAGTGGAGCTGGCATGACCGAGCAGTTACAACATTGGACTGGTTATCAGTTGATAGTTAGCTTCATGTTGGTTAGAATCCAATCTAAAACCTATCATGTTGTTTCCATGAACAAGAAACTATATCCTTCTGGCTTAGTACCAGGAAGCACTCAAAAGTGATTAATACAAGTTGTAAGTACTTGTTGGGTTGAACAGTCAGGTTGAAAATTAAAAAAAAAAAAACATTAAAACAAAAGCATTAAAGAGGAGAAACGACTACTAAAAAGAGGAGAAATGACTACTAAAACGTGGAGAAATGACCAGGGGAGAAATGGGGATTCAATGTTTCTCAACCGAGTTTCGTCGATTTCATGCCAACCGATTTTTGATGAAAGTAGTCCAATAATAGAACCACCCATAGCCCCGCCTTCCTGTTTAAAAGGATTGCCTTATAGTACATTTGTAGTAAAATTTAGATGGTAGTAAGGTGATATGGCACTGCAGTCACATTTGTCTTTGGTATAACATGACAGGCACGTACATGTAGGAAGCATTTTCAGATTTAGGGTTTTTTTTCAAGGAGAAGAAAACAGAACTTAATTTTCATATACATCTAGTCTTGTCCTATAAAAACTCTCGCTTTTTTCTCAGACTTAAGACTGACTAGGCAGTTTTAGTTATATATATATAGCGTGCAATTTTGACTTTGTTGAAAAAGCACGAATGTGTCAATCAATTGAGTGTGACAGGCCTAAGCCCCCTAACCTCCCCGGTTCCTACGGGCCTGCAAGTCTAACAAGATTTCATTTAGAAAACACTCGTTTACTTATATAATTAATTTCATGCAATGAAAATATGACCAGATTTTAATGTATAAGGGACAATAAGCATTAATTGGAACTTCGCTAGACTATAACAACATGCAATTTTGTAGTTTTTAAGATTTTTGAATAATACATATTTTATAAATAAAATAGTTTTGTTTCTTCACCGATATGAGTATAATTACAATGCCTTCGACATTAATTTGTGCATAATTTTATTCATTTCCTTAAGTAAAAATGAACCAACGAAATGACGTTTTGTATAACTTGGATGCCAACGGATTTTTAAGTATTGATAAGATGGTTTCCAACTTTTGGCCCATTTGTAGATTCTGGATGCAAAGTAGAGTCAAGATGCCAACCGATTTTGGTCGATTGTAGGGTTTATTTGGCAAACAATTTTTAGAAAATTTGTAGATTCTGGATGTTAACCGATAAAAGAATAATTTGTTGAGTGTGGATGTTAACCGTTCCAATTGTAGAAAATACATGTGTACTTGATAACCGATTTTTTTATATTTCGAGAATAAGGACGTTCACCGATCCCAAGAAATTTGCGCAATCTGGATGCCAACCGATTTTCGTCGATTTGTAGAGCCACTAATGCCGAGTGTGGAAGATTTGTAAAGTCTAATTGCCAACCGATTTTGGGCAATTACTAGTGTTTAGATCCAAACCAATTTTGGTCGTTTTGTTTAGCTTAGATCCCAACCGATTTTGGTCCATTTGTTCAGTCTAAATGCCAACCGATTTTCGTCTATTTGTAGAGTCTAGGTACAATCAATTTTGGTTGAATACTTGTGTCTAAATGCCGACCGATTTTAGTCGTTTTGTTGATTCGGAATGCCAACCAATTTTGGTCGTTTAGTTAAGCTTGCATCCCAACCGATTTTGGTCGATTTGAAGCGGCTAGAAGCCAACCGATTTATGTCTATTTGTAAAGTCTAGATGCAAATCAATTTTGGTTTATTACTAGTGTCTAAATGCAAACCGATTTTGGTCGTTTTGTTTAGCTTGCATCCCAGCCGATTTTGGTCGATTTGCTACGGCTAGATCCAACCGATATTCGTTTATTTGTTCAGTCTAAATGGCCACAGAATTTCGTCGTTTTGTTTAGCTTTGACCCCAGCCGGTTTTGGTTGTTTTGTTAAGCTTGCATCCCAACTGCTTTTGGTCGTTTTGTGAAGTCTAGATGCCAACCGTTTTTGGTTGATAACGAATGTCTAAATGCCAACCGTTTTTGGTCGTTTTGTGGAGTCTGAGTGAAAACCGATTTTGGTCGTTTTGTTTAGTTTGCATCCCAACCGATTTTCGTCTATTTGTTCAGTCTAAATGCCAAACAACTTTCGTCGTTTTGTAGGGGTATAAATGCCAAACGAATGTAGCGGGTAGATGCCAACCGTTTGTTGTCTATTTGTTCAGTCTGAATGCCAACCGATTTTCGTCTATTTGTTCGGTCTAAATGCCAACCGATTTTGGTAGATTAAAAAAGTCAAGATCCTAACCAATTGTGTCTATTTGATCAGTGTTAATGCTAACCGAATTTGGTAGATTTTTGAAGTCAAGATGCCAACCGATTTTCATCGCTTTGTATCTGCTAGATGCCAACCGATTTTCGACTATTTGTTTAGTCTGAATGTCAACCGATTTTCGTCGTTTTTTAGGGGTAAGATGCCAACCGATTTTCGTCTATTTGTTCCGTCTAAATGCCAACCGATTTTCGTTTATTTATTCAATCTTAATGCCAACCGTTTTTCGTCTATTTGTTCGGTCTAAATGCCAACCGATTTTCGTCTATTTGTTCAGTCTGAATGCCAACCGATTTTCGTCTATTTGTTCCGTCTAAATGCCAACCGATTTTCGTCTATTTGGTTAGTCTGAATGCCAACCGATTTTCGTCGTTTTTTAGGGGTAAGATGCCAACCGATTTTCGTCTATTTGTTCCGTCCAAATGTCAACCAATTTTCGTCGTTTTTTAGGGGTAAGATGCCAACCGATTTTCGTCTATTTGTTCCGTCTAAATGCCAACCGATTTTCGTCGTTTTGTAGGGGTAAGATGCCAAACGATTTTCGTCTATTTGTTCCGTCTAAATGCAAACCGTTTTTCGTCGTTTTGTTTAGGTTGGATCCCAACCGATTCTCGTCTAAATGTAGCTGCTAGATGCCAACCGATTTTCGTCAATTTTATCAGTCTGAATGCCAACCGATTTTCGTCTATTTGTTCCGTCTAAATGCCAACCGATTTTGGTAGATTAAAGAAGTCAAGATCCTAATCAATTGTGTCTGTTTGATCTGTGTTAATGCTAACCGAATTCGGTAGATTTTTGAAGTCAAGATGCCAACCGATTTTCATCGCTTTGTAGCTGCTAGATGCCAACCGATTTTCGTCTATTTGTTCAGTCTGAATGCCAACCGATTTTCGTCGTTTTTTAGGGGTAAGATGCCAACCGATTTTCGTCTATTTGTTCCGTCTAAATGCCAACCGTTTTTCGTCGTTTTGTAGGGGTTAGATGACAACCGTTGTCTTTTATTTGTTTAGTCTGAATGCCAACCGTTTTTCGTCGTTTTATTTGGATTGGATCCCAACCGATTCTCGTCTATATGTAGCTGCTAGATGCCAACCGATTTTCGTCTATTTGTGCAGTCTGAATGCCAACCGATTTCGTCGTTTTTTAGGGGTAAGATGCCAACCGATTTTCGTCTATTTGTTCAGTCTGAATGCCAACCGATGTTCGTCGTTTTTTAGGGGTAAGATGCCAACCGATTTTCGTCTATTTGTTCAGTGTGAATGCCAACCGATTTTTGTCGTTTTTTAGCGGTTAGATGCCAACCGATTTTCGTCTATTTGTTCCGTCTAAATGCCAACCGTTTTTCGTCTATTTGTTCCGTCTAAATGCCAACCGATTTTCGTCGTTTTGTAGGGGTTTGGTGCCAACCGATTTTATTCTATTTGTTCCATCCTAATACCAACTGAATTTAGTTACTTTGTTGAGCTTGAATCCCAAACGATTTTGGTCGATTTAATGCGGCTAGATGCCAACCAATTTTTGTCTATTTGTTCAGTCTAAATGCCCTCATTTGGAGAGTCTTTATGTCAACCTATTTTGGTTGATTACTACGTATAATGTCTGAATCCCAACCGATTTTTGGCTATTTGTAGACTAGGGTTTGATGCCAACCGATTTTCGTCTATTTGTTCAGTCTAAATGCCAACCGATTTTTGTCTATTTGTATGGGTTATATAGTTGTCAACCGATTTTCGTTAATTTATTTAGTCTAAATTCCATCCGACTTTCGTCTATATGTATAGGTGTTATAACCGGTACTGGTCTTCCCTTCCACAAGGCCCGAAACTTCTCCATATTATCTGATCAATGGAGCAATTCACATTGTCAAATTTTCATACTCCTTCTGGACACGATATTCCAATTCCCCGTGCAGTCGAGAAAAAAACGAACTACTATTGTACTCTTATTCAAATGTAGTCACGTTTAAACTCATTGGTATTTGTCATCAACCCTTGATATCAAATAATATTTGCAGCACTCCATTTACATCATTGAAATAAAATGAAATTGACCCAAACATATAAAAAAACAAGGTTTACATTTAAATAAATATGGACATAATATATCAATAACTTGTCATGTTTAAAACTTGTGTCATTTTCATGCATATAGTTGTTAATAGATCGCGGGTTTAGCGGAAAATGTTTCTGTATTTTGAAACTCATTTAACCCTTATATGGATCTTATTGGAATATAATGGGCAAATTCTGAAGATAAATAAAAAAATACTATGGTGTGAAAATGTTGACATTAACTCGACTGAATTTACATTTTAAGAAAACGGTCTTAACTGTAGATTTATACAAGAGATGTAAGTTATAGATTTTGCAAGAATGATGCCATCTTTAAGTATGTTACAGCCTAAGAAAAAAATGACCTTCAATTTTTTCTGTTAGATTTTTGTTTTGCTATTTGAATTTTAAGTAATTAATTAATTTTAATAAGACTTATTTAAAATGATATAAAACACATTTGTGCCAGACATATGTCAATTTTGTGTGCAGTCCATAGACAATATTACACTTGTTACTGGGGCTTTAACATTTGAAATACATTTCTGTAGGGCTTAAGATTTCAGTAAAATGATCATGAAATAAATAAGGTTAAAAAAATTAATATCATGATGTAGCAATACAATGTAAATCATACTCTAGCATTGTTTTAATAAACAACACACTGGTTATAATGCATTTAGTTTACCAAAATAAGTCTTGAATTCGGCAACATTTTTTCCGCAATATGTCAACAATCTATCTATATAGACTACTTATCTGAATGAAGTAACATATAATGGTTTATTGTTCGTTTTTTCTCAACTGTCAAAACATGAATAATTTCACGGTGACTGAATGCATTGTTTTTGTACAGGCTAAATGTTATTAAAAATATCTTCACTAAAACATATATATCGGCATAAGCAGCTTTACTTAATCATAATACACACTTTCGGAAACTCGTGGGTGTATTACGGCAATAATTTTAACAAACCCATTCACCGTGAAATTATTCATGTTTTGACAGCTGAGAAAAAACGAACAATACATTGATAAACAATACAAAGTATCAAAAAATAGAGTTACAACAGTCTTCCGCTAAACCCTCAAGATACACAATGCTTATAAAAGATAGCACATTTAAGAAGTTGGAATTTCTTTCAAGATGGATTCTCATCACAGGACATGAAAGAGAATTAAAACTTCTTTTAATGTTTAATAACTAAGAAGTTTTGTGTAAAATTATGACCCAAAAGTAGGTAAAACAATGAGTATGGCACATAACTACAATAACTGGTTCAAGGAAAAATTAAATGATTAAAAACGGTCAAAAATTTCTATATTAACGTGATCTTTTAAACATTAAACCCCTATATAACATACTCTTTTATTGCATACTAAGATAACTTACTTCAAATGCATTTGTAATTAATATTGTTTTTTCTTCTTTTGTTTGTAAATCATCTATAATATAACTTTTTCCTCTTCAAATTATTACATTATTAAGAAAATGAACATAAAAATGACTATTACAAACATGTTATATTCATTTTTCAAGTGAAGTGTTTAAAACTCAATTGTAAAAAATGTATGACAACCTCATATTGATAAGCGCAGCAATGTGCGCCCGGAGTAAGTTATTAATAATGTAAAACCATGATAGAATAAAAAATTGGTATCTTACAAATATACAACCAGGGCTCGAAGCTAAAAAAATGAACTTGCAAATTCTTGGAAGTTGATTTTATTTCGACTCGCATATATAGATAGTTTGCATTTTTTCTCCAAATTTTAATGTCATACATGGTAACTAATCTTTTAATGCAAATATAAAACAACATATTAATATGATTAATATTTCTTCTAACAGTTTAACTATGGATAAAACAATTCCATTATTAACTTATTGAGGGACAGACAAAGAATGTGAAACATATTTGTGCTGTAAATCTTTTACTTCTGCTATCTATCGATCTTTCTGACAGTTTCAATGCCAGTTTTAGCCTCATTGGTTTAGACAGATATCTTTTTGCAGGAATTTCAACTCCCGAAAAATTGTGAGTTAAGATAAAAGTTACTCGCAATTTTCAAAACTCACTAGCAGTTTGCAAGAATGCTAGTTTAAATTGGAGCAATGATTACAACCAAGATTTACTGTTTATCTCTAATCTAAAATATGCACAGAATAAGCAATTCAAACATGTTCTAAAAAATGACAGAACTGATAAATTCATACGAAACTGAGCTTAACATAAAAGAAATATTTTTTGTGATTATAACAAGTGCAGTCCAAGGACAGAAGTATTTTCAAAACCAGAATAAGTGGCTAAATGAAAATCATCTGTTAAACAATAATTACTATGTCATAATTCAAATGAATAAGAATTCAAAAGGCAAAGCTCCAAATAGTATATCCTTCGTTACATCCTTCAATAGTCCTTTACTAATTATTATTAACGAAATCACATAGAAACTTTAATTTAATTATTGTATTACTACAACAGATAATTTAACTGGAACAAATTAAAAACATAAAACATTAAGATACGAAAGGGCATAAAGGAAGTTTTTAAAAAATCTGTGCCATAATAGTTGTGACTATGTAGTTCAAAAGCATTTGATTCATTAATCTCTTGACAAGGACTGAAAATATTTCAGTTATAAACAAATGTGTTTATATGTATATACTTCATACAAAATAACAACACCTGTTTGCGTTAGCATCTAACCGCTAAAAAACGACAAAAATCGGTTGGCATTCACACTGAACAAATAGACGAAAATCAGTTGGCATCTTACCGCTAAAAAACGACGAAAATCGGTTGGCATTCAGACTGAACAAATAGACGAAAATCGGTTGGCATATTAACTTCAAAAATCTACAAAATTCAGTAAGCATTAACACTGATCTAATAGTCACAATTGGTTAGGATTTTGACTTCTTTAATCTACCAAAATCGGTTGGCATGTAGACGGAACGAATAGACGAAAATCGGTTGGCATCTAACCGCTAAAAAACGACAAAAATCGGTTGGCATCCACACTGAACAAATAGACGAAAATCGGTTGGCATCTCACCGCTAATAAACGACGAAAATCGGTTGGCATTCAGACTGAACAAATAGACGAAAATCGGTTGGCATCTTGACTTCAAAAATCTACCAAATTCGGTAAGCATTAACACTGATCTAATAGACACAATTGGTTAGGATCTTGACTTCTTTAATCTACCAAAATCGGTTGGCATTTAGACGGAACAAATAGACGAAAATCGGTTGGCATCTAACCGCTAAAAAACGACAAAAATCGATTGGCATTCACACTGAACAAATAGACGAAAATCGGTTGGCATCTTACCGCTAAAAACGACGAAAATCGGTTGGCATTCAGACTGAACAAATATACGAAAATCGGTTGGCATCTTGACTTCAAAAATCTACCAAATTCGGTAAGCATTAACACTGATCTAATAGACACAATTGGTTAGGATCTTGACTTCTTTAATCTACCAAAATCGGTTGGCATTTAGACGGAACATATAGACGAAAATCGGTTGGCATCTAACCGCTAAAAAACGACAAAAATCGGTTGGCATTCACACTGAACAAATAGACGAAAATTGGTTGGCATCTTACCGCTAAAAAACGACGAAAATCGGTTGGCATTCAGACTGAACAAATAGACGAAAATCGGTTGGCATCTTGACTTCAAAAATCTACCAAATTCGGTAAGCATTAACACTGATCTAATAGACACAATTGGTAAGGATCTTGACTTCTTTAATCTACCAAAATCGGTTCGCATTTAGACGGAACAAATAGACGAAAATCGGTTGGCATCTAACCGCTAAAAAACGACAAAAATCGGTTGGCATTCACACTGAACAAATAGACGAAAATCGGTTGGCATCTTACCGCTAAAAAACGACGAAAATCGGTTGGCATTCAATCTGAACAAATAGACGAAAATCGGTTGGCATCTTGACTTCAAAAATCTACCAAATTTGGTAAGCATTAACACTGATCTAATAGACACAATTGGTTAGGATCTTGACTTCTTTAATCTACCAAAATCGGTTCGCATTTGGACGGAACAAATAGACGAAAATCGGTTGGCAATCAGACTGAACAAATAGACGAAAATTGGTTGGCGTCTTACCGCTAAAAAACGACGAAAATCAGTTGGCTTTCAGACTGACCAAATAGACGAAAATCGGTTGGCAGCTAGCAGCTACATATAGACTAGAATCGGTTGGGATCCAAGCTTATCAAAAAGACGAAAATAGGTTGCCATTTAGACTGAACAAATAGACGAAAATCGGTTGACATCTAGCTTTTACATTTAAATCAAAATCGGTTGGCATTTAGACTAAACAAATAGACGAAAATCGGCTGGCATCTAGCCGCTATAAATAGACGAAATTTGGTTGGCATCTAACCGCTACAAATAGACAAAAATCGTTGGCATTTAGACTGATCAAATAAACAAAAATCGATTGGCATCTAGCCACTCCAAATCGATCAAACCGGTTTGGATCCAAGCCAAACAAAACTGCCAAAATCGGTTGGCATTCTGACTCCACAAAACGACGAAAATCGGTTGCTATCTGAGTTCACAAATCGACCAAAATCGGTTGGGATGCAATTTCAACAAAAAACAAACTCGGTTGGGTTCCCAGCTAAACAAAACGACGAAAATTGGTCGGGATATACTGAACAAATAAACGAAAATCGGTTGTCTTCTAAACGCTACAAAGAGACGATAATCGGTTGGATCCAAAGTTTTTATCCAGTTTTTATCTAGACACTAGAAATCAACGAAAATCGGTTGGCATCTATACTATAAATCTACTATCTTCAAATCGGTTGACATTAACAATCAACAATGGACCATAATCAGTTGTGACTCAAACTGATTAAAATCGTCAAACACCACTTGGCATGCAAATTTTACAAATGGACGAAAATCGGTTGGCATCCACACTCCACAAATAGTCATAAAAATGGCTGGAATCAGGACTCTACAAATCGACCAAAATCGGTTGGTATCTTACTTCTACAAATCGTCAAAAGTCAGTTGGCATCCATCTCTAAAAATAGAAAAATATTAGTTACGTATAGGTAAGACTATAGTCTCTTGTTCATTATAGCTCCCCCCAGCTAGAAATCCTTTATTTGCTAATGTTTCTCTCCCAACTAATGGTACTGCTAAATTTCACTTAAACCGCTTTTTATCGTAGTTAACTCCATTATGTTATTAGTGTCGACTTGTTAACAGAGCTTATGACATTGTATGCGTGAATGTGTATACATTTATATGTTCCTGTAATAATATATTCTTAAATATGATTTTCGACAATCTTATCAAGAACAGTAACTTTTATTTCCAGTTTCTTTCAATAATTACCGCAAATTATTTTCTTTGAAACCGGGGTATAAACATTTCTAATTAGGTAGGCGTGGTTTTTATGTCAATAGTTCCCACACTTTTTGTCTACATGTGTTGATTTTGAGCATTTGGTATTTAGAAAACAGTTATATTTTATAAACAATACGTTAACCTTTACATTAAAGTCAATTCTAAGATAGAATAAGCAAATTTAATTTTAATTATATTCATTTGTGTTTTACTACTTTCATCAAAAATCGGTTGGCATGAAATCGACGAAAATCGGTTGAGAAACATTGAATCCCGGAGAAATGACTTAGTGGAGAAATGACCTGTTCCCATGAGACTTCACCAAGCAATAGTATTAGCCTTTTAAGACGATACACTTGTTTCATTATTTACCACAATACTTGATACGACTCATGCATAATTCATTAATTCTTAAGCCTTAAGGTTCAGTGCATCCGTGCACCAATGTATGGAACGCGTCAATTCTACTTTCAGTTTCACTTTACAATTTCACCATACAATGAAATGATGCAAAAAATCGACTTACCGTCATCATTATAAAGCCATGCAGAATCGATCAAACACTTCGCTTTAACACTTCTTTGATCATATTCAAATCAATTACAATCGAAAACAAATCCATCTATCCGTCTAACTACACAAAATACCTCCATAATTTCAATGTGTTGACATTAATTTTCTTCTCGGCAGCCATTTTTAATAGCGTTCGACTCTTTCCGGTAACTTCGTTTATCTCCGTAGGGATTATTTTTTAGCGTAGGCTTAAAACCGCACAGCAATGATGTGATTTTCGACATATTCATCCACCAAATATATCCGAGGGTTGAACGTCAGTTTACGGAATCACCCGAGCGGTTTTCCGAATGAGGACGGATGTGACTGGGGACGGATCGTCTGAAATTCGGTATTTACCGAACTGGCGGCCAGTCTGGTAAGAGAAGGTACCGGTAGTGGGTTTGCTTTAGAAGCATACTTTTGTGGAGTTTGGTCTTAAAATGATTAATTTGACCATTTACCCTCCTACCACTGATTCTAAATCATGCTGGGCAGTTGCCAGTCACTGACAGCAGTATGTACCTAGTAACTGGTTAACAGATAAATCCAGATTTAGCCTTTCAAGGAATGATAATTATGATATGAATGATATGATATGACCTATACAATGTGTTGCTACAGTGTTAAACGCAACAACATAAAGGTCTTATTCTGTGAACATCCTTTGGGGGAGCTTGGCATAGTCACTGAACAGTTCTTATTTGGAACTCAAATTTATGTTTTTTTCAGCCAAACAAGGTTGTCTGTACAGGACATATCTTTACAGAACAATGTTATTTCATATACTATTGCTGAAAAGTATGCAACTCAGATTAAATCCAATTTATTCAATGTACACTTATTTCAGCTTTATTCCAAACATCCACTACAAAGTTTTTCTGCTGAAAAAATCCATCAACTTGAGATTTAAATTTCCATTGTTTAAATTTAAAATGTAATTGACTTGTTGTGTTGCATTTTTTATACAGAAATTGTTTGACACTTGTGTTTTGAAGTCTTACAACAATCATACTGCAGTCATTATGCAATCACACTGCATTCTTTGTCCTTTGTGTTGCAGTTGTACACCAATCATACAACATTCTTTGCAATATATCATGATAATTCACCACACCCAACTAAAATTGTAACTTTCATCTCACCTAAGCACAAAAACGAGCTATTGTTGGTGGTCTATATGAAGTGTGTGCATCTATTGTGAACAAGATTTCTGGTAAAATCTACTTGTCAAGAAACCATGGGTCACAAAGGCCAGTGTAGTAATGAAAGTGATACTGAACTACAAAGTGAAATTGACTCCATGAAATGAATGAAAAATATCAATGTCATTCAATATAAGAGCAGACTTTCTATACAAATTGTTAACAATTATTTACATTCTATTGTTTATTTTCTTTCAGAATGATATTTATGTTATTAGGTGGAATGTTTTTTACAAGGGACAGGCTACTGTGGCAGATTTGCCTATCAACATGTACATGTTTATTAATTTATACTACCTTAAATGAACAAACTCAGAATGTGTACCACCTTATGAACTATAGAGTGACTGTGTTAACTCTTTTACACATTATTTTGTGAATATCATGTAGTGAAACAGTGTCAAATTGACAATGAAGCACAGAGGGTCATTTAAACTTGTATACCATTATAATAAATAGATGTTTTCATTGTGTTAAAGTGAACAAAGAATACCCATGTGCGTACCAATCACTTACAGTGAATTGCATGATTTTCTCATGCCTTGTGTCTTATGAATGATATACAAGGGATAGAGTTGGCTCTCTCAAGTTGTTAGCTCAGTGACATTCACAAGGTAGATTTTATCTTTTGTCGAGTTAACCATTTCCAGGCTCTAAAATAAGGGTATTATTTTATTTTAGGCAAGGGTTCTTAATTCAAAAAGCTAAATTATTCTTTTCTCTCATTCTAAATTCTGGGCTTATTTTAGTAACACTCTACCCCTTATCATGTAATTTTTATTATTATCTTATTTATGTAATGTAATGACAAATTGACAAATATGTAGAATTTTAAATTCATTAAAATCCATACTGTGAAACTAATTTACAGTTTGTTGGTTATTTAGTAGTATAGTGTATTCAGATATATGAACTTGGGTTAACAACAACATCAGTCCTAAAGAATCAGTACTGAATTGAACGCATAGTAAAAAGGGCTGACAAAACTGTTACACTACTATGGAATATTTAGCCTGGTTTAGTGCTGCTATAGTTTTCTTTCTAGTAAGTTATATAATCTATTATTGTTAGATTTCACATATCTAAGCCAGGATATGGCAATACAATCCTCCTCCATTCTTAAACAAAGAACTTGAAAAAAAACTTATCTATTGGACTAAACTGTTGAAGTTTAATGATGGTTAAATTGGTTATGTTTCCTGGTGAAATTCTGTGCTGGGATTAGATCCTTGTTTTCCTGAGTTGTAAGCCTACACTACCATGTCCCTATGAAAGCTAGCTTGAAAGCTAGGGAATACAAGTGTTGTGTTATACCTCATGCTCGAGTGCCACTCCCTTCATTGTGTTAATTTGTAGGTTATTTAGAGGGGAGGGGCCATTTGTGAGCCAACAAATATCCATAGTTGGAGCAGGAATAGAGCCCATGACCTTTTTGATTTACAAGCAGACACTCTACAATGTGGCCCTTAAAGCTAGGTTTTAAGCATGAAATTACAAGTGTCATATTATATCTCTGCTACACTTATTCTGAAAATCAAAATCTTGACAAATATTTACATCATTCTTTCAAAATTAGAAATGAATTTGTCAAATATTTTGATAATTAAATCATGAAAAAAGAATTGTTTAAATTCAGCATCATATCTTCATATACATGAACTTCAATGTACTGTTTTTTTTCCACAGTATTATTACTGCTTTCTGTATAATGTTACACAAGTTTGCTTATTATTTTTGGTATATAATTGATCAAATTTATACTTACTTGCTAATCCTATTTAAGCTATTTACATGTATTTTAATATACAGGACCCGACATTAAATGTTGTCTGAATGCTCTGACAACTTATACTTTGGTTAGGACTACCTGTTACCTGTAGTAAACTTTTGTTGGTTTGGGTTAGTGAAATATACAACATGTTGTCAAAATGGGCGACGATTGGACATCCTACGTTTAAAATTGATGTTAAGCCCTGATTTATATTATGTGCCAGTGTCCTTATAACCATTTAAAAGAAAGATGTACTATATATATCACATCTACTATTTCAGTTTCGAACATTGAAGAGTCAGATTACATCCCGTTCAGGATCGGAAGGTTTCGGTGGATCAGGAACTAAAAGAAGTTTATATCTTATATTATCTGTATCTCTAGCACAACCTTTATTAATGTGGTGGCTTACGAGACATATTGTGTTTTCATAAGACATTGTATAACAATAATAGCTTTATTAAGTATAGCAACGAGTGCAAAGATGGACATAATAGACATGAGTGTAAAAATTTATCTTTAAAAATGAGCAATGGGTGAAAGTTTTCAGGATTGGTCCAGAAGTTAAGGATTTTTGTGATCATTGAAAAGGTTTTTACCCTTTTTCATACAAAAGCTTGAGAAGAGACAATCAGGGAATGCAAGTTTTTAAAAAAATGAACTGTCACCCATGTGTGTGAAAATTGACTTAAATTAAGTAAGTATTAAATGATTAAGTATTGAATGCAGAATAACGTGTATGTAGTTTGTGAAATAAGTGATTCTTTTAGTTTGTGAGTGAAAATAGTCATGGATATTTTTTTGTAATTAGTGAAATAGTACAAAGTAAAAGAAGAATTGATATTTATGTACATAGACCAAATATACATATGTATCTACATTTAACATAGAGTTGCTGTATAAGAGAGTTACTTACGCTAACCAGTTGCCTAGTGTGAGTTAATATATATCTGGGTGACTTGAAATAACAGTTGACGGGTCTATGTGGCAAGTGCTGTCCGTCCACAAAGCTCCTTACAAACTTACTGATACACAATTGAATGTCTACTGAGCAAAGAGATCTGTAAAATGTTCAGGGTTAATGTAGAAGACTCAGACTACAAAGAAAAGAGATATGTTTGAAACAACACTGTTGAGTTGATTAATTGTTATTTTATCATGTGTTTAGGCTCTTCACTTCATGGTTTGGGCCCTTAAAACTGTCAGTGTGGGCCCCATGACTAAAATGTCAAATATGTACCTATGAGAAACGAGCTTGGAAATGTTGACATAGGATGGTAGCTTATATGTTACTGGATATATATTGGATTGTATTTGACTTATACATTGTTTGTTTTGATTTATATAGTCTTATTGTGTTTAAGAAGTTGTACATGTATACATTAAAGTTAGTTAAAACAGCCACTGAATGCTAAACTTGAACATAAAAATCTTGCCCATTAAATCATGTATATAAAATGTATTAATCATTCTTCTGTCAGGGATTTCACTTATCTTTATATACTTCAGATCAAAATTTGATATTTAGGTATATCATCCTCAATTAGATTTAAGGGTTGTAAAACTTTAACTGATGGATTATGTCACATATTTTTTAAAACTTCTTTATCCGTCTCACATTCAAATGACCCCAGAAAAAAGATTTTTTATAGAAAAATAAGATATGAAACAAATATCAACAATTTCAATCAGCTGTGTTTATACATGGGTCACTGATAGTTGAATAAAATTTATCAGTTTATTGAAATCATATTTGGTTGTCTGTGAGTTAAATAAATGGCTTGTGGTTAATTGAGATGATCTTCATTACAGTCTGTTCTATAGTCGGTTTAATTTAGGTTACTTTGTTGAAATATTTGGTTTCACTTGAAACAAGCCAATGTACTGAACAACTGTATAATACTGCTCATTCAATTACTGCACATATATAATTTAAATGGCCTGTAAATGTAACTTGTTATCTTGTAAAATAAGTCTGCTGTTAGTTTGTCTTTGTGTTACGTTAGAGATTACATGTATGTACAATCATATGATCATAAAATTTTTGTGTCAGTGAAAATTACTTGGGGTCCAAATTTTGCTGATTTTCAAAAACAAGGCATGTTTTATTTCTGTGTACAAAATTTCTGCTGTCTACAAATTTTGAATTAAATAAGTAATGTAAATCTGTTTTATACCAATTGTTTAACTTACCATAATGAGTCTATGGTCCCATTCAGCATTGTGAGTCCTTGTGTAACTTCAACTTGATAGAAACATACAAACCATATATGATTCAATACCCAGGGTGTTTTTTTCTACTTTAACATTTGATTCATATTTTATTCTGTTCAGTATTAAATTAAATTATAAGCAGTTCAAATTTTCCAAGTTTTAGGGTACTGTAGAATGATTGAATTTTGCGCCTTGCTCTCCACTTAAATGAACTACTTTGAAAAGTTGAATGAACTTTTAGAAACTTGGAATTTAAATTACTGTAAGTGTAAGTTGACAAACTGACATTGTGTCATGCAGAATTTGAGCTGAAAATATTCTGAATTGTAATTTTTTGGACAAAACCCCTGTCTAATCTGCCTTATTTAAGGTCCCTGTCTTATATATTATCTTGTTTTTTATCTGCTTTTCAAATTTGACAGCATCTTTGTCAAAGCATAGCTTTTTTAATTTACTGTAATCAATGCATGGCTTAATGGTGTTGTAAATGTAAATTATATGAATGTTTGTTGATTTTGGTCTCTGTATTTATATATGAGGTCCGTTTCAGTATAGATCTCCTATGAGATTTGTCATGCATGTTAATTTTATGTTCACATTCATTTTCTGTACATACTGTATAAATTTAGAGCTTCATTCTGGTTTATATAGTTTGAAGTTTTCATGAATCATTTGGTGTGTTATTTTTCTTTTTTCTTAACTGTCAAAGTTTGAATAATTTCACGGTGAATAATTACACATCATTCATGTTTTGACAGTTGAGAAAAAAAGGAACAATATCCTTTTCGTGATTATTATTCATATTGTTATGTCTGTGCTCATTTTGAATACAAATGTTAGTTGGCCTGAGTAAATTCTCAGTGTTAGCTAGCAACTATAATTAGTTCTTGTCTGTCTGTCCATGTTACAAATATCTCAGAAAATCTTCGTGTCAAAATGATCATAAAGCATAGTCTTACTTGAGTCTGCAGGAAGCATCACCTTGATTTCTTCTTGAACAGTAAGGGGCTTTAGTCAGTTATCTTTTCCTGATAAAATCTGAAGCAATCCAATTGGTAAGTAAGTCCTTACAGTTCGAATCCTCGGATTTTACATTGAAGTCCTATGTACATGTAAGGATAACAAAATATTTCATCTAATACCTTTCTTGTTAATGAAGATATTAACACAAGAAATGAGATAGTTCTTTACCCTAAAAATACTCAGCTTGATTTTTAAACAAATTAAATGATATACAAAAATGTTACTTAAGATTAATTTTGGTAAATTGACCTTAAAAAGTAAGGGTATAATCCGAATAATCCAACTAATTGGACCTACCTATTTGAAATGTATACAAGGGAAATAACTGACTAAGGTCCGTTATTACTCAACTTATGTCTGTTGGCTTAAAGTTGACATTTACACTCCCTGTGTCACCAATATTACAGAAAGAAAGTAAACGTGTGTTGCCAACTTAGTTATGGGAGTGCTTTCTAATTAATATATAATTTATAAATACGTTAATGTAATTTTACTAATTATATGTCATCACATTTAGTTTAATGAACTTAAATCTTTTGGTACAATGATGTGTATGTTTATCAAGACTTCTGTGTTTGCTATGTAAAACTTTGTGCCAATCAGTGTACATGTAACTGATAAATATGATAAAATAGTAAACTTTGCATGAAATTGTTTGGTGTTTATTGTAGATATGAGATATATATTAAATCCCAAGATCCATTGTACATAGTCCTAAATATAAGACCCTACGTAACTATTTCATCATACGGACGTTTTTCTGTTACGTAGGGTCTTAACGGATTGCTTCAAAAACGCATAGCAAAATATTTTTTTCAAAAAGTAAATGAATGTGGGTCAAATTAGCACCAAACGATAGATAAAAGTTTACTTTGATTCTTTCCATAAATCAAAAGGTATTAATCAGGTTTTTCGTTTACAGAAACACTAATTACTTTTACTGCTATCCAGGGTTGTCGCCGTTCGCCGCCATTTTGAACTGAATTCTTGCCGGTAAATAAAGTGTCGCTTTGGTTAAACGAAAAAATTTTCCAGAGTTGTCGTTCTTGCTCTCAATAGCATACCTTAAAAATTCGTTCAAAATCAATTCTTACAAATCATGTGACCCAATTTGAATTCGGATTGCTTTGGCTATTATTGCACAGTTTTTGTGACAAACTGAAAGTACTCGTCAATTAAGGAGTTTAAATGGATTATTTGACTGTCTAAGGTTAGAATTTGAAATAATTTTACTTTTATCATGTGTATTTTTCGTTGATCTTTCTATTGGTGTATCGTTTTATGGCAATTTTTTTTAATTAAAACGAGTAGAACGTTCAGACATGAATCGATGTCTGTACACTGAAATTTTTGCTATGCGTTTTTGAAGCTATCCGTTAAGACCCTACGTAACAGAGAAATGTCAAAATGATAAAAAACATACGTAGGGTCTTATTAGGACTACATTGTACAGTGCCTTATACGAGTCCTTGAACAAAATCCTGGTTTTTATGATAAACCTAATCACAATAAAAAGAAGCAAACTGAGTAAATTCCATCAATATGTATCATGCATACTCTATGTAATTTTACTTGAGAATTAATTTTTCCAGTCATATGGGATACATATATCATTTATTGTGCAGAGTTGTGACATATGTGCAGCCAACAAGAAACATAGCCAATCACCTAGAGCACCCAATTTTAGCTGATACACTTAACACTGTTTAATCACGTTCATTTTCAGGTTAAAGCTGACTTAGTAATTTGCTAAGATGAGTGCTTATTCCTTTTTTATGGGTAAAGAGCATTGGTTAATTTTAAAATGACTTGTTCCGAGGACTTATGAATGAGACTGTATAATAAAACAACAAAGAGATAAGCCCAGGTACATGTAAGAAATATAACAAGAAATGCAACATTAATATATCTTTATTTATTTTTATATAATTATTAATTACTAAATATTATGAGAGTACATGATTTAAGGCAACAAAACAATTTCTTTGCTTGAATGTTTTTTTTCTTAGAAACATACTAATAAAATAACTTCATGTGTACCAAAACGGCACAGTTTGAACAAATCATTCAAAATAATTTTACATACAATCTATGCAAATTAAAAAAGGCTTGAATTTCACAAAAAATTGAACTAGTTGATTTTATTTTAACTCGCAATTTTTTCTCTCCAAATTTTAATAGCATTCATAGTAACTGTTTATACATGCTATTAAAAACAACATAAAACAGTATTTTACTATAGATAGGACAATAAGTTATCATGGGATAGATAATGAATATAGAACATGTTTTAAGTGAATTTTTACCTAATACTATCGGTCCATCCAAGCCTCATTAGTTTAGACGGTAAACTTTTTTCGTTGATTAGAACAAGCAAAAACATGCGAGTTAAAATAAACATTACTAGCAATTTTCAAAATTGACTCGCATTTTGCAAGTATGCAAGCTCAAATTTGAGCCCAGATAAACTGCACTTTAACTTTTATTTGATATGTGAAACAAGATCTATCATATTGTCCAAGCTGAGGTTATAAGATAAAAAAATAAACCCTTGCACTTGATTGTTCTCATAACGTTGAAAATCTAGTAATCTTTAAATTGGGGTCATTCCACACCAAATCACCAAAAACCAACAAAATTTTACCAGTTCAAGTCTTTAACTGAAATTTTAACCACATCAAAGATTATCTTATTCATGGAGAAATCCAAAGTTTTAGTATTGTGCATCAAAAAGTTCCTGAGATGTAGACTTTTGAAGTTGGTACGTATCGCACTATAATTGAAGTAAGAAATTGGTCTGTTTTGTGCATTCTTGGAGGGCAAACATTGTAAAGAGAGCTCGCAAAGTCCCTAAAGTTCATGTAAGTACTCACATTTATTTCAGCAAAATCTAAGACTTGAACTAGGAGGCCATGGATGATTTGGTATTGAATGACCCATTACCTAACAACAGAAATAAAGTTTTAACTTCTATAATGGATGAAATGAAGAATGAGTATGTAAGGTGTCCACTGGGTAGTCATTTTTTTCTATACTGTTCTAGCCTGAATATTTTCATGAAGATTGAATATGATGTTTTAGATAAATATGAAGGCCACATTGCCTCAACGAACCACTTAGCAATTCATATATTCTACCCAAAATTGGATAATGATATCGGAATGTCAAGATAAACACACTAAATCGTCCTGAGATCATTCATATTTTGACAGTTGAGAAAAAATGATCAATAAATGAATCAACATCATATGTTTCAGTAACTATACCATCTAAATTTTATGATAAAAAATAAATCAATCATTCAGTGTAATCCAAACTTAACCTTACACTTGTAAAAAGCTGATTTACCATAAATTCAATTAAGTTAAATCTTAGCTATCTATTAGGATACTAATAATAGATTGTAACATTTGAAAGGGGAGCATTAATACTCAGTACAATTTTAACTGTTATACAAACACTCATACCTAAGGTTTTATTTTTGTTTTGACTCACTGAAAATCAATAGCAAAAGAACTGATTTAATTTCAATTTGGAACCTGCGATTTTCCATTCCATACTGGTCTTTAAATTTGTCTACAAAAGTTACAAGGATTCACAATATTAGCTATATTAATAAACTAGTGATAAATAAATCAGCATAAAAATTCATTTGCTTTATTGATCTTGTTCTAAAATATGTAAAACTTTAGGAAACAATTATTTTATCAATATAAGTTAGTTTAAAGCTCAAGTGCATGTATAACTGTCCATTTGGAATAAACTATACCACTAAAAGAATGAAATACAAAAATCCAAATGAAAGAAAAAAAATTCAATCACATCAAATTGACTTTCCAGGGTATTGTTGCAGCCCTACAATTTAACCAATTAGTAATGCAATAGCTGATCGAGTTTGTTGTTACCGTTTTGATAAATTGGTAATATGATGTATAACCTACATGTACCCTTTATTAGTAAGTCACTTCCATGATATAATTTGCTCAATCTATACGTCAGGCTCCCTTCATACATGTATAAATATTCTAAATATAAAGTCATCATTTAACTCGTTTACTGACAAATATATTAAAAAACATCTTAACAAATCGGTGAATGAATAGAGTAATACTCACATAGTGAGCAACAAGGCAAGGCTTGCAGACAAAATGATCAAGGTGGAGGCATGAAATTATCCCAGCAGTTAACTATGGTCTAAAATTCATACATTACTGATTCTGAAAGGCCTTCCGTGTTGATGCAGCACACAGTATAACACGTTAAAAAATCATTCCTCATAGTTAAGGAGAAGTAAATCTAATTTGCTATTTGTCTCTAAAGTGACTATTGTATCATGGCAAATAAAAAATCAGAATCAATACAATTATTTTCATTTGTACTTGGTTAAATGCAATGTCAACACAATTAAGGTTATTTGACGGAGACCTAAACTAACCTAGCATTCCTGGACCTTTGTACAACTGCGACAATTGGGATTCTACCCCGTACCCTTCAGGACACTAGATTCAAAATCTCCACATTCTTCAAAATGTACTATAGACCCTGGTTTCTATCAATACAATATCCAGGTTAAATGTATTAACTCAAAGTTCTCTTCACATTAAGTTTTATTAAATACCATTTAATGTCAATTTGAGCAATTAAAGATGTTGAGCACGAAGTATATTGTTAGCAGTTTCCTGTCTCAAGTATAGCAACCCAGAGCCATGATCTTATGTTACAACAAATTGTTGGTTAAAACTAAATATGATATCTAATTTTAAAAATGTAATAACAATTAAAATGAATACAAACAATAATTTACAAGTATGAATATACCATCTGAAAGTTGTTGGACAAAATCATTCATAAACATATTTATATATTCCCAATAAATAATCCTCCGAGCTTTTCCAAACTTTTCATAAACTTCCTCATGAACAAATGATTCAAACTTTACATAATAACATATATACAGTTTCAGGCAGATCTGAGAGGGTGACAAGAATAGCATCGCTTGATTAGATCTAGATTTTTTCTATTTTTACTGGTTTTAACCTAGCTTTCCTGGACCCTTGTCTACAACCAGTACTCACCTACCCTTCCACAAGGCTGGTAACTTCTCCATATACCCTATTAATGGAGGAAAATTGACATTATTTGCATATTTCATGGAAGGGTATAACATCCCCTTGTGGGATTCGAACCGGTACCCCCATCGGGACACAAGATTCCGAATCCCAACGCGCTACCAACTGCGCTATCGACCCACAAGAGCCAGAATGACCCTTGTGCTATACATGATTGATCTATGTATCTTAAAATTTAATTTAATCCAAGAATTTTTTCAGGGTACAGTACATTTGATTAAGGTTCTGGAAATGATAAATGATTGTACAAAGAAAAAATCAAACATATTCGAGATCATTTTCAAACAATTTTATGGCAAAGCAGATTACTAAAAACTTTCTACATCTACATCAGGATTTCAATTAAATTTATTCTAATTTCATATGAAAACTACAACTCATGTCAACAATTGAAAAATGAGTTCATGAAATGGCAAATGTTTGATTTAATAATATATGACAGCACCGGTTAAACATGCCCAAATGTTATTTGAAGCAACACATTGCATAGATTAGGTATCAAAGATATGACTAAATGAAAGACGTCCCTTGAATGTATGAATACATCATGACAATATCAACGTAATTATATATACACACTGAAGAGCCATAACGACTAAACTAGCCTAAGTTTTGACTTAGTGTTTAATTTCAAATAAAAATCAAGAGGCACCCTAAATTATTATTTTTTAGTTTTAATATATATTATATTTAGTTAAACAAATATACATGAAACATAAGCAGAGTTCTGAGTAAAAAACATTAAAATCTGCATTGATCATGATGTTAGAAATCAGCCCAAAATTAATTACTAAGTAAAATTCGTTGGACTCATTTAAAAAAGCAAAGGTTGGGGCTAATTTTCTTTGGAAAGGCAAATCAGTCCGGAGTAAAGTAAACAAATAATTTCCATGTCAGGTCAAGGATAAAACCCCATCATTATTATTGCTAGGCCCCTCCCCCTTCCTTTGAACCTGGAATGTATTATCTTCTGAGCAACAAATTGTAGTAAAACACATTAGGTACAAAATAGGTTACAAAAATATGTTAAATATTGCATTAGTTAGTTTTATCAAGACCACATGTAAATACTACAAGTGCATCATTACATGTATTGCATTTTTACAAATTGCATAAAAGCTCTATAAAAATATAAAACCATATTCATAGGATACACAATTAGAAATAGATTTACAATCTTATAAATGTACAACGATATACAGTGTCCTCCAAAGTTCTTTTACAAAATTATGTTTAAAGGATCAATCAATTAACATTTACTCATGGAATAAGAACAATCTGAGCAAATACAAAAACCAGAATTCATTAGTTTGTTAATCAACAATTGAATGAAAATATGTTATATGACTAACCTGTATTTACAGTAGAACTGTTTGCAGTGCGCATGATATTTCTCATATATAGTACAGATGTGTGCCATGGGAATAATAAATATTAATTTTCAAAAATCTTTTGGACGGCACTGTAAATAGAGATGACTTATGGACAGTAATACTTCAGGCACCAATTGTATCACAGGTATATGGATTTACTCGAAATGAATAAACTCTGAAACTCAGTGCATGTTCTTATAGTTTTCACAGACTTACAAAACTTAACATCATTACAGAAATAATAATTATATTATTATACGCTAATAATGATAATAAAACAAAAAATACCTTCTTTATAGAGGCAACATCAATAGGGAATGCCTCTTTACAAGTTAATACATAAAGTTACAGCAAAACTATTAAATTTGTAAAAACATGATAACAAACAATACAACAGAGATAAAGTAAATATTAATAACAACCATATTTTAATAATATTTAAATAAATTTTACACTTCAACCACTAAGTATATATAATAGAGTCTAAAACATAGATGGCAACCATATTCAGTAAAAAGCTCTAGTCCACAAAAGGTTAAACATTCAAGACAAATACATTCCTATTATGAGTTCATGACAAGAAAAATGGTCTGTCAATTACTGCAGTGGAGTTATCAATACATATCTTACCTCGTACAGAATACTTGTTTTTCATTGGCCGAGAGCGGTCACGTGACCATGTATTATCCCATATTAGGTCAGTAGATTCTAATATCCAGTCAGTAACAAAATTTATAAATGACAGCGCTGACGAAACGTTATTTTTCTACTCCAAAATTAATTCGAACTAACTACATCGATAAGGGGAGTTCACTGTGTCAATATTGTGTGTCCTTTTCGTCAATAACAGTCGCGTTTCGGTTCCTTTCGGTCAATAAACAAGATGGCAGCCACGCGACGATTCGGGCAGACTCTGAATACTTTCTTGTCCGTGTTCTTTGATGCTAAAATTCAGATGGGGGTACTCGGTAAGATAAATTCGTTACACAGTCAGTTACTGACCGGATACGGTGTGATACCGGGTCAGTGAATAAATATTGGGCTCGAGCTACGCTCTCACCCAATATTAATTTACTGACCCGGTATCACACCGTATCCGGTCAGTAACTGACTGTGTAACTAATAATATTGGCGCATCATCAATATTTATTTCTCGTTGTATTTCAGCTTCAGTATCTTTATTGTGTTATTTATGGCCTCCGGCCATACACAAAAACATATATACAATTTACAAATACATAAGTAAATATATTGATATCACTAATATGCTTGGAGCACAATCAATGACAGCTCTACATTCACATTAACCACTCACTGAATCACATAGCATATTTTGACAAACTTTCACACTAACCTTAATCATACAAAATACTGTGAAATTTTAAAGTTATTTTTTTTTAAATAACTCATGAATAAACAGACATAAACGAAACAGACAAGATTATACATTTAAAATGATACATATTGTGTAGCACTGATTACAGCATTTAAATATTCCCCCCCATAGTAAAACAACATGAAACAAAAATTAACATAATACATTGTATATACAAAGAGATTGAACAGAAAACAGTTCAACAAGTAATACTATGATTAAACAACATGTATTACTTTAATACAGTTAATTATACAAGATCATCAAAATGGATTACAGCTTACAAATAACATATTGCAAATAAAATATTAACTTTTCTAACACTCTAAAAAGTGCAAGTGAGTATATCAGTAACAACAATAGTAAAAAAATACAGACCTACAGCACAGCAAAAAAGCAAAGACAGATTAATTTTTTTTATTATTTTGTTTTGTTATAATAGTGACATCACACATAGCAAAATCAAGACCCTTAGGTGTTTCCTCCTTGAAAATGAGACATTAATAGAAGCATTTTCAAAGCAGTAAAGCAGTGTTTTGATAGGGTCAAAAACTGAAAAAGATGTGATTTTATACATAAAATGTTTTAAAAACTACCTCTTAGTACTTAGAATGTGCAGATGAATTAAGCGCAATTGTTTTTTTTTTAAACTTTAATTCCATATTTCTCACAAACTATCAGTCTCTTTGCCCGAAATACTTACAAATATTTTTTTAAAATTATTACAGACACTGAAAGGTAATTATAAAACATCAAAAACATTTAACTTTAAAAAACAATCAATTTTCATTAAACAAAAAGAAAACACATTTAAAAATATAAAAATAATCATACAAATTATACAATGCTAAAGGGAGAGCCGCAACTATGTTACAGAACATTTGGCTAAATCAGATTGTAAAGAGTTCATACAGTTTATGAATACCAATTTTCCATGATTTTTTCATGACTTTCATGATTGCTCTCAATTTTTCATAATACAACAGGAACACATAAGAACCCAAAACAAGTACAATTTGAAAACATGGTATTAGATCAGCCAACATGAGTAGAAAAACAGAAAATGGAAAGTAGTAAAATTCTCATTTTCCCTACCAAACATTTGAAGCTGCAAATCATGTTGAATATATGTAAAAGATTTTTCCATGACACTATGAATTTTTTGCATAATGTTGGTTAATTGATCAGCAACTTTTCCATGATATTTCTATTCCATGATTTTTCCAGAAAAATCTCAATTGTCATGATTTTTCCAGAAAAATCTCAATTGCCATGATTTTTCCAGAAAAATCTCATTTGCCATGATTTTTCCAGTCTGTACAAACCCTTAATGCTTTTCATATTTTTTTTCAAAAAATCTTCGCGAGTCAGAAACAAAAAAAAACATAAATAATAATCCTTATCAACTTCAAATATTATAGAATTGTGTAGAATATTGCATACATTTTGAATTTCATATCATAGTTGCGCTAATTATTCATCTGACATTGAACTGCTAGTTATAAGAAATTGACAAACGAAAACTTTTTTCTTAAGATTTTTTTGAGAAAAAGAGCTCCTGTTCTAATACGTACATTTATGTCTATTATAATTATGACGATTGTTTTATATCTGTGTTTGTAAATATCTATGTATATATATTTTCAATTCACAGTATATTCAGGAAATCAACATTTGAATGTCTTTGAAACAAAACATGTAAACACTAGGGTCTAAAAGTTCCTTTACACATGTAAAAATTTGATACAATAGAATTTAATTGGATATACTTCACATGTTGTTATTTTTAATTTACATTTTAACATGAACCCTCAATTATATTTTTCAAAGTATCTCCATTTTTCTCAAAATGTAGTTTCTAATAAAAAAAGACTTTGATTGGATGCTTATTAAATTCTATATTATAGTTCAAGTTTTCAGAGAAAATATGAAAAATACAAGTTTAAAAACCTATTTGGTCCCAAAGTATTATGCAAATTTAACAAAAAGAAAAGTGAACATACAAGATATGGAAATGTTTGAGCAATCAATTAAGTGTACATGTATAACAAAGCCATGATACAATAATAAACATACTCATACAAAATCACAACTTTGGTATGAAAAATAACAATAATATCTGATAACAACATAGTGAGAATATAATAATGGCACTAACTTATCTGTTATCACAGTCATGCTTTGTCATCAACAATACATACAGAAGAGCTCAACATTAACAGTGGTCAGATTGTCTGTGACAACCTAACTTAGGGTTCAGGTATCAAATTTGTAAGACAAGTTGTCCGATTGTGCAATTAGAATATAGATTTTTGTTTTTGGTAAAAAATCCTAGGTCATGCACATGCAATCAGAGGTGCGTTCAACAATGCGAGCGCTCGGGGCGACATCGAGCGCCCGCGTTCTGAACGCGGGCGCTCGCGCGTGCGCTCGCGTGCGCTCGCGATACAGCTCGAGAGGTGTTTCGCTTATAAATTGTTATATAAATTCCGGTAAATACCGTTTCGTTTTGGTACCGGTACTCAAATCGGTACATTGATAAAAATATAGCAGATTTAAAATAACCAAATTATGTATGGTAAAAAATATGAAAGATCTTGTGTATCAGCAGAAATAATTTTGATTCACCCTTCGTCTTGGATTTTTATAGCGAGCGCTCGCCATTCTGTACACAAACGGTCTGACTGACCGATATCTTCACCTTCTTCTATTTATAGAATGAGCGCTCGCATTCGTTCAATAACAAAACAATTCGCGAGGCGGGCGCTCGGGCGAGCGCCCGCACTGTTGAACACACCTCAGATTCATACCCTACCATGAACTGTGTAGCAAAATATAGTGTCATTGAAATCCACTATTATGCCAATTGGATATTTGTGGTTATGTTTTAAATGAAATTCATTCAATATTGTCCTAATTATCAATTTGAATCATATGAGTACTATTTTGTTTGGGTTATTAATATTTGGTTTGGGCAAGTAAAATGTAAAGTTGGGTTGTTCGATAGTACAGTCTACATTAAAAGTTAATATTGAGCCTTGCATGATGCCTATAGACTCCTAATCACACTGATGTCAGCAGTTATTGGTATATGAGGTCTGGTAGTTAGATATGTAACAAACAAATACAACATTTTGTTCATGCATAATATACAATACACTTAAGTTTTATAATTTGCTTAAGTAGCTGCCAACGATTACTGAGGATAGTTTATTATCAACAGGTATTATCTATCATACAGAGTTATTATCAAACTGAGTTAAAAACCTAGTGACATCACATTGAAAATACAGTAGGGCTCGACCTTAAAGGTCATCAAGTTGTTCCAGACAACATATATTTAGATTAGAGACACCTGTTACTTCAAGTAAAAATTTGGTTTAAGCAAATAAAATATACAGCTTCTTATCCAACGGATCAAACTATTTAAAAATTAAAAGGACATTATGCAAATATGGAGTAATATTTAGGATTAATACTCTGATGGGTAGATTTTAATACTTTAGGTTTTGCAATCCTACAGACAAACAAAATAATCATTAACATGATGGTGTAGCTTCATGCAATTTTAAAAGAACCTAGAAATCTTGAACACATGATTACAAAATGACAAATAAACTTTCAGTCTTAAATTTGTTCCAAGATTGTCATTTCTGCCTGTCAGCCAATAAAAGCTCCAACCTAACGGATTTTTATTTGGAAAAGAAATGCTATGATTTCTATGTTTATGGACATAGGTGGCTAGAATGGTTCCTTGAAAAACACAATAAACATTAACATATTGTGTAAATTTCTCTAACTTCAATAAGTGTATCACGGTACGTACCATGCTATATTGCGAACTTTTAGATTCGTTGTTCATCCGCTGTATATAACAGAAAAAAATGCAAATCATATATGCAGCAACTGATAGAATCTAGCCTCTTTAAGTATTCACGACCATTTAGGATTGAGACGCGCCCCAGCCAGTTAAATTCTTGCAACTTCAGAAAAGATGGAATGAACAATGGAAAAACTGAAGTTTTGCAACTTTTATTGATTATCGAATAAAAAATATCGCCAAAAATCGGTACATTGAAATCGTACCGTGGAACGTATTGCTGAAGCTACGTATTGCAATATACCGGTATATCGTGACAGCCCTACAGAGAATTCAGAGTTATCAATTACAATCTACAAGCTATTCCCGGTATTTTTGGGAAAAACGTAACAATTATTATATGCACCAATTGATTCTAAATCTTTTCTACATTTTAGCTGGTGCCAGAATTTGACAAAAATAATTAATTAGCTGCATTTCACACGACATACTTAATTTTTGTGAGCCTGGGGTGCGTTTTATATATTTATGTAATGTTTGCAGCAAGTTTTAAGCAAAAGCATGATACTTGACAATTATCAGGGTTCTATTTAGTAAAGGGGCTTTAACTTAAGATGCCTAATGAAGTGTTGATTTAATATTTTGATTGTGAAATGACATAGTAGTCATAGTCAGCATTCCTTTGATTCGTAACACAATTGATCACTTTTGTTAATTATAGTGAAGAAAAAATATAGCAAGCAAAGAAAATGAAAACAAATTTCATGAATTTATCACTTAAGTATCTTATATCTAAAAGTCTCCAAAACCAATGTAATTCTTTTCCATAAAATCATTTTAAGATACTTGCGTAATCTCAACCATACATTGAACCCGTCGATAACAAAATATTAAAGCAAAACTATAAATAAACAGTTATAAATTTTCAATATATGCTATTTAGAAGGCCTATACATAAACATGTTTCAGAACCTTTGGTGGGTACTGTATGTACATTGAGAAGATTGAGATAAACTCACTCATAGTTAAGTGACTGCAATGAAGATAAATCAAATGGTTTTTTACATATTTCAGGCTTTTGTATGTCCTTGCAGCTTTCATTAATGGTCTCAATATCCGTCGAATTTTAAAGGGTTTTCAATACTTGAGCACATCCTGAAAAACAAATACACACCATTTAAGGTAAATCAATCCTCCATACTCTGGGAAAAATTGGACAAAGAGAATTCCACGTAGCCTGTAGACTTTGACACTGAGGTCAGTACAATAAACTAGGTTCACAAAATAAGTGTCTACAGAGCAATCAATTTAATTTCATTCCATCAACTTACTAGTCCACGATATAGATTGACCCCCAACTAGGCTGTCTGACTCGCTTAGACGCATGCTTCAAAATACAGCTCCTGGCTACACAGAGTAGGCAATGCGCATGCGTCTAACCAGCTTTAATTCTAGCATGAGGCTGGTCTGACATACGTTTTAGGGCAGGTATTTCTCTTTTGTACTGAAATTGTATCTCCATGTGGATTTATTTTTGCATATGGCCGACTCTGAAGAGCAAGACTGTGTGTCTGTGGTCAGTGAAAGTACGACTATGAGTACTCGTGCTTCTAAAAAGTCGTCGATGTCAGTCCCGCGTTCTGTTGTCCCCATAAAGCCGTCAGTCCAGGAGTTTGATATACGGGTGGTGGATATTGAACATAAATTGGACTCGAGTCTTGAGAAAATATTAAATTCTATTGAAAATCATAAAATGAAGTATACAGGTGGTTTAGCGTCGCTGAGAACTGCAGAAAACACAATCACGTGTCAGGGGTCAAATTTGGACAATTCTGGTCCGCGTAGGACACAAAGGAATATAATATTGTTAAATAACGGTATCCACGACGATATTGTCGAGGAGGATGTACTGTCATTACACCCTTCGACACATGAACGTCGTGATATTTTGGGTCTATGTGACACTTTGTCTGTAAATTCAGTGTCATCTAATGATTCTAATATTAGTGACAGATAAATTCACTCTAAATCCAGATAAAAACAAGGGATTTAATGAACGTTTTGGCAAAGAAGTCTCAAACACTTCTCCAACTGGCCTTATTTAGATGATAGACAACTGTCCTTACTAAATAAGTCATGGAGGACACCTTACCCAGAAAAATTGTCAGACTTTACAAGACTCAAATAAAGAAGCTTAGATGTCACTGGCTTGGACGATTTGCTTGAGCTTATTCTTATTAAAAGACATGGCAACAAAATGACTAAGGGTGGGACAAAAGTAAACAATAATGTATACAGCCCCTTAAATCTATTGAGACCAATTGGCAGTCCGTTACAATATACTTGCTACAGCCTAGCTTCAACAAGGATTAGCAAGTTTAATGGCTAATTTGCAACAAAAAGAACCCAATGTTGACAAAGCAGTACAGACTGTAAGAGACCTATTTGATATTTCTTCAAAAGGCCTTGACCAAACAGGTAAAGCAGGTGCTTTTAACCACCTCATTAGGATAAAATAGAGGTGCGCGGTATTACCGGTAAAAAGGTAACCGCGGTTTTTATCTCGCGGTATTTTCGAAAAATACCGGTTTTATAGTACCCGTGAACGAGTAGTTCCAGTGATTTAGGTTTTACACGTTAATATATATGTCAGCAGGGTTGGCAAAATCAACTGTGGTCCGGATCGTACATTAAGTTATTTTTTAATTTTGACTTGTCCGTAGACAAGTGAAAAGTTCTGTTTTAGTTAGTTAAAAATAGTTTTACCACTGCATAACGCTGTGGAAGTTATACATAGGCATAGGCATGCAATCACATGCATAGCAGCAATCGCCTAGCAGAGCTGTCTTGTATTCTGCGAGAAAGAAACGTCGACTAATTTACGGCAGTCGTTATTTACTGTTATAAAGGCAGTGGAACGCAATTTTTGTATGCATGGGTTTCCTTTTTAAAACGATTGTTTTATTTATTTTCATTTTACAAAATAATGCCGTATTTATTCCCCGATTAATTTTATGTGAAAGGTTAACTACCGTTTTCCTACCCCTTTCGATTTCCTTTCGTATTTTCTTTTGTTGTTTCCACTTTCGTTTGTTAGTAATCCTGACAAATCTTCTGTTCCTTGAATTTTTTGTAGAATTTGTGTCAATTGATTTAGGGTCTCTGTTAGTTGTTGTTGTTGTTGTTTGATGTTGTTGTGTTGTTTTCTTATCCCCATTTTTAAGGCATTTGCGTACGTTATCTTTCTGATGCCCGGGGCTTCGTCGTTTTTTTGAATATTTGACACTGGTGATTTTTTTCTATCAACTTCATTGCATTCAACATTGTCCCCATTCTGTTTTAGAGAACCAGATTTTACAGTGGCCCGAGATTTTGTTAGCTGCTGATTGTCTTTCGATTCAAAGTTCGCTCCATTTTTTTTGAATTTATGATTCTGATTGTTAACATGATTTTCAGTTCTTGAAGATGTATTCAATCGCTTCATTTTATTATCTTCTCTAGTGAGACAGTCTCTAGAATATGTAAGTTTTTCTAATTTCTTGTTCTGTTTCTGTATTATTTGATTTTTCTTTGTTTCAGTTTTATCAAAAATGTCTTGTGAAATAATGTTAAATTTACCTTCATCTTTCACTATTTTCTTTAGTTTTTCTTCTAAATCCGCCATCTTTGGTTTTGACTCTTGAAGCTGTAAATAATGTTCTTCGGCAACAATTCTCGTGATCTCCATTGACGTTTTGAGAAGAATGTTATCAACTGATTCTTGAAGTCTTGTGTTTTCTCCTACTTGGACAAGTAATTTAAATCTTAGTCCGTTTGGAACAACATTTTCAGCAATACAACTTTCCAAAAAACGTAGATGAGTCGCCTTTCTCATTTGAAAATCTGCCATTTTTTTCAATTTTCTTCGTCACGTTATTTTCTGTATCACCACTCATTTTGTAGGATCAGATATAAAGATGATTCTAAAGACTACTAGTAGCATTAGAAATAAATATTGGAAAAAGTAGTCTAACTACAAATGTATTTGATGAATTTTATTTTAGGAAAATAAAATTCATCAAATACATTTGTAGTTAGACTACTTTTTCCAATATTTATTCCGATTAATTTTAGTAAGTTTAAGCATAAAGTTATTTTCAACTTTGATTACGAAATATCATAAAATTTTCGATGAATTTGAGCAAAAAATGTAAACAAAATCAAGGATGATTAAGTTGTTATAGTTATTACCCTTTAAGTTTACGTTTTTGAGTTTTTAAAAGTTAATAAATGATCTTCTTAAAAGTGTATTTTAATTATATTGTGGTATACCGTGGTATATACCGTGGTATTTAGTAAAAAAACCACGGTATACCGTGGTATAAATTTCCTGGCGGTACCCAGCCCTAGGATAAAAGCTGCTTCTGCAGACTAAGGTTTGAACACTCTTAAAGACATCCAATCTAAAGTCATGTTTTTACCGTAATCAACCGATGGTGTTTTCGGAGCTGGCCTTCAGTCAAAGTTAAAGACAGGAAGGAACAAAAAAACCAAAGCAATGACATTATTCCTGAGTTATTTGAAAGACAAGAGCTCCGCCGGGCGGAGCATAATACGCCCGTGTGCAGTCCATGCTGTGTTCTATCTCGTATGAAGTCCCTGTGACGTTGACCTTTTACCCTGGGGCATCAAAACCGATAAGGCACATCCTTGACACATGGCCAACTCTCAAATAAAATTTGGTAAACCTAGGTACAGTGGTTGTTGAGTTATCGCCAAACAAGATTTTTCCAAATGATGTCCCTGTGATGTGACTTTCACCCTGGGGCCCAAAACCAAAAGAGCACATACTTGACACATGAGCTACTCTCACAGATAATTTAGTGAACTTGGTACAGTGGTTTTTGAGATATCGTCCGGACAAGGTTTTTCCATATCATGTCCATAAGACCTTGACCTTTGACTCTGGGGACCCCAAAACCAACAAGGCACATCCTTGACACATGGGCTACTCTCAAATACAATTCGGTGAACCTAGGTAGAGAGGTTGTTGAGTTATCATCTGGACAAGGGTTTTCCGTCTGATGTCCTTGCAACCTTGTCCTTCAACCTAGGGGTCTCAAAACCAAAGGGGAAAATGCTTGACATTAAGGCTACCCTTGCATAAAATTTGGTGAACCTAGATACAGTCATTATTGAGTTATTGGTCGGACAATGTTTTAATATAAATTTAGTTCCAGTGACCATGGCCTTTAACCTTGGGGTCTAAAAATCAAAAGGGAACATCCTCAAGCAAGGGCTATAAAATATAAATTTGGTGAACATAGTCAAAGAGGTTGTTGAGTTATCGCCCAGACAAGGCTATTCCTTATGATGTCCCTGTGGCGTTGACCTTTTATCCTGGGACCTCAAAACCCAAAAGGCACATCCTTGACACATGGGCTACTCTCAAATAAAATTTAATGAACCTAGGTACAGTGATTGTTGAGTTGTCGTCAGACAGGGTTTTTCCACATGATGTCCCTGTGATGCTGACCTTTGACCTTGGGGCCCCAAAACCAAGAGGGCACATCCTTGACACATGGGCTACTTTCACAGATTATTTGGTAAACCTTGGTACAGTGGTTGTTTAGTTATCGCCCGGACAAGGTTTTTCCCTATGGTGTCCCTGTAACCTTGATCTTTGACCCTGGGGCCCCAAAACATATAGGGCACATTCTTGACACATGGGCTACTCTCATATAAAATTTGGTGAACCTAGGTACAGTTGTTGTTGAGTTATCTTCCGGACAAGGTTTTTTATACTTTAAGTCCCAGTGACCTTGACTTTTGATCCTGGGGCCCCAATATCAATAGGGCACCCCCTCTACCCAAGGGCTAATACACATATTATTTGGGGAACCTAGGTACATCCTTTCTTGAGTTATCATCGGGACAAGCAATTGTCCACAGACAGACAGACGGATAAACTGCAACAGCATAACATAATACATCCCATATTTTCAAAAAGGAATTATTACATTTTTCAAAAATCTGTATTGTATTTAGATATTTTGTTCTTATGAAGAATCTGTATTTACACAGATACATGAAATCATGTGATTGCCTAAACTTTCAAGGATATAGCATGAATTGGGTATAAAATCCTTAACCTATCAGTTGCTGTAACATCAGTTGAAAGATTGGGTACACTTCTAAAGACTAAATTGTCAGGTTTTTCTAAATATGGTTCACCACCAGAAGGTTCGCCTGGATCTAAACTGATTATACCGTATTCTGAGTAAGGAACATTGTCATCTCCTGTGTTCTGATTAAATATAAAGAGAAACAAACATATATTATTTCGTTAAGGTTTATGCAATTTCAACACAAACAAGGGTCAGTACGTATTTATTAACTATTTAAGGTAATATTGAAGTCATCTGCAAAAAGCAGCATGACTTGACCTGAGACCAAAATATTTCAAAAGATCTGTTGGGCAAGGCAGTACACCCATGTGTGAGGACGACATTTGACTCTTGGCAAAAGCCTTGACTAAAGAACTATACACAACAAAATTTGGGTAAAACTTGCAGTCTTTATCGAGTTATCATAGTTTGGAAAGACAGACAAACAACAACATAGGATCTGAATAACTTCAAGATGAGAAGTGATACAGAAGTCACGATATGATATACGAAATCTGAAGTAAAAATGTATCTATGTGATACAAGATGAGTAGTGATAGAGTAGTCACAATATGATATACGAAATCTAAAGTAAAAATGTATCTATGTGATACAAGATGAGTAGTGATAGAGTAGTCACAATATGATATACGAAATCTGAAGTAAAAATGTATCTATGTGATACAAGATGAGTAGTGATAGAGTAGTCACAATATGATATACGAAATCTAAAGTAAAAATGTATCTATGTGATACAAGATGAGTAGTGATAGAGTAGTCACAATATGATATACGAAATCTAAAGTAAAAATGTATCTATGTGATAACAAGATGAGTAGTGATAGAGTAGTCACAATATGATATACAATTAATGCATGTACCTCGTTCTTTTTGGATCAGCGTAGCACGCATATGAGTATTTTCAAATGATCTCTTATCCAAATGTTTGACTCTTAAATGTAAAATCGTCTATATGTTAGAAATATGCGTGGTTTGAAACAGACACTTGATGATATTTTTCTTTTAATTGACTAATTGTTTAACCTTTAAAAGCACAGTAAGAATATTTTAAGTATTTAATTCATTTTTACATTTGTTTAAACATTTAACTATCAGATTCTGATAAATACAAGTAGTATGACACTTAACTACAAAAACCAGTTCAAGGAAAAATGAACTAGCTAAAAAACGTAAGAACTTGTATTGCAATATTAACCAGTATATCGGTTAACCGTTGCACCCCTCAACTCTATACAGTACAGCCTTACATTTTTTGTTGACAGAGAAAACACACTGCTCAGTATTAACTATTATCATTAAATTGAACAGGTACAGGTACTCAGTATGCATCTTCTATTGTAGGCCATTGGAATGTGGGAACAATGCCATGAACATGCATGAATAAAACAAGCACTGTGCTTCCCCACCATCTTGGGACAGGTCCTTTATGTTCCCTACCAACCATTTCCGATCGTATTTGCAAACAATATTCAATGTGTGGTCTTGACTGAAAATGCATGATGTTGGTCAATTTTAGATGCAAACTTGAAAATATTGGTGTAGTGTAAGTAGCAACAGTAATTAATGCACACTTCAAACACAGAGTGTGTCACTGGAACACATAGCAACTATAAAACTTTAGATAGTCGTCATGTTCATGCTTGGCTATTTTAAAATGAAAAATAATTGTTCATTTATGTGCTTACAACACCAGTTTAACAATTGTCTTGGTATAAAAAAAATTGATTGTATCAAAATATACCCGGTTGAAGTCATTAAAAGGCTGCTAAAATTCTTGACATTTTATATCACAGTAGTGCCTTTGGAATATTGGAAACTAGAGTAGAGCTTCATTTGCACTTTATGGATTGTTGTAAAAAGAGTACTAAAACTGTAAAATGATGCCAATAGTCATTTATTACACAAAGACGTGCTTGTGTGACCAAGATTTTATGACCATTTCTAAAGTAGGCAACAAAAGGATGAAGTGTTGCTTAGTACTAGTAGTTGCCCCCGTGAAACCTTTAAGCAGCATCATGTACAGCTATCTTTAATCTTAATAATATATTCAAAAACAAGCATTAACTAAAAAGGTCAAATTTTAACTCACTTTATATTCAGAAAGATGTTTTAATAATTTAGCAATGAAATGCCAAGTTATTATTTTGTCAATCTTCGTAATAATTTATGACCACAAATTTGATGATGTCATTAAATTGTGTGTGTCAGTGATGAGTATATGTATATTAAATATTATTGTAATAATAACCAGTACAGGTTAACTTTTTTCTATATAACAGCATGATAAAATTGATTACAATAATTAAAATTATAAAGTTGTATAATATACAAATGTAGTTGTAAGTGTTACATTGAATTATATACCATTTTAATTGTTATGAAATAGCTAAAAATAATAATCATTTAGTTTATTCTTTAAATAAAACTATAGAAAGCATATTATACCAAGTAAAATGAGTTAAACAAGATTGGACTTGTAAAGACCAAGAAAATCAGTTTGAATTTGGTAAAATTAATGTTAACATAGAAAAATTACTATCAACAAGAATGCGCAAATGCAGCTAGATTCAGTAAAAATGGTGTTTTTTTAAACATTATTTTCTATAGAAGGAAGAAAAATACATTCTCTATTTTTTAGTATGGTATTAATATATGGTTGGATAATGCAATAAAAAAAGTTTCAGAGCAAAAGCATTTGACCCTATTATTGTATGGCTACTTGAACACTAGAGCCAAAACCAAAAATTTCAAATTTGGGCCACTTTTAGAGGCTATTTTCTTCATGGCAAAAAGTTTAAAACTTATTTAAATACAATTCCATTATTAAGGACAATATCAAGAATATGTATACCCATTTCTATAAGAACATCTTAAAAAATAAAAAAAATTATATCACACCAAACTTATGAAAAAAACTAATTTCGTAAAAAAAGAGGGGGTACCCTGGAATAAAATACAAAAATATTTTTCTCTTATTGATTTACAATAAATTGAGACCATATACATATCAATTATGATTAAAAGAATATTCCCTGAAACTTTTAAAGTAATATCCTGAAAACTAAAGAAAACATTGCAATTTATAAATCAAGACTGTAACAGCACTTAATTAACTTTTTGCGCAAATTGGCCGCGGGGCCATTTTCCGATCAATATTTCTCAAAAAAAGGAAAAAATAAGAATCTAAATGATTATTAAATTCAAATATTTACCTAAATGTGAGTACATATATGGAATTAAGGGATTCAAAGAGCTCTCTTTCTTAAACAATGTTGCCCTCAAAGATGGCTCAAAACTGACCAATTTCTTACTTCAATAATAGTACCAACTTCAAACATCTGTATCTAAAAAACTATTTTGAGCACAACACTAAAACTTTGGATTTCACCATGAATAAGATTAAAATTTGATGTGGTTAAAAATTCAGCAAAATCTAAGACTTGAACTGGGAGGCCCTGGGTGATTTGTTATAGGATGACCCATTAACATAAAGTTGTTTTTCTTACTGTTAACATTTAGTATTATACAGTGTAACCTCTGCAGAGCCACTTTCGGCGGAGTTTGAAAAAATTGCCGCTCTACCGATCACGAAAAACAGCCGTTTTTGGTACGGAAAACTGGCCGCTATCCGTTCCGTAATGTTAATACAGTTATTAGGGGGCGCTGATCGACAAAAGTAAAAAAGTTTTAATATGATTACGAAGTTTTTTAAGTAAATCATTATAACCATTAAACATTCCTTGCATGATGGTCAGTTTTACGCAAAAGAAAGCAATACACTAGAGAAATCGTTTCTGTTACCGTAAAAATTGTTTTTATACCTGTCTAATGGCGAATAATATTTAGCATGAATTATCGTCGTCTTCTCGGGAGAAAATATCTGATTCGGTTCTTAAACCTCAATAACCTAAAACAGAATTCATTCCATCGAAGCTTTTAATAATAAGTACAATAAAGTTTCATTAAATATCGTCAACTAGCTGGACAAATGAATTGATACTTGATGACGTCAGCCTACCAAACAAAGTGCTCTTCAACTTAGGTCCGTTCGTTGGTGTCATGGAAACCATATGTCACTTGTTTATTAACCCCTGTTAGTCAAATGATTTAACAACATGACACTTTAGGGTAGTATTATACGATTAAGGGTATCGCTTATTGTTTAGATCTTTCGGTCATATATAATTATCGATTATTGATATTAACCTTGCTAGACTTAGTGTCGCTGTACAGAGGTAAAGAATAACTATGGGAATTTATCTCAACGGCAGTTTACCGCTCTGCGGAGATGTCGTTCATTAGAGGTAAATCATAGTGCAAAATCGACGGGGGGAATTCTAATATGCCGCTCGTCGGAGGTTAGCAGAGGTTATACTGTATAGTGATATACATTACGATCATTTCAAGCAACTTTAAACGAAACGGTGTAATCTAATGAGCTAAGAATAGAACTGCACTTTCACAGATTTTAACTTTAATATCAACTTTTCTGAAACACTCAAAATGGCACAAAACAGTTTGGAAGCAATATAGCAGTGTTCAGATAATGACAATACAAGTACATAATTTGACATACAAATGTAAAACATAGTGATTTATGTAAATTTTAAAAAGTTTTGAGTGATTTCTATGGTATATTTCTCACAATCTATATGTCAAATTGCCTAATGCTATAAAAAAACTTGTTTTAGTGTAAAGGGCTTTACTATGTACGTACATGGATTTACTTAACAATGTTTACGAAGTAAAAAAAATGTTTTAGTGAACAGTCGTCATTTTCATTGCAAATTACAGACACTGACAGGAAATTTAAAAATAACAATACTAACCATTTTGATGTAACATGGGTTGCATTTCAGCTTCTCCAACATCCTCAACATTGTTTGGTATCTGATTTCCAGAGTTACCATACTGTCGACCTGAACATTATACAATATATAAAATAAAAATCAACAACATGGACACTCTATTTACCTTTTTAACTGGGTCAGTTGATGGTGGCCAGCGGTCCAGCACATCTAACCTAGCTTTCCTTGACCATTGTCTGAAACCAATACTCACCTACCCTTCCACAAGGCTGGCGACTTTTCCATATACGTTATTTTGCGGAGGAAAATTGACATTACTGTCGAATTTGGGGACAATTTGAAATCCCATCACACTACCAGTTGCCATACAGACCCAGGTCAAATACACTAATAAAGCATATAATATAATGTTTCAATTGATAGCAAGTCTATAGCAATATCTAAGACAATTTGATTAAAACCCAAGCATAAATTCTCCACTTTCATACTCCTTCATTTTATTATAAGACAAGCTGGTAGTAAAGTTCATATTCAGCAGACCTTTATTGTTGTAAATTTTAATATGGCAACTCTAAGGGAATTGCCCAAATCAAAGTCTGGTTAGTGGTAAACAAATAATCTTTACTCTGTAGTCAAAATGGCATGGATAGAATAAAGTTTATGCTCAAAATAGAATATAGAACAGGATCTTAAAACAGAAATTATGAAAAACATTTGCTATTAAGTGTTTTGCCTAAATACATGTATCAATAAAGACTTTATGAAAGAAGGGTACACATTTGGATAAATCCAATCTTTCATGCCTGTGGACCTCTAAGATATAAGATAAAAGCTAGGCATTGATTGGTTACCAAAAAAGTCATCTGAATGGGCTCTATGATTGATGTTGAGATATCCATAGACAACAATGTTTGTAAGTAAAACTGACTAGTGAACATCTACAGATGTTGTACCATCAAAATTGTATTGAACTTTTATGCCAAATACAATTGCAATATCAACACACCACTGGGTAGTAGAATATTCATTAATATATACAAGAGGGTCTAAAGGCTCTGGGCATTTCATTCGACACCTAGGTCATATCTGTTTCAAATAAAATTTGTGACCAATGTCACTAAACAATGATGTTTTAAGTAAACTGAGAGTACGGCATTAATTTCTGCAACAGTAATAAACAGACTGATTAATTCAGTGCTTGGCCGTGGATTAAAAAAATGTAGGACCCAATGACTTTATGTGACAATAGAGTAGTGGTCATTTAAAACTCATTGAGGCCCAGTGGAAAGCATTTGTTACATTTAATATCCTTAATTATTAATACATGTGTTTTCAAAAGTTGAACATTTAAGGCATACAGGAACTAAGATTTGCCGATATACAAGCTAACATTAGAACAAATAAAAACAAGAGCTGTCAGTTGAGCATGCTGAGACAGCATGCTCAACTATGTAAGTATTTGCCATATGAGATGTAGTTGATGATAAGGAACATGTATATTTGAAAATGACACCTTTAGAAATAAAGAAGTAAGAAAAAAGTTTATTTTAAGTTCACAGAAGAAGATTTAAAAAAATATATTTAGAGTGATGAACCTTGTCACATGAGATGTGGTTGATAGTAAGGAACATATTTAAAGTTTGAAATTGATACCAAAAGAGAATTAAAACAGTTGCAGTAAAAACAAATAGTTTTTAAAGAAAACTCTCATTTAGGGGAGATAATCCTAAACAAGGGCTGTCCAAGGATAGTTCGCTCGATTTTTCGGGTGTTTTATGCATGGCGAGGTTTATCTTTAAACAAGAATGATTTCAAGTCAGACTAAATGTTTGAGAGAAAATGAATCAGTGAAACAATAATTACCATTTCGTTTTTGTAAAATATAAAAGGGGCATAACTCCAAAACATTAATTCATAGTAATGTCCCTTCAGAGTTAAGAAGACATAGTATCAATGAATAAGCATTCCTTCTTTCATTTGAATATCTTTATAAGCAACTATAAACATTGAAGTAAAAGGGAATAACTAAAAAATCATCAAGAGTTTCGTATGTTCCTTTTTAGCCGTGCATATGTAGTACTGATGAATAAGCACACTGCAATTTAAATATCTTGACGAGTATTGAAAACAGTTCACTTCAAAGTACTTCAACCCAAATTAAAAAATTGAAAAGGGGCACAACTCAAAAAACAATTCATCAAGTTACATCCCTTTGTAGTTGACTAGGTGTTTCACTAATAAAAAAGTGTAGTAACTTTCTATCAAACAAAATATATTCAGTTTGATCAAACTTTAACTTGAATATCAAAGTATAAAGGGGAATAACTCGGAAGTAATTCATCCAGAGTTATGTCCATTTTTGTCCGATAGATGAAGAACTCATGAGAAAGTATTCCATCTTTCATTCAAATATATTTGTAAGTACTAAAATATCCCATTAGAACAAACTTTAATCATAAATATTTAAGTATAAAAGGGCATAACTCCAAAAATAATTCATCCACAGTTTTTAGTTGTGTTGATATAGTACCGATAATTAAGTATTCAAACTATAAGTCAAATATCGTGATTAGTATTAAAGATATTCCATATAGGAAAGATTTTAACCTTATATTTTGGAGGTTTTAAGTATGAAAGGGCAATAACTCCAAACATAATTCATCCACATTTACATCCTTTCATAGCAGTGTAGATATAGTACCGACAAAAAGTATACAAACTTTCAGTCAAATATCTTGATCAGTATTAAAGATATTTCATATAGGAAAACATTTAACCTTATATTTCGCAATATTTTAAGTATAAAAAGGCAATAACTCAATAATTCATCCAGAGTTATCCCCTTTCACAGAATGGTTAATATAGTCCCACTAAATAGGTATACAAACTTTCAATAAAATAGTTTGTATAGTGTTGAAGATATAAGTGTATCAAAAAACTTTAACCTGAAAACCCAACGCCAACGCAAAAATAATAGCAATAGCTCTCATTTTCTTCGAACAGACGAGCTAAAATGGATTTGGAGTTATGAACCTTGTCACATAAGATGTGGTTGATAACAAGGTACATATATTTAAAGTTTGAAGTTGATACTTACAAAAATAAAACAGTTGCAGTAAAAACAAATATCTTTTGAAGAATAATCTAAGTTCAAAAGGGAGATAATTATAAACAAGAGCTTCAGAGGAGACAGCATGCTCGACACAGTAAGTATTTGTCACAGGAGATGTGGTTGATGATAAGGAACATACATATTTCAAAATTTGAAAATATAACCTTAACAAAGTTAAAGTAAATAAATAAATAAAAAAAGAAAATTTTAAGTTCATTGAGGACAATTTTGAAAAAAATGTATTCGGAGTTATGATTCTTGTCACATGAGATGTGTTTGATAATAAGGAACATATATTCAAAGTTTGAAGTCAATACCTGAAGAAATAAAACAGTTGCAGTGAAAATAAATATTCTTTAAAGAAAACTATAAGTTCAAGGGGGAATGAACATATATTTAAAGTTTGAAGTCAAAACCTAAAGAAATAAAACAGTTGCAGTAAAAACAAATATTTTTTAAAAATAATTTCTCAGTTCAAGGGGAGAAAATATTGAAAGAAAATGTATTTGGAGTTATGAACCTTGTCCCCTGAGATGTGGTTGATAATAAGTAACATACATTTAAAGTTCGAAGTCAATTTCTAAAGAAATAAAACAGTTACAGTAAAAACAAACATTTTTTAAAGAAAACTCTAAGTTCAAGGGGAGATAATTCTGAAAAAAAAATATATTTGGAGTTATGAACCTTGTCACATGAGATGTGGTTGATAATAAGAACTTATATCTAAAGTTTGAAGTTAATATCTTAAGAAATAACAAACATAAATAAGAAAGTATTTTACTGCACAAAAACTTTAATCTGTGCACAAAAACTTTAATCAGTTCAAGAAGAGATAAGTCTGAAAAAATGTGTTTGGAGTTATGAACCTTGTCACATGAGATGTAGTTGATAGTAAGGAACATATATTTAAAGTTTGAAGTCAATATCTTAAGAAATAACAAAGATATAGAAGAACGTATTTTACTGCACAAAAACTTTAATCTGTGCACAAAAACTTTAATCAGAAATGTGGACGCGGATGCGGACGCCGACCCCGGGCGAGTAGGAGAGCTCTACATTTCTACGTAAAGTCGAGTTAAAAACGGATTTAGAGTAATGAACCTTGTCACAAAAGATGTGGTTGATCATAAGGAACATACATTTCAAGTTTAAAGTTGATACTTAAAGAAATAAAACAGAAATAATTAAAATTTTAATATATTTTACTGCTCAAAGACATTTGGAAGCGGACATCGATGCCGACGCTAGAGCGAGTAGGAGAGCTCTCCATTTTTTCTTAAAGTCAAGCTAATAACCTTTACTTAACGTGAGATTTACCTCTAGTTTACTTCAATATTGTAGTGGAATGTAACGTGTCCCAGATGCACAACTTGTCCCATGAACATGAGACTACAATGTGCAATTCCTTTTTTGCATAAAAAAAATTATGCAAATGGCACAAATAGGTGTCCTCAGCAAAACACAACTACATCAGTAAGGTGATTTGTGTAGCAGAGGTAAAATCGAGGAATTGTACTCCCTTGCCTTCAAGCTGGCTTTTGTGGCAACGTGGTCGAGTGGATTTTTATAGGGTTACATTTGTGAACTTTTTTTTAACAATACAATAATAGTCTAGAAATACATTGCTGTGGGTGACTTAATTGTTGACGGCTAGTTATAAGATATTAGTAAAAAGTTAATGAAAAGTTATAGCAAGGTTTTGAAGTATATCTCTAGTATTATTATATTACTATTCAGTGGACTTTTGACATTAACTTCCCGGATCATTGAGTCACCAACTGTTAACGTATGGCACAGATTGCAGCCACAGCATACATTGCATGATCCTAACAGACACCTTTTTACACCTGGAGGAGTGGAGCCAGCACAGGTAAACTTCAAGGAAATTAGCACTGCTCTTCTCTAAGTGGGAATTGAACCCAAAACCACTCGATCCTTAAGCGTCCATCATACAACTGGACTACTCCTAATTAGTAGGTAACACATTGTATATCCAATTGTACTAACTGCTCAGAAGTATATTCTTATCTCTGGGACCGTTGACTATAGTATGCTTGTTTATGTAAACAGTATAATGAACTGATCAGCGACAGAGGATGCTTGAGTAGACAAAAAATATAGAACTTTGTAATACATGTGTATATTGTTATAATTGTCATATTGGTATAACAAGTAAATCTGTGAGCTAATGCTCACTAGTGATACCCCCGCAAAAATCTAAAAATATGCGACAAACAGGAAGTAGATGAGCAAGGAGCATGAAATCACTTTTCACCACATGGGACTATGGGATGAAGCAATATGCAAAGCATTAGGCTGCTGCATGTTATAGTTGCTGAGAAAACTGCGACGGAAATTTTGAAACGGACGCACGCACACACGCACGGACAAGGGTAAAATAGTATACCCCCTCTTCTTCGAAGCGGGGGTATAATAACAAAGTGTCTACAATTACAAGCATAGTAGTCTAAGCGAGTTGTGGTTAATCTGCCAAACTTAGCTTGTAAAAACCCTTTTATTTTCAATACTACCTTACCTTTGGAATGAATAGGTTTATTCTAATGTTAACACCCACATGTTTTGCTATATTGTGACGACTATTCTGCTGAAAATGGTCAAGAGGTGACTGCTGTTGGCAGATGATTGTGAAAGAAAGTTTTTGCTGTAGAAACATTTAAAGATTAAATAAATAAAACATACCACTTAAATTATAACAACAATTATAGCATAAACAACAATTACCATGTTCATTCCTTTTACGAAGATATATACATACACAACCTGCAACAACTAATACAACAACAATGCCAACGCCTGAAACAAAACAGTTAAATAATCCTCAATCAAATAGAACTTTAAAAAGGTTCACTCACACTCACGGTCTTTAATAATTTAATCACTTCCATTAATCACAACTTTGTGATGTACATGTTTACATACCTGCATACAATGTGTATATAGAATACAAAGTAAAGGCTCAACTTATCTCTTGGATGAAATTTGTCATGAAATTATGGTCTTACATTTATTTCTAAAAAAATATATATACTTTAATACTGTGACAATATATACCTGAGCTTGAACTATCATATTATAAGAATTACACGCTTTACTTACAATTAATTTTGAGTTTCCGTATGTGTGGCTATAAATCAATTTTGTAAAAATGACATGATATTGTACTTATAATTTTGACACATTTGTTTATGGAGAAACACGTAAGTCAGCAATATTGAGACCCTGTTTCAAAGTATTCATTCTAATGAAAACAAAATTAAGTGTTCAATGCGTGTATTTTGCTAATAGCTAACTATAAAATGTGATTTACAGCCGAGGAGAAAAATAGAAAATAAATACTAGGTTTAATTCATTCTTGCATAAAGGCTAAGCTCATGTTAATTCTGTCGGACTAAAGTTGAATCATGATTTTACAAAGACAGACAAAAAACTTGGAAAAAAGCAACATTTTAGAAAAGTTCTGATCAAAAAACATTTTGAGTAATTTTATTATATTAGTTAACTTAATATGCCACTGAAGTGAGCAAAGATATAGTCAAAAATCATGTAAAACATGCCCATTATACATAAAATTAAAGAAATTATTTTCTCGAAAGACCCAATGAAACCAGGCTCATCTATGGGAGGCTGTGTAGCATGTTGCGTAGTTTTTCTGGTAGATTCTTTTATTATATCAGTAGTTTTATCAGTAATTTTATGAGTAGTTGTGTCAGTAATTTTCGTTGTAGTTTGTTCATTGGCACATACTGGACTTGAGGTAGTAACCCTGAAAATAACATTTGATTGTTAATAAACATGTTACAAAATATAATTACAAAACTAGAGCATTTTTCAGGCAGAATCAATGGTCACACAACATATAATTAAAGTCCCTGTATCAAGACCAACATTTACCATATACTGCCAAGTAGACAAGCATTTATCTGGTACTAAATTTGATTTGTTTCATCACTCTTAGATTTAATATTTCAGACCAACTTGTCCAAGGGGCAAGGTTAATTTTACTCTGGTTGCCCCAACATCTGTCATCTGTATTTGCCATTTTATAACTTAATAAACACTTATGTTAGCTACTATTGTAACCACCTCGAATTATGAGAAACTTCATGAATTCTAAGTTGCCTTCTATAAACAGCTATGCATGGTATCTGACATCGAAATTTGGGCAGCCAGGCATCCTGTCTTTAAAAAGCATGCTGACTTTTAAGTTTAGATATCTTTGGCATAAACTGATAATCTTAATACCCAGCACTCTGGCTAGCTCAGTTGGGAGCCGGAAAGTCTACTAATAAAGGGACCATAGGTTCGATTCACCAGCGGAGCATATTTTTATGGAGTTTGGTCCTTACATGATTTCTACAGCCATTTCCATCCTACCACTGGTTCTTAATTATGTGGAGCAGTTGCCACTCACTGATAAAAGTATATGCCAAATAACTGGCTTGCAGCTAAATCCACAGATTTAGCTTTAAAGTAACAGTTTGTACCAGTAGACTGACTGCTTGCTATGACCTATACAGTGGATTGTTACAGCGTTAAACCCAACATAAAAACAAAGCAAATTCACCCACTAACCTAACTTTATAGCATTCATCGTCATCATATCTTTTTTCATCAGCAAGACATGGTTTACCACATGTATAGTCTGTAACAAAAAAACATTGTAATTTATTCTAACAAAGGCAAGTACACTTTCACTATATTACATGACAATATCTTTATCCTTATATCGAACATATAGATTGCTGCTACAATTTTAACCCCATTGTAATAAAAATTAATAGTCAAACCATTTGTTTTTGCTTATAATCAAAATTACATATTTTTATAGTTTGCTAAGAATAAAACTTGAGCATTTATAAACACTCGAGCTTTAGAACTATTTAGAAACTTAGTGCCAGTGATAACTTGCCAACAGCTGTACCAAGGTTTATGAACTCTTTGCTTTGGATAGACCCCAAGTAAAAGATATGACCTATTTATTTTGAGTTCCTGGGGCCATAGGTCAAGGTCACCGGTACTTCAAATAGGACAGAACACAGGATCGACAGCACACAGACCTATAATGCCCCGTTCAGCGGAGCTCATGTTTAGTATGATATAGGATGTTTTCGGGAAAGTGCCTGTAGCAGTCTTATGCTGTTTAACATGCTGCACATGATTAGTTTTAATAACATCAGCTTTGTAATTTACAATAGGCCTTCTGCAGTAACTGTGGGTTTAGGTGGGTTGTACCTCTGCTGTATTTGACAGTAAGTAAAGAAGGTAAGTACAATGTATTTGATTAAGGAATGAATTCATAGAAACTGACTTTCATCGAAAAATAAATGTCACTTTTGGTGATAGCTTATTTGCATAAAGGCCGAAGACCTTTATGCTGAAATTAGCTATCACCAAAATGACATTTATTTTTCGATGAAAGTCAGTTTCTATGAATTCATTCCTTATAATTACAACCTTTCTGGGCGAAATTTGCGTTGATATCAAGAATTATATCTTAGTGCGTAAGAGCCGAATGCATTGTAGTGCGGAATAATCTTGGTCGTACACAGGTCGTTTATGCCAGCCGTCGGCCATTTTGTTCCCCGCTTTGATGCAATTTTTCAAGGGTTTAATGTCATAACAGAACCAATTATGCAAAGAAATGTAAGTAATTGGATTTTAATTTGTATAAAAAGAGCACTAAAAGGGATAACCAAGATTGTGTAGCTTTAAAAAAACGTGTAAACATGTTGAAAGTTTTACGCTTTTCCCGTGCGTTTATCAAAGTCGAGGTCAACTAGCTATTTATAGTACTGTAAACATAAAAGTGAAACTGAAATGTTTATTTTGGTTAACATATATTTCTTATTTTATTTTTAATATGATATTATCGGACCATTTTTCATGTTTTCGATGATTTACTTCTTTTATTGACATGCATAGCTTTTGTTTTGCGTGTGACAGCGCTAAAATAGATTTTTCATTCATGAAATTAGTACCGGCATGACGTAATTTAAAGTCATGAATATTAATGAATTCTTGTTGGCAACTGCGTTTATACGGAAATGAAAACACATTTTTTCAAGTCACGTGTTCACTTTTGACCAATCAAATTGTATTATTTCGTTTAGGTTGTAATTATTTAAGGAATGAATGTATAGAAACTGACTTTCATCGAAAAATAAACGTCGCTTTTATGCAAATTAGCTATCAACAAAATGACGTTTATTTTTCGATGAAAGTCAGTTTCTATACATTCATTCCTTATAATTACAACCATTTTTTGGAAATCTGTTGCCTGATTTGCAAAAGAAATGCGTTAGAAAAAGACCTATTTTTTAATGCCGAAGTACGCAATAATGCGTAATAGTGCGCATTAATTTCATTCAGTTAACAGGTTTTTTATGCCAACCGTCGGCCATGTTTTTCTTCGATTGGATGCAGTTTTTCATTGTTTTTGGACATAACGGCATGATTGATACGTAGAAATGAACATTCATTGATTTTATTTTTAATAAAAGAACACAGGAGAGGTGGTACGCTATTGTGTAACTCTTCAAAAACGGTTTACAAGTTTCAAGTTTTTACGAAGAATACGTGAGTTTATGATGCAGGTTGTGACCTAGATTAATATGTCAACTCGTTGAAACCACCAGTGATTTACAAATGAGCTGGATGTACATTTCTCCGAATCGAATAGCATCTGAGGCCGTGTTATTTCATCAGAATGAGAAAGTTTACTACTAAAATTTAGATCACTTGATGATAACTTAAGCAGTCAGTCCGATTCAGGAAATTTACATGTCGAGACATTGTCATTGGATGGACTATCTGCACTGAGTAAGTGAATGTTTATTATTTACGGAGATTATATTAAATATGGTTTATATGTTTTTATGTTCCCATGTACATTTTAAAATGATATGTACTTGGAACAGATTCAAAGTATGATCATATCAATCTGGAAGCATTTTCATTCCGATCTGATTAAAAACGTTATAATTATTGACCTTGTTCACTACTCAATGCAGAATGTATATGCATGGAGTATAAAATTCATATGCACTTCTGCGGATGCTACATCATAATGACTAGATACTATTTTTGTTTTCAGACAAGAACGTGAAACTAGATGCCTCGGAAACCAAAGGATTTATATCTATATGAATGAATACCAGTCGATAAGAGCATGCACTTCAGAAGAGCAATGATATGAAAATCATTTGAAAAAGAAGACTCATTCGCTAGAAATATAAATAAACGTTTAATGGTTTAAATGCTGTCTAGGAAGCTTAAGTTTAAATTAAAGATATTTGTTTTAATTCTGCATTCAGCATATCATTTACTTCCTGGAACATTACATCTTATGAAATATTGATAAAGGACGGTTTTAATGCACAAAATATATTGTACATCATAATTCATTTTCATTTTTTTTCAATACAAGTTTATCACTACATTCTTATTGGGTTTTGTGTACATCATTTACTTTCCAATGACATTATAGTTATTGACCTGTACGTCATAGCGTGGGAACGCGCTAAAAATAGCTTTTGAGTCATGAAAGTAGTTCCGGCATGACGTCATTCATCCAAAACTGCAGTTTATACGAAAATGAAAGCACATTTTTTTAGGTCACGTGTTCACTTTTGACCAATCGGATTGTGTTATTTCATTCGGGTTGTAATTATGTAATTATATAAAATTGTTTGTTATAATAACTGAAGCGGTTTTTTAATAAGATTTCTGCTGTAATAATTATAAAGTGTTAAGCATAAACTCATACTAGTTAATGCAATTTTATATACAAGGAGACTGTCATAGCCATAGAAAAAAAACTTCATTGAAATTATTCTTCCCAGGCTATTCATGAATTTTCATTATCAGAAAATAAAATATCAGATTTCCCTGACTTTTCAAGTCTGCTGGCAACCATGTCAAGAAAATCTCCCTAACATTAGTGTCAACTAGGGCTGCGGATCATTGAGAAATATATATGCATACATGCATAAATATAATGAAAATAAGTGGAGTTACTTTTTTCGTAGTATTCAACATGTATTTAGGTCATATCCTATACGATGACCAGCTCTTCCTACTATAGGTTTCCTGGACACTTTTCTACCACCAGTATTAACTTTGCCTACCATGAGGACGATGACTCATGTATAGGGTATGATCAGATCTTCCCTGACTGGGCTCAACCTAACAATCTCCGGATTGGAAGTCAGACATGCAAACCACTGAGCCACGATCCTGGCTGTGAAGAATAACAGAAGCTTTTATTGCATTTCAACATAACTATTCGCAGCGTCATATTAGAGACTCAAAGGATTTTTTCCCGTGTGCTGAAAATATGCGGTGCATTAAGTATGTTGATTTATGTTTTCATTAGCAGCCCAGCTCATTTTCGATGGTAATTTAGCTGATATGTTTGTGTTTTTTTGTAAAAAAGAGAACGCAATCTGAGGATTTCGGAAGTGCCTAATATTCGTACTCAATTTTCTAGTCGGTATTGCGAAAATTTAAGTACTCGGGTACTTGCAGCAGCCCTGGTGTCAATGTGCAAGTTGTATCTGCAGCTAGTCTTCAAACTTACTTAATAACAGATCATAGTTCTTCATGAAACATTCTTTATCCTTCACACATTTCCAATTTTCGTAACTACACTTTTGACCTTCAGCTGGTACATTAGGTCTAAACCCATTCCCGGCATCACATCTACAGTATCGATCAGATGAGGAGTCTGTATCCCTAGGTCGACAATTAATTTTATTGTAATATGTCTTACAAATATTAATTTTGTCAACCCAACATTGTGAAAATGTTGAGGAGTGTTGGTAATCAAATGGATTGTACTTATTCTTATTTAAACACTTCTCACAATATACAACTGGGTCCTCAACTTGCTGCTGATTGAAAATGAATGTTAGTTGTGGTTCTTCACCTGTAAAATAATTCCATGCTGTAATGAAATTAATTGTCATGGGGATATAATTTTCTAGAGCTGACATTGATAGAGCTCTTAACATATTGACGATATCAATTTAGAGAGAAATAAATATTGACGATGCATAGCTATATATCAATACATTCACAGCAGGGGGGGGGAGGAGTCTTAACACTGTAGCAACACATTGTACAGGTCATATCAAGATGGACTCACTGTTCATGGAAAGGTTAAATCTCTGAATTTATATTTTAACCAGGTACTAGGCGCATACTTCCATCAGTGACTTCCCAACAAGAACAAGAACTATTGGCAGAAGGGAGAATGGCAGCAGAAATCAATTCATGACCAAACTTCATGAAAGTCGCTCCAGCCAGGAATCTAACCCATGAACCATCGATCAGTAGTATCACAATATAATGCAATACAGGTTATACTATACACACCTAGTATTAAGAAATATACAAATGTAATGTGGAAACCAAGCCAGATTGTTCCACAGATAGGGAAAAATATATCAAGTTCATGTTGAAACATAAGAAACAAAATCACAAAGGGAAATAATATATAATAAAGCCAGGTAGAGTTGCAGTTTCTTTCTAGTTCTGTTTATCACTTAGTACGTTATCATTGAAGTTTCATTATAATCCGATTATAAATGGCCGAATACATGGTAAATAAAAAACTTTAACACCAGATGCTCGTCCTTTCGAGTTTTGCCAAACTATGAGCTGATTTTTTCTCTGAAAATCCGGCTAAAATATTGTGACGCAACAAGTCTTTGTATGGGATTAAGATCTCACCTTTCCGACAGATTTTTTCAACAGCACAACCTTCTGAAAAGGTTTCATCCTTGTAATCATAGTCCTCTACTATCGGTGAGTCATAATTCTTGGCACAATGGTATGTCAAGCCATTTTGACAATCAAAACATTTAGCATGGCAATTCCAGTCAGATGAGTTATACCTAGGACAATTGTATTTCACATCGACTAGCTTATCACAGTCACAGACATAAGCAAGACGTGTACCCGATATATGTAATACCTGGAACAAAATAAAGTAATAATACAAAAAATCCTTTCATTGTATATTTTCATTCAATAACAAAGCATTTCATTTTCACAATCGATCATGAAAGAAAATTGTCTTGCTGCCATGCAAAAGTCAAAGAAACACAACAGGGATGTGGAATTTCTATGTCCAACTTGTACATTTTAAGACACGTCTTATTATAAATGTTGACACATGTATTGCATTCTTTTTCGTCGCTAGATATAACGGCAGAACTTCAGTGTGTCACGTAGAATAGATACTGATAATTGAGGCCCTGTAATAAATGCATGAACCTAGTTCAAGTGTATCGTTTATATAAATGGATCTTTGCATCGAACAGCATAAAACATGTCCCTAATTGACAACATATTTTGTTCAAACCCTAACCCCCTTCGGGACCAAAATTCCAAATCCAGGCGCACTACCAACTGCGCTATCGACACGGGTGAGATGCTAATTATCAATATTTCAATCATATTCAGCAGTAAACCATTTAATTCGTGTTAATTTATTATTAATCATAGCATGTATTTTATATCACAGTGCTAAAAAATTCTTTTTAAGTATTGAACTTCTGGACAACGCATTTTGATTGAGAACAAGTTGATTTTCAGATTTCAATTGTCTATGGACACATTACATAGAAAAGACTTGAAAATCCATATCCCTGAACAATTATGGGTGAAGGTCAAAATCCTAACAATCCTGAATCGCCCATTCACTCATAAAGGTGATACTTTACTACCAGTCCCGAAAATTTAAAACTAAAAACGGGATTTCGAATCTATTGTCCAGATGGGGGTTCAGTTAGGACTGTTTTATTTGAACTTATGGCTTTGGGATAACTCAAGGGAACTCAAGGGATGCAGGGTTTCAACTAATTACATATTTTGCTCAAGTTATTAAAACGTGATGATATTTTCTTGTTGGTTGGCTGTTGCTAATATACCGGATACCTAATTTTGTTAATACCACAAAATGTAGATGACTCATGAGACTTTGAATCATGACTCTATGCACAACTGTACTGACACAACAAATTGACACAAAAAATGTGCATTATCTAATAATTTATCTTACTAAGCCCATATGTAGATTTTTTTACTATACTGAAAAAACAAATTGACACAAAAAATGTGCATTCTCTAATAATTCATCTTACTAAGCGCACACAGATAGTATTAAATTTTCATGCAATCCTGTACACAAAGAAATAATCAAGGCGCTGATAGCGCTCTCCTGACATGGATTTTAAAGGGCAAAATTTTGTGGTGTCTAAAATTCACAAACAAACTGTAAAATAAAGGATAAGGAATGCGATACTGCCCAGAGAAAAATGGGAGTCAACCAATCATGATTTTCTACACCACAGGTATATGATCTATTTTTAGACAACGGAAAATTGAAGGTGTGGCTATTTTTAGCACATCGGGGGTCCAGTTGAATGCAGGAAAAGAATCGAAACGAGTCAGAGGTTACATAACTGGGATAGATTGCAGTTTACTGGTACGAGTTTGTTTACCACTTCTCCGCATGCCTAACCTGTCAGAGCAGGCGCACTTCCGTTGCTATGTTAAAATAAACAACAGAAGCAAATGACTGAAATTTTTTCTTGTTTAAAACATAAAAAAACAGAGATTCGGGGGCAGTAGCCCCTGAAATAGCATGAATTTGGAACACGAAATTACCATTAATAAAAAAACTGCAACTGTCCCGAAATTCCCAACTGATGATGATAACCCAAGTGATCTGTCATATGACTGAATCCTGCATTTTAATTGGTAGTTAGCGTTAGTGATATGCCAGACTTAAAATCTAGTTTCTCCTAAACACTTAAATGTCGCGAATGTTTTACGTACTGGTAAACTGCAATTGTCCCCATAACTGGTTATCTATATTTTAGCAGATGAATGTCGGTTCTTAATCGAAAACATTAAAACGGAATTAACTATAATATTTTCATGTATTGTGTGTTGACAACAAGACTGCTTGATACTGTCATATATTGTTAACAAGAGGACTATTTGTTCATCCTGGGTAAACCTTACTGCATACCGTTGTACTGATCTGACTGTGCATGTCCGTCGATTGTCTATGTTCGCTACATTTTTTATGCTTTTCAAAATTTGTCACTTACTAAGACCTGAATTGCTTAAACAATTCATGTTAAAAAACAATCTGATCTTTATAATGTGTTTGTATGTTCGTTTGGTTTAGCGCCATTGCAACACATTGTATAGGTCATATAACGGCGATCAGTCAACCTACTCACTCCTTCTGGAGAGGCTAAATCTCTGGATTTAGCTGTTAACCAACTACTAAGTGCAAACTCTTGTTAGAGACTGACAACTGTCCTACATTATTAACAAGAGCTGTCATTAGAGACATCATGCTCGACTAAGTAAGTATTTGTCACATGATATGTGGTTAATGATAAAGAACATACATATTTTAAAATTTGAAAAGGAAACCTTTACAAATTTAAAGTAAAAAAAGATTTTTTTAAAGAAAATTTTAAGTTCACGGGAAACAATTTTGCGTCATGAACCTTGTCACATGAGATGAGATTGATAATAAGGAACATATATTTAAAGTTTGAAGTTGATACCTCAAGAAATACAAAGTTATAGTAAAAAATATAGACAGGGACGCCGACACTAGGGCGACAAAGTGAGCTCTTCATTTACTTCGTAAAGTCGAGCTAAAAATCATTGGTAGGAAAGAGAATAGCCGTAGAAATGAGTTCATGACCAAGCTCCACGAAAGTATGCCCTGGCCAGGAATCAAACCCACAACCCATGGATCAGTAGACCTGCATGCTACCAATTGAGCTAGCCAGGCTATTTTTATAATGTGATAATGTTAATATGAACCTAACAATTAGAGTATCTTTTTTTGTCGGTGGCGCATACATTCGCCCAGTTTATTTAAATACCCTGCGGAAATTATCACGTCCAAATCAATGCTAACCATGTTGGACATGCTTGAAATATAAACGACCATGTTTGAAAAATGTTTCTAACATGGTTTGACCATGAGCCGCGGCCGTGGCGTAGTGGTTAGCATGTCTGATTTCGAATCCGGAGATCCGGGTTGGAATCCCGGTCGCCACAGGTCATACCCTTTACATGAGTTGTCGGCCTCGTGGTAGGGTAAGTTAGTACTGGTGATAGAAAAAGTGTCCAGGAAACCTTACCTATAGTAGGAAGAGCTCGCCGTCGTGTAAAGGACCTATATATGTGTTGAATGCAACGTTAAAAAAAAGTTTGACCATGATTATTACCGCTGGGTACTTGGTATTTGTTTGATAATATCTATAATGCATACTTAAGTACTACTGCATTAACTATTGTCAGACAACTGTGAAAAGCTTACTAGTACAGTTTTGTTATATTGTTTGCTGACTTAAAATAATGATCTTACCTTATCTTTAGATATAGGCATCCAAATTTGAGTACATGAATTATAAGAAAATATTGAGTATTTAAATTAGCTGGGTTAATGTTTGTGCCACTGACAGTTACATAAAAAACTACTTCATAGAGTCCTAAAAACCAAAAAGGATTATTGTGTATACTTACTGGAAGTAACAATGAAGCAAGAATAACTACGTCCATCCAATTCATTAGGACAATTGTATAAAAAAGCATAAACCTGTATAATAAAAAAGCAAAAACAATTCTAATAAGATATAACAAATTTAACCTTGTACTTAGTAACAAGAGCAGTCCAAGGACAGCGCGCTCAATGTTTCCGTGTTTTGTTCATGGCAAGGCTAATTAAAAAAAAATTCAAGACAGGACTTAATTTGTTAAAGGAAATAAATCAGTCAAACAATAATTACCAATGCATATTTGTAAAATATAAAAGGGGCATATCTCCTAAATCATTCATCCACAGTAATGTCCCTTCATAGTTAAGTAGACATAGTATCAATGAATAAGCATATCAACATCAATTTTGATATTTTTATAAGGAACTACAAGAAAAGTAATGTAGAAACCACATTAAAGCTGTATTTAAAAACTTTCACACAAAAATTACAAAGGGAAATAATCCATAATAAAGGCATGTGGAGTTTCGGTTACTGTCTTATTCTGTTCAGCACATGGCATGTTATCATTGTATGAAGTTTCATAAAGATCTGACAATAAATGGCAGAAATATATGGTAAAGAAAAATCTTAAACGCAATTATTAACGACACGGGATATCCCGCCTGCCCGCTTGGGTTTTGCCAAGCTCTAATCCAATTTTTTCGTTGAAAAATCCGGCTAATAAATATAATATTTCAATCTGAAAAAAAATCAATATTAAAGTAAAGGGACATAACTCCAAAAATCATCAAGAGTTATGTCCCTATGTAGTGGTGTAGATGTAGTGCTAATGGAAAGCATACTAAGTGTCATTAAAATAACTTGATGAGTATTGGAAATATTTCACTTAAAAGTACTAAAACCCTAATCAATCCTACACTTAAGGACGGATTTCTCCAAATAACCCCATTTGATGATACCGTTACAATTACCATCTGTTTATTGTCCTTGAAATTAAGATGACATTTCTCACAGTAAGAACAATAATTATCTCCACACACTACAGTCTAGAGCTGATACGCCGGACAGTGTTTCTTTCCTTGATTTTTGATTTTTCAAAAAGGTATTGTAGTATGTCTTGAAAATTTTAAGAACAGTTATTGCACTATGCCCATATTCACTATCGCTTTTTGAGTCTAAAGCTGAGTAGTTTTAGACTTAAGACTCAGACTCTGACTCAAAAGCTCAAAATATGATATTCACAAAAAGTCTTGAGTCTTGAGTCTGAGTCTAAAATCAGAGTTTGAGTCTAAAATGTTCAGTCTAAAAATTGTAGACTGAAAACTTTACTGAAGAGATTAAAATGGTTAATAATGTGATAATAATGGCAGCCATTTTGTTTCATTTTTATTATGATTAGAGGCCGCTTATATCAAGTAAACTTTAATCTCAGCTGAGTCTAAGTCTGAAAGCGTTCGTGAATACCATTTTGAAAATTTGCTCAGGAAAGTCAAAGTCTAAGTTCAAGACTGACTTTGAGTCTGAGTTTGAGATTTATTTTTGTGAATATGGGCCCTGGTCTTGAACATTGTTCAAGAATTGCACCAGAACTGTTCTTGAAATGTTCTAGAACTGTTCAAGTACATTTAAAGTAATGTTAAAAAATAAAGTAATTGGACATATTTTAGGAACAAACGTTCTTTAGGAGTTCTAGAACAGCAGTTTATGTTCTATTCAAGAATGAGAGTTCTTGAAAAGATCAAGAATACATTTTAATAACCTCTCCAAATTTTTTTGTGCCTAAAATTTGTCCAATTTAACATTTCTTAAAACGCATTTGTAGGAGTTCTAGAACTCTGTGCTTGACGCACTTGAACCGTTCCTGAACAGTTCAAGAACAGTTCAAGTACTATTCTTGAGCGATGTTCTTGAGCAGTTCAAGAACTGAACTTGAACTGTTCTGAACATTTTCGCAGGGGTTATTATCTTTGGTCAGTTTTCCAAATGGCCGACATCGAAATTCAACTTAGCAGATGTCTACTAACTGATTAAATAAACAGTGTTGTCAGTTAATTGTTTTCTCTCCTAATGTTCTCTACAGGCTTAGGGGATTTATGACTTTTTAACAGTTATACTGATTAGTGCTGCTGATAAGCTTTGGCTGAAATTCATGCTTCTTCTCGGGCATAAGTGTAGGACTGTAATAAAAAATAAAAAGGGACACTCCAAAAAAATAATTCATATAAAGTTATATCCCTTTGTAGTAAAGTAGATTTAGTGTTGATGAATAAGCATAACAACTTTCTATCAAACTAAATGTATTCAGTTTGAACAAACTTTAACATTAAATATCTAAGTACAAAGGGGCAAACTCAGAAATTTATTCATCAAAAGTTATGTCCCTTTAAAGTCAGATAGATGAAGAACTGATGAATAAGCATACCAATTGTCATTTAAATATATTAGTAAGTACTAAAAATATCCAATTAGAACAAATTTTAAATCTTAAATGTTAAAGTATAAAGGGGCATAACTCCAAAAATAATTCATCCACAGTTACGTCCCTTCATATTCCTGTAGCTATGGTACCGATAATTATGTATACTAACTTTAAGTCAAATATCTTTATCAGTATTGAAGATATTCAATACAGGAAAAACTGTAACCTCATTTTTGCAATTTATAAAGAATAAAAGGGCAATAACTCAAAAAAAATCCTTTTATAGATATGGTACAGACAAACATGTATACAAACTTTAAAGCAAATATCTTAATCAGTATTGAAGATGTTCTACATAAGAAAAACTTTAACCTCATATTTTGCAATTTTTTAAGGATGAAAGGGCAATAACTCAAAAAATGCTTCATCCAGAGTTATCCCCCTTTTACAGCATGGTTAATATAGTCCCACTAATTAAGAAAAAAAACTTTCAATAAAATAACTTGGATAGTGTTGAAGACATAAGAGTTTTAAAAATTTAACCTGAAAGTCAACGCCGACGCAAAAGTGATAGCAATAGCTCTCATTTAAAAAGTCGAGCTAAAAACTGAGACTGCCATGGTTCTCTTACCTCAGGGTTAGGTATAAACGATGGTATGACCGTATGGGATCTTCAAATTGGTTCATGTTATAATTTAAAAAAAAATAATTCATTCACTAAATATCTTATTACAAGGAATTAAATCAAGTACAATGTACCGGTATGTGCTTTCACTTATCCAGCCTCAGATCAATAAGACTGGCATAACCTCTACTGTTTACAAAGGAGCAGTGGTGCTTTTCACAAAAATTCTTACGAAAATATCTTCATAATTCAAAAGCAAAAAACATTAAGAATACAATCGTTTCTTGGTTTATCAATTCTAAATATTATACAAATTATGTAGAATTGAGAAAACCTTTTGAATATCATATCATAGTTATCATGCTTATTATCGGTCTAACTTTGACATTATTAAAGGTCCACTCAGATCAGACCCAAACATCAGATGTCTTCGCTGCACAGGCTCAGCCAGGCCCATCTACGCAGGGATTCTTTATAACATACGGTATATAAAATCCCTGATCTACAGTAGACCATTGATAGATATACAAGTAGAAGATGAGACACTCAGAACTGTAACAGACTTTTGCTACCTTGGAGACACTCTATCTTCAAGAGGGAGATCTGAGACTGCAACCAAAACACACTTCAACTTAGCCTGGAAGAAGTTCAGACAACTCCTTCCCATTCTCTCCAAAAAGCACTTAATAATAACAACTAGGGGTCCCATAGGCGGATCTAGCGGGGGTCTGGGTCTGCACCCCCCTTAGAATTTCCAAAATGTACCTGTCCATTAGTGTATTCCTTGACTGTGAGTCATTTTTAAGTAGCATGGAGCAATTTTTCTCTGTGTTTAACATAGATTAAATGGTTAGGTAGTTTTAATTATTAATATGTTGCACTATTCTGCAAAATGTGTATAATGAGGTTGTGGTTTCAAAGTAAAGACCCCCTAGATAAAGTTCCTGGATCACCCCTGGGTCGAGTGTACTCTGCATGTGTGAGAAGTGTCATGCTTAATGGGTCACCGTCAGAAACTTGGGCTGCACCTGCTAACACCCTTAGACATTTTCAGTGAAATTGAAAAAGCTTGATATGATGGACCAGCTAGGTCAAACCAGAGGTTGATGTTTCCTTGAAAGACCTCCTATCTCAGCTCAACATGAGAGATATTGCTGATATTTTTCAAACAAACAGGCTGAGAAGGTTGGGTCACATCAATGAATGTAGCGCAGGCTGGACCTCCAAAATTAGAAATATAAACATTACTGCACATCATGGCAAAGGCTGACCAAAGCTAACCAGGGATGAACTGATTAAGTGTCATCCCCTGGCACTAATGATCGATGGCACCAACCCTCATGACTGCCAGTCATGGAAAGGAAGACTTCGGACCTGACAAGACAGACAGGCCCCATTCTTTCCAAAGGAATAATCTACAACCTGTTTAAACTTAACTGGATGAAGATGATGATGGAGAAAGAAAACAGTATCTTATACAATAAACACTGTCGAATTCTAATCAAATGACATAAATTACATAAGAACAGTGGTCGCAGCTTCCACACTGTTGAATAAACAAGTGATTACAATCTTTTCTTCCCATGTAGACTACCTTACTAAGGGTAGTTATGCACCAGTCAAATCTAACCTACAAGCCTCTCCACCCCACTCCAGGAAACACTTGCAAGGGATAGCAGAGGGGAAGAGCCGTATATGAGGCCAAATTAAAGCAAATTAGCCTAACAAAACGCATAAAAATCACTTCCTGTATGTTCAAAATCAAATCAGTCAGTAACCATTCAATGATCTGTACTCAGCAGTCAGCACTGCATACCTGAGGGATTTAAAACATTTTATCTAAAAGGTATCTATCTATATTTCACCAGGGTTGGACAGTTTTTGTCACAGGCGGAAAACCATGATAAGAACTGGCAAGGAAAAAATAGGGTGGCAAAAAATAAATTTATCAAATTTAAAAGGAAATAATAATAAAATTTGTATTTTAAACTGATTGGAAATGCCAATTACTTTAATATTAAAAGTATTAATGACTAATACAGTGATAAACTATACATAATAAATTCATATCCCAGGGATGGACAGTTCTTGCCTTTGTAAAACAAGAGCTCCACTGGACAGGGCATTGTACACCCATGTGCGGTCCAAGCTGTGTTCTGTCTCATATGAAGTTCAGTTGACCTTGACCTATGCCCCGGGACAACAGAATAGGTCACATTCTTGACCGGAGGGCTATCCAAAGCAGATTTCATGAACCTAGGACGGACAGAAAACACCACAAATTTTAGTTTCGATTTAGGTTATTTTCATGGTAAGATATAATCAGCACGGGTAACGGTCGAATCAAGGATTTTATATAGCAGGGATTTGTAACGAAGTGCTTTTTTGAATTTTCTCGGTCGTCACTGTCTATAACTGGATGAAGCAGGCTGTACAAACTATTTAAAAATTTGATTTATGTTTTTGTACATGTCTTCCATGAAACTTGTGAATGTTTCTGAAGTTTTTGACACAATAAATGTTGCAATTATGACCAAAAATTTGACTTTAGGTGATGTAAAATAGGGCTAAAAATGGCAGATCGGCGGGAAAATGCATTGTTTTGTGAAACAGTCTGTGAGGGTAATTTACCTCAAAATCATCAAGAAACACATTTTTCCTAACATTTATGTCAATTTGAATGGTACTGGAACAAAATTTCATATGAATACCTTTAGTTTAACTTGTTATACTTGTTTCCGTATTTGCCGAAATAATAGCGACGACAGTGAAATTTGATGAAAATCTATTACATTAACTTATCGTTCCAAATCCCTGTTATATAAAATCCCTGGTCGATGCAACAATCCTTTTAGAAATATTTCACCCACCTTTAAGTTTTTTTGCTAAATCCAAAACGACAAATTGAATGTATCTAGTAGTAATTATACGGTAGTGTACATTCAACGTGTATATATACCACAAGTTATAATTTTATCATATGAAATTTGATGTTGGTACCCTGTTCATCTATGATACAAATATATATCTCAAAGTGACAAGTCGGGTACCAGATTAGATTAGAATTATCATTATTATCACTAATGACCGTGATAACATGTAGTGTTTAGTTCAGTTTATTATCATGTATGGTTATCAGTCGTACTCTGACGGGTAAAAGTACGTCAGGCAAAGCAGATAATAACTTTGGCAAACTGATTGAACAATATATCGGATAATCATGTTTTCAAATAAAAATTTCTGACTTTGAAGACTTAAATCAAATAATCTAAGTGCAAGAACTACAGTGGATACCTTATATTAGGCTTTCGGTCTCATTCATGCTGAAAAAAGTATCCGAAATTCTAACGAGACTATTCAGTGTCCGAATTGTGTCCGCTTTGAAGACATGGTTATTGGTAAATCGTTCGCTGTATTTAACTCCAAAATGAAAAGTCGACTTCGAATGACATGAGTAGCAATAAACTCCTACAAAAATTACCGTCGTTTAGGAGAAGCCAGTAGAATACAAGTGAATGGTTTATCGCCTTCTTAGTACGATCTCTCAGAGCAATGCGTTCCTGAGGATAAGAAAAGGGACGAGGTCATCACTTGGGACGTCTATGGCATATATGTATACACTATGTAGAAAAGCTGGCGACACTGTTGAGTTGAGTTGATAGTTATAGTGATTATGTGTCGGAGAGCCAGCAATAGAGATTAGCTATTGGATATAGCCTTAATTATATTATGAGGAGCTTATGGTAGCTCGGCGAATTTTATACATCCCCACCCACTCTATATGTTTTATCCTGGTCATCGAATATATTGTTAATAGTCAGCGACAGAGATGGTCCACTCTGGTCGCTCGACCACTTGATAAATACACGAGCTTATGTAGATATTGTAGCTCGGTTAGTGTTGTAATCCCGTCAATCTCCGTAAACAGAGATCCTGTTCTACTCGCGTTGTCGTACTGGATCTCTACTTAGTCAATGCAAGGTCACGTCGAGATGAACTTTGTGTCGACCAATCAATGCGTAGCTTTCATCTAGACGAATATACTATTAATCACATTTTGATTTCGTAATTTCTATTTTTAGACCTAGGTTTGCATGCAAATTTAACGCCGGTATTATTCACAGTCTGCGATTGGGTGGCTCATTTCAAATTGCGTGACGTAGGCGATGTAAACAAGTTACGCATCATTACAATTTTAGTCATGAATATTATGATGAGAAAAGGTCACCTGAACGTGACCTTCGTTTGGAAAAGGCCAGATCTAAATTAGCGAGTATGCGAGCGATGAAATTTTTGATCGGGTTTTAATCAGAATGTAATCCCGTCTTCTGTATATCAGTGTAGGTTATATCAGTACCCATCTCCTTGTAGTTTATTATTAAAGTGACGGAGACGGTTTATGTTGTACGCCCGTCCATATGTTATTTAAGACGAGCTGATAGCTTGACTTCTGTAGTAAGTTTATAATCAGTCATGTTTGTCCTATTCCCTTGCACTTTCTTTGCCATCATATATAATCATAGATAGCTCGGCGACGGAGACAAGCAACTCTGATCGCCCGTTCATTTGATAACAAGGACGAACTTCAGAGAAGCTCGTCTATCATAGTTATCTATGTCATTTTGCAATGTATATAATTGTCCATGCATTTGTCTTTATTTGATTGTCTTATATTGATATATATTTACAGGGTGTCATAAATTAGGTATGGTGTTTCTTGTAAATGTTTATTTTGTCCATGCTTGTTTGTCAATCATAGTTGATCAAGTTGTATGATATTGTTTATTATTGCATCACTTTCTTTCGTTGTCCTATGTATATATTTGGTGATGCTGTTTAACGTGTATTACTGTTGCCCTTATATTAATCTCATGCTTTGTGGTGCTCTTGTTATGTTATGTAGTGGTTTGATTCATGATCATATATATTTTAAGATATGTTATATAGGTGCTGTTGTTAAATGTGTCTTACATTTCATGACTTGTACATATACCTTTTTATATTATTTTATCAATCATTAAGCTAGGTAGCTCGAGGAAAATATATATCATATCTTATATACCATTTTATGGTATTGTAAATAGATATTTCTGTACGTCTAGTAGCCGGTGCACGTAACATCTGTATAAACCATCTTTAATGTATTTTCTTACATGTTGTGGTATCATAGCAGTGTATACCTGTATAAAACTTGGATGAGAGAAAATAATCACTTTGATATCTTTATATTCTTCAATGTATACAGGCATGTTTACTAGGCACATTAAAGAACAAGACTTTTTACTATGTTCTATAACAATGGTATTGAACAATAAACGATAAGTCAGTGGTGTCGTTATCAGCTGAGAGCATTAAAAGCAAGTTGTTCAATCTAGGCCCTATATACATGTATATCGAATCTCTAAAAGCCTTATTGTTTGTTTGAGTGAAACTCATTACAACGTTACACTATAAATCAATTATCATAACATGGCATGTAACATAGGTAGTGTACTTATAATTTTGGATTCATTCATTTATGAGGGAAACGCAAGAATCCACACTATCGTTTTAAGTACAAATTAGTTCTGGCTTCCAAAACTTTATAAGCCGCTTTTTAACATTTTGATTTTCGCTTAAGACCTTAAGCTAAGTACAAATGTGTGTATATTCTTGTGAAAAAAAACATTATTCAGTACATGTGGCTCAGTGCATAAGAGTGTAGATATTACTCACTAGTTTTATATAGAAAATATAAGAATATTTCTGAATACATTTATCCAACCTTACTTTTGACAGTTAAACTATTATTTTATTAAATCGACGCGCCAAATTAAACTAGAACTGCCACCAGTGGCGAAAATACCCCCGCAACAGCAACATTTCAAGATAAAAGCAAGTCAACATTGTGGAAGTCCAAAAGGGTAAATGTTGTAAGAAGCATAAAAACCATAAAAGGAATAGGATGCAAATATCAAATTGGAAATAAACAGCAAATTACAGTGTAATTCACTATAGATTTATGAAAAAGCAAAATGAACAGAGTTGTCATATGTCATATGATTTTTTACATGAAAATGAACACCATTTGGTCATTATGAATGTAAAGTGGAACAACAGACAAAGAGTGATCACATTTAAACTCATCATGAGTATGTTGTAACCAGAAGAGCAAAATGTAGAATGTGTTTGTAATTTTTTGATAAATAAGTAAAAAATAAGGCAATTATAAAAATGGTAGTCAGCAATGTACACAATATAAATCAAACAATTAGTATTTACAATATCTTGTATCAAGAATTTCACAAATACCCCATAAGAAAGCTTAAATTACCGATCATTATTTTCACAGTAGTAAAGTTAAAATAATATCTAAAATCTCATGTAGCTATAACGAATTAAGATGTTTTTTTCACAACATTACAGAAAAAATCAAGGTGGCTATTAGTTGGTCCATTGAAATACATAAAAAAATAAATACATATAAAAATTTCATCAACAAGAATTTGTCAGCACAATTTTATCAAATTGAGGTGAGAAAAAAAGATGTTTGCTGTACAAGATATTAGAAAATTCAACATGGCTGCCAGTCAGCCATTTTGAATTCCACTTAAGAAAATGCCAAGCACATTAACTTAAACAATTGCTTACTTTCTCAAAGTCTGTACAAAAATTATCAAATCATTTGCTTTTTGAAAAGAAAAACTCAGAATGGCTGCCAATCAGCCATTATGAATTTGATAAAATTCAATACATCAATAAAAAGTTCAACAATAAGAATTTGATAAAAATAGCAGTACATAATAGACTTCAGCAAGTCAAAATGGCAAACAATGTGGAATAATGCTATATTTAATAAGTTACATGACATAAAGCCATAAACCCTTGATTCATCTTCGTCAATAATGTTTGCTAATCAATGAGATAAATAGTTACTACGAGATGTAGAATTGGTCATACTATATTAACACATTCATACCTTCTCAAAAGAAAGAAAGCACCTAAATGTATACCATGTGACGAGCATTTCAATGTCAAATACGTTCTCCTTGACTGCCAGGATCTTAAATACATCCGTGACAAACATTTTAAAGTTAACTCACTTAAAGAACTTTTTGAGTCTGTACCATCATATTTTCTAATCGCCGAGATCAAATAGTGATTTCGCGATGTAGAATTGGTCATACCAGATTAACACATTTATACCTTCTCAAAAGAGAGGAAGCACCTAAATATATACCCTGTGACGAGCATTTCTATGTCAAACACGTTCTCCTTGACTGTCAGGATCTTAAAGACATCCGTGACAAACATTTTAAAGTTAACTCACTTAAAGAAATTTTTGAGTCTGTACCATCATATGCGATACTTAACTTTTTGAAGGAAATAAATGTTTATAATAAGATATAGAGCTTTACATCATTAATATCGTTTTAATAAATAGTATCATTGATTGCTTTCGACGTGATATGACCTTTTTGTGTTGGTGCGCCGTAAAACCAAAACAAAACAAAACAATACTTGAAGGAAATAAATGTTTATCATAAAATATAGGACGTAAAATCTTCATTATCTATTGAAGTAATAGTATCATCAATTGTTTTCGGCGTAATATGACCTTTTTGCATTAAAAAGCCGAAAATTCCAATTAATCAATCAATAAATCAATCAGACTTCAGCAAGAAGAAATTGGTAATGAAATAAGCTTACTATACAGTTATTTAAACAAAGTCAAAATGGCTGCCAGTCTGCCATAACGAATTTGTATCCAGAGTAAATCCATGTACAAGTCAACTACACCAATAAAGACTTTGGAGCGAAATTTGGCTAAAATTGAGTAAAAAAAACACATACATGTACTATACAGTAATTTAAATAAAAATTCAAGATGGCTGCCAGTCAGCCATATTGAATATAAATTGATGAAGAATAGTCATCCTGATCAACTGTATTAGTGAGACCTTGTATGCAATTTCTTTTCAAAAAATGTATGGTAATAAGTCAATATAAGACTGTATTAATTTTGAAAAAAGGATGACAGCCAGTCCGCCATTTTGAATTGGAATTGAGTTAAAGTGTATGTACACATCAACTGTGAACGCCTGTGCAAAACTCTATCTAAATTAGTGAAGAAAAAAATCTGTTGAGAAATAAGCATACAGTAATTAAACTAAATTAAAAAGAATTCAAGATGGCCGCAAGTCGGCCATTTTGAATTTGGAATTGATATAAAGTGTATGTACACATCAATGTAAACGCCTGTGCAAAATTCTATAAAATAAAAAAATAAAAAATTTGTTGAGAAATAAGCATGCAGTTATTAAATTAAATTTAAAAAAACAAGATGGCCGCAAGTCGGCCATTTTGAATTGGAATTGATATAACATGCATATAAACATCAACTGTAAACGCCTGTGCAAATTCTATAAAATAAGATAAGAAAAAAAATCTATTGAGAAAAAAGCATACTATACAGTTATCAAATTAGATTTAAAATATATAACACAATTAAATATTTTAAACAAGTGAGATATGTTTCCATAGTTACATGAGTTTTGTATACACCATTAAATCATGGTATATAACAGCTTCTATTCAAATACATTAAGAAATAAGCATACTACAAATGTATTAATTTCTTGGGACATACCACACAACCAACCAACCAACCAACCAACCAACCAACCAACCAACCAACCAACCAACCAACCAACCAACCAACCAACCAACCAACCAACCAACCAACCAACCAACCAACCAACCAACCAACCAACCAACCAACCAACCAACCAACCAACCAACCAACCAACCAACCAACCAACCAACCAACCAACCAACCAACCAACCAACCAACCAACCAACCAACCAACCAACCAACCAACCAACCAACCAACCAACCAACCAACCAACCAACCAACCAACCAACCAACCAACCAACCAACCAACCAACCAACCAACCAACCAACCAACCAACCAACCAACCAACCAACCAACCAACCAACCAACCAACCAACCAACCAACCAACCAACCAACCAACCAACCAACCAACCAACCAACCAACCAACCAACCAACCAACCAACCAACCAACCAACCAACCAACCAACCAACCAACCAACCAACCAACCAACCAACCAACCAACCAACCAACCAACCAACCAACCAACCAACCAACCAACCAACCAACCAACCAACCAACCAACCAACCAACCAACCAACCAACCAACCAACCAACCAACCAACCAACCAACCAACCAACCAACCAACCAACCAACCAACCAACCAACCAACCAACCAACCAACCAACCAACCAACCAACCAACCAACCAACCAACCAACCAACCAACCAACCAACCAACCAACCAACCAACCAACCAACCAACCAACCAACCAACCAACCAACCAACCAACCAACCAACCAACCAACCAACCAACCAACCAACCAACCAACCAACCAACCAACCAACCAACCAACCAACCAACCAACCAACCAACCAACCAACCAACCAACCAACCAACCAACCAACCAACCAACCAACCAACCAACCAACCAACCAACCAACCAACCAACCAACCAACCAACCAACCAACCAACCAACCAACCAACCAACCAACCAACCAACCAACCAACCAACCAACCAACCAACCAACCAACCAACCAACCAACCAACCAACCAACCAACCAACCAACCAACCAACCAACCAACCAACCAACCAACCAACCAACCAACCAACCAACCAACCAACCAACCAACCAACCAACCAACCAACCAACCAACCAACCAACCAACCAACCAACCAACCAACCAACCAACCAACCAACCAACCAACCAACCAACCAACCAACCAACCAACCAACCAACCAACCAACCAACCAACCAACCAACCAACCAACCAACCAACCAACCAACCAACCAACCAACCAACCAACCAACCAACCAACCAACCAACCAACCAACCAACCAACCAACCAACCAACCAACCAACCAACCAACCAACCAACCAACCAACCAACCAACCAACCAACCAACCAACCAACCAACCAACCAACCAACCAACCAACCAACCAACCAACCAACCAACCAACCAACCAACCAACCAACCAACCAACCAACCAACCAACCAACCAACCAACCAACCAACCAACCAACCAACCAACCAACCAACCAACCAACCAACCAACCAACCAACCAACCAACCAACCAACCAACCAACCAACCAACCAACCAACCAACCAACAGGGTGATTCCAGTATACCCCCGAAAACTTCGTTTGCGGGGGTATAAAAATCACTTTTATTCATGATCATTATGTATTTGTATCTTTACCTAACAAACATGTAACTCTAAACTGTCCTTAGTAAAAATTGTTGTAGAGCGCTTAAACCTTATTTGCAAACTCAGTGCATTCAGAGCTTTGATTTTACTTAGTCCTTAAAGTAAGTGTGCCGACTTCTAGTTAAGATAAAAATTATTTATCATTATCAGGTAATAATTCCTGGTGCCAGCTTATTAACTCAAACAATTACATTGTTTAAGTTCCTGTCTGAGAGTAATAGTAAATTTAAGTTGGCAGTGAATTAGTAAATATTGAATCAATACTTTACTTTAAATTGTACACGTTGAAGTGACAATTATGCCATTCATTCAAAGATATTTAGAACGCCCGCCTACTCATACCATATTTATACAGATAGGCGGGGCTCCCTCACCTCTTGGAATAATTAATTCTCTCAAGTCTTGCGAATTAGACTTCACCTACGGAAGGTGTACACATGTATAAAAATGTAAAAGTAAAAAAATAAACACAGAATATCTTACATCAGGTCGTATTAATAATACTCACTGTGCTATACACATAAGGGGACGAATCATCCTAACATTCTTTAGACGATCCGTCCTCAAATTGGGGACTGATAGTCCAAGGACGGATGTGACTGGGGACGGATCGTCTGAAATTCGGTATTTACCGAACTGGCGGCCAGTCTGGTAAGAGAAGGTACCGGTAGTGGGTTTGCTTTAGAAGCATACTTTTGTGGAGTTTGGTCATGAAATGATTAATTTGACCATTTACCCTCCTACCACTGATTCTAAATCATGCTGGGCAGTTGCCAGTCACTGACAGCAGTATGTACCTAGTAACTGGTTAACAGATAAATCCAGATTTAGCCTTTCAAGGAATGATAATTATGATATGAATGATATGATATGACCTATACAATGTGTTGCTACAGCGTTAAACGCAACAACATAAATGTCTTATTCTGTGAACATCCTTTGGGGGAGCTTGGCATAGTCACTGAACAGTTCTTATTTGGAACTCAAATTTATGTTTTTTTTCAGCCAAACAAGGTTGTCTGTACAGGACATATCCTTACAGAACAATGTTATTTCATATACTATTGCTGAAAAGTATGCAACTCAGATTAAATCCAATTTATTCAATGTACACTTATTTCAGCTTTATTCCAAACATCCACTACAAAGTTTTTCTGCTGAAAAAATCCATCAACTTGAGATTTGAATTTCCATTGTTTAAATTTAAAATGTAGTTGACTTGTTGTGTTGCATTTTTTATGCAGAAATTGTTTGACACTTGTGTTTTGAAGTCTTACAACAATCATACTGCAGTCATAATGCAATCATACTGCATTCTTTGTCCTTTCTCACCTAAGCACAAAACTGATCTATTGTTGGTGGTCTATAGAAGGTGTGTGCATCGATCATGAACAAGATTTCTGGTAAAATCTACTCGTCAAGAAACCATGGGTCACAAAGGCCTGTGTAGTAATGAAAGTGATACTGAACTACGAAGTGAAATTGGCTCCATGAAATGAATGAAAAATATCAATGGCATTCAATATAAGAGCAGACTTTCTATACAAATCGTTAACAATTATTTACATTCTATTGTTTATTTTCTTTCAGAATGATATTTATATTATTAGGTGGAATGTTTTTTTCAAGGGACAGGCTACTATGGAAAATTTAGCCTGGTTTAGTGCTGCTATAGTTTTCTTTCTAGTAAGTTATATAATCTATTATTGTTAGATTTCACATATCTAAGCCAGGATATGGCCATACAATCCTCCTCCATTCTTAAACAAAGAACTTGAAAAAAAACTTATCTCTTGGACTAAACTGTTGAAGTTTAATGATGGTTAAATTGATTATGTTTCCTGGTGAAATTCTGTGCTGGGATTAGATCCTTGTTTTTCTTAGTTGTAAGCCTACACTACCATGTCCCTATGAAAGCTAGCTTGAAAGCTAGGGAATACAAGTGTTGTGTTATACCTCATGCTGGAGTGCCACTCCCTTCATTGTGTTAATTTGTATGTTATTTAGAGGGGAGGGGTCATTTGTGAGCCAACAAATAGCCATAGTTGGAGCAGGAATAGAGCCCATGACCTTTTTGATTTACAAGCAGACACTCTACAATGTGGCCATTGAAGCTAGGTTTTAGCATGAAACTACAAGTGTAATATTTTATCTCTGCTACACTTATTCTGAAAACCAAAATCTTGACAAATATTTACATCATTCTTTCAAAATTAGAAATGAATTTGTCAAATATTTTGATAATTAAATCATGAAAAAAGAATTGTTTAAATTCAGCATCATATCTTCATATACATGAACTACAATGTACTGTTTTTTTTCACAGTATTATTAATGCTTTCTGTATAATGTTACACAAATTTGCTTATTATTTTTGGTATATAATTTATCAAATTTATACTTATTTCCTAATCCTATTTAAGCTATTTACATGTATTTTAATATACAGGACCTGACATTAAATGTTGTCCGAATGCTCTGACAACTTATATTTTGGTTAGGACTACTTGTTACCTGTAGTACCCTTTTGGTTTGGGTTAGTGAAATATACAACATGGTGTCAAAATGGGCGACGGTTGGACATCCTACATTTAAAATAAATTTTAAGCCCTTATTTATATTATGTGCCAGTGTCCTTATAACCATTTAAAAGAAAGATGTTACTATATATCAAATCTACTATTTCAGGTTCTAACATTGAAGAGTCAGATTACATCCCGTTCAGGATCGGAAGGTTTCGGTGGATCAGGAACTAAAAGAAGTTTATATCTTATATCATCAGTATCTCTAGCACAACCTTTATTAATGTGGTGGCTTACGAGACATATTGTGTTTTCATAAGACTTTGTATAACAATAATAGCTTTATAAAGTATAGCAACGAGTGCAAAGATGGACATAATAGACATGAGTGTAAAAATTTATCTTTAAAATAAGCAAAGGGTGAAAGATTCGGGATTGGTCCAGAAGTTAAGGATTTTTGTGATCATTGAAAAGGTTCTTGCCCTTTTTTGTAATAAAAATATTAAGATGAGACAATCAGAGAATGCAAGTTTTTAAAAAATTGAACTGTCACCAATGTGTGTGAAAATTGACTTAAATTAATTATTGAATGATTAAGTATTGAATGCAGAATAACGTGTATGTAGTTTGTGAAATAAGTGATCCTTTTAGTTTGTGAGTGAAAATAGTCATGGACATTTTTTGTAATTAGTGAAATAGTACAAAGTAAAAGAAGAATTGATATTTATGTACATAGACCAAATATACATATGTATCTACATTTAACATAGAGTTGCTGTATAAGAGAGTTACTTACGCTAACCAGTTGCCTAGTGTGAGTTTATATATATCTGGGTGACTTGAAATAACAGTTGACGGGTCTATGTGGCAAGTGCTGTCCGTCCACAAAGCTCCTTACAAACTTACTGATACACAATTGAATGTCTACTGAGCAAAGAGATCTGTAAAATGTTCAGGGTTAATGTAGAGGACTCAGATTACAACAAAAAAAGATATGTTTGAAACACTTTTGAGTTGTTTAACTGTTATTTTATCATGTGTTTAGGCTCTTCACTTCATGGTTTGGGCCCATAAAACTGTCAGTGTGGGCCCCATGACTAAAATGTCAAATATGTACCTTGGAAATGGAAACGGGCTTGGAAATGTTGACATAGGATGGTAGCATATATGTTACTGGATATATATTGGATTGTATTTGACTTATACATTGTTTGTTTTGATTTATATAGTATTAGTGTGTTTAAGAAGTTGTACATGTATACATTAAAGTTGGGTAAAAAAGCAACTGAATGCTAAACTTGAACATAAAAATCTTGCCCATTAAATCATGTATATAAGATGTATTAATCATTCTTCTGTCAGGGATTTCACTTATCTTTATGTACTTTAGATCAAAATTTTATATTTAGGTATATCGACCTCAATTAGATTTAAGGGTTGTAAAACTTCAACTGATGGATTATGTCACATAATTTTTAAAACTTCTTTATCTGTCTCACATTCAAATGACCCCAGAAAAAGATTTTTTTATAAAAATAAGATATGAAACAAATATCAACAATTTCAATCAGCTGTGTTTATACATGGGTCACTGATAGTTGAATAAAATTTATCAGTTTATTGAAATCATATTTGGTTGCCTGTGAGTTAAATAATTGGTTTGTGGTTAATTGAGACGATCTTCATTACAGCCTGTTCTATAGTCGGTTTAATTTAGGTTACTTCGTTGAAATATTTGGTTTCACTTGAAACAAGCCAATGTACTGAACAACTGTATAATACTGCTCCTTCAATTTACTGCACATATATAATTTAAATGGCCTGTAAATGTAACTTCTTATCTTTTTAAATAAGTCTGCTGATAGTTTGTCATTGCGTTACATTAGAGATTATGTACAATCATGTGATCATGAAATTTTTACTTGTGTCTGTGAAAATTACCGGGGGTCCAAATTTTGCTGATTTTCAAAAACATGGCATGTTTTATTTCTGTGTACACACTTTCTGCTGTCTACAAATTTTGAATTAAATTAGTAATGTTAACCTGTTTTATACCAATTGTTTAACATACCATACAGTAATGAGTCTATGGTCCCATTGCGAGGCCTTGTGTAGCTTCAATTTCATCATGAAAAGAACAAACCATATTTGATTCAAAATTCAAGGTGTTTATTTTTATCATGATATTTATTTCATATTTCATTCTGTTCAGTATTAGATTAAATAGTAAGCAGTTCAAATTGTCCTAGTTTCAAGGTACTGTAGAAAGATTAAATTTTGTGTCTTACTCTCAAACTCAAATGAACTACTATGAGAAGTTGAATGAACTGTTAGAAACCTGGAATTTAGTATATTGTAGTAAGTGTAAGTTGACAAACTGACCTTTCGTCGTGCAAAATTCGAGCTGCAAATATTCTAAATTATAATTTTTTGGACAAAAACCCCTGTCTAATCTGCCTCATTTAAGGTCACTGTCTGATATAATTATTATCTTGTAAATTTAAAAATTTGACGCTGTCTTTGTCAACATAGCTTTTTTTTATTTACTATAATCAATGCATGGCTTAATGGTGTTGTAAATGTAAATTATATGAATGTTTGTTGATTTTTGTCTCTGTATTTATGTATGAGGTCTGTTTCACTATGGGTCTCCAGTGAGATTTTTCATGGATGCAATTTTGTACACATTCATTTTCTGTACATAATGTAAAAATTGAAAGCTTCATTCTGGTTTATTCTGTTTGAAGTTTTCATGAATCATTTTGTGCCTGTTATCTATTTCGTGATTATTATTCATATTTTATGTCTGTGCTCATTTTGAATACAAATGTTAGTTGGCCTGAGTGAATTCTCAATGGTCCTTACAGTTGGAATCCTCGGATTTTACACTGAAGTCCTATGTAAGGATAAAAAATATTTCATCTAATACCTTTCTTGTTAATGAAGATATTAACACAAGAAATGGAATTTAGATAGTTCTTTACCCTAAAAATACTCGGCTTGATTTTCAAACAAATTAAATGATATACAAAAATGTTACTTAAGATTAATTTTGGCAAATTGACATTAAAAAGTAAGGGTACAATCCGAGTAATCCAACTAATTGGACCTACCTATTTGAAGAGTATACAAGGGGAAATAACTGACTAAGGTCCGTTATTACTCAACTTATGTCTGTTGGCTTAAAGTTGACATTCACACTCCCTGGGTCACCAGTATTACAGAAAGAAAGTAGACATGTGTGCTGCCAACTTAGTGGGAATGCTTCCTAATCAATATATAAGTACACTTATGTTATTTTACTAATTATATGTCATCACATATATATTAATGAACTTAAATCTTTTGGTACAATGATGTGTACATTTATCATGACTTCTGTGTTTGCTATCATATGTAAAATTTTTGTGCCAATCAGTGTACATGTAACTGATAAATATGATAAAGTAAATAAAATTTGCATGAAATTGTTTCGTGTTTATTTTAGATATGAGATATATATTAAATCCCAAGATCCATTGTACACTGCCTTATACAAGCCCTTGAACAAAATCCTGTTTTATGATAAACCAAGGGCATGTTGCCTAAGCATTTCTATAGGTATCGCTTCGTAGCAAAATCACAGGAAACGACTTGCGACAAGATATCGCTTCATTTCACTATGTAGCAAAAGCTATACAAAAAAATCTCCGCTACCCTATAGCTCTTTAACAAATCAAAATGGCTGCCTCCGCCGTAATGTAACTTCCTGTTTGCCGACAATTTTTTTATGTTTGACTGACTAAAGATGAATTGAATACAATAATTATTTGTACTTGTTCATGTAAACATATGTTTTTGCAATGATTTAACACTTTTTATACCCCCGCTTCGAAGAAGAGGGGGTATACTGTTTTACCCTTGTCCGTGCGTCCGTCCGTTACAAAATTTCCGTCGCAGTTTTCTCAGCAACTACAACATGCAGCAGCCTAATACTTTGCATATTGCTTCATCCCATAGTCCCATGTGGTGTAAAGCGATTTCATGCTCCTTGCTCATCTACTCCCTGTTTGTTTGTTTGTTTGGGTTTTACGGCGCACCAACACAGAAAGGTCATTTCGCCGCGCCGAAAACAAATAATGACACTAATAATTCAATTGATATAAATGATCCTTAGCGCTATATTTTATCATATACATTTATCTCTTTCAAAAAGTTAAGTATCACATGTAATGGTATAGACTCAAAAAGTTCTCTAAGTGAGCCAACCTTAAAAAAATTATCACGGATGTTTTTGAGATCCTGACAATCAATGAGAACGTGTTTGACATTGAAATGCTCGTCACATGGTATACACTCAGGTGCTTCCTCTCTTTTGAGAAGGTATGAATGTGTTAATCTAGTATGACATATTCTACATCGCGTAATCACAATTTGATCTCGGCGATTAGAAAATATTATTGATGGAGATGAATCAAGTGTTGGCTTTATTTCATGTAACTTATTAAATATAGCGTTGTTCCACACTGTTTGCCATTTCGACTTAATTAACGAATTGATCGAACACTTGAAGTCACTGCTTGGTAATTTGAGATCAACAGGTTGAAGGTTTAAAGATTCTTTAGCGAGGTTGTATACTTTTTCATTTCCAAGTATACCAATATGGCTTGGTATCCAGCAGAGGTGTACTATTTTAGATTTTAAAATATCATGAAATTTTAACTCGATACTTTTAATAAGATTATTGTCTGAACTGCGATTTTTAATCGCTAGTAATACAGATAGAGAATCTGAGAAAATAATAAACTTGTTATTTATACTATTTGATATGTATGTTAAAGCCAGATCAATTGCTTTTATTTCGGCAGTAAACATAGATGCTTTGTCAGGCAGTCGCATTCTTGCAACGAAAGAATTTCCGTATGCAGCGCAACCAACTTTGTTTCCATCTTTGGAACCGTCGGTATATAAATGAGTACAATCTTTGAATTTTTCCAAGACGTTTACAAATTCAGATTTAAAGGCTTCAGGGCTAGTGAAAGATTTACGAAAAGTTGATAAGTCAATATTGACGTCTGGAATGTTGTAGGTTCAGGTACAGGCGAAGTGTTTATATTTAGCATTTCTAAGTCGTTTTTAAAGCGTAGGCCAAAAGGTTTGATTTCATTCGGTTTATTCTCAAATTTACTGGTGTAATCAGGTTTAAAAATAACATTTCGCGCCGGGTTTCTTTTGTTAAAAGATATACGAGTTGCGTATTGTAATGAAAGTTTTTGACGACGTAATTTTAGTGATGGCTCGTTAGCTTCAACATAAAGACTTTCAATAGGTGATAGTGAAATAGTTTTAAATGCACCAAGGGCAATACGTAAGCCCTGGTTGTGTATAGTATCTAGCATTTGTAAGTATGATTTACGAGCTGATCCGTACACTATTGATCCGTAATCTAGTTTTGAACGAACAAGACTTCTGTATAATTTAAGTAATGTTTGGGTATCAGTTCCCCAATCAGTGTGTGAAAGTACTTTAAGTGGATTCAAAGCTTTAATACATTTCGTTTTAAGCAATTTTAAGTGTGGTATAAAAGATAGTTTTTTATCGAATGTAACGCCTACAAACTTAGCTTCATTTACTACTGGGATTTTAGAGCCAGAAATGTAAAGTTCGGGATCATTATGATGTTTTCTTAATCGACAAAAATGTACACATTGAGTTTTTGACTTGGAAAATTTAAAACCATTTTCTGTTGCCCATTTTTGAATTTTATCCAAGTTCGATACTTCGAATATTTTTAGATCGATAACAGATTAAAAAATCATCAACATATAATGAGCAATCTGTACCAGGGTTTATAGCCTTAACTATATTATTAATTTTAAGCCCAAAGAGGGTAACAGATAAAATACTGCCTTGCGGCACGCCTTGTTCTTGTTCATGGCTCTCTGATAACGTTGATCCTACTTTAACTTGAAAATTTCTGTCTGACAAAAAACTAGAAATGAACATTGGTAATCTACCATTTAGACCGGCATCTTTTTAAATCCTTGAGAATACCATATTTCCATGTTGTATCATAACTTTTCTCAAGATCGAAGAAAATTGAAACTACGTGTTGTTTATTGACAAAAGCCTCTCTTATAAATGTTTCGAGACGAACTAAATGATCATTTGTACTTCGTTGTTTTCGAAAACCAGACTGAAAATTAGTAATAATATTATTTGATTCTAAATACCAGATAAGTCGTTTATTAACCATGCGTTCGAAGGTTTTACAGATACAACTTGTTAGAAATATTGGTCGATAGTTAAGGGGATCAGTGTTGTCTTTATCCGGTTACGGTATTGGTACGATTAAAGCTTTTTTCCAGGAATCTGGAATTTTACCAGATATCCATATATCATTAAAAATATCAAGCAATAAATGTTGAGTTACTAAGGGGAGGTGTTTTAAAAATTGATAGTAAATTTCATCTGGACCAGCAGCAGTGTCTTTAGCATTTTTTATTGAGTCGCTTAGATCATTAATCGTATAGAGGGTGTTATACTCTTCTGCGTTGTTGGAATGAAAATTAATATTTTGTTTTTCAGCTTTAGATTTGACTTGTTTAAATTTGTCAGCGTAGTGTGCGGAAGAAGAATTATATTCAAAAGCTTCCGCTAGCGTGTTGGCTATATCTTTAGTTGTTTTAGCGATTCTCGAATCTTTACGTTTGAGATCCCTGTTTGTCGCATATTTTTAGATTTTTGCGGGGGTATCACTAGTGAGCATTAGCTCACAGATTTACTTGTTAAAGACTTATTTAGTATGAAAACATGCATTTCGAATGAGCGCAAAAGATTTGATAAAGGGAGATAACCGCTGTGGGGAGTTTGGTAAATACCAAGCCATTTCCTAAGAAGAAGCGCTACAAGAAAGCGCCTTTTCATAGCGATAAGTAGCGAAATCGTTTGGCAACGCGCCCCAAATCAGTAGTAAATTCCATCAATATGTATCGTGCACACAGCAAGTAATTTTACTTCCGGTCATATGAGAGTAAAACGTACAAAAGCAAAAATAGCACAATTATATCATTGGCGCCAGATGCATGAAGATATATCACTGTATGTGCTGAGTTGTGACGAATGTGCAGCCAGCAAGAAACCGAGCCAATCACCTACAGCACCCAATTTTAGCTGATACACTTAACACTGTTTGATCATGTTCATTTTCAGGTTAAAGCGGACTTAGTATTTTGCTCAGATGACTGATTTCCTTTTTTTGATGGGCGAATATGGGCGAAATGTTCCTAGGACTTATGAATGACACTGTATAATACTACAACAAAGAGATAAGCCCAGGTACATGTAAGAAATATAACAAAAAAGAAACATTAATAAAAACGATATTTCTTTATTTTCGATAATCTTCGATATTATAATTATTACAAAATATTATAAAAAGTACATGATTTAAGGCAATAAAACAAATTTTTTTTGCTTGAATGTTTTTTTCTTAGAAACATACCAATAAAGTAACTTAATGTTTTATGTTAACAATAAAAAAACAGCACAGTATGAAAAAATCATTCAAGATAATTTTACATACAATCTATGCACATAAACACAGGGCTTGAATTTAACAAAAAATTGAACTAGTTGATTTTATTTTAACTCGCAAAATAATAAAAGGTGTCGCAATTTTTTCTCTCCAAATTGTAATAGCATTCATAGTTACTATTTAAACATGCTATTAAAACAACATAAAACAGTATTTAACTATAGATAGGACAAGAACGTTATCATGGGATAGATAATGAATATAGAACATGTTTTACTGAGAATCTTTACCTAATACTATCAGTCTATCCGAGCCTCATTAGTTTAGACGGTAAACTTTTTTCGTTGATTTGAACTAGCGAAACCATGCGAGTTAAAATAAACATTACTAGCAATTTTCAAAATCCACTCGCATTTTGCGAGTATGCAAGCTCAAATTCGAGCCCTGATAAACTGCACATTAACTTTTATTTGATATGTAAAACAAGATCTATCATATTGTCCAAGCTGAGGTTATAAGATAAAAAAATAAACCCTTGCACTTGATTGTTCCCAAAAAGTTGGAAGAAAATCTAGTTATTTTTTTTAATATTGCCTAACAACGAAAATGAAGTTTTTTCTTCTATAATGGATGAAATGAAGAATGAGTACGTAAGGTGTACACTGGGTAGTCGGTTTTTTCTCAACTGTTCTAGCCTGAATATTTTCATGAAGATTGAATATGATGTTATAGATAAATATAAAGGCCACATTACCTCAACAAACCTCTAAGCTATTCATATATTCTTCCCAAACTTAAATCGTGGTATTTTAAATTGTCCTGAGATCATTCATATTTTGTCAGTTCAGAAAAAATGAACAATAAATTAATCAACATCATATGTTTCAGTAACTATACAATCTAAATTTTATGATAAAAAATAAATCAATTATACAGTGTAATCCAAACTTAACCTTACACTCCTAAAAAAGCTGATTTTCCATAAATTCAATTAAGTTAAATCTTAGCTATCCATTAGGATACTTAAAATAGATTGTAACATTTGAAAGGGGAGTATTAATACTCGGTACAATTTTAATTGTTAAACAAACACTCATACCTAAGGTTTTGTTTTTTATTTGACTCACTGAAAATCAATTGCAAGAGAACTGATTTAAATTCAATTTGGAACCTGCGATTTTCCATTCCATACTGGTCTTAGGATTCACATTATTAGTTACATTAATAAACTAGTGATAAATAAATCGGCATGAAAATTCACTTGCTTTATTGATCTTGTTCGTTCTAAAATATGTGTTAAAATTTAGGAAACAATTTTATTTTATCAATATAAGTTAGTTAAAAGCTCAAGTGCATGTATAACTGTCCATTTGGAATAAACTATACCACTAAAAGAATGAAATACAAAAATCCAAATGAAAGAAAAAAATTCAATCACATCAAATTGACTTTCCAGGGTATTGTTGCAGCCCTACAATTTAACCAATTAGTAATGCAATAGCTGATCGAGTTTGTTGTTGTAACTGTTTTGATAAATTGGTAATATGATGTATAACCTACATGTACCCTTTATTAGTAAGTCACTTCCATGATATAATTTGCTCAATCTATAAGTCAGGCTCCCTTCATACATGTATTAATATTCTAAATATCAAGACATCATTTAACTCAATTACTGACAAATAAATAAAAAAACATCTTACCAAATCGGTGAATAAATAGAGTAATACTCACATAGTGAGCAACAAGGAAAGGCTTGCAGACAAAATGATCAAGGTGAAGGTGTGAAATTATCCCTGCAGTTTACTATGGTCTAAAATTCATACATAACTGATTCTGAAAGGCCTTGCGTGTTGATGGAGCACACTGTATGACGAGTTAAAAATCCATTCATCATAGTTAAGGAGAATTAAATCTAATTTGCTATTTGTCTCTTAAGTGACTATTGTGTTATAGCAAATAAAATTTCAGAATTAATAAAATTATTTTCATTCGTGCTGGGTTAAACGCCATATCGACACAATTAAGGTAACTTAACAGAGACCAGTGCACCTAATCTAGCATTCCTGAACCTTTGTATAACCGCTCCAAGTGGGATTCGAGCCCATACCTTTTAGGACACTAGATTCAAAACCCCTACATACTACAAACTGCACAATATACCCTGGTTTCTGTCAATACAATGTCCAGGTTAAATGTAATAACTCAAAGTTCTCTCCACTTTAAGTTTTATAAAATACCATTTAACGTCAATTTGAGCCATCAAAGATGTTGAGCATGAAGTATATTGTTAGCAGTTTCCTGTCTCAAGTATAGCAACCCAGAGCCACGATCTTATGTAACAAAAAACTTGTTAGTTAAAACCAAATATGATCTCTAATTTTAATGATGTAATAACAATTAATTATGACTACAAACAATAATTTACATGTATGAATATACCACCTGAAAGTTCTTGGACAAAATCATTCATAAACATATTTATATATTCCCAATAAATAATCCTCCGAGCTTTTCCAAACTTTTCATAAACTTCTTTATGAAAAATGATTCAAACTTTACATAATAACATATATACAGTTTCAGGCAGATCTGAGAGGGTGACAAGAATAGCATCGCTTGATTAGATCCAGATTTTTTCTATTTTTACTGGTTTTAACCTAGCTTTCCTGGACCCTTGTCTACAACCAGTACTCACCTACCCTTCCACAAGGCTGGTAACTTCTCCATATACCCTATTAATGGAGGAAAATTGACATTATTTGCAAATTTCATGGAAAGGTATAACCTCCCCTGGTGGGATTCGAACCCGTACCCCCATCGGAACACAAGATTCCGAATCCTGACGCGCTACCAACTGCGCTATCGACCCACAAGAGCCAGAATGACCCTTGTGCTATACATGATTGATCTATGTATCTCAAAATTTAATTTAATCCAAGAACTTTTGCAGGGTACAGTACATTTGATTAAGGCTCTGGAAATGATAAATGACTGTACAAAGAAAAAATCAAACATATTTGAGATCATTTACAAACAATTTTATGGCAAAGGAAATTACTAAAAACTTTCTATCTACACCAGGATTTCAATTAAATTTATTCTACTGTCATATGTAAACTACAACTCGTGTCAACAATTGAAAAATGAGTTCATGAAATGGGGAATGTTTAATTCAATAATACATGACAGCACCGGTTAAAACATGCCCAAATGTTATTTGAAGCAACACATTACATAGGTTAGGTATCAAAGATATGACTAAATAAGAGTCGTTCCTTGAATGTATGAATACATCATGACAATATCGACGTCATTATACACACTGAATAGCCATAACGGCGGAGCTAGTCGTGTTTTAACTTTGTGTTTAATTTCAAATAAAAATCAAGAGGCATCGTAAATTATTATTTTTTCGTTTTAATATATTATACATGTATATACAATGTAGTTAAAATATACGTTCTGAGTAAAAAAAATAAAATCAACATTGATCATGATGTTAGAAATCAGTCTACATATTAATTACTACGTAAAATTCGTTGGACTCCTTTAAAAAAGCAAAGGTTGTGGCTTTTTTCTTTGGAAAGGCAAAGCAGTCAGGGGTAAAGTAAACAATAATTTCCATATTAATTTAAACCCCATCATTATCATTGCTAAGCCCCTCTCCCTTCCTATGAACCTGGAATGTATGATCTTCTGAGCAACAAATAATAGTAAAATGCTTTTAAATAGGTACAAAAATATGTTGAATATTGCATTAGTTCGTTTCATCAAGACCACATAATTATATACTACAAGTACACCATAGCATGAATTGCATTTGTACAAATTGCATAAAAACTCTATAAAAATATAAACCATTTTCATAGGATACAAAATTAGAAATAGATTTACAATCTTATAAATGAGCAACGATATACAGTGCCCTCCCAAGTTCTTTCACAAAATTCTGTTTATAGGATCAGCTAATTAACATTTACTCGTGGAAAAACAAGGAACAAACTGAACAAATTCAAAAATCAGTTTTCATTAGTTTATCAACAATTGAATGAAAGTATGTTATATGACTAACCTGTTGCAGTGGGCATGATATTTTTTAACTCTTATATATAGGTAAATGTTTGCCATGGGAATAATAAATTCATTTTCAAAATTTCATTAAAACTTTAGGAAGGCACAGTAAATAGAGATGACTGATGGACAGTAATACTTGAGGCACCAACTGTATCACAGGTATATGGATTTACTCGAAATAAATAAACTATGATCTCAGTGTATGTTTTTATAGTTTTCACAGACTTACAAAATTTTACATCATTATAAAAATGATAATTATATTATTATACGCTAATAATGTTATAAGATAAGATATAGGCAGTACTCTTCGAGTACTACCAATGACAGCTCAACATTCACATTAACCATTCATTGAATCACATACACTGAACAAAAGTTCTAACCGATCACTTTTCAAATTTTGACTATTTCATAACGGGCCGATGGATCCGTATTAAATTTTGCAGAGGTGATTTTTGTGTCGTTTTCTACCGATTTGTGGGAAAAAATAATTTGATACGGTCCGATGCACTCAATTGGCACACAGGGTGTGGTTTACACATTTTGACACGAAATGTTCGTGTAGAGAGAGTAGTGAGTATTAAATTTCACTTAGCATGAATCCTTGTTAACTTTATAAGTGAAAAAAAAACACAAAACATTGCAAGAATTTCGATCCTGTTGGCGAGTTGTAACCTTTGTTCTTGGTTTTCGGCGTCAGTTAGAAACGATTCCGGTGCCTTGCTACATCGATCAAAGTTGTGATCGTCGAGAAGACCTGAATTAAGTGTCATGCAACTTGAAATAGGGATGAACACATTGAGAACAATAAAATTATAGCATTTTTCTATTTTAACAATACTTTATCGATATTTTTTAAAGATGTGTACATGAACAGCCACTCACTTGTTTGAAAAAAGCCCCAGCATTCAACATTCCATTGGCTACGCTACGATCATGCACCGACATTAGTGCTATGTTTTATGTTTTTTCACTTATAAAGTTATCAAGGATTCATTCAAAGTGAATTTTAATACTCACTACTCTCTCTACACGAAAATTGCGTGTCAAAATGTGTAAACCACACCCTGTGTGCCCATTGAGTGCATCGGACCGTATCAAATTATTTTTTTCCACAAATTGATAGAAAATGACACAAAAATCACCTCTGAAAAATTTAATAGGGATCCATTGGCCCGTTATAAAATAATCAAAATTTATAAAGTGATCGGTTAGAACTTTTGTTCAGTGTTTTATCTTCTAACAAACTTTCACACTAACCTCAATCATACAAAATACTGTGGAATTTTAAAGTTGAAAAAATCAAATAACTCTAGAATTAATATTTGAACGAAACAGTAATGATTATACATTTAAAACGATACATATTTTATGAAGCATTGGTTAAAGCATTTTCCCGTAAAAAACAACATGAAACAAAAATTAACATACTACATACAAAGAGATTAAATAAAAAAAAGTTAAACAAGTAATACTTTAATTAAATAACATATATATGTAATGCTTATTTCATAATTAATGCCTATATACATAATTAATTATGTTAAATTACATATCAAAACATGTATTCCTTTAGTACAATTATTATACAAAATATACATGAGGATCTAAGCTTATAAATAACAAATTGTAATTGAAATTCTCAAAAAGCAAGTATAACATAAAAAACATTTAACTTTAAAAACAAACTGGAAGATTTTAGACTCCGCATGAGCAAGCCAAGTTTCGTTGTTAGTTTATTCAAATTTAAATAGTTTCGCATGCACAGTGAATGTTTAACTAATATGTACAATAGTATACCAAGAACTGCGTCTTTCTACAATTTATGATCCATGCTGACTTTACGTTTTAAGTCGATATTACATGATACATTTTCGCGACCTTTACATTCGTACCCAATCCATTTCGTACTTGAATTAAGCAAATACGAGAGGTGTTCAATTTATATTTGAACAGATCTAAACTCTGATTCAAAATCCTATGACCGGATTGTTTTCTCTAAAAATTGCTTTTTATATGTATTGTTATGTAAATAATCTTGTTTTATGAAACAAAATTATTTAAACTTATTTTATCAAACATATTTATAGCATGTTAGTTGACCACCCCAAAACATAATTTTTTGAGTTTTAACACATTTTATGCTCTTAGATATGGCCTGTTGGATGTGTTATCAATGTTATAATTACCTTTTTGTATCCCAATAGTATGTGTAATTTGATAAAACAAACTTACGTCTTTTAACAAAAAAATATGCATTTTGTCATTTTAGATTTTAGTCTGAAATCAGTGTTTGAGAGCATATATCATACATTCATTTATTTTACATAATAGATTTTGAAATTATTTAATTAAACGTATCCTTAATAAAATTTTTATGTCAAAAGTGTGTAAATTGAAAGGAATGCAGTTATCAATGATGTTTTAAGGGGTCAAAAAGTGATCTTTTATAGGGTAATTCAAAAACAAGTAAGAGAAAGTCGTCATGTTTTGGTCAAATTTAGTAACGTATAAAACACTATATTTTCACTTTTTATTATTGATATAGTCATGCACAAATTTCATAAACATGATATGCTTAATAGTTGTAGTTACTTTGATATGACCGTGTTAAGAAGTATTTACTTGAGCTTTCCTTGCTTGATATGACGTCACATAACATAAATATAAAAGCCTGTGTAGAGGTTTCGTAGTAGAACTTTGGGAAATATGTGTCTTAATCACATAAACTAAACATATACATTATATCAAATGAATAAGTAGTTGCAGAAACATTCATAAATAATGTTATTTATCATGTACTTGATCCAGCTCAACGTTCATTTAGATAATGTTGTTGTCAGACAAATAAAATGTAATTTCAAGCACATTTCGAACTGCAAAGAACACGAAGAAGTAGAAATACTCATGAACAAGTTGTGAAAGAAAAGATTTTGCAAACTCTTATGGGATAAAGATGAATAACAACTTCTAAAGTGACCGTTTACTTTACATTTCGCTATGTTCAAAACGCCAAAACTACGGTCCTTTCATTAATGTTTGATAATATAGCCTTATGTTGTTTCAAATTTTCAATTGTAATATGCCAGTCGATTATGGACAATCCTTTTGTAACATATTCAAGTAAAATGTGGATATTTATGGTTAGAAATTGATTTTTATCCCATCAAAAAAGTGTTCAAATATAAGTTGAACACCTCTCGTATTAACTATCAGATTTTCGAATTTCGTGTTATCCAATTTTAGTAACACTTTCGTTTAATTAATATTATTTAGTTTTAAGCTCAAATATATGTATAAATGCATATTTGTAGTAAATTGTAGTGATGTCACGATGATCGAGTAGAATCGAATAATCGTCGCTGGGCGCTTACATCAGCGACAATCGATTTTCTTTAAGGAAAATCAATTGTCGCTGGTTGTTTCAGAACCGCAGATTTTGCTATAACTGACCTCAGTTTAAACTTGTACACAAGGGACAATAACGTTACTTTTAATTTTCAGTCTTATTTAGTTAAATTACTAATCAGTCTAAGTCAAACTCGTTGGTCCACCCGTCCTTCACATGTCAAATATCAAACAAAAATTTGAATATACATGTCGGCGAATTTCAAAGATAAATAGCAATTTACAAAAAGCTCTTTATTTTTATTGATGACGTAATGTACGAGTCTTGATAACGCTTTCTTGATACGTGTGATAATTTAAATGTCACGTTGTATAACAAACGTTTGGTACATCAGATGTGTTATAAATCTTCACACTCAATTTGTTACGATTTACAGGTCAATAAACTAATTAAAATCTACGACCAAATCTCTTTGGGAAACTCTGTGAGGTATGGTAAAAGTTCAACATCCGGATACGGTCTTATTCTCGTATCAAATGAAGTTTAACATTTATTAACTCACTAGAATCAAATAAACATAGAAGCTGAACCAAGCTAGCTTATTTCATGATGGTTCTCCATAACATGGTGGTAAGATCCATCCTTAAGGGTGGTTAATAGGATAACGCTCTGCATTGTGAAACATTCGTCCTCAATAATTTTCGTAACCGACACGTTACTTAAATTTTAATTTTATTTTACCTGTATCAGTTTTAAATCATCTTGAATGAATTTGTTCAGAAAAAAAGTTAAATGAACGGACATTTATAGCATTGGATAAATATATCAGAAAATATATTTATTGACTCAAACAGAATGTGAATGAATTATTTATTTGTGAATTATGTCATTAAACAATTGTACCAACATCTTTTGCTTATGAAAATTATGAAAAAACAATCTATTGCTGAAAGATATTTCTAGATGATGAAGGGGTAAATCAAACGACTGCTAGCGGTTTCAAAATGATATTGTGTAACAAAATTCATACCAACAATACATAGTTTTCGTATTGTATAACATTATCTGACTCAGATACACTATACTTGCCGATTTAAATTGAAAGCAGTAAGTCTTAGTATTGTGATTTTAATATTTTCCTTTGTTTTTAAAATGTTTTCAAAGAAATTAATTATGCAAATATAGTTTGTTTTAAGTAAATAAAGGATGCTGTCTTGAATGAAGTGTTTTTCCTATTTTTTTCCGGAGATTTAATGCTACTTGTAATATAAAATCCCTGTATTTTCTCAGGAAAGCTTTTGTCGAGATACCGTTAGCATTCGTACAAATTTCGATTATTAATCGATTTTTAATCGATTAATTACATTTGATTCAATTCGATTATCGATTATGATTTTTGTCCGATTCTCCATCACTAGTAAATTGTATTAATAAAAGAATCAAATCGAAGAAAAAAGTATCGAATCGCATCGAATCGACTTTCCAGTGAATCATTGCAGCACTTACATTTATGTCTATTATAATTATTACGATTGTTTTATATCTGTGTTTGTAAATATCTATGTATATATGTTTACAATTTACAGTACATTCAGGAAATCAACATTTAAAACAAAACATGTAAACACTGGGGTCTAAAAATTCCTTTACACATGTAAAAATGTGATACAATAGAATTTACTTGGATATACTTCACATGTTGTTATTTTTAATCTACATTTTAACTTGAACCCTCAATTATATTTTTCAAAGTATCTCCATTTTTCTCAAAATGTAGTTTCTAATGAAAAAATACTTTGATTTGATACTTATTAAATTCTATATAATAGTTCAAGTTTTCAGAGAAAATATGAAAAAAAAACAAGTTTAAAAACCTATTTGGTCCCAAAGTATAATGCAAATTTACTATAAGAAAAGTGAACATACAATATATGGAAATGTTTGAGCAATCAAATAAGTGTATAACAAATCCATGATACAATAATAAACATATTCATACAAAATCACAACTTTGGTATAAAAATAACAATAATATCTGATTACAACATAGTGAGAATATAATAATGGCACTAACTTATCTGTTATCACAGTCTAATATGCTTTGTCATCAACTATACATACAGCAGGGCTCAACATTAACAGTGGTCAGATTGTCCATGACAACCTATCATAGGGCAACAAACTTTTGACACAAGTTGCCTGATTGTGCTTATTAATAAATATATCTTTTGGTAAAAAATCCAAAGCCATGCACATGCAATCAAATTCATACCCTACCATGAATTGTGTAGCGAAATAAGCTGTCACTGCAATCCACTATTTTACTGTTTGGATATTTGTGGCCATGTATTTAATGTTATTAAATATTTGATAACCCATCAGTACTATTTGTTCAGGCAAGTAAATTAACAGTTTGTGCATGTAAAATGTATAGTTGGTTGTTCAACTGGGGAGTCAACATATAAAGTTAATATTGAGCTCAATGTGATGCTTTAATACTCCTAATCACACTGATGTCAGCAGTTATTGGTATATGAGGTCTGGTTGTATGATATGTAACAAACAAATACAACAGTTTGTTCATGCATAATATACAATACACTTAAGTTTCATAATTTGCTAATAGCTGCCAATGGTTACAGAGGATAGTTTATTATCAACAGGTATCATACAGATATAGAGACCTTGTGACATCGCTTTGAGAATACGGCAGGACTCAACATTAATACAGGTCGTCAAGTAGGTCCATACAACCTGTATTTAGATTAATGACACTTCTTACTTCAAGTAAATATATAGCTTCTTATCCAACTGGGCAAACTATTTTAAAAATTAAAGGGACATTATGCAAATGAGGAGTAATATTAAAGATTAATACTCTGATGGTTAGATTTTAATACTTTTGGTTTTGCAATCATACAGACAAACAAAATGATCATTAACAGGACGGCTTACATTCAATTTAAAAAGTACCTAGATATATTGAATACATGATTACAAAATGACAAATAAACTTTCAGTCTTAAGTTCGTTCCAAGATTGTTGTTTCTGCCTGTCAGGCAATAAAAGCTCCAACCTAACGGATTTTTATTTTGAAAAGAAATGCTTTGATTTCTATGTTTATGGACAAATGTGGCTAGAATGGTTCCTAGAAAAACACAATAAACATTAACATATTATGTATATTTCCCCAACTTCAATAAGTGTATCACGGGTAGTACCATGCTACATTGGGAACTTTTAGATCCATTGTTCATCCGCTGTATTTAACAGAAAAATACAAATCATATATGCAGCAACTGATAGAATCTAGCTTCTAAGTATTTATGGTCATTAAGGATTGAGACGGGTCCCAACCGGTTAAATTTTTGCAACTTCAGGTAAGATGAAATGAACAATGGTAAAACTGAAGTTTCGCAATTTTTATTGATTGTCAAATAAAAACTGGTGCCAAATACCGGTACATTGAAATCATACTGCGGTACGTATTGCTGAAGCTGCGTATTGCAATATACAGGTATACCTGTACATCGTGACAGCCCTACAGAGAATTCAGAGTTATCAATTACAACTTACAAGCTATTTCCGGAATTTTTGGGAAAAAAGTAACAATTATTATATGCACCAATTGATTCTTAATCTTTTCTACATTTTAGTTGGTGCCAGAATTTGAAGAAGAAGCAATTGATTCTAAATCTTAGTTGCATTTAAGCTGGTGCAAGAATTAGACAAAAATAATTGATTCTAAATCTTAGCAGCATTTTAGCAGAAGCAAGAATTTGACGAAAAACAATCATTTGTTAACATTCTAATAATCATATTACTATATACTCCGAGTATTTATAATACTTATAATATATATAAACAAATACATTTTTTAATGTTTTCAACATTTCGGCAAATGTACAGACACATTCATACTCAATAGACTAATATAAACTTAACAAACAACATTTCAGCCAATAGTAGATTTCAACTATGATACATGTAACATTAAATAACAATTATTAAAATAATCAATCAATGGAAGACAGAAACATTTCTAATAGGGATAATTAATAAAATATTTCTATAACATATATATATATATATATATATATATATATATATATATATATATATATATATATACAGTGACATCTAAAATTACCTTTACACTTGTAAATAACTGTTTTTTATTCGTACAATTTCAATTTACCTTCAGATGTATTATTGCATAGAAATACCCACAAGTAATTTTAGATTACAAACTAGAAATTGACTGCATAGTAAATCAGAGACTTATGTATTACTCCGCAGGTTAAACTGGTCAGGCACTTGTTCAGTAGTATTCAATTTGTGGTGTAACTAAAGCCTTTCAGCGAAATCGCCGAAAGTCTAAAAACAGGAAGTAATGATACTTGATTCAGTTGTAATTGTTATAAATATACATAATTACATCAAAGGGAATATTTTTAATTTCTTTAGAAACTACAAATTTTAAAATACTGGCGAGTATAGTATTATATCAGTATCTGCATAGCGACCCTCTACAGAAAAATCCTCTGCACAGCAACAGCTTTTGATATTTCTCTTATGCATAGTTTTAATAAAATTTAACCTCTGTAATGCAACAACCTCTAAACTGTAACACATTTTAGTCCCTACCACAGGGTGTCGTTCAAGAGAAATTGTACGGTATTACATTTACATAAGTGTAAATGAAATTATGGATTGCAGTTTTAATACACGTACAAAATGAAAAATTATATTCGAATAAAAACACAACCATACTAACATTGTTAAAGTAATATGTCCAAAGAGGTTTCTCTGTTCTTGATCATTCATGGAGTTAATTTTCTTCAACTCAGAGCGAGTATTCATTTACCTTGAAATTTGTAGTGACATCATGTCACCATCATCAATTGATTGATTTTGATCACATGACTGATATAGGGTCACGTGGTACGAAAAGACTGTTGAAACCAATGGTAGCTCCAGTATTTCGTCCCGGTTCAGAGTTAGTCTGCGTTGTTTGATTTGAATAGCTTACTCAACTTTCCTGCTCCATAAATTCTCCTCGGATGTTATCACTTTTGTGTTACTAGGATCCATCGTGTGTGCTTTGTGAGTACCATGTTCATAAATGACGTTTGCTTTAAATGTTTCAGAAGAAAGATTAACTCAATGAACATTAATGTTGATCTGAGCCCACAGCCTATGAAAGGGACATTAGAGGTACTACATGATCCATGTTCTTTTTGTCTTTAGAAGATTTAACCCAAAATATATGAAAGGTTGATTTTTGTTTATCATACTTAACATCAAGTGATACTGTCCTGTCCTCTAATTTAGGATGAGAATCACTCTGGAAATATTGATAAATTTCTCTGTTCACAGCTGCTTGAAGTAGGCAAGCGTTTAGAGGACCTGGAATTGAAATCAATGATATGTATATTGTGAACACACATGCATACATTAAATATAATGTCAACAAGAAACGTTCTATTTCTTCACATTGAAAAAGAAAAATAACAAAAACATAAAACATGTCAAATGCATTTGTAAAATAAAATAGTTCTTTTTCATCGAAAAAGTTCGAAATAATTTAATTTTTTTTTTTGAAGTCCATGGTCAGTGTTACTATTGATAATGGGGCTTAAAACAAAACACTATATCTTACTACTGGGATCGCCAATCCGAGCCATTTCTTTTATTAATTGCTGAAAACATTCCTCAATGAAACGTTTCTTGTCCATGTGTTTCAATTGATTCGGTAAGTCAAGTTCACTTAAATTATCTTCGAAAAACCTTTCCAAATCATCTCTGTTATAATCCATCAGCTGCAATAAATAGAATATTACTATCAACATATAATACTGACATTGATTATTGAAAAAAAAATTCTGAACCCATACACAAGTCATAAAAATAGCACTTAAAATAGCATTTAAACACTGATTTCTTTCTTAAAGATTTTCATAAGACCTTAGTATATAGCAAAGTAACACAGAATGTGGATAATAGAATTCTTACACGAAAAATTGTTTAGACTGCAGCAACTTTAAAACCTTCACAATCCCAAATATTCACCATGTTAATATAAAACATCTCAAAATGCCAATATTTCATCCCCCCATATAAAGAAGTGAAAAGAAGGACCATAACCCAGTCCATCCCATTGGGTGTATGAAAAGATGTAGGTTTGTACCTGGGTTACATAATCTTCAAAATGATCAACTGCATATAATGTAGCTAAAAGTCTAAGACGATCCTGAAATATCTCCAAACCAGTCAGCAGTATACTGATAGCTTGGTACAGACACCCATTGTTTTTCCCACTGGTTTTATATGCTTTATAACCACCAGGGCAATTTCTGAAATAAGAACAAACTTTGTAAATAAATCCTGTCCTACAACCAGTTAAAAAGAACAGATATTCTGTCTGTTTGTTGGGTTTAATGCCATAGTAACACTTTGTTTAGGCATGTAAGTTGTAACAGCGGTCAGTCAACTTACTCACTGTTCCTTGAAATCTCTGGATCATTGCATGAACTTTCATTAAAGTAAGGCCATAAATGGCAGATGTTGCAGACATTTAAAAAAATAAGTGCAAAAATTTCAAAGAACAATAATCCATAATTAAGCCAGATAGAGTCACAATTATATTATTATTCTTTTCATCGCATGATATACTATATAATTGTATGAAGTTTCACTAAAATTTGAATATAAATGGCAGATATGTTAGACATATTAAAAATGTATTTATTAATTGGAGTTAACGCCGTATCAACACAATTTAGGTCATTTCACGGCGTCCAGCGCAACTAACCTAGCTTTCCTGGACCATTGTCTATAACCAGTACTCACCTACCCTTCCACAAGGCCGGAAACTTCTCCATATTATCTAATCAATGGAGGAAAATCGACATTATTGCCAAATTTTCATGGAAGGGTATAACCTCCCCGGGTGGGATTCGAACCCGCACCCCTCGGGCACGAGCATCCAAATCCCGGCGCGCTACCAACTGCGCTATCGACCCAGGTTGACATATTAAAAACTTCGACACAATTGTGAACAACATAGGAGGCCAACCCTATCAGCCAACTGCCTGAGACTGAGTGAGTTATGCCAAAATATTAGCCAAATACATTCATTAAGTCAATCAAGTTATGGCTATGGACCACCTTCAAAACTGTCCAAACTTTGGTTATAAATAGATAAAGGCACTGTCCTTCACAGTTAACAAATAAAAGCATTGTATTATAACAAATGTCAATTAAAGCCACCAAACGAAGACAAAATCTTTATCATCAATCTAAAAACAATTAATACTACATTGTATCTGAAAGACTATAGAATATAACCACCTTGGGATTCTTATAACTCTCCTCAGCGGGTTCCCTTGTAGAGGTCAAGTTCTTCAAAATATCAGTTTCTTATAGAGTTGGGGTACTTTTATAACATGTAAATCGGAGATACTCTTTCAACTAATTAAATTGCTAGAAAAGTGTTTGATAAAACTTACACAACAATGTAAAGTGTTGGTTATTTCAGATCATTTTTCAGTGATTTACTCAAGAAACCAGCGCGTGCAAGTTTTGAGTACGCAAATATATAAACTAAGCTAAAAAGAAACGTCTCATTTCAACTAGGTACATAATTTCTCTTATCAGAATAACAAGAGAAAACATTAATGTTGTTATCCTGTAAGAAGTCTTTGGTGACATGGGCAACGTGAGGTCTGTTGTTTTTAGGCTGATACTTATAGCTCCTTAGTATTGACGTTGCCAGATTAGAGCCACACTCACAAGACATGATAGCTGGTCAATGTGATGTGTCCATTAGATTACATTGGCAAACAACAAGTTGTGACTCAAACTTATTTTGAGGCACTGATAAGTCTAACAATGTTACATAAACACTACGTTTCACCGAATACTACATTCTCCCAACACTTTGTACGCTATGATTTTAGCGGCGAGATATACATTGGTGATGGTGGCATCACTTTAGAACTAGTCGGTAGGGTTTACGCCATACAAATATATTTTCCATTGTAGGTCGACTTATTTGCCAAACACAGTTACCCTTTCAACACACATGACATAGAGAGCGCCGTGACGTTGGTGTATATATAAATTATCTAGTTGTCTTGTCTTACCGACATTACACTCGTTCTCCTGAACGTGGCCTATCAGCAAACGTTTTTTCATATCTAAATACTAAATTGATGTATTTCTTTTTCCTGTCAGTGTATGTTCATGTATAAAACTATTTACAAGGGTTTCGTGAGCTTTAATACGCTTTTGCACGAAATTTACCACACAAATTGTGTTTTTTCATAGTAGAAAATGTGTTTACTTCCGATGTGAAATTGCGGTTATTATTAGCAACGACAGGATATTCTGATCTTATTCGTTGAATTTCATAATTTTCTGTTATACTTTTGTTTTAATCACAAATTTCAAAATAGTATTAGTATAAATTCTGGAGAAATTACTTGACTTTTATGTGCCTGGGTGCGTTTTATATATTTATTTATTGCTTGCTATAAACAAACAGTTATCAATTTTCAATATATGCTTTTTAGAAGGCCTATACATGAAAATTTTACCGAACGTTTGGTGGGAACTGTATACATTGAGAACATTGAGAGTGATGAAACATATTTTATTACCTCTATTTACATAATACAATGTACACATAAATTACAATAATGAAGGTAATTGGGTTGGACCACAAGTTCTCTAACTTAGTTACGGTCCTCCCCATTAACATGCCCTGAGTAATAAATCATATTTAACAATATATTTGACAATATATAGACGAGATAACAATGTGAGAGTAACTTACTCATAGTAAACTTCATGCAATGCAGAGGAAACAACATGTTTTTGACGTATTATAGGCTTTGGTACATCCTTCGTTTTTTCTTTAATGGTCTTGATATCCTTTGATTTTGAAATGGTTAGCAATACTTGAGCAGCATCCTCAAAAAATAAATACACATAAGTAAAGGTTAATCCAGCGTTCATTCTCTAGGGAAGATTGGACATGAAGCGTGTAGAGTTTGTCAGTACCATGAACAATGAATGCTCTCAAATTAAGTATCTACAGAGCAATCAATGTTCTTCAATAATTTGAAGCATAATATCATTGTAGCATTTTGACGAATAGAGTTATATAAAAGCAAACCTTCAGAATACAGACTTAGTTGATTATTTGGTACTAATAGAGTTGAAACCCTCAATTGATTTAACCACTATTGTTATTACAACATTAGCGACCAAAGTATGATATATATATATATATATATATATATATATATATATATATATATATATATATATATATATATATATATATATATATATATATATATACAGTCATTGTTGTTCAGTCATATTATAGGGGTCACCTTGGATTAAGTAAAAAATGCTGCCTAGCATTTGTTTAATTAATGCTAAATCAAACCAACCCTCATATTAAGCCAGGGGTGTGAAATTCTTATGCCCATCATGTCTAACTCGGACATTAATCATCAGACAAGTACATTTTATTACATTACTTGTCCATGAACTACAATGAACAAAAGTTCTAACCAATCACTTTTCAAGTTTTGATTATTTTATAACGAGCCAATGGGTGTTTACTAAATTTTGCAGGGGTAATTTTTGTGTCATTTTATACCAATTTGTGCAGGCTGTCAAGTGCTCTGCCATGAAAAAGTAGGGAAAAAGTAAGGCTCCTTTTGCTAAAAAAGTAGGGCAAAAGTAGGAAATTAGCAGTTGAAAAGTAGGGATAGTAGGGCTCTTACATTGACTTGGTTTAAAATTAAATCAACCCTTTTCTAGTTAGTTCCATATTATTACATGTCTAGAACAAAAATGGCATTGGTCTTAAGATGGTCTTAAAAATACTGCTATTGACAAATATACATTTACTTTTCCGTTTTTCGAAAAATTCACAGCAAAACAAAAAAGTAGGGCTAGTAGGGCATTTTCAAGAAAAAGTAGGAAAAAAGTAGGGAGAGAATGAAAAAGTAGGAAAAAAAGGAAAGTAGGGCCCGCTTGACAGCCTATTTGTGGGAAAAAAAATAATTTGTTACGGTCCGATGCATTCAATTGGCACACAGGGTGTGTTTTACACATTTGACACAAAATGATGTGCAGAGGAGTGGTGAGTACTAAATTTCACTTTGTATGATACCTTGTTAACTTTTTAAGTGAAATTATATAGGCCATATCACTTTGGTCAGTCAACCTACTCACAGCTTCTTGAATGACTAAATATCTTTATTTAGCTGTTATTAGGCGCATACTTCTATCAGTGACTGAGAACTGCCCTACATGATTAAGAATCAGTGGTAGTAGGAAGAATGACGAAAGAAATTATTTCATTACCAAACTCCACTTACGTATGCCCCGCTCAGGAATAGAACCAATGCCCTCATGATCAGAAGACTTGCGTGCTACCAACTGGGGAAGCCAAGTGGCTAATGATCTTATGTAAAGGAAAATTTAACCAATTCCTGGTATTGAAACCAAATAAGAGTCAATTAATCAGATGCTCGTGACAGTCTTATCTCAGACATTATCTTATAATAAAACATAAAATCAGCTACTTACTTTTTCAGTATCAACCCTTTGTATCTTAGTTTGTCTAGTTGTAGCACTATCAACATTTGTTTCATCCACAACTGTGCACACTTGGTCTGGTGATATACTTGTTTTGTCACTAGGATCATTGTGGTCCTCCATATTCACCTGGACAAAATAAATAAGCTAAAATTGTAAATACTAGCCAATACAGAACTCCTCCATTCACTGCAAATAACCTTGAACATAATAAGTCACTATTTCAGTAGAGTATAATGCTGTCTCACCACTAATTATGGTCATTTTATACCAGCTAGTTTACCTAACCTAGTATTTCTTGACCTTAACTATAACATGTATTTACCTACCCTTCAACAAGGCCAGCAACTTTCCTATTTACGAAAAATCGTACATTATTAATGGAGTTGTCAACATTATTGTATTTTTAAATGAAAAGAGAAAAAAGCAAAAGACAATTATTGACAAAACATATGGAAATTATTACTCACTAACTAAGTTTGTAACTATATTTGAAGTCTTTTATGATAATGAATCTGTATTTTATCGAAAACAATGTGAAATAATTGATGGCATACTTCCAAATATTTTCAAATACATTAATTTTCTCTACAGCTTAAATTACTTTTATGGTAAAAGATTAAACTTGATTATTGAACTGAGTGGCATATAACATACATGTACTAGGTTTGTTCCAAGATGTTGATCAAAGATGAGTTTTGAAATATTTTATGTACTAATTTGAGAATTCTAAAAAGGGATTCATCACATTCTTGTATTTGACATAATGGCCCCAACTATCACTGATTTATTTATTGTTTATTTATTGGAGTTTGCGCCGTATCAACACAATTTAGGTCATTTCACGGCGTCCAGCGCACCTAACCTAGCTTTCCTGGACCATTGTCTATAACCAGTACTCACCTACCCTTCCACAAGGCCGAAAACTTCTCCATATTATCTAATCAATGGAGGAAAATCGACATTTTTGCCATTGAAATAACATAAATTGATTGTAAAAACATACCGTTTCAACTGCTGAATTATATTCTGAACTCGTAAGAGATTCCATGAGACGCAACAATGGATCTCCTTCAGATGGTTTGTCAGTTTCTAAACTGTCCATGCTGTCTTCTGAGTTAGAAACATTCCAATTTTCTGCAGTCTGAGTGAAACATACAGAGAGATAATCATATTTTTTGGGGTTGTGTGTAATACCATTTCAACACAAACAAGAGTGTTAAACAAGGCCAGTACTTTCTTCATATACCTTACTATTGGAAACAAATTGACATTAGTGTGCCATTCATAACACAAGATTTGAATTCTTTATAAAGCCTATTGTGCAAAGGACAAATGAAAAGAACAGAAAATAATGATGATTAATAATTTATCAGTTGACATTTACTATGTTCATCATAACTTTAAAATAGTGTCCAAAAGTCTTTGGACAAAAACATGATTTTAGGATAAAACTACACATAATTCACATTTTCCAATGAAAAAACCCAACAGAACATTTGAGCAAATTCCATAAACAGCATTACTAAATTTGTCAACATATGATTTTAACAACATGTACATGTATTGTCCACGAAAAAGCTTTAATTATAGAATATAATAATCCTTGGATAATGAACTGTGTTAGTGCGTAGCATATTGTTTACTGAATTTGTTCAAATATGAGTTTTCAAATATGATAAGTTTCAAATACATGTATTTGAAAAAGGAATTAATTACATTTTTCAAGAATCTGTATTAGCAATTAGATATTTTGTTTTTATGAAGAATCTGTATTTACACAAATATATGAAAATCATGTAATTGCCCTATCTTTCATTGATATAAAATAATTTGGTTATAAAACATACCATCCCAGATGCTGTATCATCAGTTGAAAGATTGGTTGCACTATCAGTTTCATCGTCACGATCAAATACTCCCAGAGAGTCTTCCAAGAGAGGTACATGCCCTTTTTCTGCATTCTATGTGAAACATAAAAAGAAATAAATATACATTTTATTTAGGTTGCTTTTCATGTCCATTCAGAACAAATGAAGGTCACTTTATAGCAGCTTGATTACCAAACATCTAATAATTATGTTTTTTTTTTGTTTCAGACAAGCGCCAAGGATATCCAGGAAGTTTACAAAAAGTATAAAACTGGCGTTGGAGATGTGCATCTAGTAGTACACAGTTTTCCACACATAGCATTCGGAAAAAGTCGAAGTGTTCCGATAGGCCACATAGGTGGACGGAAACACACTCGTAGATGTAGCAAGAAGCATGTTTACTCATCAGGACTTGCAAGACACAGCAAAACTACCGTGTGTGTTCTTTCCAGATTATACATTCTGCACTGTATTTTTCTAGTCGATGAAAAACATTGCTTTTCTGTTAAAAACTTAAAATGTTGATCCAATATTAGGGGTTCACCCGGTTTGCATATATTATGCATGTTTTGTTATCTAATTTTGCTATGTGGTAAATATTTTAGGTGTTTTCACCGAGCACAAACCATTTTTTCAATATAAAACATTTGCAGTCAATATCAAAATAATAAGGTCAAGTTCTAGACTTGACTATAATACTTAGTCACTAATTCAAATATAAGAAAAAATCAATTAACGCTTTAATAGTGTTTATTTATTGGGGTTAATATGCATACAAAAATGGTAATAAGAAACATAATAATGATGTTCAGGCCAAATGTAAAGCAATAATTTGAGACTAAATGCAGATTTTAAGATAATGGTTGAAAATTGAGTTTATAGACTTGGTACTTAGTTTGGTTCATATGGTTCATGGCTTTTCCACACAAAAAGTCACTCGTTATAAACATGTTTTAGATCAAGGTGTAAACTATAATGGGTCAAATTTAAATAATATGATCCAAATATGTATTATAGGGGGAAAACATATACATGTAGTTAGTTGTTAGCATCTAATATTGTTTACAAGTTTATGGATGATAAAAGCACATATACATGAATAATATATAAACTCATGAGTTCAATATTGAAAATAAAAAATCCTTATGATAATTATTTTAAATAATTTTTAGATAGATGAATAAAGTGTAAAAACAAAACCTGTCTTTTTATAATTATGAACAAGTAACAAACGTGAAAACCAAATTAAAGCCAGATTTCGTCCAGATGGATTGAATAGAGAACTAAGTTATATTCCCACGGAAGAAATTCAAAGTTCATCAATTCAAGCATGATCTCTTTTTAGGGCAACATGGAGGAAATAGATATTGTTGTCGAATGCCATGGTGGTAAAAGTATCAAAATCCGTGTCAGTTATCACATTAAGTATTTCTACATCTGTCATATTGTCTTCAACAGAATCGGTACTAGAACTGATATTGTTCAAATCATCTCCTGCTTCACATTAATCAATAACCGAATTATCAGATTTCTTTGCTTTATCTAATCTGAGCGATGGCGATGATTCAAATAGGGTTTTTGGTCGTTTACATACAGGCGATAGTAGGGTAACTTTGTACGAGTTCTTTCAAATCTACGTCTGTAATTATCAGGTAGAGTGCCTATCGAGCTTCTGGAAACAGCAACAAGTCGAGTTTTCTTTCTCAAAGTGTATTTTCAGCCGTAGTGGCCTTTTGATGTTCTTCTCTTGTTCCTAGCCTGAAAGAATGAACTTAGAGAAAATAACACTTTATATATACTTATCACAGAATGGTGATAAGAAAGGATAGAAAAACTTGGGTTTGCAAAAAGCAAAAAGTGTTGATGGTAATCCATAAAAGTTGAAAGAATGAAAATGCTATTAAACGATAACTGATGATTTATTCCAACGCACTTGCCATTCATGCCGATTTTCGTTCATTAGTTAACACCACGGTTACACATAGGTCGCACTTTAATTGGTCCCTCAATTGGTAAAATATTTTCTTTATCTGATCGGATGGCATCGGTAACAGCGTTTCAGATTTTATGTGAAACCGGGTATCGGCGATGGGGATCGGTGATAGATCGGTTGGTTTTTTTTCAGTTAAAACGAAACCAACTAGCACCAGGTGGCTCATCAGCGGCATACATGGGTGATATAGGTCATAAACAACTTGCCAATCGTTAATCCGTTTGATGTTTTCACCGAAAAAGGATTTTAAACATTTTAAAATCCGATCAGTAAGTTTTCACCAATGAATCTCATCTTTTCCCAAAAGTTTGTGATAAGTGATAAATCTGTGGTTAATCAGAGATGTAGTTTATAGATCAGAGTTCGTCGGTATTGCTCTTTTCTGGAAAAAAACGAACAACCGATCAATCACCGATCCCCATGTGTAATCGGGCCCTAATGGTCCAGTTACTCATGGTGATCGGTGAAAGATATGTTGCTTTGTCTATGACCGATATCACCGATATGCCTCTGATAAATGAAATATATGAATATGAATCGTCGATAGGATAAGACAGTTGGTTTTCACCGGTGAGACTCATCTTTTCCCAATAGCCTGTGATAAGTGAAAAATCGGCGGCTATTCGGAGACGTCGGTGTTAAATCGGTGTTCGTTGGTTCCATTCTTAACTGGGAAAAACGAACGACCGATCTATCACCAGCCCCCATCGCCAATACCCAGTTACTCATAAAGTTACAGATGACAACCGATCAGATTAGAGGAATAATAAACTGAATGAGGACCGATTTAAGTCCGACCGTATGTGTAATTGGACGCTGTAAAATGACCTAGAGTTGTGTTGATACGGCGTTAAACCCAGTAAAAAAATAACTGGGTGTAACAAAACCTACAGCGCTTGTCACGAAAAACAAACAGTGAACTGTTATATACAATGTATACAGAAATACTGAATGTATGCAGTAATCTTTCTATGCAATATTCAACGTAGTGTAAAATTGAAGCCAATCATAAACATATATATTGATCCTAGGTCCATAATTTGAGCAAACCTTGTGGAGGACCTATAAAACTAGTCCAGTTTAGAAACTTTTGGCATGTAAAATTAACTATACTATTTGATAAATTGTAGACTATGTAGGCGCATGCACACACACTCTTACGCATGCATTAACAGACGCCGGTTTAACCATTACAATGGCTTGTATATATATTGTAGTTTTAAAACAATCTTACGTTTTACAATTTCTTTTTGTATCTTAATTATAAATGACCAAACAAGTCTTCTAAAACATCTTCCTATGGATACTGAAACAAGAAAATATAATAATAAGATGTTGAACAAGAATCAGTCTCCAGTATATCCATCTTTTGTTGTAACTCCAGTGTATCATTTTTAATAAAAATTAAGTTTTGAGTAAAAGAATTCCTGATAGATCCTGGCAGCAATAAGACAGAATTTATATACAAAAATACAACTTTTGCTTAATACTTGATCATATAAAAACAATAATTTCAGGAGAAAACTGAAAATTGATATAAAAATCTCCAGTCTATCATAATGAATAGTTGGGAGAATTTCATCGATTCCAATCCTAGGTTCCGCATAAATTCATAACTATTAGACTTTATACAATAAACCACGTATCGTCGTGTTTCAGAAAGTGAGAAGCGTGTTCTGATACATAATTTTTTATCAGAGGAAGCTATTTAAATAAGTTATTAAAGAAAAACCAACCTTTTTTCGTTTGGCGGCCATTTTTCTTGTTTTGATATACTGGAGAACGTTCACTGCCTTGAAATGGTGAAATTGTTGAAACAAAATTGCGGGAAATATGACTGGAAAATGCCAGAATACTTGCTATTGGAGAGATCCAACAGACTGAAAACTTAAACATATCAAAAACAAAGGGAAATAATCAATATTTAAGCCAGGTAGAGTTGTCGTTACTGTCTAATTCTTTTAACAGATGGTATGTAATCATTGTATAAAATTTCATATTAATCTAACCATAAATGGCAGAGATATCAAACAATTTGAAAGCTTTAACACAAAAAAACAAAGGGATATAATCCATTTTAAAGCCAGGTAGAGTTGTGGTTACTGTCTAAGTCTTTTCAAAAGATGGTATGTAATCATTGTATGAAATTTCATAAACATCTAACCATATATGGCAGAGATATCCAACAATTTAAAAACTTTAACGCAAAAAAAAACCAAAGGGAAATAATCCATTATTAAGCCAGGTAAAATTGCTGTTAATGTCTAATTTTTTTAACAGATGGTATGTAATCATTGTATGAAATTTAATAAACATCTAACCATAAATGGCAGAGATATCAAACAATTTGAAACTTTTAACACAAAAATAACAAGTAAATCTGTGAGCTAATGCTCACTAGTGATACCCCCGCCAAAATCTAAAAATATGCGACAAACAGGAAGTAGATGAGCAAGGGGCATGAAATCGCTTTACACCACATAGGACTATTGGATGAAGCAATATGCAAAGTATTAGGCTGCTGCATGTTATAGTTGCTGAGAAAACTGCGACGGAAATTTTGTAACGGACGGACGGACGGATGGACGGACGCACGGACAAGGGTAAAACAGTATACCCCCTCTTCTTCGAAGCGGGGGGTATAACAAAGGGAAATAATCAATTAGTAAGTCAGGTAGAGTTGCCGTTACTGTCTTATTCTTATGAACAGATAATATGTGATCATTGTATAAAATTTCATAAAAATCTAACCATAAATGGCAGAGATATCCAACAATTTGAAAACTTTCACGAAAAAATAACAAATGGAAATAATCCATTATTAAGCCATGTAGAGTTGCCGTTACAGTCAAATTCTTTTCAACAGATGATATGTAATCATTGTATGAAATTTCGCAACCAACTTACCAGAAATGGCAGAGATATCCAACAATTTGAAATTTAACGCTAACATTTCAAAGGGAAATAATCCATTATTAAGCCAGGTAGAGTTGCCATTAATGTCTAATTCTTTTGAACAGATAATATGTGATCATTGTATCAAATTTCATAAAAATCTAACCATAAATGGCAGAGATATCCAACAATTTGAAAACTTGAACGCAAAAAAAACCCAAAGGGAAATAATCCATTATTAAGCCAAGTGGAGTTGTGGCAATGTCTTAATCTGTTCATCACATGGTATGTTATCATTGTATGAAGTTTCGTAAAGATCTGACAATTAATGGCAGAAATATATGCTAAATTAAAAACTTTAACGCAATTGTTAACGACACCAGACATCCGCCCGCCCGTATCCGCCTGCCCGTCCGTATCCGCTTGCCCGCCCGTGTTTCGCCAAACTATTAGCCGGATATTTTTACGAAAATTTCCAAACCATATACATGTTGACATCTAACATTTAACAATAATTTTTTACCTCTGGAACACATCTGACAGCTGTGACTGAAATCATGTTTGACTATTTTATACACTATAGTAAACAAATCATGTGAGGTACATTTATAAAAATATCCTAAGTATTTAACATATAAACATTGAATAAACTTAATTTTTATCAATGCAATGCTTGAATTTTTTATGCATTTTATGAACAGTGACTGTCTTGGTTTAATAAATCTTACCTGAAAATTAATAGTGCCCTCTTTGTTTTTGATAAGGGTTCCTACATTGTATGTTGTTATATTTTGTGTAATGTGTTTTTTTTCTGTAGCCTTTTTATCACTAGAGTTCTGGAAATATATAATACTCAAAAGAGAAAAATGTTAACACGAAAGAACTGACAATAAATAGAGAAATATATGGCAAAGAAAAACTTTGACACAATTATTCAAGACACCGGATGCCTCACCGTCCGCACGGGTTTCACCAAACTATAACCCATTTTTTGTTGAAAAATCCGGCTAAAAATGTACGAAGGATGATCAAAAATAATGTGGAGTTTTAATACTGCTCTTACAATTTTAACAATATTCTTAAAAATCTTAAGTGGTTGTAAATTGGAACATTAAAATAATCAAATGAGGCAATAAAATTTGAATCTTTATAATCATACGACCTCATCTGGCGTTTTCATAACCAAGGTAACACTGATGTGGCGCGCGCCGTTATAATCACTATATTTGAGTAATGTATTGTATTGTTTCTCAGAAAAAAAATTAAACAAAAACCGCGTAATTTAACGAACTGCTGCGTAGTTGATAACGTGATGTCATCCCCAAATTTGACTCGATTGTTCAAGGTGTTATTGAGAAAACAACATTCATAACACGCTCTCAACAATGCAACAAATGTTAAAATGGCGTCATTTGACCGGATGGAAGAATGTTGCGTAATAAAATTTTGTCATGATCTTGGAAAAAATGCCAACCCAGACTTTTCAGTGGTTTGAAGACTCTAAAAGAAAAAAATCCAGTCAGTAGAAGTTTATTTTTTAATGGCACAAAAAGTTTGGGGAGGGTAAAGAAAGCTTTGAAGAAAAACCGGGCCGAGAAAATACGGAGCGACATCAAGAAAAAGTTGACAGGAAGGCGTTTCCATTCCTTGCAAGAACTCAGTAGCTGCATTGTTTCATTTTAGGCAGTATCCAACCCTAGTTGGTGTTTGATCATGGACTGATATCTACAGTTATTCTCCCTCCTACCACGTATTCTTCGTAATGAAGGAAAGTTGTAAGTCACTGATGGAAGTATGTGTCTAGTAACAGGTTAACAGCTAAACCACTTGGGGTCCATTCCAATCATGCGCTCGGAGTGCTCCGAGTACTCCTATGTGCAAAGGAATGACAAAAGAGTGCGCTCCGAGTGTGCTCCATCCGCTCCAAAAATATAGGTGGTGCAGAGAGAGTAGTTGTTGTTGTAGTAATGGCGGCATGAGGCGGTTAGTGAAATAATGCTGTATATTTTTTAAGGTTATGGAGCAATTTTGACAGGGTTAAGCTTAAATGTCAATCAAATCAGTAATATGTTACTTTAAACTTTTTGTAGTATTTTGGTGTGTATACTTAAACAGTTTTACGCTTTACCATGGCAACAGTCGACGCTCTACGGTACGAAAAGGTCAAACATTATTTTGAAAAACGTCAATATCAACACTATAATTTAACATACAAGACTGATACAAAAGAAGCTAGCAAAGGCATCATATCATCAACCGAGGCTTCGTCCTTGCTATCTGTCTCCAATAGTGTGAGTTGTTGACAGATGGTCGCCATGTTGGTTTTTCTAATTCCGATCTCGTTCTGGAGCAGACACGTTCCATTCAGCTACTCCACTCCGAGCACTCGGAGTGTATGATTGGAATGGACCCCAAGATGATGAAGCCTTTCCAGGAACGGGGAGTAGGTTGACTAACAACTGTGATATGACCTACACAATGTATTGTTAAGGCGTTAAACCCAACAAAACACTGTTTGAGAAATAATGTTATTCCCTTTTACACATGGGCACTGCTAATTTTGATGAGCATATGTTGTGCACATGCATTTCTTTGCTATTTATCCCACTAGCTGAATATGCAGTGTAATTTGTCAGCTGTTTAGCAATTCTATTAATAATTATATATCTTTATATAATACCAAGAAGATGAAGACCCACTGTTTTGCTTCAAAAATGTGATAAATATAACTCTCCACCTTGACAGAAACACTTGCGAGCCATAAAAAGTGAAGTTAACAAACTCTATTCGATAGTCAATGTTGTAGCCGGTATCCCTTATTTATTCAAGAAACTTGTAAGAAACTTTTTGATTGGTTAATTTTGCAAACGAAAATCGCCAAGACTTCCGACTAATTCACTGTTTCAAATTTAGAAGATTTCGACTTTTTCGCAGTATTTTTGTTGTCCCATTTGAAAGTAGGAAAAACCCCGTACGGTTCGTCGGATCAGAAATTGTTTAACTAATTAGATTATTATGTTTGTGACGTATTAGTGAAAATGGTTGTGAGAATGATTTTTTAAGGTTAAATCAGATAAAAAGTGTACATATATTCGTTTTGTTTCATGACAGGTTAAAATTGGCACGATGTTTTGTATTTTCATAACTAGTGAAGCGAGAAACACAATCTAACACAGATTAAATCATGCTGAAATCAATGCAACATTTTGACAATTTTCATTCTGTTCAACTGTGCACAAACTTGTCCGAGTTGAGATTTTTGCGCTGTTTTTTATGCTTTTGATAATTTAATCGTATTTATGGTCTGCGCTTTAAAACATTAAACATTCATAGCTCGAAGACTTATGTTTAATCGATTTAATTGTGCGGTTAAAGTGCTACCAGGGAACCAGTATTTTTTGTGAGTTACAAAATAATAAATTTAGTTGAAATGGTCTAGTAAAGGCAGTTGTACCCCTTTTATATATGTATATAAAAGGTATGTTTGAAAAATCAAAGGGAGGTAACTTGACAATTCCCTGTGTTCTGTAATATACGTTTTCAGGGATATTTTCATCCTTCCAAGACAATTTTTAACAAGAGCAGTCCAAGAAAAGCGCGCTCGACTTTTCAGGTGTTTTGTTCATAGCAAGGCTTGTCCTAAAACAATAAGAGCACCACTGGGCGGAGCATTATATTCCCGTAAGTGTTGTTTTTTTAGTTAAGATGAAGCACTAGTAAGACATGAGAATATTTCAGATGAATATCATATTATGAATAATTGTGGAAAACCAAGTAGATTAAAAACGTTTTAAGGTAATAGTGACCTTGACATTTGACCTTGTGACCCCAAAATCAATAGGGGTCTTCTACCCGATATGAACTATCCTCGTATGAAGTTGACCAAATGGAACTTAAGTTATGCTCCAGAAACTGTTTTCAGTTTAAAGGTAAAAGTGACCTTGGCATTTGACCTTGTGACCCCAAAAATCAAAAGGGGTCTTCTACACGATATGGACAATCCTCTTATGAAGTTTGAAAATTGTGTACCAAATGGAACTTAAGTTATGCTCCTGAAACTATTTTCAGTTCATGAAAATAGTGACCTTGACCTTTGACCTTGTGACCCCAAAAACAATAGGGGTCTTCTACTCGATATGGACAATCATCATATGAAGTTTGAATATTGTTGACCAAATGGAACTAAAGTTATGCTCCGGAAACTGTTTTCAGTTTAAAGGTAATAGTGACCTTGACCTTTGACCCCAAAATCAATAGGGGTCTTCTACCAGATATGGACAATCATCCTATGCAGTTTGAATATTGTGGGCCAAATGGAAGTTAAGTTATGCTCAAGAAACTGTTTTCAGTTTAAAGGTAATAGTGACTTTGACCTTGTGACCCCAAAATCGATAGGGGTCTTCTACCTAATATGGACAATCATCCTTTGAAGTTTGAATAATGCGGGCCAAATGGAACTTCAGTTATGCTCCGGACTGTTTTCAGTTTTATGGTTATAGTGACCTTGACCTTTGACCTTGTTACCCCAAATACAATTGGGGTCTTCTACTCGATATGGGCAATCATCATATGGAGTTTGAATATTGTGGGCCAAATGGAACTTAAGTTATGCTCCGGAAACCAAATTGCTAACAGACGGACGGATGGACAGACGGACGGACGGACGGACGCCAGGGGGTATAACTAGGGTTGGGCAAATATTAACGTTTTTTAAAAGGTGCAAACCAAATGGGTGTTTTTTTATGGCCAAATTATGTGCTGAGTATGAATATCACAATTAAAATTTTCTACGATGACGTTTGAGGTTCACTTTTTGCGAAAATTCAAAATGGCCGCCAAAATGGCCAATTTTGGTTATGCCGGACAATATATTGTTGTCACTATAGCTTGAAATATATCAATTTATAGGTTTTTATGGTTGATAAACACGTTTTTAGGTTAAAATACCAAAAATAAATAGTGGAAGCTTTATTTATTGATAATTTATACAATTTCGGCAAGACAGTACATATTTTTGTTTATTCTGTAAGACAATTACAAAATATGCTACATGAACAAAGAGTTTGTTTTAAAACACTGTCATATTAAGCAAAACATCATTTTCTGGTTTTATGTGTTTGGTTTAATTTGTTGTCAGGAAGTATTTCCATTTTGAGTTTACTATTTTTTATGTGTCGCATTTGGTGTAAATGCGACACAGTTGTGGCTCTTAGATATCTTACTTCACATATCAATCGTTTTTCTGTTTGTGAATCCTTAGCAAATCAACTGATTTCAGTGTGAATAGACCGATATTAGTTTGTTCAAAATATATTTCAGCAGATAGGTATCTTTCTTTTGTTTTTATCACTCCATCGAGTATGTGAGCATATAAAATATCTTAATCATGTAAGCTTTTATAGTGATTGCCTCTCTTTGCAAGTTTAGCAAGTTTATCATTGTAAAATTTTTCATGTGATGGACCTTTACTTTTTACATGTTACGTATCAGCACTCAATTAACTCAACAGATAACAAGCATATCTATAAGTCCATGCGGAAAACAACAGGATAATCTTCAATATACAGGCTAGAATCCATCAAACTAAAACAAATCTCAACAACTTGACAGATGCTTAATGATATTTTAAATTGAATGACAACTTTAAAGATGAAAATGAACCTATTTAGAAGGAAATAATTGTGTATAAAACTACATAACAATGTCTAAATGGACCTTATATAGCATGAAAGAAGGTGAACAATGCGAAATACCTTTGTGTTATTATGGCCAGATTACTTCACCTTAATCTTACATCACAAAGGAGTATCAGCTTTCACATAAGCAATTACAAATCTAAAGACTTATAATACATAGACACTTGACACAGAAATCAATGGAAGTATTTGTGCATGGTCTTGTACACTCCACTCCCACATTGACTTTGCATGGTTTAAACATTGTACTACCAGCCTACCAAATCAAAAGCTGCAACGGGTTCAAATGTGTACTGATAGAGTGGTCTTTCCGTTAGAGCAACCGGAACTGTGCTCCTTAAGTCCACATAGACTATCAATTAAAGTTAGAAGAATCATGTCTGAAGTCCTTCTAATGACCTTGCATCATGTTTCTTTAGATTCTTTTCGTCCAAGTGAGATCTCGAGGTCAATTTTGGCTTCAATATCAAAATTACACATGCTTACTATGCTATTTTCGCCTCCGTCATTACTAATTTCTAACATGTCCATTCATGGAAAAGGAATATACATGTATTTGTCTAAAGGTTCATAACTTTTTACACAACTATGAAATCAAGTTTTCATATACATGTAAAAATGTACAGGTACAGCTAGTAAAAGCTTGTTCGAGTTATAATCTTCAACTTAATAGAATAATTTCAAAATTTAATTTTTATGATTAAGGAAAACATTAACAATATCTGCAATGCATCAAAATCTATAAACAATAAAGCATTTAAATGATTTGTTTTTTAATTATTAATAGCATTTTAAGTCATTATACAATAAAACAGAATGAGCGACAGAGCTCGATGAATGACATTTGGCTATTGCCATTAAAGCTAGTATGTGTATACTTAATAAAGGTGATAAAAATTCATTCTTAATAGCATAAATATAATCAAAAGCAGAAATAAGTTTGACAATAGTAATATGCAAGCTGAAAAAAACCTATGAAAAGATTTATATGAAATTGATTTAATGCAAAAGTAGATATTCTTCTACGAATTTGTGTGATTTTGGCTGAAATATAGTAAAAATTATCAATAAATATAACTTCCCACACATATTTTGTTATTTTTAACCTCAAAAACGTATTTATCATCCGTAAAAACCTACAAAATGATGTATAACAAGCTAAGGTGACAATATAAAATAGTTCAACATAACCAAAATCGGCCATTTTGGCGGCCATTTTGAATTTTAGTAAAAAGTGAACCTAAAACGTCACCGGAGACAATTTTTAAGGTCATATTTGGATTGAGTGCATCATTTGGCCATAAAAAACACCCGTTTCAAAAAAATGTTGGTGATTTGCCCAACCCTAGTATAACATAATATGACCGAAATTCTTTCGGGCATATAAAAATGATTTCAATGCAGAATTTAATTTTTGAAAGGAAAAAAATCATTCAAACAATAAGTACCAATTATTTGTTATTTATTATTATATTATTATAAGGGGCATAACTCTTAAAACATTCATCCATAGTAACGTTCCTTCAAAGCTGAGTAAATACAGAATCAATAAATAAGCATATCAACTTTCATTTAAATATCTTTTTAAAGAAATATGAATAATTCACTTTGAACAAATTTCAACATTAAAGTAAAGGGGTATAACTAAAATGTAGATATAGAACTGATGAATAAGCATACTGTCATTTATACATCTTGATGAGTATTGAAAATATTTCATTTCGAAGTACTTTTTCCCTAATAAAAAGTTGAAAAGGGGTCCAACTCCAAAAAAATAATTCATAAAGAGTTACATCCCTTTGTAGTCGAGTTGATGCAGCACTGATGAAAAAGCATACTTACTTTCTATCAAACAAAATATATTCATTTTGGGCAAACTTTAACCTTAAATATCTAAGTACAAAGGGGAATAACTCAGACATTCATCCAGAGTTATGTCCCTTTATAGTCCGATACATGAAAAACTGATTAGAGCATACCAACTTTCATTCAAATATATACTATTTATTTATTGGAGTTGACGCCGTATCAACACAATTTAGGTTATTTCACGGTGTCCAGCGCACCTAACCTAGCATTCCTGGACCATTGTCTGTAACCAGTACTCACCTACCCTTCCACAAGGCCGGAAACTTCTCCATATTATCTAATCAATGGAGGAAAATCGACATTATTGTCAAATTTTCATGGAAGGGTATTACCTCCCCGGGTGGGATTCGAACCAGCACCCCCTCGGGCACGAGTATCTAAATCCCAGCGCGCTACCAACTGCGCTATCAACCCGGGTTCAAATATATACACATATGTGAGTACTTAATATATCCCATTAAAATAAATCTACCTTTAAACATTCAAATATAAAGGAGCATAACTAAAAAAATAATTGGTCCAGTTACACCCCCTTATAGTTGTGTAGATATAGTACTGATAATTAAGTATACAAACTTCAAGTCAAATATCTTGATTAGTATTAAATATATAATTCCATATAGGAACAATTTTAAACTTATATTTTGCAGTTTTTTTAGTATAAAAGGCAAATTACTCAAACAAAAATCATCCACAGTTACGTTCCTTCGTAGTCGTGTAGATATAGTACCAACAAATAGGTATACAAACTTTAAGTCAAAAATTTTATTACTTTATCAGTATTGAAGATACTCTACATATGAAAAAAAATTTAACCTCGTATTTGGCAATTTTCTATGTATCGAAGGGCAATAACTCAAACAAGAGCTGTCAGAGGAGACAGCAAGCTCGACTAAATAAGTATTTGTCACAGGAGATGAGGTTGATGATAAGGAACATACATATTTTAAAATTTGAAAATATAACCTTAACAAATTTAAAGTAAATAAATAAATAAAAATTAAGAAAATTTTAAGTTCATGGAGGACAATTGTGAATAAAAAATATTTGGAGTTCAAAGTGGTTGATAGTAAGGAACAAATATTTTAAGTTTGAAGTCAATACCTAAAGAAATAAAACAGTTGCAGTAAAAACAAATATTTTTTAAAGAAAACTATAAGTTCAAGGGGGATAACTCTGAAAATAATGTATACGGAGTTATGAACATTGTCACATGAAATGTGGTTGATAATAAGGAACATACATTTAAAGTTTGAAGTCAGTACCTAAAGAAATAAAACAGTTGCAGTAAAAACACACATTTTTTAAAGAAAACTCTAAGTTCAAGGGGAGATAATGCTGAAAAAATGTGTTTGGAGTTATGAATCTGAGATGTGGTTGATAGTAAGGAACATATATCTAAAGTTTGAAGTTAATATCTTAGGAAATAACAAAGATATAGAAGAAAGTATTTTACTGCACAAATACTTTAATCAGAAATGTGGACGCGGACACTGACGCTGGGGCGAGTAGGAGAGCTCCACATTACTTCGTATTCGAGCTAAAAAGTACCGACAAATAAGTATACATACTTATTGTCAAATATCTTGATCAGCATGGAAGAAAATATAAAAAGGGCAAAAACTCAAAAAAATAATAATTCATCAACAGTTACCCCTTTCACAGTACGATTAATTTAATGTAGTCAAACAAAATAAGTATACAAACTTTCAATAAAGTAACTTGGATAGTGTTGAAGATAAGAGTTTCAAAAAACTTTAACCTGAAAACCAACGCCAACTCCAAAGCCGATGCCGACACAAAAGTGATAGCAATGGCTCTTATTTTCTTCAAAAAGTCCTGGTAATAACCTGGATAGTGTTGAAATATAAGAGATTCAAAAAACTTCAACCTGAAAACAAATGACAGCGCCGATGCATAAGTAATAGCAATAGCTTTCATTTTCATCCAAGTTGAGCTCAAATTCCATTATAAAACCCTCAAAATAAAAATTTCTTGATTTTTCTCTGGAAAAAAAATTATGAATTTTCCAGACCTGTATGGAGCCTGAAGAGAAAAAACTGTAAAATACTGTAAAATAATGGCAAAAAAGACAAATTGTGATCAATTACCAAATCAGCCAAGGATCCCTTTCTGGAGGCCAGAGGCGGTATTTGCTTTGATGAATTCTGTTTGTCAGGATTAGATTTCACTAAACTTTGTTCTTCTTTCCTAGATAAACCAGGAAAAGATGATTGTGAAAGTTCTGTTTCTGAAGTTGCTCCTTCAGGAGAAGAGGATCCTAAAAATCATAAATGCAAACTCACATTAACATAAAGTTGTTTTTCTAACTGTAAACATTCAGTATATGATCATTTCAAACAGTTATAACAAAAGAATGTAATTTAATGGGCTAAGAACTGCACATTCACAGATTTAAACTTCAACATCAACTTCTCTAAAACACTCAAAATGACATAAAACATTTTGAAGCAATAAAGCAGTGTTCAGATAATGACAATACAAGTGCATATTTTGACATACAAATGTAAAACATAGTGATTTATGTAAATTTTAATGTCTTTTGAGTGTCTTTTATGGTATTTTTCTCACAATCTACATGTCAAATTGCCTAATGACATGAAAATCTCATTTTAGTGTAAAGTACTAAAGATAAAGACTGTTCATTAAAGCACAACTTTTATTCCCAACGTTTCAGGGGATAAACCTTCGTTTTTCAAGGGGCTTTTACAATGTACATGGATTTACTAAACAATGTTTACTAAGTAATAAAAAAAATGTTTTAGTGGACTGTCTTCATTTTCATGGCAAATTACAGACACTGACAGGGAATTTAAAAATGACAAAACTAACCATTTGGAGATAACATGGATGTCAGTTCACCTGGTTCAAAGACACTCTATTTAAGTAGAAATATCTAAAATGTAAGTCTTTAGCAATATCTAAGACAATTTTATTAAAACCCGACCATTTCCTTGACCATTGTCTGAAACCAGTACTCACCTTCCCCATAACAATGTTTACAAAGTAAAACAAAATGTTTTAGTGAACAGTCTTTATTTTCATAGCAAATTACAGACACTGATAGGGAATTTAACAAGAGCAGTCCAAGGGCAGCGCGCTCGACTATTCGGGGTATTCGTGTAAACGACAGCAACAATCAATCAAAACTCATGCTGAAGTTATGCAACTTGGTATTTGACCTTAGTTCCTAACCTAGTTGACATGTGTGAAATTTCAAGTAAATTCCTTCAGTGGATTCAAAAATAAAAAAATGTACAAAAAAACCTTAACCAAAACAACTGTAAGGATAAGCAGACCATAATCCAGTAATAAATTCACGCTAGAGTTATGCAACTTGGTTTTTTGACATCAATCAGTAACCCAGTAGATATGTGTGAAGTATCAAAAAAATCCCTTAAGTAGTTGCAAAGATAAAATGTTGCACCAAAAAACTTAACCAAGAAATTTCTAAGTATAAATGGGCCACAAGTCAGTCAAAATTAATCCAAGGGTTATGCAACTTTGTATTTAACCTCCAATGATAGCCAGGAGACATGTGTGAGGGTTTCAAGTAAACCCCTTCAGTAGTTGCAAAGAAAAAATGTAGCACAAAAAACCCTAATCAAGAAATTTCTAAGTATAAAAGAGCCACAATCCAATCAAAAGTCAATCTAAAGTTATGCAGCTTGGTGTGCGACCTCCAATAGTAATCCCATACACATGAGTAAAGTTTCAAATGAATCCCTTCAGAAGTTTCTAAGATAAAATGTTGTACCAAAAAACGTAACCCGAGAATTTTTTTAAGTATAAAAGGGCTATAATTCAGTCCAAATTCATCCCAGAGTTATGTAACTTGGTATTTAACCTCAAATAGTAACCTTGCAGACATGTGTGAGGTTTAAAGTGAATCCCTTCAGTAGTTGCAAAGATAAAATGCTAAGTATAAAAGGGCCATAATTCAGTCCAAATTCATCATAGAGTTACGTAACTTGATTTGTCAAACAACGTCAAAGTCTACAAGTTACGACAACAAAGTCAAAGACTACAAGTTACGACAACAATGTTAAAGACTACAAGTTACAACAACAATGTTAAAGTCTTCAAGTTACAACAACAACGTTAAAGTCTACAAGTTACAACAACAACGTCAAAGACTACAAGTTACAACAACAACGATAAAGACTACAAGTTACAACAACAACGTCAAAGCTTTGAGTAACGTCAATACATTCAAAGCCTACAAGTGAGGTCAACAACATCAAAGTGTTCAAGTTAGGTCACATAAGTTTGAAAACAGAAAACCAAGGTAGCAATGTCAGAAGAAGAAGCTGTCCATTACCCAAACCAACTATCGGCTTCAACTGAAGAAGACATGCCTCAATTAACTTTGAGAACAACTGAGGTATAACCCAACCCATTAAGACCTACTGAGAAAAGATCCAGACCTGAGTTATTTACTGAAGTGGTTAGACCAACCTTCAAAACAATCTAGTGAAGAAATAGCCAGGATGAGCCCAACTGTTCAACGGTACATACAGCATTCAACAAACATGGGGAAGAAAAATGTCGTACTGTACCAAAAACTTTTGTTAAGAAAGTGTATAAGAGAATGTACCCTCCAATTACTGTTTCCTGAGATGACCAGAGAACAAACTATTAGAGACAATCATCACTCTTCGACTGGTGAAAATTATGGTATCAACCAGAAAACCAGAAAACTACATAACAGATACCATTGGTATCAAATGAAGGAAGATATAAGAAGACACATAAGGGGATGCCCTAAATGCAGCACCCTATAAGACATCTATAACCAAACAACGTTAATCACCATACTATAGAGGTTTAAGAGAAGAAGATGTAAAGTTTGATGTTAAACTTTTTAAACTACAGAGAAGGACACTAATAACGTGCAACAGAGTAGTGGTTAAATAAAAAGTGTATCAAAACTTGTTATGAAATGCGCAAAGAAATGCAGCTGTTATTTGAATTGCTAAGTTCATCACCTTGTTCCAAGTTTTTCCGTTAAAAATTTAAAACCGTTATGTTTCGGCTAAATTATTTATTTTTTGAAGCAACTGTAAAATTATATTGTAACGCCATGCATTTTACTATTCTTATTCAACTACTATTGCATATTTTGCTATAGAGCTTTTTTTGTAATTATCATATTGTCATAGGACAATTGTCATAAAGTGCCTTTAATATGTTAAACTTAATTTTGCTTTAATATTATGTCAGTCTATAAGTAGATTTTTAAAGAGCAATTGCCAAGTTAAGTTGATTTATTTTTTTAAAGGCTTTGTGGATGTAAAAGTAAATTTTTAAGTCACATAGATTTTTGCTATTTTTACAGTAAAAGTTTACCTATAGATATAAAATATGTTTTATGTTTGATGACTGTCAGTAAAGAATGCAATTTCTATACTTGTTTAGATCATTTGTAGTCTAACGTTATGATGCAAGTAGCTATGAGTGAATTTTTACATTGTACATTGAAATGGAAAGTTGATCATTTGTATTAAATGCATCTTAGGCTTGTAATGTCTATAATTTATTCGCATCTATGTAATTGACTTAGTTTGCATTTCTATGAACATCAAGCTGGTATTTTATTATTGTGAAAGTCTATTGAAAACTAGTAATGTTATAGGGTCTGATTCCTAATCACATTATGTCTATTTTTGACAATAGCTAAGTTTGTTTGCATTTTTAGAGATGGCCTTAGATTTTAATATCTATTGTATTATGTCTATTTGGTTATCGACAAGGGTGTGTTTGATTTTTATTATTGTTGTTAGATTTTACCATCTATCATCATTAGTCTATTTGTCTCATAGACCCAGTTGCACTACTATTTACTTTTATTTTTATAAAGATAGACTGAATGATTACTTGTGCTTTAGCAAATTAAAGATATTATTGTGAACTGATGTAATATTCTGGTTAACTTTCTAGTTTACATAGAGGAAAATGTTGAGATTTACCAAGTTATGTGTTACTTGATGTATTTTTATTGTATTGTATCTGTTTTTACAGTGGCTGTGTAACTAAATAGTTGCTAACTTGCTACCCCAAATTTTATTTCACAAACTTTAATTCTTAAAGTTGAATATCATAAATACAAGGTGATGTAATTTTCAATAATGGCGATATAACATATTAAGATTTTTAAAAAGTGAGTTGATATTGTGAAAAATCAAGATAGTGTATAACGCGATACGGCGAAAACAAATTGAAAGTGTTTAAACGCGATAAAGTGAAACACATCCTAGAATTAGTGTTTTAATGAGGTAAAACATACCAGAGAACAAAACCCGAAGAAGTACTCATATGTGAGTTTGTACAACAAAGCTGTTAGCCCAACATAGACTAAATCAATATTGTTCGCGCAGTATAGACTATATATTAATTGTTCGCGCAACATAGACTATATCAAAATTGTTCGCGCAACATAGACTATATGATAATTGTTCGCACAACATAGACTATACGATAATTGTTCGCGCAACATAGACTAAATCAAAATTGTTCGCGCAACATAGACTATATGATGATTGTTCGCGCAACATAGACTATATCAAAATTGTTCGCGCAACATAGACTACATGATAATTGTTTGCGCAACATAGACTATATGATAATTGTTCACGCAACATAGACTACATGATAATTGTTCGCGCAACATAGACTTTATGATAATTGTTCGCGCAACATAGACTATATCAAAATTGTTCGCGCAACATAGACTACATGATAATTGTTTGTGCAACATAGACTATATGATAATTGTTCGCGCAACATAGACTATATCAAAATTGTTCGCGCAACATAGACTATATGATAATTGTTCGCGCAACATAGACTACATGATAATTGTTCGCGCAACATAGACTACATGATAATTGTTCGCGCAACATAGACTATATGATAATTGTTCGCGCAACATAGACTACATGATAATTGTTCGCGCAACATAGACTACATGATAATTGTTCGCGCAACATAGACTATATGATAATTGTTCGCGCAACATAGACTTTATGATAATTGTTCGCGCAACATAGACTATATCAAAATTGTTCGCGCAACATAGACTACATGATAATTGTTTGTGCAACATAGACTATATGATAATTGTTCGCGCAACATAGACTATATCAAAATTGTTCGCGCAACATAGACTATATGATAATTGTTCGCGCAACATAGACTATATGATAATTGTTCGCGCAACATAGACTACATGATAATTGTTCGCGCAACATAGACTATATGATAATTGTTCGCGCAACATAGACTACATGATAATTGTTCGCGCAACATAGACTACATGATAATTGTTCGCGCAACATAGACTATATGATAATTGTTCGCGCAACATAGACTACATGATAATTGTTCGCGCAACATAGACTTTATGATAATTGTTCCCGCAACATTGACTATATCAAAATTGTTCGCGCAACATAGACTACATGATAATTGTTCGCGCAACATAGACTATATGATAATTGTTCGCGCAACATAGACTATATCAAAATTTTCGCGCAACATAGACTATATGATAATTGTTCACGCAACATAGACTACATGATAATTGTTCGCGCAGCATAGACTACATGATAATTGTTCGCTCAACATAGACTATATGATAATTGTTCGCGCAACATAGACTACATGATAATTATTCACGCAACATAGACTACATGATAATTGTTCGCGCAACATAGACTATATGATAATTGTTCGCGCAACATAGATTACATGATAATTGTTCGCGCAGCATAGACTACATGATAATTGTTCGCTCAACATAGACTATATGATAATTGTTCGCGCAACATAGACTACATGATAATTGTTCGCGCAACATAGACTACATGATAATTGTTCGCGCAACATGGACTATATGATAATTGTTCGCGCAACATAGACTAAATCAAAATTGTTCGGGCAACATAGACTATATGATAATTGTTCAAGCAACATAGACTACATGATAATTGTTCGCGCAACATAGACTATATGATAATTGTTCGCGCAACATAGACTAAATCAAAATTGTTCAGGCAACATAGACTATATGATAATTGTTCGCGCAACATAGACTATATGATAATTGTTCGCGCAACATAGACTATATCAAAATTGTTCGGGCAACATAGACTATATGATAATTGTTCGCGCAACATAGACTATATCAAAATTGTTCGGGCAACATAGACTATATGATAATTGTTCGCGCAACATAGACTATATGATAATTGTTTGCGCAACATAGACTTAATCAAAATTGTTTGCGCAACATAGACTAGATCAAAATTGTTCGCGCAACATAGACTACATGATAATTGTTCGCGCAACATGGACTATATGATAATTGTTCGCGCAACATAGACTAAATCAAAATTGTTTGCGCAACATAGACTATCTGATAATTGTTCGCGCAACATAGACTATATGATAATTGTTCGCGCAACATAGACTATATGATAATTGTTCGCGCAACATAGACTATATGATAATTGTTCCTGCAACATAGACTAAATCAAAATTGTTCGCGCAACATAGACTACATGATAATTGTTCGCGCAACATGATTATATCAAAATTTCCCGCGCAACATAGACTATATAAAAATTATTTGCACAACATAGATTATATCAAAGCTGTTTGTGCAGCATACTGAGTAATATATGTTTACAGTTTAGGCTGAAACATTATTTCTGTGCACATGAAACATAGACGTTCTGCTGTTAAAAACTATGTTTGAACAATATAAACTTTTCAATACCATATGATGACACAGACCAAGAAGAAGACATAATATTGTACACTTTTGTGATTTTTGTTTTTTAAATCATTTTTGCAAATTTTTGCAAACTTTATTGTTTAAGTTACAACAATAACTATCATGAACTATTTTTGTTACTATTCAATTATTGTTTTGATTAAATTATTTTTGAGACTATTTTTCAACACAGTCTTAACTGAGTAATTTTTGAGATTATATTTTAATATAATTCTAAGTTTTAGAATTATCTAAATCAATGTTTAACTTTCCGAGCATTTGTCTTGAAAAAATTAAATGTTTTTTAAACATTTAATTTTTTCATCTTTTAAAGCCAGTGTGTTGTTGTAAAGTTGGATTTAGACTAGCAATATTACATAATAGTAGATAATTTGAGAAATAATAATTAAAATATTGTATAATTAAGGGCACAAGTTAACTTTTAAGTCAGATCTTTTTTTATCAATTAGACGGAGTGGTCAGAGTTTTAGACCTATCCTTCATTTGGGGTATTTGCATACTGTTGTTTAAAGTCACTGTAACTGTTATAAATCACTTCATAATTGTTTTATTGACTTATTAACTTCATACCTATGTCAGAATATTCATATTTTAGGTTAATACTTGTATTATAACTTGTATTTTGTATCATTGTTCATTTAATATGAGTTAGAAATATCATTATTCCCATTGATGGAACAGCCACTAGTAATTAGGATATTTCGTTAGAGTTATCTCCGTTTTATAAAGAACAAAGAAGACTTTCTTTGTTAAGGGGTTTATTGCAGAGTTCTTTCCCTTGAATAATTAATAGGGGCAGCACCTGTCCTGTCTAAGGGTACAAATATAGGTGTAGCTTAGAAATTCCTTCACCACACTCTTACTCTCGCTCTCAACAGTAAACACCTTAACATAAGTAATTCCAATTGACGTCATTTGATAAGTTTATGTTGTTTCCATTTGTTTGAAAAGTTAGAAATTATTCAGTTGGTTTGTTTTTCTTTTTAACTTAGATCTAAATAAAAGAAATTGTTGATCTTTTTTTGTTTAATATACTATTTGGAATCATTTAACTAAGTTCACTTAATTTAAAAATCATCTGAGGACTTTAAGCTTGCTCCAATTAGTCTGATATAAATATGATATAGGTTTGAAATTATCCAGTTAGTTTTATATTTTTAAGTTTGAAATCAAAGATTAAGGTTATTGATTTTCGTAATATTTCTATTTTTGGTAAAATATCTTAGAGGCAGTGAACTTATTCTTTAATATTTGAGTGCAAATCAAGGGAAGAAATAAGAAAAGAATAATATTTTCAAGCTTGAAGAGCTAATAGATAAGTAGTCATTTGTTTATACCTAACTCAAGTTTGAGGGAAGTATCACATTCTTTTGTATATTAATTTGTATATTCCTGTCATAGTATGTCATAGTATGAACTAACTGTCAAAATTTTTATTGTTGACATTTGGATTTTAGAATTAACTGTGAAAAACTTTGACACTTATCTTTGTTTGAAAAACTATGAATTAGACCCAAAACTATTTGTTTATTTTAATTTTGTTTGCAAGATTTATTACATCACTGATTCAGGCTCATATATGCTAAAACTAACACACATCAATACTCAAATAATTTAAATTCTTGTATTGTTTTATTTTATAGACTATTTTATGTTTCATTGTATATTGTGAAACTATTTAGTAAAATATTTCGAAAATCTTAACTTACTTAAAACGTTCTTTTTTCAATTCAACTAGAAATTAAGAATATTACATTCAAATTTAATTGCTTCTAGATATAGTTTAAAACATTTTTTCTTTAAAAAAGTACCGATACAAATAATCAAGGCTAAAATAAAAAATATCTAATAAATAGGCAGGTTTAAAAAATAGTACTAGGCAAAAATCAATAATCTGACCAAAAATAAATAAAGAAATAATTAAAAAAAGCTTAATCATAAAAATATTCATTTTCATTATCAGTATTTCTAAACCAAAACTCAACACTAAATAATTTTTGTTTCATCTAGACTTTTAACTTTCAAAAAAAACTAAAAAAAACAGATAAAATAAGAAATAAATTAAAAGTAACACAACCAGTGTCCTATTTAAAAAAAACTTGACCAATTTTAAATCAATAACTGAATCAAAATGGCCACCCTGAATGTAAATGCTTCCCATAAAAGTCTAAACGCAAGTGGGAGCTGTGGGTCACCCGACCCCACAGCACTTATTATAGACTTGTCTGCAGAGAGTGACAAGTCTGTAATAGAAATAAGATCTGATCATAACAGATTAACATCCACACCAAAAAAGATAAACACAGTAGTACAAATGCAGTAGGCATAAATCTATCAGAAATTGAGGAAGAGACTACTCCTGGATTTATAGGAAAACCCCCAAAAAATAAAAAAATATAAAAATAAGACACTAGAAACATGGATAACTATAACATTACAAATAATTATTACTTCTGGTTCCCTAACTAGGACCTTCAAACAGGCAGTAATAAATAAATTTATAAACCATGTAGGGGCAGCATACATTAAACCAATAAAGACCACTAATAATGATGAACCAAATACAAGATTGAGTCAATATAAAATAAGGAGTGACAAAATAACACATGCACAAAATTTCAAATATGGTAGCTATGACTTTAAGGTTACAACAGAAAACCATTCAAATAACCAAAATATCAATAAAACAAACACTAAAATAAATATAACACAAGGTATTACTGAAGTCCCAAATAACATGGACTTTGAAGAATACAAAAACCAACTACTAAACAACACAACAGTAAACAAGGTACAATTAACAAAAACGGGACAGGTGGCAGTACAATTCAAAACAAGTACTCTACCGAACACAATACAGGGACAAGAAGTCAAACTGTCCCTTCTAAACATCTTAAGGTGTAACAATTGCCAGATGTTTGGACACATGACAAAAAATTGCAGGAACAACCCAAAATGCCCTCACTGTGCAGGAAACCATATACATCATCAGTGCACTACAAAAACAAACAAAAAATGTGCTAACTGCAATCAAAACCATGGTGCAGCATATAAAGGCTGCAAAATCTATCAAAAGTATTGTAACAAAATTAATACAATCAATAAAAAAACATTAGGAACATAAGGTACCAAAACTGCAACTACTCAAAACAAAAAAACTAATAAAACAACCCCAAACAAACAGGTTGATATACCAGCACTAGCAAAAAAACTGTTAAACAAAAATGAACAGGAAATTATTGATATCCTGACACTAACAATAAAAAAAAATGACACATCTGCCGAGCAAATAGAAAAAGCCGGTAACATCAATAAACAAGAAATGTCTTTAAAAAAGACAAACGGCGTCGATTTAAAAACAAGAGGGCCCAAAGGGCCCTGGGTGCTCACCTGAGGAAAAGGTCAAAGGTCACAGAAGAGCCATTTACATAGGACCACTAATGTTAAAACCTATTTTTTGACGTGGTGATGGATTGCCAGATTCCGTTAGTATTTGCTCATACAAGTTGTGACCACGCATCATCACTTCATCAACAACATTTGCAGACCAGTTTCGCAGACTTGGCACATGATTGCCTACCGTAAACAATATGACAGCCAATGCAATTGCCGTACACTGATAACCTGCAGCTTGTGAGCATATCTGACCTTGGTGAAATCGACCGTTAATAATCCTTACCATTGTTTTGATCTCCGTTGCCCGTTCAATGTTGTTTACTTCTAACCGCCTTCTAACCGCATTTCAACGCATTCTTTCCCAGTTTACACCATAGACGTAGAATATATATTATTCTACGTCATTGGTTTACACTATTACACTAAAAGTAGTTCTGGATTTTTTTGCAATATAATATTTCTCTTGAAACCAGATTGCGTGCTGTATTCGTTTTTCATAAACAAAACATGAAATTATACATCATTAATGCTACAAAACAAAAATTATGAATTTATTCTTAAAAGTTACGTACCAATAACTCTGCGGATTAATAAATATAGACCAGTTCACGGATGACGTCACAAGCACCTGCTACCTTTATTTGGCTGATTTACTGATTGGCAGAAAGAAACCAATGTTTTATTTTTTATTTTTATTTATTGGATTTAACGCCGTATCAACACAATTTAGGTCATTTCACGGCGTCCAGCGCACCTAAACTAGCTTTCCTGGACCATTGTCTATAAACAGTACTCACCTACCCTTCCACAAGGCCGGAAACTTCTCCATATTGTCTAATCAATGGAGGAAAATCGACATTTTTGTCAAATTTTCATGGAAGGGTATAACCTCCCCGGGTTGGATTCGAACCCGCACCCCCTCGGGCACGAGTATCCAAATCCCGACGCGCTACCAACTGCGCTATCGACCCGGGTCGAAACCAATGTTTACATACATTTGAAAGCAGCAGAATTTTTAAATCATGATAACTTTTTTATTTATCAGCCGATTTTTATGATATTTATATTGATAGAAAGCTTTTTAAATTCATATTTTTAAAATATAAGAAAATTGCCAAATTTTAAAAAAAATATATGAGGTGATTTAAACCTGTCTTTTGAACTATCTTCTGGCCAGTTTGAAGCACTAGGTTTAAACACTCGCCAACAAAAAACAATTCTTTTGTGACAAATAATTTTTAAATATTCAAAATATGAATTTCAAGACCTTTCTAGTGATATAAAATGCAAAATTGTTTGATGAAAAATGACTTAGTAATTGCAATTTTAAAATTACTGTGTTTTCATTGTATTTACTCGCTATCATTTCTTGCCAACCAGCGAACGGTTACCTGTAGTCTTTATCAGCTCCTTGTTACTATTTATAGACATCATAACAATAACAATGAACTGGTCTATATGTGGAGCTGTGACTCTCAAAGTGTAAACCCCGGAAACTGGACGTAGTGAGGCTAATTTAATAATTATTGGGTAATATGTCAGACTTTTTACTAGAAACCGGTTCACATCTGGAGACGTAATTCATTTTACCCATAAAATATTGTGTTTGACACGTAACTTTTTATTGTTACAAAATAAAAAAACACTTTGGAAAGCAATAGAAGTCTACCCAAAAAAAATAATCTACGAACGAAGCAAAATTTCGTAAAACACTGCATTACAATAGTGTGGCCTTTATTTTTTCGCGCGTGTCAGGGCCATCCAATCGAAGAGGGGGTTTTCTCTGTTTCCCCCGTACGTCATTCTCAGTGCTTATAAAATCATCCAATAGAACGGCGGATTTCCGAAATCCCAGAGTCGTCATTATACAGAAATGTAGATCAAAATCCAGCTTAGACAGCTACGCCGAAAAACAACAAAACACACAGTCAACTAAAATAACAACCTTAAATACAAATAAACCAAAATATAAACACATACAAGCCATCCCCTGTCCTCCATATCCAAGAAGATTTACTATTGATCCATTTTTTAACCCAATAATGGGCCCAGCTCAATTAATACAAAATATTAAAGGTACAAGGCATCCTCTTATTCAGAGAGTACCCCAGCCCAAACCAAGTAGTAAAATTTAATTACAAACAAATAGTATTCTTCAAACAAATTAAATCATAAAATAATAAATCATGACGGTACAAGGCCATAAAACAAAAGCTCAGTCTAGCCTCACCGTCATGTCATGGAATGCAAATAATTTCACTTTCAAAAACTCTAATACTAAGAAATACCAACTGGAAAACTTTCTCTTAAATCATAAAACAAGAGCAGTCCAAGGACAGCGCGCTCGACTTTTCGGGTGTTTTGTTCATGGCAAGGCTTATCTTTAAACAAAAGTAATTTCAAGACAGGACATAATTTTTGAAAGGATATAATTAAGTCAAACAATAATTACCTATTCATATTTGTAAAATATAAAAGGGGCATTACTCCTAGAACATTCATCCATAGTAACGCCCCTTCAGAGTAAAGTAGACATAGTATCAACGAATAGGCATACCTACTTTCATTTAAATATCTATGTGAAGAACTATAAATACATTGTATTTCAATTTGAACAAAATTCAAAATTAAAGTAAGGGGCATAACTTCAAAAAGTCATGAGTAATGTCCCTTTGTAGTCGCGTAGATGTAGTACTGATGAATAAGCATACTAATTGTCATTTAAATATCTTCATAAGTATTGAAAATATTTCACTTCATAATACTTTCTCCCGAATTAAAAAGTTGAAAAGAGTCACAACTCCAACAATAATTCATCAATTATTATGTCCCATTGTATTTGACTAGATGTAGTACTGATGAAAAAGTATACTAACGTTCTATCAAACAAAATATATTAAATTTGAGCAAACATAATCCTTAAATATCAAAGTATCAAGGGGAATAACTCAGAAGTAATTAATCTAGAGTTATGTCCCTTTATAGTCCGATAGATGAAGAACTGACGAATAAGCATTCCAACTTTCATTCAAATATATTCATAAGTTCAAAATATATCCCATTAGAACAAATTTTAATCTTAAATGTTAAAGTAGAAAGGGGCATAACTCCAACAATAATTCATCCAAAGTAACGTTCCTTTATAGTTGTGTAGATATAGTACCCATAATTAAGTAAACAAGCTTAAAGTCAAATATCTTGATTAGTATTAAAGATATTACATACAGAAATAATTTTAACATTATATTTTGCATTTTTCTTAAGTATAAAAGGGCAATTACTCCAAAAATAATTCATCCACAGTTACATCCCTTCATAGTCGGGTAAATATAGTACCGACAAATAAGTATACAAACTTTAAGTCAAATATCTTGATCAGTATTGAAGATATTCTACATAGGAAAAACTTTAACCTCATATTTTGCAATTTTTTACGTATAAAAGGGCAATAACTCATAAAATAATTCATCCAGAGTTATCCCCCTTCACAGAATGGTGAATATAGTCCCACTAAATAAGTATACCAACTTTCAATAAAATAACTTGGATATTGTTGAAGTAATAAGTGTATCAAAAAACTTTATCCTGAAAACCAACGCCAACGCCGACGCCGACGCCGACGCAAAAGTGATAGCAATAGCTCTCATTTTCTTCGAAAAGTCGAGCTAAAAAGTATAGATGTTATATGTATTCAGGAAACTCATCTAAAAAATAAAGACAAACCTATTATAGTAAAAGGCTATCAGAGCCCCATAGAATATAAGAGAGAACATAAAAAGGGGGGTGGTGTCTCAATATATGCAATTGAAGGCTTACAATTTCAGGAATTAAAATTAGAAAAAGACGAGCACATGGAGGCCTGTGCTATTACTGTTTATGGAAACAATTCCAAATTAAATATAGTAAATATATATTGCCCTGAAACACAATATAATACAATAGAAAAATATAATAAAATACTCTCTCCAATAGATAAAAATAATAACAATATTATAGTAGGAGACTTAAAATTAAAACATATATTCTGGAACCCCCCTGGTGACTTAAGGTGTGACGGTGAGGCAGACAACTTACTAAAAATATTAGACGAATACAACCTTACATATTTAAATGATGGACAAATAACTAGAATAAGCTCAACTCCTAATTGCAGAGATAGTGCTTTGGACATGTCAATTGTATCATCAAAATTACAAACTAATTGTGAATTCTATGTAATAGATGACTCTCTAGGTAGTGACCATCTACCAACTGAAACCACCATTCAATTTTCCTCATCCCATGAGGGTAGACTTCCCAATGGAAAATGGAATATAAAAAAAGCTACCAGAGAAAACTGGATAAACTTTAAACAACTAGCAGAAGTAGAATTTAAATATTATAAAAGTGAGGATGATATACAAAAAAATTTTAACAAATTTTATAATACTTTACAAAATATTTTAGATCAAACTTTGCCAAAAATTAAAGATAACAATAAGAAAAATAAAAAATCAGTACCTTGGTGGACCCCTGAGTGTGAACAGGCAATACAACTAAGAGAAAATTTAAGACATAGGAGGAAAGATAAAAAAAGCACTACAAATGAAGAATCATTTATAAATGCCAGAAGGCAAGCTAAACATATAATAAATGAGGCAAACAAATCTGGATGGGAAAAAATCTGCTCTAAAATAACAAATAACACTAACTCCAAGCAACTCTGGGATTTTGTAAATAAAATTAAGGGGCGCCCTCCACCAAGTAACCCTCCCTTCATAGTAGATGGTCAGATAATAACTAAAGCGGCAGAAAAAGCAACTGTCCTTTTAAAAAATTATGTAAAAGTAAGTAGTGATGAAGGTTACAGTAGAACATTTTTGAACAAAAAAACAGAGGAGAAAGAAAATTTTAACAAATTCATGAAAATTTCAAAAAAAGATAAACATACTCAAATTCCCTATAATCAAAATTTTTCTATGTTAGAACTTGAAATAGCTCTCAAAAACTGTAAAAATGGAGCGCCTGGTGAGGATGGAATTCATTATTCAATAATCAAAAACTTACCGAAAAATGCCAAAAAATGTCTTTTAGATCTATTTAATCAATCATGGGAAAAAGGGGAAACACCTGACTCCTGGAGTGAGGCGGTGATAATACCCTTACTGAAACCATGTAAACCAAAAACTGATCCTAAATCATATAGATCTATTTCATTAACATCCACTTTTACAAAATTAATGCGAAAAATGATAAAACCTAGGTTGTGTGAATACTTAGAAATACATAACAAAATATCCAAATATCAATCAGGCTGTAGGGAAAATCATTCATGTGAGGACAACCTATTAAGGTTAGAACATGACATTAGAACTGCACAAGTAACAAAACAAAATGTTATAGCTGTATTCTTAGATCTAACCTCAGCCTTTGACAAATTATGGACAATAGGAGCAATAAAAATATTAACTGAGGCAGGAATTAAAAGAAAACTATTGTTTTGGCTTATAGACTTCCTCTCAACAAGAAAAATAAAAGTAAACTTTGCGGGGGAAAGAACTCACACTGAGGAAACTGTAAACGGTTGCCCACAGGGTAGTGTTCTCTCCCCTATAATATTCTCTCTAATGATGAATACATTAAAAGAAACAATAGATAAAAATAACAAAGAAGCTGTTACAAAAAAACAACACAAAGTTGACCTGTCACAGTTTGTTGATGATGGAGCCATATGGACCAAAGTAAGACTCCTTAAAAAAGGGCTTAAAAGTATTCAAAGTGCCCTTAATGCTATAGAGGAATGGAGTAATGAATATGGTTTCAAAATAAACCCATCTAAAACACAAGTTATTATATTTAAACCACGCAGGTCAAAAATTAATGAATTTTCATCTGACTTTACAAAATTAACATTATGTGGGGAGATACTTCAATACTCAAAAACTGCCAAACTGCTAGGACTAACTTTTGACGATAAGCCAACTTGGGAAGAACACATCAATAATGTAATCAAAAGATGTGAAAAAGATATAAATCTAATTAAATGTATCAAAGGCCACAACTGGGGTTGCGGCAAACAATGACTTAGAATCATCTACAAAGCCTTAATCCAATCAAAAATTAACTATGGTTGTATCGTTTTCAATTCGGCTTCAGATTATCTACTCAATAAATTACAAATAATAGAAAATAGAGCCCTAAAAATAATAACAGGCTGCCCAAGAAATACTAGAACAGAACCTCTTTTGATAGAATGTAATGAAATTCCTTTTGAACTAAATAGAGAAATGCTTATGATGAAGTACTGGGCAAGAACTGTAAAACTAGAAGAAAATTTACCCATTAATGAAAAAATAAGTTACAATTTAAACCTAGATATTTAATTCTTAAAACAATGTACATTAAAACTTCCATACACATTAGAAATACAAAAACTAATTAGTAAATATGAACTAAATAGTAATGATATCACCCACCCTTCTATGAATCATTGATAGGAATAACAGCCCCAAATACAAATATTGAGTTAACTAAAACTATTAATAAAAAAGATCCTGAAATAACTAATAAAAATAAAGCAGTAGAATTAATTAACAAAAATAAAACTCCATGGGAAATTTATACTAATGGCAGTAAAGACCCAGAAAATAATTTAGCTGGGGCAGGAATTGTAATATTAGACAAAAACAACAAAATTATCCAAAATATGGCAATTAAACTAGACCATAGAGTCTCAATCTATAGCTGTGAAATCACAGCAATAAGTGTAGCTCTTAGTTGGTTACTATATAATGTTGTAAATAAAAAACAAAATTTAATTCCAGATAAAATAAATCTATATTCAGACTCGTTAAGTTCAATTCAGGCAATACAATCATGTAAATTCAAAAACAGACCAAAATTAGAACACAATATCTTATATTGCTTAACTGAACTTAAAAATCTAAATACAAATGTGAACATTATCTGGATTCCTAGCCATGTAGGGATAGAAGGGAATGAAATGGCTGATAAAACAGCTAAACAAGGATCCCTAAATGGAGAATTTATTGACATAAAACTAAGTGTCCAAGAAATGTATAACATAATAAAATCCAAAATTAAACATCAATTCAAAAACGTGCAATTTCCTAAATATTGTACATCAAAAGGCATAACCTATGAAAAATGCCCTACAATTATGCAACAATATTCTGTTGTACCAGCTCATGATAAGGCAATAACACAATTAAGATTAGGATGTAGCTACCTTGGGGCTGAAGCTATAATAAAAAAACCTTGTCCAAATTGTCAGTCAATAGAAACTTTTGAACATTTACTTTTTGATTGCAAAAGTTATGAAGAAGCCAGACAAAAGCTAAAAAACAAGTTATTTGAATTGGATATAAGTTCAGTCAACAAGGTTACACTATTATTCCCTATCAATGAAAACTCGTCCAAAATTTACAAAATACTTATAGACTATCTAGCTGAAATAGGATACCTTAATAGAAAATATTATAAAAAAAGGATTAACTAAAACACTTTATTAAATTCACTTTAGGTAGCCTAACTAATTCTGGGAGATCACAAGAAAACATAAATAATAAATAAATTATTAAGTCAGTCCTGATTGGGATAGGGGTTGTTTTGACCACCTGGCCACTGGCCTCAATCAGTCACTGACCATAAATCAAAAATAAAGGTTGCCACATAAATTCCTAGGGAACTTAAATACTCAATTACCAGCAAATGATAAGGCAATAACTCAATTAAGACTGAGACGTGGTTACCTTGGTGCCGAAAACAATGAAAACGCAGAGTGTAAATTGCCAAGCACAAGAAACATTTGACCATCTAGTATTTGATTGCAAAAAATATGAAAAACCTAGACAAAAATTAAAAACAAAGCTATTTAAACTCAATATAATCGGTCACCAAGGTAACACAACTACCCCCCAGATAATGAAAATTCAACAAAAATATTTAAAATATTAATTGATTATCTAGCTGAGGGAAGATACCCTAACAGAAAATATACTAAAAGACCCCCAATTATAAATCTGACTAGGTAGCCTCATGAATTTTGGGGGACCAGTCAGATTTAAATAAACTAAACTAAACTAAAAAATATATATTAATATAAAACTGCACACCAATATTAGACTAATTAGGTAAAAGGGGGGTAACCAATGGGACCAGACCCCCCCTTTTAAATTATAAACCAACAAATTGTCACCGACCTGAGGGCTTAGGTCAGCTAGTTGGGTAAGCCCTCAAGTCACCAAAATACAAAATCCCCAAAACAACCTTATAATATTAAAACTAATTAGGTACATGGCTGGTAGCAAATGGGGCCAGCACCCCCACCCACACATAAATAATATTTAAAAAAAAATCACCGACCGGAGGGCTTTGGTCAGCTAGTTGGGTAAGTCCTCAGGTCACTAAAATATCAAACATCCAACTAATAAATACCAATTTGGAAAAAAAAATCAGGTAGCCAATGGGGCCAGCCTAGACTCCCCTCTGCCTATAAATTTATAAAAATATAAAATATCACTGTCCTGAGGGCTTCGGTCAGCTAGTTGGGTAAGTCCTCAGGTCACAAAAATACAAATAACCTAAACAACAGATGATAAATGATACGGGAGCTGATAGCCAGTCCGATCAGTCTCTTTATCAATATTCTATTACTAAACACCAAAGACATAAGATAAACACTTATAAAAGTAGTAAATCAATATGAAATCAAAATAATAAAACAAAACCTAATAATATGCGTAAAATATAAGAAAGGACACCACATGAGATTAAGTATGGCCGTCTCCAATCAACCAATCCATATTCTAGATATCCACCATTAATTCTCTCATATCATTGTACAAATACTAGTTGATGAAAAGAGCCAAACCAATAAACTATTAGAGCCGCACCAATTAAATAGTGGTGCGGCCAAATTAGGTTACGAATATACTCTAAATACTCATTCCCTTCTGATCCTCCTACTGCAAAGTTCCCATCATCTCCAAATCCAAAATAATCCCTCCTCAATTGATAAAATCCTCAAATCTTCCTACGCCTCAGCTGCAATCCAACCAACAATGGGCTTTTATGAAGACAATCCCAGTTTATTAAACTAACCCAGCCCAAAAAAACATGTTAATAAAACCCAAAATCACAGTTTGGTGCAAAAACGCGAAAACTGATGACAAAAAGATAAATTAGTTACTGGTAAAAAAAAAACAAACAAAAAAAACCAATATTCCCTGAAACCCCGGCCCATATCATTAAAGTATAATAAATATAATCTAAATCCACCAAATAATAACTTCTACTCGCTCTAATTGACTTTAATTCCAATAAAAACCTTAAAATCATGTGGTATCCTCCATAATAACGGAAACGGTACCACGGTTAAACCAACACGTCGTGACTTTTCCTTTTTACTGCAGACTTATCATTCGTGATTTTCAAGAAAGACAGGACCAATAGACTCCATATACTGACATGGTAAAACATTTAAAACATTATATATTTTATGTTTCTAAAAACTTGTATCTCATTATACCTTCATTTCGACCATTATTTTCTTTCGACTATGTATGAGAAACAAAGCAATATTAGATAAACATAAGTAATATAGCAAATTACTAGACATCCTTATATGAATCTAACCTTAAAGTTAGGTTAATAACCAGGGAATAGAAGTAACCAGACACCTTGTTAGTACTACTTTGGAAAAAATTAATGTTAATCATATATAAACGTAACACTCTGGTATAACTATATATTAATACAGAAATCAAAAGGAAAACCTATTGTCAACAAGTACTCCTTATGTCATTAGCTATCAGCTAATAACAACTTACCTAATTAGTCTAACTCAATACTAATGTCATATCATGTCCTCTTTACAGATCTACAGATTATAACAGGCAACCAGATTATTAGTGTCTACACCCAAATAGAGACACAAATAATAGTGCTCAACAATACAAAAAGTGATTAATTGGGTGTCAACAGTGATTATATAGTAAGAACACTTTCAGAAGTGCCAATTAGAAAATGAACAATTATATAGTGATAGAATGAGCGCCCTGTAAATCAACTATACCCCCTCAGTGATATATTTTACAGACACTCTATGTGCGTAAAAACCAATTCTCTAACACTAAGGGGAGATAATAAGTTCAGTGCAACAGTTTCCAGCGGATATTATATATCAATGATAACATAGTGTTTTAATTAATGTGCTTAGTGTTTTAGTTCTCTTTATTATTATCAGTGTTAATTTTTTGTTTTAACAAATGTGCTTTTGTGTTTCAACATGTGCCCACTGACTTATTATCGCAATGTAATGCCTGTACATATATATATTTACAGGGACTCCTACACTATATAAACTTTTGACATTTTCTATATATTATCACTTTATGATAATCATGATATAATATTATAAGTATTTTTTATATAATAAAGGTGAAGGTACAAATATAGTTATTTCAAAAAGAAAAAAACACTAACACTGGGACGTAAAAAATCCCTCAAAAAAACTACTAACCGTTTTTATGTCATAAGTTCCATAATGATTATATAAAGCTTCTAATATTACATCTTACTTAATAATATGATATTATAATATTTAAATATTGATTTTATAATCTTACTTGTTCAAATGTATATTATTGTTTTTACTACATCAGTATTCTTTTTACATTTCCTATTAAGCTATATAGTCAATCAAGGTTCTTATAACTCATTATCTAAATGTACATTTATATTGCACAACCATAAATTTGTTTTTCATATAGACTTTGGATAACACTTAGCTCAAACAAATTAGAAATTAAGTAATGGTAGTAGTGATACTACAACATTTATTCATGTAAACATTAAGTTATAATCATGTTAGGTATTGTAATTTAATTTTATGAACACTTAGTGTAACAGACTTGTAGATTATATAGAGTAGGTTTCAACAAAAGCACACAAACATACCCAGGCACATGATACTAATCATCAAATAAACAGCCTAGGGTAAACCACAATCTAACTAGGAGAATCTCCAAAACTTAAGTGCTGAATTAGCAAAAAGGAGACTATCCATCTTCGGCGAAACACAAAATTTGAAAAAAATTGGTAATATAAATACAGAACCCGGTAAGAATTTTATTGGGAAAACTTTTCTAAATTTGACCAATATTTAGGCTTCAAAAACAATCTTTGAAGGAGTGAAAGGTCACACTCCGGGGTCTGCACATAATGCATTCATATGGAGCGGACGGACCCTCATTAAAATCTTACAAAACAAACAAACAAATTCCTTCAGTCTGAGATTAACACTTGAATTGGAAGGAACTAAAAATCTCTCTCTGGCATTAATTATTAATTAATTATCTTTGATATTTATACTTCAGTATTTTTGGAGCATTCTTGTACTTTAAGCAATTGTTTAAGTAAGTTAAAGGTATAGTTTAATTTTATTTAGATTATTGTTTTAATTAGGCTTAATTGGTTTAATTAAGAACTTTTGATCATTTCTAGTTAATTGGCAGCCATCTTGAATTCTATTTTTAGATCTCTTGTTTACATTGGACTGTCATGATATTTTCTAAGATCTCGCAGACTCATTTGATATTTAATATTTAGTTTAAGTCTATGTAGCTTTAATTAAATATTGAGTACCATCTTATTTTGTATATACATGTATTATGTATATATTTAGTATTTTTGGGTTATTTTGTTAGTTTTAGCTCATTTTTGTCATATCATGTAATTAGACTTAGTTTAAGTTAATTTGCCTCAAATTTAGCTTTATTGTCATTAAGATCATTTTATTTAGGCTTTATTTGATGATGTTATTTGATATTATTTTGGCATTATTTGATAACTTTGGAAACTTGTTTATTATTTTAAATAATTAAACTTTGTCACATCTTTTAGTTACATATTAAACTTGAGTCTTAGTTTTACTAGATCTTTGTTCTTAGTATTTTTATTTTATTCTTTTACTTATTTCATAATTTCATAGTCTGTATAACTTAAATACAGTGGTGTCATCCTGACGAACGAATCATAAGAAAGATGCAGTGATTCTTATCACTTAATACAACTACTAGATTTCTTCTTAAGCAGACTATCCCTAGATTCGAACTTATACGTCACATAGATTTGATTTGTCTTAGTTTTAGTATATTACCAGTTCTTACGTAACAGAACTTTAGTTTCATTCACTTTAGTTTTCACTTCACATCAATTGGTTAACAATAAGGTCATCTGAATGGGTTGACATATCTAGACAACGGTGTTTGTAAGTAAAACTGACAAGTGAACATCTACAGAGGTTGTGCCATCAAAATTGTATCGATCTTTTATGCTGACTCTAATATCAACACACCACTGGGCAGTAAAGTATTAATCAATCTATACAAAAGGGTCTAAAGGCTCTAAGCATTTCAATTGAGACCTAGGTCATATCATTTGCGAATGAGGTTTGTGACCTAAGTCACTAAACAATTAAGTTTTAGGTACACTATTAATGTCTGCATCAGTAATAATCAGTGCTTTGCAGTGGATTAAAAAAATGTAGGACCCAATGACTCTATATGACAATGGAGTAGTGGTCATTTAAAACTCATTGAGGCCCAGAGGAAATGGATGTGCTTGCATTTGTTAACATTTAATATCTTTGATTATTAATACATGTGTTTTCAAAAGTTGAGCATTTGAGGCATTCAGGAACAAAGATTTGTCGATATACAAGCTAACACTAGAACAAATAAAAACAAGAGCCGTCAGTTGAGACAGCATGCTCAACTAAGTAAGTATTTGCCACATGATATGTGGTAGATGATAAGGAACATACATATTTGAAAATGACACCTTTAGACATAAAGAAGTAAGAAAAAAGTTTATTTTAAGTTCACAGAAGAAAATAAAAAAAAGATATTTAGAGTTATGAACCTTGTCACATGAGATGTGGTTGATAATAAGGAACATATTTAGAGTTTGAAATTGATACCAAAAGAGATTTAAAACAGTTGCAGTAAAAACAAATATTTTTTAAAGAAAACTCTCAGTTAGAGGGGATAATTCAAAAGTGGATTTGGATTTATGAACCTTGTCACATAAGATTTGTTTGATAACAAGGAACATATATTCAAAGTTTTATGTTAGTTTGTTTGGGTTTTACGACGCACCAACATAGAAAGGTCATATTGCACTATCTAAAGTTTGAATTGATACCTAGAGAAATAAAACAGCTGCAGTAAAAACAAGTAGTTCTTAAAGAAAAACTCTCATTTCAAGGGGTGATAATTCTAAACAAGGGCTGTCCAAGGACAGCACGCACGATTTTTTGGGTGTTTTATTCATGGCAAGGTTTATCTTTAAACAAAAATGATTTCAAGTCAGACTAAATTTTTGATAGAAAATGAATCAGTGAAACAATAATTACCATTTCGTATTTGTAAGATATAAAAGGGGCATAATTCCGAAACATTCTTTCTTAGTAATGTCCCTTTAAATTTAAGAAGACATAGTATCAATGAATAAGCATTCATACTTTCATTTTAATACATTTATAAGGAACTATAAACATTGAAGTAAAAGGGAATAACTAAAAAAATCATCAATAGTTCGTATGTCCCTTTTTAGCCGTGAATATGTAGTACTGATGAATAAGCAAACTGCAAACTGCCATTTAAATATCTTGATGAGTTTTGTAAATATTTCACTTCAAAGTACTTCAACCCAAATTAAAAAATTGAAAAGGGGCACAACTCAAAAAACAATTAATCAAGTTACATCCCTTTGTAGTCGAGTAGGTGGTTTACTGATAAATAAGTATAGTAACTTTCTATCAAACAAAATATATTCAGTTTGACCAAACTTAAACTTAAATATTAAAGTATAAAGGGAAACAACTCGAAAGTATTTCATCCAGAGTTATGTCCATTTTTGTCCGATAGATGTAAGTACTAAAAATATCCCATTAGAACAAACTTTAATCATGATTTTTTAAGTATTAAAGGACATTACTAAAAAAACAAGTAAATCTGTGAGCTAATGCTCACTAGTGATACCCCCGCAAAAATCTAAAAATATGCAACAAACAGGAAGTAGATGAGCAAGGAGCATGAAATCGCTTTACACCACATGGGACTATGGGATGAAGCAATATGCAAAGTATTAGGCTGCTGCATGTTATAGTTGCTGAGAAAACTGCAACGGAAATTTTGTAACGGACGGATGGACGGACGCACGCACGCACGGACAAGGGTAAAACAGTATACCCCCTCTTCTTCAAAGCGGGGGTATAATAATTCATCCACAGTTTATAGTTGTGTTGATATAGTGCCTATAATTAAGTATACAAACTTTAAGTCAAATATCGTGATCAGTAGTAAAGATATTCCATAAAAGAAAGATTTTAACTTTATAATTTGCAGTTTTTAAGTATAAAAGGGCAATAACTCTAAACATAATTCATCCACATTTACATCCTTTCATAGCCGTGTAGATATAGTACCGACAAAAAAGTATACAAACTTTAAGTCAAATATCTTGATCAGTATTGAAGATATGTCATATAGGAAAAAAATTTAACCTTATATTTCGCAATATTTTAAGTATAAAAGAGCAATAACTCAATAATTCATCCAGAGTTATCCCCTTTCTCAGAATGGTTAATATAGTCCCACTAAATACGTATACAAACTTTCAATAAAATAACTTGTAAAGTGTTGAAGATATAAGTGTATCAAAAAACTTTAACCTGAAAACCCAACACAACGCAAAAGTAGTAGCAATAGCTCTCATTTTCTTCGAAAAGACGAGCTAAAATGGATTTGGAGTTATGGACCTTGTCACATGAGATGTGGTTGATAACAAGGAACATATATTTAAAGTTTGAAGTTGATACTTACAAAAACAGTTGCAGTAAAAACAAATATCATATGAAGAATAATCTAAGTTCAAAAGAGAGATAATTCTAAACAAGAGCTTCAGAGGAGACAGCATGCTCGACACAGTATGTATTTGTCACAGGAGATGTGTTTAATGATAAGGAACATACATATTTCAAAATTTGAAAATATAACCTTAACAAACTTAAAGTAAATAAATAAATAAAATTAAAGAAAATTTTAAGTTCATGGAGGACAATTTTGAAAAAAATGAATTTGGAGTTATGATTTTTGTCACATGAGGTGTGGTTGATAATAAGGAACATACATTTAAAGTTTGAAGTCAATACCGAAAAAAATAAAACAGTTGCAGTAAAAACAAAAACTTTTTAAAGAAAACTATTAGTTCAAGGGGGGATGAACATATATTTAAAGTTTAAAGTCAAAACCTAAAGAAATTAAACAGTTGCAGAAAAACAAACATTTTTAGAAATAATTTCTAAGTTCAAGGGGAGAAAATATTGAAAAAAAATTATTTAGTTATGAACCTTGTCACATGAGATGTGGTTGATAATAAGTAACATACATTTAAAGCTTGAAGTCAATACCTAAAAAAATAAAACAGTTACTTTAAAAACAAACAGTTTTTAATTAAACTCTAAGTTTATGGGGAGATAATACAGACAAAAATATATTTGGAGTTATGAACCTTGTCACATGAGATGTGGTTAATAATAATAATAATGAACATACATCTAAAGTTTGAAGTTAATATCTTAAGAAATAACAAACATAAATAAGAAAGAATTTTACTGCTCAAAAACTTCAGTCTGTGCACAAAAACTTTAATCAGTTCAAGGGGAGATAATTCTTAAAAAATGTGTTTGGAGTTATGAACCTTGTCACATGAGATGTGGTTGATAATAAGGAACATATATCTAAAGTTTGAAGTTAATATCTAAAGAAATAACAAAGATATAGAAGAAAGTATTTTACTGCACAAAAACTTGAATCTGTGCACAAAAACTTTAATCAGAAATGTGGACGCAGATGGCGGGGCGAATAGGAGAGCTCTACATTACTACGTAAAGTCGAGTTAAAAAGGATTCAGAGTAGTGAACCTTGTCACATAAGATGTGGTTGATCATAAGGAACATGTATTTCAAGTTTGAAGTTGATACCTAAAGAAATAAAACAGAAATAGTTAAAATTTAAAAATATTTTTCTGCTCAAAGACATTTGGACGCGGACATCAATGCCGACGCTAGAGGGAGAAGGAGAGCTCTCCATTTTTTCTGTAAGGCAAGCTAATAACATTAACTTAACGTGAGATTTACCTCTACTTTACTTCAATATTGTTGTGGAATGTAACTTGTCCCAAATGTACAACTTGGCCCATGAACATGAGACTACATGTGCAATTCTTCTTTTGCATATGCAAATGGCACAAATAGGTGTCCTCAGCAAAACACAACTACATCATTAAGGTGATTTGTGTAGTAGAGGTAAAATCCAGCAAGTTTTGAAGTCTATCTCTAGTATCACTATTCAGTGGACGCTTGACATTAACTTCCCGGATCATTGAGTCACCAACTGTTAACATATGGCACAGATTGCAGCCACAGCATACATTGCATGATCCTAACAGACACCTATTTACACATGGAGGAGTGGAGCAATCACAGGTAAACTTTAAGGAAATTAGCAGTGCTCTTAGTAGGAATTGAACCCAAAACCACTCGATCCCTAAGCGCCCATCCTACAACTGGACTACTCCTAATTAGAAGGCAACACATTGTATATCCAATTGTACTAACTGCTCAGAAGTACATTCTTATCCCTGGGACTGTTGACTATAGTATGCCAGTTTATGTAAACAGTATAATGAACTAATCCGCGACAGAGGATTCTAAAGTTGACAAAAAATATAGTTGTAATATATTGTTATAGGTGTCCTATTGGTATAATAGCAAAGTGTCTAAAATTACAAGGATGATTGTCTGAGCGGGTTGTAGTTAATCTGCCAAACTTATCTTATTAAAACCCTTTTATTTTCAATATTACCTTACCTGTGGAATGGATTGGTTTATTCTAATGTTTACACAAACACGACTTGTTATTTTGTGAAAACTATTCTGTTTAAAAAACTCAAGTGGAAATTTCAAGTGACAGTGGTCAAGAGGTGACTGCTGTTGGAAGATGTTTGTTAAAAGAAGGGTGTACTGTATATTCATTTAAAGATTGAATAATACATACCACATACAATACTACAACAATAACCAGGTATATTGATACAAGCACCATGGTCATTCTTTCTACAACAAAATATATACACAACAACAAATACCAATACACCAAGAATGATACCTGAAACAAAACAGTTAAATAATCGTCAATTAAAGAGAAGTAATAAAAGGTTCGCTCAGTGTCTCTTATCATTTGATCAATTTCAGTCAACACGACTTAGTCAATTACAGATATACATACCTGCATACTATGTGTAGATAGAATACAAAGTAAAGTCTCAACTTATCTTTTGGATGTAATTTGGCATGCCATTATGGTCTTACATTTATTTCTAGAAAAATGTAATATATACTATAGCTTGACAATATCTACCTGAGCTTGAACTATCTTATTATAATTATTACACGCTTCACCTAAAATAAATCTTGAGTTTCCGTATGCATATATACAACAGTACACATGTAACAGTCTGTAGGACTATAAATCAATTTTGTAAAAATGACATGATATTGTACTAATAATTTTGACACATTTGTTTATGGAAAAACACGTAAGTCAGCATTATTGAGACCCTGTTTCAAAGTATTCATTCTAATGAAAACAAAATTAAGTGTTCAATGCGTGTATTTTGCTAATAGCTAAGAATAAAATGCGATTTACAGCCGAGGAGAAAAATAGAAAATAAATACTGGGTTGAATTCATTTTTGCATAAATGCAAAGCTCACGTTAATTCTGTCGGACTAAAGTTGAATCATAATTTTACAAAGACAGACAAAAAACTTGGAAAAAACAACATTTTAGAAAAGTTCTGATCCAAAAAAATTTTGAGTAATTTTATCAACACTTGCTCTTTCCTAGACTTGTTCGTTAAAACTTAATATGCCACTGAAGTGAGCAAAATTATAGTAAAAAATCATGTAAAACATGCCCATTATACCTATGATTAAAGCAAATATTTTCTCGAAAGACCAAATGAAACCAGGCTCATCTATGGGAGGCTGTGTAGACTGTTGCGTAGTTTTTCTGGTAGATTCTTTTATTATATCAGTAGTTTTATCAGTAATTTTATGAGTAGTTTTGTCAGTAATTTTCGTTGTAGTTTGTTCAATGGCAGATACTGGACTTGAGGTAGTAACCCTAAAAATAACATTTGATTGTTAATAAACATGTTACAAATATAATTACAAAACTAGAGCATTTTTCAGGCAGAATCAATGGTCACACGACATATAATTAAAGTCCCTGTATCAAGACCAACATTTACCATATACTGGTATTATATCTGGTACTAAATTTGATTTGTTTCAACACTCTTAGATTTAATATTTCAGACCAACTTGTCCAAGGGGCAAGGTTAATTTTACTTTTAACTTGCCCCAAGTACGTTCTGGTTGCCCCAACATCTGTCATCTGTATTTGCCATTTTATAACTGAATAAACACTTATGATAGCTACTTGTAACCAACTTGAATTATGAGAAACTTCATGAATTCTGAAGTTGCCTTCTATAAACAGCTATGCATGGTATCTGACATCGAAATTTGGGCAGCCAGGCATCCTGTCTTTAAAAAGCATGCTGACCATTGAGTTAAGATATCATTGGCAAAAGCTGATAATCTTAAAACAAAACACCCAGCACTCTGGCTAGCTCAGTTGGTAGCCGGAAAGTCTACTAATTAAGGGACCATAAGTTCGATTCACTGCGGAGCATATTTTTATGGAGTTTGGTCCTAACATGATTTCTATAGCCATTTTCCCTCCTACCACTGGTTCTTAATTATGTGGAGCAATTGCCACTCACTGATGAAAGTATGTGCCAAATAACTGGCTTGCAACTAAATCCACAGATTAAGCCTTTCAAGGAACAGTAAATACCAGTAGATGACCTATACAGTGGGTTGTTACAGCCTAAAACGCAACATAACAAGAGCAGTCCAAGGACAGCGCGCTCGACTTTTTGGGTGTTTTGTTCATGGCAAGGCTTATCTTAAAACAAAAGTAATTTCAAGACAGGACATATTTGTTGAAAGGATTTAATTCAGTCAAATAATAATTACCAATTTATATTTGTAAAATATAAAAGTGGCATTACTCCTAAAACATTCATCCATAGTAACGTCCCATCAGGGTAAAGTAGACATTGTATCAACGAATAAGCATACCTACTTTCATCTAAATATCTATATGAAGAACTATAAATACATTGTATTTCAATTTGAACAAAATTCAAAATTAAAGTAAAGGGGCATAACTTCAAAAAGAACACCAAGAGTTATGTCCCTATGTAGTCATCTACATGTAGAACTGATGAATAAGCATACAAACTATCATTTAAATATATCCATAAGTATTGAAAATATTTCATAATACTTTCTCCCAAATAAAAAGTTGAAAAGGGTCACAACTCCTACAATAATTCATCAATTATTACATCCCATTGTATTCGACCAGATGTAGTACAGATGAAAAAGTATACTAACTTTCCATCTAACAAAATATACTCAATTTGAGCAAACATAACCCTTAATAATCAAAGTATAAAGGGGAAAGGGGAATAACTCGGAAAGTAATTAATCCAGAGTTATGTCCCTTTATAGTCCGATAGATGAAGAACTAAAGAATAAGCATTCCAACTTTCATTCAAATATATTTATAGGTTCTAAATATATCTGATTAGAACAAATTTTAAACATAAATGTTAAAGTATAAAGGGTCATAAGTCAAAAAAATAATTCATCCACAGTAATGTCCCTTCATAGTTGTGTAGATATAGTACCGATAATTATGTATACAAATTTAAAGTCAAATATCTTGATTAGTATTAAGGATATTACATATAGAAACAATTTTAACATTATATTTTGCTTTTATTTTAGTTTAAAAGGGCAATAACTCCAAGAATAATTCATCCACAGTTACGTCCCATCATAGTCGGGTAGATATAGTATGGACAAATAAGTACACAAACTTTAAGTCAAATATCTTGATCAGTATTGAAGATATTCTACATAGAATAAAATTTTAACCTCATTTTTTGCAATTTCTTAAGAATAAAAGGGCAATTACTCCAAAAATAATTCACCCACAGTTATGTGCCTTCACAGTCATGTAGATATGGTACCGACAAATAAGTATACAAACTTTAAGTCAAATGTCTTGATCAGTATGAATGATATTCAATACAGGAAAAACTTAACCTCATATTTTGCAATTTTTTAAGTATAAAAGGGCAATAACTCATAAATTAATTCATCCAGAGTTATCCCCTTTCACAGAATGGTTAATATAGTCCCACAAAGTAAGTATACTAACTTTCAATAAAATAACTTGGGTAGTGTTGAAGTTATAAGTGTTTCAAAAAACTTTAACCTGAAAACCAACGCCAATGCCGACGCCGACGCCCAAGTGATAGCAATAGCTCTCATTTTCTTCGAAAAGTCGAGCTAAAAACAAAGCAAATTCACCCACTAACCTAACTTTATGGCATTCTTCATTCTCAGCTCTTTTTTCATCAGCCAAACATGGTTTACCACATGTGTAGTCTGTAACAAGTAAATCATTGTAATGTATTCTAACAAAGGCAAGTAAACTTTCAGTCTATGTATACATAACATGACAACATTTTTATCAAAACCTGTATCAAACCTAGGTTCACTTGATTTTATTTGTGGATAGCCCTTGAGAAGAGGGTATGCCCTATTGATTTAGAGACCCCAGGGTCAAAGGTCAAGGTCATTGGGACTTAAAATATGAAAAACCTCTGTCCAGATGATAAGTCTACCTTGGGAAAAGATGTGCTCTATTGACTTTGAGACCCCAGGGTCAAAGATCAATATTAGGGACTTAAACTATGACAAGAGCTCCGCTGAGCGGGCATTAAATGCCCGTGATCTGTCCCATTTGAAGAATCTTGACCTAGACCTATGACCCCATGAATTGAAAAAATAAGTCACATATTTCACTGAAGGGCTATCCAAAGCAAAGATTTCATGAACCTAAGTACAGCCGTTATCACATGCACAAAGTTTCCAATATGACCTTGACCTTTGACACCAGAGCCTCAGAACCAATTAGGCACATCCCTGACCCATGGGCTATCCACACATTAAATTTGGTGAACCTGCGTGAAGCTATTGTTGAGTTATCAACCTAACACAGTTTTCTACATAATGACCCATTGACCTTGACCTTTGACCCCAGGGACACAGATTCAACATTACCATTCGCAGCGTCATTTTAGAGACTCAAGAGAAGGTTTTTTTCCCGTGTGCAGAAAATAAGCAGTGCATTAAGTATAATGTTTTCATACGCAGCGCAGCTCATTTTGATGGTAATTTAGCTGATATGTTTGGGGTTTTTTTGTATAAGGAATGCAATCTGAGGATTTCGGAAGTGCCTAATATTCTTACTTGATTTTCTAGTTGGGATCGCGAATATCCAAGCACTCAGATACTCGCAGCAGCCCTAGTGTCTATGTGCAAGTTGTAGCTGAAACTTATCCTCAAACTTACTTAATAATAGGTCATAGTTCTTCATTGAACACTCTTTATCCTTAATACATTTCCAGTTATCATAACTACACTTTTGACCTTCAGCTGGACGATTGGGTCTAAATCCATTCTTGGCATCACATCTGCAGAATCGATCAGTTGAGGAGTCTGTATCTCTAGGTCGACAATCAATTTTATTGTCATCTGTCATACAATAATTCTTTTTTTCTTTTGAACATTGTGAATAGGATGAGGAGCGTTTGTTATCATATGGATTGTACCTGTTTCTATTCAAACACTTTTCACAATATACAACCGGGTCATCAACTGGCTGTTGATTGACAATGAATGTCATATGTGGTTCTTCACCTGTAAAATAATTCCATACTGTAAAGAAAGTAATAGTCATGGGGTTATAATTTTCTAAAACTATCATTGATAGAGCTCAAAACATATGGGCGATATCAATTTAGTTAAAATAAATATTGACAATGCATAGCTTTATATCAATACATTCACAGCAGGGAGGGGGGGTCTGTTGCACTGTAGCAACACATTGCACAGATCATATCTCGATGGACTCACTGTTCATAGAAAGGTTAAATTTCTGGATATACCTGTTAACCAGTTACTAGGCGCATACTTCCATTAGTGAATGACAACTTCCCAACAAGAATAAGAACTATTGGCAGGAGGGAGAATGGCAGCAGAAATCAAAACTCCATGAAAGTATGCTCCAGCCAGGAATCTAACCCATGACCCCTCGATCAGTAGTATCACAGTATATTATGCAATGCAGATTTCACTATACACCCCTAGTATCAAGAAATATAATGTGGAAAACATGTTAAAGCAAGATTGGTCCGCAGATAGGGAAACAATAGATCAAGTTCATGCTGAAACAAAAGAAACAAAATCACATAGGAAAATAATCTGTTAAAAAGCCAGGTAGAGTTGCAGTTACTTGCTAGTTCTGTTTTTACATAGTACCGGTATGTTATCATTGTATGAAGTTTCATTATAATCTGATAATAAGTGACCGAAAACATGGTAAATAAAAAACTTTAACACCAGATGCTCGTTCGTTCGAGTTTTGCCTAATTATGAGCTGAATAGTTGCTTTGAAAATCCGGCTAAAAATATTGTGAAGCAAAAAGTCTATGTATGGGATTAAGATCTCACCTTTGCGACAGATTTTTTCAACAGCACAACCTTCTGAAAAGGTTTCATCCTTGACATCATAGTCCTCTACTAACGGTGAGTCATAATTCTTAGCACAATGGTATGTGCGTCCATTTTGACAGTTAAAACACTTAGCATGGCAATTCCAGTCGGATGAGTTATACATAGGACAGTTGTATTTTATATCATCTAGCTCATCACAGTCACAGACATAAGGAAGACGTGTACCAGATATATGTGATACCTGGAACAAAATAAAGTAATAACACAAAAAATCTTTACGTTGTACATTTTCATCGCATAACACTTCATTTCAAGGAAAAATCACGGATCCTGTGAGGGCACCTGGGATATGCCTCTTCTAAAATTGCCCGAGCAAATTTTTTTGTTTTCTATCACATTTATGATATTTATAGGAAAACACACATTAATGTCTAAATATTTTTGCACACTACGGGAGTACACTAATACAATGACATAATGTTAAATAGTTAAAAATAATTCCTTCTCAATTTTTTAAAGATTTTAACATAATCCAATGGCTGTTAGAAAATTTATGACAAATATTGAGTTGCCTTTTTATTATACACCCTAGGAAATGATAGTTGAGGTTCAAGAAAACTGTCTGAAACCTTCAGATATGAAGGAAACTCAAAAGCTTCCGGGGCCCTTACAGGCCTTGGACACTAAGTCTGCTTGTTCTAAAATACAGTGGTAATTTTCATAAATGAATCCATTAATGATTGTTGAATAAGACTGCATTAATTACATTAAAATATTTTACGATAACACAACAATATGAGGTAGAAAACAACATGATTTGTTGAATTTAACAAAAACAATAATCATTGGACAGACTTTGTCTAGTACGCAGTATTCAAAGAATTGGGTCCTTTTATACTTTCCCACCAACAATAAATTGTCTAACTGAACTGATATGCAGCTTTAACAGCAAGTTAATAGAGTTGATTGAAGATACGATTTTTTTGTTTTGTGAAGCAACACTTTTTTTAGGTAAAAGAACAGTGGTCAGTCAACCTACTCACTCCTTCTGGAAAGGCTAAATCTCTGAAAATAACTGTGAACCATCTACTAAGCTCATAATTTTGTCAGCTACTGACAACTGCCCTACATAATTAACAATCATTGGTAGGAGGGTTTGTTTGTTTGTTTGGGTTTTACCATGCACCAACACAGAAAGGTCACATCGCGCCGAAACAAATAATGACACTATTAATTCAATTGATAAAAGTGATCCTTAGCCCTATATTTTATCATATACATTTATCTCTTTCAAAAAGTTAAGTATCACATGTGACGGTATATTATCAAAAAGTTCTCTAAGTGAGCCAACCTTAAAATATTTATCACGGATGTTTTTGAGATCCTGACAATTAATGAGAATGTGTTTGACATTGAAATGCTCGTTACATGGTATACATTCAGGTTTGGTAGGAGGGAGAATGGCCTTAGAAATAATTTCATGACCAAGCTCCATGATAGTATGCTCCGTCTGGGAATCGAACCCATGACCCCTTGAGCAGTAGACTTGCATGCTACAGCCTGCACTAGCCGGGCGGCTTTGAATATGATTTAATGTAATTGTATAACACTAATCATTTGCTAGTCTCAACTACAAACAAGGGGGTCCAACCTTTTGAACCAAAACCTCATTATACACGGCTTGCATAACATACAGTCAAATCTCGATTATCCAAAATCAAATCAAATGAATATCATGGATTATGTGAAATGATAGTCAAGTCCCAAAAAATTTGCTATACAAGGTACTGTAAAAAGTATGTTTTATCTGAAATGGGTTATCTGAATATCATGGATTATACCAACTAAAATTTTGGTCCCTACAAAATAAGAATCATTTATTTTCACACCTTTTATCCTAAGGTGGTAAACTTTGTCGATTGTCAAGACAACTTAACTTGACGACAGACAGAAAGGCATGAAACACATATGTACAAGTACATTGTATATAATAATGATGCGTCAAACTGGTAGGTATTAATAGACTTTAAATTGTAAGAAATACAATTGCTGCTATCATTTAGAGTAAATTTGTGTTCAATACATAAATTTGACTTAATGGGTTCAGTAGAGGTGAATATCACAGCAAAACTTATAGTTATGATAGGAATGTCCCTTGACAGTGTCTATCTATTACTGTTTTAATAAACGTCAGACGATCCGTCCCCAGTCACAATCACTACAGACAATCCGTCCTTGGACAATCCATTCCCTAATTGGGGATGGATCATCTAAACAAAGTTTAAATCAATCTTCAATACACTTTTACATAAATTGGGTCAAATTGTCTAAACCCTGAAATTTTGGGGCAGATCATCCAAGAACGAATATGATTGGGGAGGGATCATCTAGTACCCGTTTTAATATTGGATGGATAAATCCCTAATCAGTCATTCAGAGATTCCTCTTAAGCATAAGGGGTTTTCTCAAACAAAAGAAAAATATTGGCTGCAAGTTTGCAATTGCAATAATAATTCATCAAAATTTAAATTTATTTTTAAAGCCCATGGCAATTTTCAATGATTCCAAAGGAATTCTCTTATGAATCACAGGGCTTCAGAATAATCAAAATTTGCCTAGTACATAAATGTGAATATCTGAATATGTAAGAACAAGAGCTCCGCTGGGCGGGGCATCATACGCCCTTGTGCAGTCCATGCTGTGTTCTATCTCATATGAAGTCCCTGTTACCTTGACCAATGACCCCGGAATAGGTCCCATCCTTAACTGGAGGGCTAGCAAAAGCAAAGATTTTGAGGACCTAGGTACAGCCATGGTTCAGTTATCACTGGCACAAAGTTTTCCCATACAAACTTCCAGTGACCTTGACCCTGGGGCCTAAGAACCAGTTGTTCTCACCCTTTACCTAAAGAGTATTGATACATAAAATTTGGTAATCTTTGATAAAGTTGGTTGTTGGACAAGATTTTTCCTCATGATTTCCTGTGACTTTGACCTTCGACCCAGGGGCCAAAAACCAAAGGGGCATATGCTAGACATTTAAGCTACCCTTAAATAAAATTTGGTGATCCTAGGTACAATCATTATTAGTTCATTGTCCAGAAAATGCTTCAACATAAATTAAGTCCCAGTGACTTTGACTTTTAAACCTGGGGTCTCCAAATCAAAAGGAAACATCCTCTACCAAAGAGCTGTCAACACATTACTCCAAAACAAATGGGCTGATCCACATAAGATTTGTTTACCTAGGTACAATCATTGTTTAGTTATTGTCCAGTCAAGATTTTTCCATATGATGCCTCTGTGACCCTGAACTTTGACCCAGGGGCCTCAATACCAATAGGGAACATCCTTGACACATGGACTACCAACACATAAAATTTGGTTAACTTATTCCATGTTACTTATTAAATATAGCATTATTTCCATTGTTTGCCATTTGGCTTTATTAACATATTGATTGAAAAATTGAAGTCACTGCTTGGTAATTTGATATCTTCTGGTTGAAGGTTTAAACTTGACCCAGGGGCCCCAAAACCAATAGAAAACATCCTTGGCACATGGGCTACTCTCAACCTAGGTACATTGGTGGTTAAGTTATTGTCTGGACAAATTTTTTCCATATGGTGCCTCTGTGACCTTGACACCTGGGGCCCCAAGACCTATAGGGCATATCCTTGACACATGGGCTACCAACAATTAAAATTTGGGTGTATCTAGGTACAGTCCTCGTTGAGTTATCGTCCAGACAAGATTTTTCAATATGGTACCCCTGTGACCTTGACCTTTGACCCATGGTACAGTGGTTGTAGAGTTATTGTACAGATAAAGTTTTTCCATATACCCAGTAATGTCCCTGCAACCTTGACTTTTTACCATGGGGCACAAAAATCAATAGGGCACATCTTTGACACATGGGCTACTCTCACATGAAATTTGGTAAACATAGGTACAATGTACAGTGGTTGTTGAGTTATCATCCAGACAAGGTTTTTCAATATGATGTCTGTGTGACCTTGACCTTTGACCCTGGGGCCCAAAAACAATAGGGCACATCCTTGACACATGGACTACTCTCACATAAAAAAATGGTGAAACTAGGTACTGTGGTTGTTAAATTATTGTTGTGATAGCCGGATTGAGGTAAATCCTAGTCGGATTGAGGTAAATCCGGGCTTTAGCCAGAACCGGAAGTGTGGATCTGCGCATGATCAGTTTTGGTTTGGACGTCTAAGAGCGAACTGAGACACAGAGAATTCTTACAGAGAAATCTGCGAATATTGTTGATAATACGAAGCATCCTTGTGAGTAACACCGGAGAACGTAAGTTAGCCATTTAATTATTCACCTGATTTTACTATATTGGTGGCAGCGGTTGGGATTTTGGAGATTTAGCCGAATTTGCAGAATCGGTCCGTGCCGATTTGAGCGGGCTTTCTCCCGAATCTTAGATTCGGACGTGGTTCATTTTCGTCGGAATTGTAGTTAATCAGGGTGAGTTGAATTGTTCCTTTGTAATCTCTGCCGTTCTCCGGACTCAGGAGTAGCTAACCTGAGTTTGTGTGAAGTGGTAAATTGCAAGAGGAAGCGCCCGGTGTGATCAAGGATGGAGGCCAGGCGAGTGGCGATTAATTTCAGTGGGCCCCAGGAGTTGCAGAGAATTCCTGGCGTAAGCAGTAGGCTTGTAAAGCCGCTACTGTCGGTAAGGGAAAACTCGGGTAACATAATCCCCGAAGTCCTTGCGGTGATATGTCGTAGGACGTTCACGCAAGCGGAGTTGTCGGCCATAGACTTCACTAAAAATAAGTGTTGGTCTGGGGCTGAGCGTGACATGGATGAGGAGGGGGAGCAGCCCATGGGGGCTGCAGCCCAGAAAGGGGGTCTGGATGGTCCTCGTACCGATCCTGGGCTAGGTCAGGGGTGGACAGGCCAGGGGATTGGGGGGCGGTTGAGGGCCCAGTTTAGTAGATTAGATGAAAGGGGGGGAGGACTATGCCAGAATTGGGTGGTAGATATAGGGAGCCGGTATTTGCTTATCCAAGGGCGGATCTGGCGACACCCCAGGATTTTATCAAACCAAGGTTGGCTTCTACACCTTGTGAACCGGAAGTGCTACCAAAAATGGAGTGCTTGGGTTCGGAAGGGAGGTCATCTGTGGTTTCGGGTGATATATAGTGGGAAAGGAAGGTTTGGGCAAGGGTAGGGCCAAGACCAGTGTTCAGTCCATGCCGAAGCATGTTTCATATTCTGGGGAGGATAGTTGGGAAGCATTCTACCTCAAGTTCACCAGATATGCGCGCGCGTGTGATTGGACTGAGGCAGAGAAAATTGACGGTTTGTGTTGGTGCTTGGCAGGGAAGGCCATGGATTACTTCGTGATATTGAATGATCGGGGTCTGATATCGTCGTTTGCCGACATCGTTGTTAAATTTGAGGCGCGGTTCGGGGAAAGACAATTGCCAGGGGCAGCACAAGCCGAGTTCAATCAGGCGGCGCAAAATCCATCCGAGAAATTGGAAGATTTTGCAGATCGAGTTATGTCGCTTGCGAGTAAAGCTTTTCGGGGGCTTGATGACACATTCGTGACGTGTCAAGCGGTGAGCAGGGTTTGCATGGGGCTAGTTGATAAACCAGCTGGCCAGCATGTGTTGATGCTAGAGTTGACCAGCATGCAGGAGGCAGTGCTGACCATAAGGAAGTACCAACAAGTCCAAGGTGCTTTGTTTGGTAAGAAAACGCCCAGGGTAGGGGCAGGGGCGGATAAAGCCGGGGTACCTAGTGTACTGTATACGGTTCCAACGCAGCCCACTTCAGATACTGCGGATCTGAAGGAAAGTATACGGAAGCTCGAAGCTCGTATTGAGCAGTTATCCGCGTCTGGGGGGGCGTCTGGGGGAACGAAACCCAGGACTAACGTGTCGGTCAAGTCAAAGGTGTGCTACTTTTGTAAAAAAGAGGGGCATTTCAAAAAGGAATGTCCAGAGCGCGCTGCGAAGGCTTTAAAAGAGCAGGGGCCGGTGAAGGCGGTCAATCCCCGGCCCAGAGGGTGAACCATGTTAAACAAGGCCGAAATGTAAGTAATGATAAGTTCGGGATAGAGGAGGTGGGGACAGTTAGGGCCCCGGATGAACATTGTAACCAAGAAAAACCGGTTATAGTGTGTCAGGTTAGGTCAGCCTCCCAGTTCACCCTCACAGTCATGGTAGAGGGGGTGCCAGTCTAGGCCGTTGTGGACACAGCAGCTCAAGTGTCCATAATTTCGGATAAGGTCTTTTGTAAAATCAAAAGTAAGGCCGAGAAAATCAAGGAGGTAAGGCTCTTGACGGCGGGTAGGGAAATGTACATCCAAGGGTGTATCATGGGCCCTGTCAGGTTAAAGATAGGTCACAAATGGTATAAGGAAAATATTTATGTGGCTCCTGTTGAACAAGAAATGTTGCTTGGGTTTGACATCCTGTGCAACACGGGCCGGTCAGTGTTGGATATGGCCGGGGGTATTTTAGACTTTGATGGCATGTCACTTAACTTGGACATGGGTTTGGGGGGTGATGGGCGCCAAGTGGCTAGGGTCTCTGTTGTTAAGCGCAGAGTGATACCGCCACATTCAGTGGCTTGTGTAAAGTGCACCATGGACTCCGAATTAACTGATTATGTAATTGAACCTTTGAGTCAGACCAAGGTCTTGATTCCAAGGGTGGTGAGGGAGGGGTTTACAGATCCAATTATTTGTGTGGTGAACCCCACCGATGGCTATAAAGTTGTCAAAACGGGTCAGGAACTCGCACGAGCCTACCCGATTGACCAGATTATGTATTCATCAGGTGAGGAGTCAGGGGTTCAGGATGGGGCTGAGGGGGTGCCAGGAGGTGACTCGGGAATTCAGGAGTCAGGAGTGGCGCCAGACCAGACAACCAATTGTAGTGGGGTTGCGGTCCGGAGGGCCACCATGAAAGTGGGGGGCCCAGGGTGGCAGGTATGCCAGAGCACCTGCGGGGGGTGTACCAGGAGTCATGTAGTGATCTGAATCAGGCTCAGAGCGAGTTGCTTGCACAAGTACTGAGTGATTACCAGGATGTGTTTGCTAAGGATGAGTTAGATTTAGGAAATTTCACAGGGTTGGAACATGTGATTGATACGGGGGATGCAAAACCAGTGAAACAGAAAATGAGGCGTACACCCGTGTGTTTTGCAGGGGAGGAGGAAGCCCATCTTAATAAGATGTTGAAAGCCGGGGTAATCAAAGAATCAATTTCTGAATGGGCTAGTGCTCGGGTTCTCATCCGGAAGAGAGACGGCTCAGTCAGATGGTGTATTGATTACAGGGCGCTAAATGAGAAAACAGTCAAAGATGTTTTCCCTTTGCCCCTGGTGGATGATTGCTTGGACACTTTGTCGGGAAGTGAATGGTTCTCTAAGCTGGATGCAAATTCAGCTTATTGGCAAATTCCGATTAGAGCAGAGGATTCTAGGAAAACGGCATTTATCACCAAATATGGCTTGTTTGAGCATGTGAGAATGGGTTTTGGCCTCACAGGGGCTCCGGCTACTTATGCTAGGGTCATGAACTTGGTGTTGAGGGGTTTAACCTGGGTGGTAGTGTTGGCTTTCCTGGATGATATAGTGGTTCTGGGGTTTCGAGGATCATCTTGAGAATATTACGTTAACTTTGGAACGGTTTCGGAAATTTGGGCTTAAATTGAAACCTAAAAAGTGTTTGTTCTTCCAGCGAGAGGTAGAATTCTTGGGAAGAAAGGTCAGTGGTAATTGTATAGCTATGTCGATAACAGACATAGAGGCAGTTAGGGAATGGCCGGCACCGGTGAATGCAAAGCAGGTGGAACAGTTTATGGGCCTGGCTAATTACCACAGGGGTTTTATTAAGGATTTCTCGAGGCTTGCAGAACCATTATATGCGATTACAGGGAAAAAGGCTTTTGTGTGGGGGGAGGAGCAAGAACAGGCGTTTCAGGGGTTGAAGGGGGCTCTAACCAGCCCGCCCCTGTTAGCCTTACCCTTACTAGAGGGGGACTTTATTTTAGATACAGACGCATCTGACAATTCTATTGGTGCAGAATTGTTGCAGGTGCAGGATGGTCAAGAGCGGGTGGTAGCTTATGGGAGCTACGCCCTTACGAAAGAGCAACGTCGATATTGCGTCACGAGAAAAGAACTACTTGCAGTGGTAAGGTTCACGCGTCAATTCCGACATTATCTCCTGGGAAAGCCGTTCATTGTGCGCACTGATCATGCTAGTCTCCGTTGGTTAATGGGTTTTCACGAACCCCAGGGGCAAATTGCGAGATGGCTGGAAGAGCTGTCTCAGTATAATATGGTGCTGCAGCACCGGCCAGGTCGTAACCATGGAAACGCGGACGCTTTGTCTAGGAGACCTAACGGGGACAGGGGTGGCTGTGGAAGTTTCAGGATGGGTATAGATCTGGGGGATTTGCCATGCAAGGGATGCCGGTATTGTAAGAAGGCGGTGGATGACTGGGGGTCCTTTAGTGAGGTTGTCGACGATGTAGTACCATTGGCGACTGGGGGAGGCTTGGTTGGGGGGGTTATGGACCATAATAACTTCTCTACTGAGTGCCAGTTTCCGGGGGGTGGTGCGGGGAACATCATTGGCGGTGAACAAGGTGTAAACTCCATTTCCTTGGGGGGCAGCTGTCAGGTGCGCAATGTTTCGGTAACTCAGTCACGTGGTGTATCATGTCCGGAACCTAGGCCGGAACTGGTGGAACAAATAATGTTGGAAAACGCCATACACAATATACCATGGGATGTCCCTGGGAATAATGTGTTTGAGGCCGAGGTGGTGATTGTAAATATAGTCACTACTAGGGCCACTAAGGAGGGGGGAAGTAGGGCTGAAGTGTCGTCGGGGGGTACGTCCGAATTGCCTCAGCGGAGGCTGATTAATGAGGGGTTAAGTTGTTGGGGTTTTTCAGTAGAGGAATTATCGAGAGCTCAGAGAGAAGATGGGGATATGAACTTTATCATTGCGTGGCTACAGGACGGCTCAATTCCGGAATCTGCCGACTTGTTCCGCGCCAGCCCGACCGTAAAATCATATTGGCTTGATAAAGAGCGCTTCAGTCTGATCAACGGGGTGGTGTATAGGCAAGATCGGGAGCAGGGGGCGCTTCGTCTTGTTTTACCTGAGCAGTATCGTAGTGAGGCAATGCTGCTCAATCATGATATTCCTGCGGCTGGTCATCAGGGGGTCCAAAGAACAAAAGAACGGGTGAAAGAAAGGTTTGCCTGGTATGGGTTGGGAAGGGATGTTAAGAAATTCGTTTCTGAATGCTCGATTTGCAACCAAAATAAGAAGTCAGATAGGCAAGGAAAATGCAGTCTGGCAGAATACCAGGCGGGGTCACCCATGGAAAGGGTACATATTGACTTTTTGGGGCCACTTCCAAAAACTCCAAGAGGCAATAAATACGTTTTAATGATCGTTGATCAGTTCACTAAATGGGTTGGATGTATACCTCTTCCTGACCAGACCGCAGAGACAACAGCTAGTGCCGTGGTGAATGGTTTTTTCTCAAGGTTTGGAATGCCTTTTGAGATATTTTCAGATCAGGGGCGGAATTTTGAGTCTAGACTGTTCACAGAAATATGTAAGGTGTTAGAAATTCATAAAGCAAGGACTACACCGTACAGGCCATCTGCTAACGGCCAGGTGGAACGCTATAATAGGACACTAATGGACGCCATTAGGTGTTTTATAGGCAGGTCTCAAAACCAATGGGATTTGCGAATACAGCAAATTGCGGGGGCGTTGAGGTCATCGGTTAATAGAATGACTGGGTTCACGCCTAACAGGTTAATGTTGGGAAGGGAAGTGAACACGCCAGCTCACCTTATGTTCCCTTTGGCTCAGGAGGACAAACAAGATCCTGACGGCTATTTGGAACATTTGGTGGAGGGGATGCGGGCGGCTCATGAATTGGCTCGGAAAACCATGAAGACTGAGTCTAAGCGTATGAAGCGTAACTATGACTTAAGGTTACTGGAGCGAGGGTATAAGGTTGGTGACCGGGTTTACCTGCTGGACTCGGCGGCGATGAAGGGGAAGTGCAAAAAACTGTCCCCTCCATGGAAGGGCCCAGGGGTGGTGGTTGCCAAGTTGTCATCGTACGTGTTTAGGGTAAAATTAAGGAACGCTATCATGGTTATTAATCATGATAGGCTTAAACCGTGCAGGGATGCAAAGGTCCCAAAGTGGGTGGAGAAGTGGGTGCCGGACCCAAATGATATAGTTACTGCGAGGGGGATGATAGGCTGTATTGTTTGTGTAGGCAACCATGGGGGGGGGGTAGATTCATGATCCAATGTGACCGGTGTGCAAGTGGTACCATGGCTCTTGTGTTGATGTTACCCCACTGGAAGCATTGGACATTAAAATCTACAAGTGTCCGGACTGCCTGCGAAGAGGGCAGTGAGGGGAGGTAATGAAATATGGTTCTATTTTTGTATATTTCAGGATGTCGTTACGGTGGATTAAGGAGAGATCCCGCAGGGAGGAATTGGCTCCTGCTAGGACGTTAGCTAAGGAGGTGTGTTTGGCGGGCGAACCCGATGGTCTCGTGGTGCTAATGAGGCAGGTTGAAGTGGCTAGGGTGAAGCCTAAGGCCAACAGGGTGTGGTTTATGAACCTGGCAAACGAGTTAAACGTGCTGCAATTCAGGTCCCGGGAGGTGATAAGTAAGAATATCTTTCGCTTGCCACCTCCTCGGAACAGGCCTGAGGCAGTGCTGTCGGGAAGGAGTAGGGATATCAGGCTGCAGTCTGATCCCGCTCTGGAGAGGGTAGGTGAGAACCTTGAGGGACGCTCAGGTTCTCGACCACGAGAACGGAGGGAGAGATCCGCCCCACGGGCCAGTGGTATTGAACCAGCTGGTGAGGTTAGTTCTCGTGAGGAAGGCTCTTCAGGGGTTTCCTCAGGGGGTCCTAGTCATAGGAGATCATCCGGTGGAGTGCCAGGTAAGGGGTCCTATGCTGAAGCCCTTAAGCCGGCTGGCAGGGGTGGTAAGCGCCCAGGGGCCGACCAGGTAGGACCTTCGAGGGTGGGGTTGAGTGACGCAAAGAGGTCGAGGTTTCAGTCACCCGGGCCTAGGTTATCCCAGAGGTGCCCGGTGGCAGGTTGCAGAACTCAAGTGGCTACCAAACGACATACGTTGGTAGCGCACGTACCTGGGGTCTTTAACCCTCAGTTGTCTGGTGTGGATGTCACTGAAAGGAGACATCAGGCCCTTAAGCTTGCCTGCCGGTATGCTTTGGGGGCGCACCAAAGCCTGGAGGAGTTTCTCACTCTCCTCCGGAGTGTGGACCAGTTCCCTGATGAGGCTTGGGAGGGGCAGCCTGATCAGGAAACAGATACCGCTATGCGGGATCTGTGTAGGTTACTTGCCCTACCTGAACCCGAAAGGTTCACATTGGGCAAGGGTGATGTTAGCATCGCCTCCTTGGTACATTGGCGCATGCTCCTTCTTATGGCGTCAGTGCAGGACCCGGTTAAGTTACAGACTTTGAACCGGTTGTACGCTCTATCTGAGGATGACAGAAAGAGTCTTCCACCTTTACCGGAAGCTTTTGATAGTCACTGTCACCTGGATAGAGTGATGAAAGGTTTAGGCTTGAGGGCATCAAGTCTAACGGAACTAGGGGACTTGAACCCCCTTGAGACACAGGTGGTTAACCTGACTGGATGCACAGGGGTATTCTGTGATCCAGAGAGTTACCCAACCCATGCTGAACTCAAGGAGTGGGTTAGTCAGGGGATGGTGCCAGTAGTTGGGCTCCATCCCAAGAAGAAGGGCAGTGCAAAGGTCCTTGACCGTCTGAGGGAGATTCTCGAGTTCCCGGAAGTTGCCGGTCTAGGGGAAGTGGGTATTGATAGAACTGCCCAGGACCCAGATGCTTTCAACCAGATGGTATGGTTGGAAAGAGCCCTGAGTTTGTTGAGGGCTGGTCAGGTACTGGTGTTACATGCCAGGAGTGACAAGGACTGTGCGGATGAAGCCATTTGGACCCTGTTGAACATGCTACAGGTCCATCCAAATGTGCAGGAGAGTCAGCTGCTTCACCTGCATTGTTACACAGGTTCAGCCTTCATGTTGAGGAAGTGGCTATCAGTGTTCCCGAACACTTATGTTGGGTTCACTGCCGGGGTTAATTGGGTTAGGAATGCCGGTTACAAGAAGGTAGTCCAGGAGTTGGATCAGTCCAGGATCTTGCTGGAGACTGATGCTCCATACTTTCCCCCAACAGGTCACCAAGCCTCTTTACCCGGAATGATCGGGTGGGTGGCTGCAGAGGTTGCAAAAGTGAGGGGGGGGGCCTTGGGAGAGTCTTCTGGAAATTGCAAGTGCCAATGCCCGTTGGTTATATGTGGAGAGGAGGTCACCCCAGGTAGAGGAACCAGAGCCTCAGGTTGACACCCTACTTGAGGGGCCTGAGGATGAACAGCCTCAGGTTGGCTCTCTACTCGAGGGGTCCGAGGATGAACAGCCTGCGGTTGACACCCTACTTGAGGGGTCCGGGGTTGAACATCCTCTGTCTCGAGCAGACTCAGACGATGATCTGCTTAAGTCTGATAGTGAGGAGAACGGCATGCAGGTAGACTGAGGCACCTCGGTCTATCTAGCATGCTCCGGTAGGCTAATACCTACTGACCGTCAACTGTAATGGTGATCTGGAGGTGTTGGTCCAGATCAGGGTTAGGTTACTGAACCTGGGGTAGGTCAAAGGGACCCAGGGAGGAGAGCCAGACTGCCTTGTGGTATATAGGTCAAAGGTACCTGGGTAGGTTAAAAAGAACCCAGGGGGAGGGGCACTGGAGTTTGTGCCATGGTATAGGTTATGGATCCTGGGATGGTCAAAGGAACCCAGGAGGGGCACCACTGTCCGAAACCCTTCTAGATGCTATCGAAACCTAGGTGAGTGCAGGTCTGGACTGGGGGCCCCAACCAGTTACCCCTGGAGTTTGGGGTCGCTCAAAGCCCACCGAGGAACCTTTTTAAGGTAAGGAGAAGTGTTGTGATAGCCGGATTGAGGTAAATCCTAGTCGGATTGAGGTAAATCCGGGCTTTAGCCAGAACCGGAAGTGTGGATCTGCGCATGATCAGTTTTGGTTTGGACGTCTAAGAGCGAACTGAGACACAGAGAATTCTTACAGAGAAATCTGCGAATATTGTTGATAATACGAAGCATCCTTGTGAGTAACACCGGAGAACGTAAGTTAGCCATTTAATTATTCACCTGATTTTACTATATTATTGTCTGGACAAGGTTTTTCAATAACATGCTTCAGTGACCTCAACCTTTGACCCCTCAACTAGTGCTGCAACGATTCACCCGAGAGTCGATTTGATGCGATTCGATTTTTTATTTTTCTATTCCATTTTTTCGATTTGATTCTTTTATTAACACAATTCAATTCATATATGCATTTATACATTAGTTGACCTTAAAACTAAATAATATTAATAAAATAAAATTGATACAAAAATTGGATAACACGAAACTCGAAAATCTGATAATTAATATTTGCTATATTCAAGTACCAAATGGATTGGGTACGAATGTGAAAGTCGCAAAAATGTATTACTAATGTAATATCGACTTAAAACGTAAAGACAGCATTGATCATAAATTGTAGAAAGATGCAGTTCTTGGTATACTATTGTACATATTAGTTAAACATACACTGTAAATGCAAAACTATTTAAATTTGAATAAACTAACAACAAAACTTGGCTTGCTCATGCGGAGCCTAAAACCTTCCAGTTTATCAGAACTGGTAAAATACAATCACACCGACTCAATTGGCGGAGGATCGGGGCATATACTATAGAATGTATATTTGGAACAGAGTTTCCAATCATGCTACATAAAATCGTAATGGAAATTTAACAGTAATGTAACAAAGTGAAAACCAGTTTCACTGACAACGTATACTTTGACTTTTAGGCGCGCCTTTGCTTTTATTGTTATAACTGATGTAGACACTTTTAAAAGTCAGTATTGAATCGGCACCCTTGCAATCGAGTTTGGATGTATCGAATCGAATCATTGCAGCCCTACCCTAAACCAAAAGGGCACAGCCTTGACACATAGCTACTCTCACATAAAATTTGGTGAACCTAGGTATAGTCGTTGTTGATATATGGCCTGGACAAGGTTTTTATATCTTAAGTTCCAGTGACCTTGACCTTTGACCTTGTGATTTAAAAATGTAAAGGGGTCATTTACTGAGTATAACCAATGTTCTTATTACGCACCATGACTGTCACTCAGAAATTTTTCAATATATTGAGTGGACATGATGTGGCTAAAGGACAGATGGACAGCCGGCTAGATGGATGGAAGGGCGGAAGGTATACCATAATACGTCTGTTTTTTTCAAAACAGGCTACCATAAAAGGGGTAAAACTACTTAACAATGGACTGAATGGAGCCAGGGTTATGGGCCTTTATAGTAAGGTCAAGTATTACAAGTTTGAGTTGAATATTTTTGACAGTATTGAAGTTTTTTAAATTTGTAAATTTGTAAAAGGCCAAATCCAATACCTGGGTGACAGTATAAGCTCTCATTTTCTTTGAAAAGTTGAGCTAAAATCAAATTCCATAACTAGTGAGAAAGTTGAGATTATCATAGGTAAGGGAATTATAGTCTAAGAGTTCACCATGGAACACCTACTTAACTGAGATGGCCAATCAATGAATCCATCTGTGCACTATTAGCACTAATAATAGGACACACATTTTTTTGTCCTACAATGTTCAATTTCCATGAAATGGTCGCATTATGATTGTTTTGAGAACAGATATACTGAGAAGAATGTAAAAATCTCAATGTTGAATGGAACTATTTGTTAGGTGAAATTTTTTAATCGATGACAAGATAAATGGATGATAAACTCACTCATTTCCAAAACATGCTTACAATACTCGACAGCGATGATATGGCTGTCATGTAAAAAAAACCATATTAATGTACATGAATTATCATAAATATTGAGTATTTAAATCAGCCGGGTTAATGTTTGCGCCACTGACAGTTGAAAAATTCTACAAAATGGAGTCCTAAAAACAAATATAAGAGTAATAAATGTACACTTACTGTGAGTAACACTATAGTCAGAAGAATAACTACTTCCTTCCAATTCATCAGGTCATCATAAATGAATAAAAAACATAAACCTGAATAATAAATAACATAAACAGTAAAAGTAGTGTAGTGATACCGGGATTTGGGACAAAATCTGGATAATAGACCCAACCGTTCGGTCGACTGCGCATGCGTACAAAGAAGACTTCTCTTCCTGTATCGTCTTGGAGCAATGGAGACGTGTCCTGAAATGTCGAGAGGAATCCCAGCCAGGGATTCGGTTGTCATTCCTATCGGTGCACAGAGCCGACGATTATCGTGAGTATGCAGCTTTTAATACCCCTTAAAACACAATAGTAGGTCACTGGGTCAAAGTTTAAGTAACCCTAAGTCAAAGTTCAATTCTCTATAACAAACCGTTACTTTGATCAAAATTTCAAACATATATCTTGAAAATACTAATTGTAGATAGCTTAAGTTCTGAAAGAGTTTTTTTTCCTTATGCGGTATCTATACCCAGACTCAATGTTTTTTTTAAATGCAAAACGTCATGACTTTAAAATTCAAGATATTATAAAGACGTTGCATTTAGTAGCATGGTGCTACTAAGCTAGTATAATTAAAATAAGTGAATAGTATAACACAGTTTTGCTGTTTTAAAAAAAATCCATATGATATATCAAACTGATCATTTTGTATCGATACGAACATTGTATCGATCATTCTGACCAATATAGAGCCCTAATGGAACAACCTGCTAAGATCGGGCAAATTGAATAGCTAACTAGCGATACGTAGCAAGTTTTTTGTATTGCTAGCCGTACGATTCTGAAAACTTCTGCATTTTTTTTCAAAATGTCTTCCCCCGTGGACACGTGTTTCTTTTTTTAAAAATACTGATATAGGTTTTATTCAATTCATATATTCCGTCAAAGCGGTTAAAAGAATAATCATGGTGATAATTGATTTGATTTTTTTTCATTTGTTACAATTCCGAACATTTTGTCTGAGAAAACTGCCATCTTGGATTTGCTAGCATATATCATATGAAGCATACCTTCCGTTGACCTCTTACGGTACAAATTGCTTTTAAAAAGCGCTAGCTAGATATTGCTTTGCGTAACATACCCCTAGACTACTGATAGTAACCTTGTGTCAAATTACCTTTCAATGGGACTTGCCTTTTGCAGGTCGAGTTCACACTTCAAAATTTGTTTGTTTGTCTTTGACTTCAGTCTGTATAATTCTTTAACGCTGGTTAAAAATGAATGATAATTGATACAAATGGTTACTTCCTATTAAAGTGAATTGGGGATTAACAACCAGACTGCCAGGACTGGGGATCGAACCTGCTTCTCCCGGGTGGTAGGCAATACACTCAACCGCGTCGCTACAGGGTTAACCCAACAGCAAGGCTGTTGGAAGTGACTATACCTACAATCACCACACTCTTCCCCTCTTTACTTTTTGGAGCTGGCATCAACTGCACATACTTGCAATTTCTAGTCATTTCCGCTCCCCTGTGGCCATATACCAGCACACCGAATTATCCATGTCGCCATAAAAGTAAATTGGGGATTAAAAACCAGACTGCCAGGACTGGGGATCAAATCTGGTTCTCCCGGGTGGTAGGCCAGACACTCAACAACGTGGCTAAAGGGTTAACCCAACAGCAAGGCTGATGGAAGTGACTACTCGAGTATACCTATCATAATCACCACACTATATTTGTGCTCAGTATGAAATTTACTAACTTTTTATTAATTGTTGTCAAAACGCTCATGAGATGATCTAGACTATAGGAAAATAAAGATTCTGCAAACACATTAAAAAGCTCTTGCTACGCCCCTGAAAATAAAATTACTGGTAAAATCTATACAGAAACAAATGCAAGGTAGGGCTGAGTTGAAAACGAAAGTGGATCAGAATCTACACATAGATGAAGTCGGCTTTCCCCCAACATAATCCAGTTTCTTCCCCTATATATCTTTCAAACCGCCTAATCATTCGATGAATAAAGTCTTCGAGTACATCGCCACACAAACTAAACAAAGGAGAAATCTAATTGGTAGTCACTACGTGAAAAAATGTTCAACTCACCTTGACTAATTTTACCTGTAAAATGAGATGAAACAAAATATTATCATTCGGAACATCTCGAATTACAGACGTTTCGACCCAAGACGTTTCGACCCCAGGATTGACGGAGACATTTCGACCACATGACGTTTCGACCCCAAGACGTTTCGACCCCAGACAGCATTTTCGGTTAATATTCTTATTTGTATTGTTTTTATGTACATTTTGTATATTTTTGTTAAAAGGTAGTTTGAGTATCACATCTTAGAAGTTATATATCATATTTTAGAAGATTTTAGACATGAAAAAGAAACCGATTTATTAGGAAGAAAACAGACGGAAGAAAACGGAAGATAGAGGAGAGTAAGCAGCTGTACCAAAACATTATTTATGTATACTTCTTATTAGAACACATAGATTAATATTTTAGGTAATTGAATAATGATAAATTTGATATTGTGTAGATTCATAATTTTATTCTATGTTTAAATACTCACAAGTGTACATACTATTTACACATATCCTGGAAAAGAAGTTTTTTTATTATCATATTATACGTAATCACAAATACACAAACATAAATATTCAGTTATTCATTTTTTGTAAATATATAAACAGTAACTAATATTAAAAAGTATATATCATCAAAAAATAAATACTCGTAAGTGTTTATAATATACCCAAACAAAAAAGAAACGCAGGGTAAAATGATATGGAATAACTTTTTATCGCCTTTGTGTAAGATGATGAAAATTGGTCAGATTATTATCAAGGCATCTATTTACTTAACACATAATGAAAAGTTACTGAAGCATGAAACGTTCAGTGTCACGTAATACAAGCGAAGAAATGCAAAAATTTCGTGCAGAATAAGTTTGATAATTTCTTCAACACATCTTTTCATATCATCCAATACTCTAGACATTTATACACTGTTTTCCGTATTAAAACTCTGTTTTAACTTTCTACGTTAATGGCAAGGCTTACTGACGTTCAGCGGGGTCAGGCCATTACGTTGCTAATGCAAGGTCAAACGCAACAGCAGGTGGCTATGCAGTTTGGTGTGAATGTTTCAACCATAGTGCGACTTGTTCGTCGGCTTAGGGTAACTGGAAGGCTTGCCGACCGGCCTCGGACAGGGCGTCCGCGCGTCACGACACGACGTCAGGACAGGGCTATACGTCTCGCACACCTGCGTAATCGTTACTGCCACTGAAACTGCTAACAATACAGTAGGCAATCATAACCGTCGTATTCACTCCCAAACTGTAAGGAACCGATTACGTGAGGCGGGTCTTCGTTGTAGACGTCCATGCATTGGTTTGCCTCTTACTCCTCCACGTCGCGCGCGTCGAATGACTTGGTTAGCGGCACATTCCCCTCGGGAATAACACAAAAAGTAAAGGTCAAAATCCAACGAAAATTTCCAAATTTAGTTCACGAAAGATAGTTCTTGATAAATCAATATCCCAATTTTAATATCATTCTTATAATTCACCATAAATCACCACTGAAGTTTACCCTGCGTTTCTTTTTCGTTTGAGTATATTTACACATAACCTGGAAAAGAAGTTTTTTATTATCATATTATACATATTCACAAACAAACAAATCTTGAGGACAAACATAAATATCTAGTTATTCATTTTGTGTACATACAATGTATATAAGCAGTTACTAATATTATAAATATATATACATCATGGAATTAAAAAAAAGACAAACAATGTTTGATGGTGAGGTACATTTGTAATTGACTTTAATACAATACAATACAATACAATACAATACAATACAATACAATACAATACAATACAATACAATACAATACAATACAATACAATACAATACAATACAATACAATACAATACAATACAATACAATACAATACAATACAATACAATACAATACAATACAATACAATACAATACAATACAATACAATACAATACAATACAATACAATACAATACAATACAATACAATACAATACAATACAATACAATACAATACAATACAATACAATACAATACAATACAATACAATACAATACAATACAATACAATACAATACAATACAATACAATACAATACAGTGGTCACAATAGCACCAACGTTCTTCATTGCCTATATGTTTGAAATCATTCTGAGAACTGATAGGTTCTTGGAGTACAGATTTTGTTGATTCTCTGACAGACGAGTATAAAATTTCCCCACTAACTCTGGTAACACAGATATTCTGAAGAATTTCTTGGCTTTCTGTAAAATTTCTAACCAGAAATTTTCATCAAAGATCACCTGTTCCACATGGATATCTATGTCCGTCCAAACTACATGTACAAAATAGCAAGAATTCAGTTTGGAAGTACCCAATTGTGTCTGGATTTGAAAGTAATATGTATGGTCTTTTGACAAAGAAATATATCCATCTTCATTACAACACATACAATCTAAATCTCCACTAACTTCCATGCCTTTTCTGACAAGAATGCTTGAGGGGAGCGATATTTAATGGACTAACGTGTTTTTAATTTAACTCTGGGTTTAGCCAAAAACTCAGATTTACATAATAGTATTATATAGGGCAGGCATTGACTTTTTTGTTGAAATTTTATGATAATTTTTCCAAATTTTAGCTTCATTTTATCCTTTTAAAGAGTGTTTAAAAGTGCTAAGATTTGCTCCCTTGCCCATCCAACTGCGCTCTCCACTAACGACCCTTGTGATCTACATGTAACTCACATGCATGCATTTATTTATGAATATTTATAAAAAAAGTTCATCAATGACATGAATCTGAATTGCTATGGATTGCATCACTTTTCTTCAGAAGAAAATGATTATTAATCTAGTTTTAGCTCCATTTAATCTGTTTAAAAAAGCATTTTAAAGTGCTCATTTGCACCTATGACATGTGGAAATTCAAACATTTTCATACCGTCGGATGGGGATACCCTTTCGAATTCATCCCTTGTACTCCCCACTTACGACCCTTCTGGATCCGGCCCTGCTGACCAATTGGAAATTGAAGTATTAACTGAAGAAATTTAAAATCGAAGGCTTAACTGACCAAAAGAATATAGAACGCTCAACTGACCAATTGGAAATTGAAGGCTTAACTGACCAAATGAATATAAATAGCTCAACTGACCAATTGGAAATTGAAGGCTTAACTGACCAAATGCATATAGAAGCTTAACTGACCGATTGAAAATTGAAGGCTTCACCAACCAATTGAAATTTGAACACTTAAATGGCCAAATGAATATAGCACGCTTTTCTGACCAAATGAAAATTTAAGGCTTAACTGGCCAAATTAGTATATAAAGCTGAACTGACCTAATGAAAACCGGGACTGCATATATGATTTCACGGATCTATAAACACTTTATGCTCAACTGGTCAGTTAAGGAGGGTCCTCCTAAAACATTGGTCGCTTAACTGACGAGTTAAATGAATATCAATAACGTTTTAACTAACGAGTTAAATAAAGAAAGGGATTAAAACTGATTTGGTCGATTTTTTTGGTGTATGATTTTTCCAAATTCTATGATGAAAATGTGAAAAATTATCCAATTAAATAATGCTATTATAAGAAATTGCAAAATATACTGAATAGTCAATATATGTGGTAGCAAATAGCGAATAGCGATGTTATTAATTCAACATTAACATAACTTTTCATATTTTATAATTTTGAGTGCCTTGAACAATTAATAAAAACGTATCAAATTGTCCGAATAAATTATTAAGATTTTCGACCAAGTACATGTAGCTGTAAAGCGCTTAACTGACAAAAATAATATAAAACGATTTATTGATAATAACAGAAAGAAAGGCTGCATGATATGATATTCAGAATCGATAAACACTTTTTGTTCATATGGTGTTTGAAGATCACAAATCTAAACTGACCAGAAATATATAGAGTGTTTATTCAAGTTAGAAAATAAGATTGACCAAAATGAAACAAATCTAGCATAATATATAAAAGATTTCTCTTGTCAACTAAGGCCGGTATTCCATTCATTCGGGAGCGCGACGTGAACGTTTAGCGTGAGCGTGAAACTTGAACGTGAGGCGTTAATTTTCACGCTCACACTATTCCATTCATACGGTTAGCGTGAATACAATGGGTACTTTAATGTATGTCTAGTCATCCGTTATGGCATAATAATATAATAGTTGAATTTTGTAATTACAACACAATAGTAATAAGAATGCTTGCAAAAATTACACACACTAAAAGTAATATTGTTTTACAACTGAAATTAATTTATGTTAGGTGTACCTTTCAAGCCAAGAATGTTGAGAGTCAGCAATTATCTTCAACACCCGGTCTTTGATATCCGAGTCCCTTAAGTTCTTAAGGAACTGGTATAAGTTTAACTTACTATATGAATATAGAACGCTTAACCGACCAAATGAAAATAAAGTTCAACTTACTATATGAATATAGAACGTTTAACTGACCAAATGGATATAAAACGTTTAACTTATTGTATAGATATAAAAACGCTTAACTGACCAAATGGATATAGAATGCTTAACTTATCAAATGAATATAGAAGGCTTAACTGACCAAATGAATATAGAAGGCTTAACTGACCAAATGAATATAGAATGCTTAACTGACCAAATGGATATAAAACGTTTAACTTACTATATAAATATAGAACGCTTAACTGACCAAATGGATATAAAACGTTTAACTTACTATATGAATATAGAACGTTTTAATTGACCAATGAATATTGAACACCTAACTGACAAATGAAGAAGGTTCAAATAGCCGAATTAATGTAGCTAGTGAATAAACTAATGCAGTGTTTTCCTGTTGGAATACTTGCTGTTTCTTTGGTACCATTAGGGTAGAATATGGCAATACCAGTCCTACCATCCTGAATGGCATTAGTTGCTGAGCCATCAGTGTATACATGTGTCCAGGTTTCTGGTGGATATTGTTCATTTATTTATTTATTGGAGTTAACGCCGTATCAACACAATTTAGGTCATTTCACGGCGTCCAGCGCACCTAACCTAGCTTTCCTGGATCATTGTCTATAACCAGTACTCACCTACCCTACCACAAGGCCGGAAACTTCTCCATATTATCTAATCAATGGAGGAAAATCGACATTATTGTCAAATTTTCATGAAAGGGTATTTCCTCCCCGGGTGGGATTCGAACCCGCACCCCTCGGGCAAGAGTATCCAAATCCCGGTGCGCTACCAACTGCGCTATCGACCCGGGTTGGGTATTGTTAACTGATCAATGATAGTGTCTGGTTACGTCTGGTATTGTTATCCTCAGTTCCCTGCTCAAGGTATGGTACCTCACAGCGGGTTGCCATCTGATTGATTGGTTTTTAAATGGATTGGTGATGTCAGCCATACCAAGGGGAGTACTGATATAATTAGGGCAGGTGCATTGAGCTTTTTCAGCTTTTTGGCCTCATGTATAAAACAACTGCGCTTCAGCCTACCTGTTCTTGGTTTAGCCTTGTAGATTTTCTTTCATGGGATGATCTTGTAAGCACTCATACTTTTGCGCTGGAAGAAGAATTTTGGTGTTTCTTCTCTCCTGTTGTGACTGTAACCCAGTGGCTCTGATGAATCGGCCGGGTATGAATGTTAGTTAAAGCTTTCCATATACGACAGTTGATGCTTTTAACATACAACAGTTGCGACTTTCCATAAATGATAGTTTGAGCTTTCCATGTACGGCAGTTGAAGTTTTCCATAAACGACTGTTCAGAATTTCCATATATGACAGCTAGAGCTTTCTGTGAACGTAAGTTAAATCTTGTGTATATCACAGTTTTAAGTCTTTCTACGACAAATGAAGCTTTCTGTAAACGTTGGTTGAACTTGCGTACAGCACAGTTAAAGTTTTATGTTTTCGTCAGTTGAGGCCTGCTGTATACGATATTTTTTAATATTCATATATACGACAGTTTAGGCTTCCTGTATTCGAAAGTTGAATCTTCCGTGTATCACAGTTAACGCTTTCAATGTACGACAGGTTAGGCTTTCCAGGTACGACAGTTGAGGCTTTCTATAAATAACAGTTGAGGCTTTTCGTATACGAGAGTTGAGGCGTTCGATATACGACACTTTAAGCATTTATTTACATTCACGACAGTTTAGGCTTTCTGTATTCGATTTGAATCTTTAGTATATTACAGTTGATGCTTTCTATTTACGACAGGTGAGGCTTTCATATACGCCAGTTGAGGTTTTCTGTATTTTCGACAGATGAACCTTTCGTATATCACACTTGAGGCTTCATGAACGACTTTTGTGGCTTTCCAAAAAAAATAATTTTTTTGTGTACAATAGTTGCGACTTCCTATGGACGACAGTTGAGCCTTTATATACGACAGCTGAGGCTTTCCATATATGACAGTTTAGGCTTTCTCTATTCGATTTGAATCTTGCGTATATGATAGGCCAGACTATCTATACACGACAGTTGATGCTTTCCATATAAAAAAGTTGAGGCTTTATGAACGACTGTTGAGACTTCCCATATACGACCGTTGAGACTTTCATAATGTCTGTTGAGGCTTTCAATATACGGCAGTTGAGGCTATCCATATACTACAATTGAGGCTTTCAAAATACGACAGTTGAGGCTTTCCATATACGGCAGTTGAGGCTTTCCAAATACGACAGTTGAGGCTTTCCATATACGACAGTTGAGGATTTTCATATACGACAGTTGAGACTTTCAATTTACGGCAGTTTAGGCTTTCCGTATACGACATTTTAGGCTTTCATTATACGACAGTTTAGGCTTTCCATATACGACAGTTGAGGCTTTCAATATCAGGCAGTTGAGGCTTTCCATATACGATAGTTGTCGATTTTATGAACGACAGTTTAAGCTTTCTTAATTAGTTAGTTGAAACTTCCGTATATATCCGCGGACGTGGGATAGTGGTTTGTATGTCTGACTAGGAATCCGGAGATCGCGGGTTTGAGCCCGGTCGCGGTGGGTCATACCATATACATAAGTTGTCCTCAGGGTTGGAAGTGTCCACGAAACCTATAGTAAGAAGAGCTTGCCGTCGTATATATAACCTTAATATGTGTTTAATACGACCTAAAAAAAAAACAAACAAAAAAAAAACCACAAAAACACAACTACTTCCGTATATGACGGTTAAGGCTTTCCATATAATTGTATATGTACAAATTGAAGGTCAACTGATTCATTGGTCATCACTTTATCTTCTTACTGAAATGATGTCCTTACTCAAATGATAAAATGTAAAATTTATCTGACAGTTTAAAGTTAATTTATGTACGACCTTGTCCCTAGTTTACTGCAGCAAAAAATTTATACAGACTTAGTGTATGCGTAAAGGTGTATAGGAGAACTACAGCTAACTGCAAAGTAAAACGTTCAAAATGTCGAGGAGCGATTCTATATCGAAGGAATTATTTGGCAAAACAAAAGACGGCAAGGACGTATACATGTAAGTAATATTTGGCAACATTAAACTTACACTTCATTATGATCCGTATCGATATACGGTTTACTTCGTTAACAGGTCGTACTCTAGGTCATGCATGTTTTTGTACTTAATACAATGGACTTGCCAATTAATTAATTGTTCAGTACGAGTATTTTTCCGAAAGCTTCCGATGAAGAGCGATTTACAAACGAAGACAAAAATAGACTGTAAATACTGAGTTTGATATATTCTTGCATAAAGGTTGAACTATATACATGTATATTGTTTATATTTTATAATAAGACTCATTGATCAATGTTAAATGAACGTATTAAATCTATAAACAATTGTTTGTTATGGACATTTGATTTTTTACAGTTTCAAGTACAGGTTGTCCACGTAAACATTGCGTATACAAAAATTGCCTGTTTTATTACATACATGTACTAATATAAAGAATTAATAGTTTAGTTAGTTTATACTTATATAATAATCCCAATATTGTATAAAATTTACGTGCATATACACTGATTAGAATAAACGTAAGATATCAAAGGGATGCGTTTAAATCAGTAAAATGCTGTTCATGCATCAGCTTATTCACCTACTTAGTGGACAAGTCCATTGTTTAATGTAAAAAAAAACCACGCAAGACCTAGAATACGACCTGCACTTTACATGACAAACTTATAACAATATATTTCTACATACCATTGAAACTAACTTGAAAAAAGTTTTTGTATATAAACATGTTTATTCATACTAGCACACACTCATGCTTAACCCTACATTTTATGTTTATATACACATGTAAATATGCAGGGGCAGATCCAGAATTTTTTTGCTAGGGGGGGGGGGCTCGAACCACAACCACATTATACACATTTTGCAGAAAAAATTCAACATATTGATAATAAAAACTACATAACCATTAAATCTATGTAACGCACCAAGAAAAAATGCTTCATGCTACTTAATATTTACTTACAAGCAAGAAATACACTAATGGACATGTACATTTTCCAAATTCTAGGGGGGTCCGGCACCCCTGACCTCCCCGCTGGATCCGCCCTTGCGGGTACATTTTAGAAATTCCGGGGGAGGGTGGTACCTCCCACCCCCGCTAGTTCCGCCTATGATATGTATACATATATACTTATACATATTCACAAAAACTACATAACTTACAAATTTATATATTAATGGCAAGATGGACATAGATATTTTTGCTATAAAAATCTAATAAAAGGAGGAAGTTTTTTTTAAATAACAAAAAGATCGAAAAGGGTTCTCTCTCGCACTAATTGTTGTTTGGATTCTCCAATTTTGTTTATGTATTATTTTGTATCTTTTCTTAAAATAAAGCTAGCATTTCTTCTATTTTTTCACGATTACATAGAAAAGCCTTATAGTTTTTTTATATCGCTTGTTTTAATACAGATTATAAAATTACATTTCTGAATACATATGTTTATTTCTCCCTATGTTTGACGGTTAGAGTCTTCTTTTGATTGACTGACGAGTCAAGTTGAAAATTCATCTATAACTAAATACATCTCTTTATTAACGTACAAGTCAAGGTTGTTATTAAACGCGCTATTGTTTCATTAAAATGGTCATAAATAAGAAAAGTTCATCAAATTTCCGTAGATTTGTGTTCTAGCATGATCTAACGGTAGCATTAAAGCCTGTCTGCCTGTCTCAAGCACAGTTATATAGATGTTTTTAACATCTGATCAAGAAAGATCTGTACAAAAAACATAATTATGTATATTCACCCTAAAGTTTGTTTTCGGTAGAACCGGCCAATGTTTATTAGTACATTGTATACATAAACGAGTTGTATATTTTGTATTTATAGATTTGCATTGAAAGCTGGAAATGTCAGTGTGCGAGTTTTAAACTTTGGTTGTGTAGTTAAAGATATATTAGTACCTGATAAAGATGGAAACATTGTTGATGTTTGTTTAGGATACGATACACTGGAAGGTAATCTTTAATTAATAAATACAACAAAAGTTCACTTTGACCATATACTACGTCTTTCTTCGTCACACTCCGTATTTATAGTCACAGTGATGAAATGACCATGTCTTTCTTCGTCCTACTCCGTATATCATGTCACAACGACGAAATGAACTTTCTGTGATCGTCTTATTACGTATTTCCAGTCTCAGCGATAAATGAAATGTCTTCGTTTGTCTTACTCCGTATTCTAATATGTAGAGACGAAATGTGAAATTCCGCAACACTCCTGTTTAACGTACGATCAAAAGGAGTCGTTTTTTTTGGTCACAAGCCTTTTCTAGTCTGTTTAAAGAGTGAACATCCTTGTGGTATGTGATTCGATGTGTGTATGTCTGTGCCACAGGAGCATGGTGGTGTACGGGACGGTTTCTATTTGTAATGCCAGAGACAACTGGTAATGCATTTGTACACGACAGCATTTTTACATCAAAATCAATGGACTAAACAGTGGTATGATCTGAATATAGGGACATTTTTTTCTCCAATTCACATTTAGGACTTAAAAATTGCCCCAAAATCGCATCATTTTACAAAAAAGAAGGTCTTTAGAGCATTTTTACTGTGTTACATAAATTAACTATGATTGAAGTAAATTTACTGGCGGTATATGTGTTCAGATTTTCTCAAAATTTCATTTGTCATTTTTAAACGTCGTATTCAACACATATTTAGGTCATATATACGACGACCAGCTCTTCCTACTTTAGGTTCCCTGGACACTTTTTTATCACCAGTACTAACTTACCATATCACGAGGCCAACAACTCATGTATAGGGTATGACCTACCGCGACCGTGCTCGAACCAGCGATCTCCGGATTCCTAGTCAGACATGCTAACCACTACGCCACGACCACGGCTTTCATTTGTCTAAGAATCTTATGAAGAAGCTGTATAAGGGATTATTTTCTATTTAGATTATGAGACTAACGCTGCCTTCATGGGCGCAATATGTGGACGTGTGGCCAACCGTATAGAAGGTGGAACGTTTACCCTGAATGGTGTGAAATATGAAGTGTCGAAGAATGATCCATTAGGTAATAGCATGTGTCATGGTGGTTTCATAGGACTAACTAGGGTAGGTTCGACTTATTTAACAATAATAAATAAGTAAAAGCCCTCCACCATAAATATATACAATTACACATAACAAAAAACAACAACATTTATCACACATGATGTTAAAAAGTGTGATTGTGCATTTGTTTTCTTATATCAAGTTTATAGGAGCTACAATAATCACAATTTATGATTCATTATCTATTCGAAAGATATTGAATGTTGTTGTCCTGAACATTATAACATGACGCTACTGTTAACCGGACTTGTCATGAATAGTGTAACACATCATCTTTAAAGGGCCCTTAATACACCCCAAAGGGGTCGAACATCACCTTATCTTAGGCAGTAATGCAGACATTGTAACACCGTGTATATAGCATTCATTCGTTAAAACTGATTTGGCAATTCTAGTCGGAAAAATAAAGATTTATCAGAAAGCCGAACTTTGATTGGTGAATTTTTGAAATATTGTTTTAGCATCTAGCACTCTGATTGGCTGATATCACATCATATTGTATTATCCTTTTATTAGAGGTGTTTTGATTGGTCAATCGATGGTACTAAGGTTATATTTACCCATGTTGATGTAGAAGGTTCGGAGGGTTTCCCAGGTGACCTTTCTCTTACCGTGACCTATGAACTTACTGAAGAAAATGGATTAATGATGGATTATAAAGCAACAACAAACAAACCTACTCCTGTTGATATATCCAACCATTTTATGGTTAATCTTTCTGGACACGTGAGTAAAATTATATAATGATTATGCGTAGCAATGTAAACTCCTGTAGCGTGTTCAATTAACCCGAACGTTCTGTACCGTTAGGATCGGGACAGCTCAACCCAACGACAACTCAACCCGAGAAAACTCCATACCTCACTAACGGTTTGAGTTGTTTCAGTTGAGTTGTCTACGAGTTGAGTTGTCCCGTATCCGTGACGATTGCTAACAGTCGTTAACTACTGTTACAAAATTGCCGGACATCGCACAACACAATGTCGCGATGTGCACTTTTCTGCTTAGCCTCGCAAGGGTATCATGGAAATCTTACAAGAATTTAAACATGCAGCTCTCTAAAAATAAACTCTGTGTCGAGACGGATCGTTTATTGTTGTCTTCTTGAAACTGTTGCATTCGTGACGTCATAGTTTCATGATATTGTCATCATTCAAAACAGCTTTATGGACACCTTTTAATTAACAGTAGGCCTACATACTTATACTTTCACTAGGATGATTATTTATATTCCAGGCCGGAGGTTACGTAGGTGATCACGTGCTTACAATGAATAATATAAAATGTATAGAAATGGATGAACGATTCATACCAACAGGTGAATGATTACAAGACATATTTGTTTACAACAATCATTTTATTTGAATATAAAATATATAATATAATTATACTGTGTAAAGAATCGATTATGCAGGCCTTAAACTGTGACAATAATTATTAGAAATACATGTACGTTTCTAGACATGTTTGTATGCAACACCTTATTTTATATACATATAATTGCTTCTTTATTTTGTATATGAACCGTAGCAGGCGTTATTTAACCTTATTTCGGCAGCGGACCGTTAGGCCATGCAAAATCGGAATTCTGTTAAGCGTCAACTCAAATTTGACAAACCTAGGTACCTATTCACAAAACACACGAACAAAAAACGAAAACACAAATATTTTTACGACAAAACAAGCCCAGTGCATTTTTTTCAATGGAATATCATTCTCATAATATGAAATAATGGTCTAAATTTAATATAAAATGACTAGTGTTTTTCCACGTAAAATATTTATTGTATTAATGACGCGGTTACAATTTTACCTGAATTAAATTGTCGTATTGAAATTCCGAATATCTGAACTATAGTAGAATTTTTTTTATACAGATTTAGGACTCTAAAACCTACGCGCACGCGGACGCTTAACAAAATTCCGATATGGCATGGCCTTATATAATGTGATAGTGGCCCGCTGATGTCATATTCAATCGATATCATTAAACGCCTGTGTGGTGGCGTTAACCCGCGTTGTAATTTTCAGGGAGCAAAATAAAATTCGTCACCGCGTAAACAAGTTTTTGACCTATCAAATGTTTAACCATGTTTACTTTTGCATAATATCAAATGTTAAAATGTGCGGTATAATGTTAGAATAAGTTCACACCAATGAGGGTCTGCTAGTCTCCTAACATATAATGAACTTAGCCTTCGGCTTCGGTCCACTATATGTTATAGAACTGACTGGTCGGTCACTATTAGACCAGTAGACCCTTATTGGTGTCAACTATTTCTTATATTATATACCGTGTTTAAAATCAATCATGCAAACATAAACTGTAATAATATTTATAAGACATGTCCTCAGTCCTCCGATTTCGAAATAAAAATTATTCCGCTAGAAAACGGAAATTGTCAAACGACCACAAAGATTGACGGTAAAAGTTGATTACAAGTACACACGTCATTTGCGCGGAAAACAGCCATATTCCACTACGGAAATTAGAATTGTTTTCAGTATAGTAATATATTATCATTTTTTGTATTAATTTAACTTGTATTTGTTTTATAAATTTTATTTGTGCTGTGGGCGTTTTATCCCATAAACAATTACAACAAAATGCATACTTTATATGCAATTTAATGTTACTTTACTGATAAGCTATGGATGGAAACCCAGGTGAAAACGCAAGGATGATAGAATTTCGTTGCGCCAATTTGTAGGCTGCATTAAGCGGAATAAAAATACCCAGAAAGATAGATAGATAAATACCAGAAGCCCGATGACCAGGGGTTATAATTAAGTCAGACAATTTGTATATGCTTGAAACTAAGACTATTAACTGCAATTACTGTTTTAACAATTCAATTATCCTTAATTTTCAGGTAATATTACTGAGACTAAAGGTACCATTCTAGATTTTGATAAACCAGTTGTACTAGATAATGTTTTAGATAAAATGCCAGGAGATTCTGGTCTACATTCAATATTAGTTTTACCTGGAGAGAAAGGTGTCAAGAAAACAGTGGCTAGGTACATTTATAAGATTTATATACTAAGTATTTTATTTGGAAAATAAATGACATTTGTTTATATTTTAAATGTGTTTTAAAGTACGTTCCAGTTAGAATGTACATAGGATTTAAATGATTATTACCCCGTACGAATGATTCATTGAACGCACTTAAAAGGACCCTTTCTTGAAAATAACTAATTCGATTTTAAATTTTAGTACCACATAAACATATTTCGCTCAGTATCAACATTTATCTTTATTGTTAGCAACTTTACACCAGCTTCTAATCACCATTATTATCTATCATCATTATTGTCATCATCCCCAACACCATCATTAACATTATTATCATTATCAATCATCAATTTTGTCATCATCATCAATATCATCATTATTGTCATCATCCCCAACACCATCATTAACATTATTATCACTATCAATCATCATTTTTGTCATCATCATCAATATCATCATTATTGTCATCATCCCAAACACCATCATTAACATTATTATTATTATCAATCATCTTTTTTGTCATCATCATTAACACCATCATCATTATTGTCCTCATCATCGTCATCAACACAATCATCATTATTGCCATTATTATCATTATCAATGTCAAAAACTCCATCATTATAATCATTGGCAGTGTCATCAAATCATCAAGATAATGATAAAAACGAAAATGTTGATGATGTAGCTGATGATGATGATGTTGTTGATGATGATGATGTTGCTGATGATGTTGATGTTGCTGATGATGATGGTGATGATCTTTGTTGTTTTATAGGGCTGTTCATCCAGCTAGTGGACGTTATCTAGAAGTGTCATCAACAGAGTCTGTATTCGTTGCCTATGGTTGTTTCTTTCTTGATTTTCTAATGGGTAATAAGAAAGGTAAAGACGGGCAAGTCTACAAGAAGAATGGAGGTGTTCTCTTTATGCCACAAGGTTATGTTAATGCAATGAATCAAGTAGGTACCTCAACTAATTTGTGATGTAAGAACTAATACTCTAAGTCGAGCGATTTCAGAAACAAGCGCGTTCTGTGTTAGACTGATTAGTACTGTAATGCAATAAAAATCTATGGACTGTGTTTTCGTTTAACCCACCATCTTCCGAGACAAAGGAGTATATGTCTTGTGCAATACTTGGCTACATGCAACCATTCATTACCAGAGTTTGACCTCGAATACCTCGAGCATGAATCTCAATGGGGCAATCTAAGGATGCATTCACGATTTCCTTGTGAGTTGTTTGCGTTGGACGCTATTTGTGACCAGATTAAAACATCTGAAGTGGGTTTAATTGTCTGCTAAGTGCTATGTTGTCTGCTTTAATGAAATTTAGGGTTTTAAAGAGGGGACTTAGAATTGTCTCCCTTTCATTAAGTCAAGTTCATCTACAAATCAATTTAGTAACAAATAGTTCTACTGATCAGTGAGACATTCTACATAATGTATGGGCGTTACTTCTATGTAAATGCCGTGGCATCGTATAAATGCACAACGCGAAAAGATAGTCGTGGGGTCCATATTATCAAGCGTCTTACGACCAATATTAGTCGTAAATCCTCCTGTATTGTTTTCTTAAATTATCGTAAGATTTATAATGATATGCTGCCCTGATGATTGTTCTTTTCGAAATTGACATTTGTTTTGGAAAATGAAACAAAGATACATTCCTCTTTCGAAAAGTGTATCATTTATTGAAATATCTCAATCCGTGATATTGCAATGGTGAAATAAATAAACAATAAAGATATTTTATTTCATTTTCAGCCAAGCTTTCCCAGTTGTATATTGAATCCAGGTGAGGCGTATCATACAACATCGTGGTATAAGTTTGGAAACAACGCTTAATTACTTCATCAATGATCGAACAGTCATACATTTGTTATCATGAAAATAATAAAATAACACTTAAAATATCTCTGATACAATGCTCTCCAAAATCTTCGGACAAAATCTTGTTTTTAGGATAGACTAGTTCAAGTAAGAAAACAACAAACAGTTGGACAGGGATATTTCAAAATAAGCATTAATAAGTTAATCAATGAGTGATTCAGTCTATGTTACTTAAATATGCCTTGATTATTAAGAAATTCTTTGTATGCATGATCAGTTTTCTCTCTCAAAATTTAATTTGTCCAATATTTTGGGAGGCATTGCATGATATTGTATCATACGTAGTCTTTACGTTTATTGCTTCAAGTAAAGGAATACATTTTTGTAATTCAGCGCAAGAAAGAGGTGTTTTGTTTTCTTTTTTAAAATATTTATATATATACTTCAAATAAGATTGTTGTATTATTGAAATATATTCACATTAATCCCACTGATTTAAATACTTACCACAGTGCTTACGTACTCACAGTCGATAAAAAAGATGTCCGTATTTATGAAGGAGGATTATCAAACATAATCGAGTATTTAAATCAGCAAGGTTAATGAATGTGCGGTCTTCAAGACAAAATTTCATCAGGACTGGACCGAATAAAAATTTACTGGACCAAAGATTTTTGTCAAAATATGCAATCAATTTATACGATTCCGCAATATAACATTATCGAAAATTAATTAGACAACAGTGATGCACTCTTAGCCAATCCAATTACGTAAGAAAATGTTTGCTTATTAATAAATCTCATACCAAACTGCTACTCATGCTCCATCCTAAACATTACAGGGCACGGGCGCCTCGTGTTGAAATTGACACACAAAATTAACAAGATTTCCTATCAGTTTCAATGCAAGGGCACCCGATACGGAAATTGATTAATGGAATTGACAAGTTTTCCAATAAGTTACAACGCATAGGAATCCCGTGCAGAAATTGACACATGACATTGACAAGTTTTTCAATAAGTTACAATGCACGGGCGCCTCGTGCAGAGATTGAAACATGAAATTGACAAATTTTTCAATTAGTTACAGTGCATGGGACATCCGTGCGGAAATGATCACATGATATAAACACAGGTCTCCTCAATAACAACCTCAAATATATAGATAAATATAAACAAACAAGTGATTTAAATGAATGAGTCAAAATGACGAATGCAATCATTCTTGGATATCATTTTTAATTTAAGACTGGGTGGGAAATACGACAAATTGTTCCAATTCCAAAGATTTGTCTTTAGCTAGCCAATGGTTCTGTGGTATTTTAAAAACCTACTTTCCTGATTGCAAAAATTAATGACTAACGACACATTTTGTCCCACAATTATTTGTAAAACAGGCCCAACTTAATATGTGTAGTTTCAAATCGAGACAGTATCGTTAATTAGATATATATTTTCTGTTTTGACTCACGATGACGTACGATCGATTTGTAAAAATCTCGTTGATCAATCTCATATCATACAGTTACTCATGCTCTATCCATTACATAAACAATTTCACAACAATTTTTTTATTGAAACATGGAAAATGATGGCTGTAAAAAATGGTGGACAGATAGACGCCCCACTCACATTCTAAAAGTCAGTGGGTCATTGGTCATTCCGATGGACTGGTTCCAAGGTCCACTGGCTAAATTGAAGAATAAATGTGAAGCTGACTGTCAAATAAATTTTCGCAATATATTATATCAATAAATATTCAACATTTCAAAAATAATGATTGTAGCATACAAGTCAGTTGGCGGTTACATTAAAACACATATAACATTCATTTTTTGTTGGGCCTAACGCCGTAACAACACAATGTATAGGTCATATAACGGCGGGCAGTCAGCTTACTCACTCCTTCTGGAAAAGCTATATCTCTAGATTTAGCTGTTAATTAACTACTTGGCGTATACTTAGCCGGTGACTGACTTTTGCCCTACATGATTTAGAATCATTGGTTGGAGAACGAATGGCCGTAGAATATAGAAGCAGAATGTAGAACGTATGACTTTCCTACAAATCACAACATCTAACAACTTGCTTGTTGTTAGAATGAAATATTGGTCGGCTGACTTGTGTTGTGATGATCCTGTACACCCTTTCACAAAAATTCTGACGAAAAAAATGATCGTAAGTCAATTTCATAAATGTTGCAGTTTAAAGTCAGAAGGATAACACTGCACAATACTGCAAAACCTATTATAGGGCCAATGACACTTGGTGTAAGATATACTTATCCAAAGTTTAGATCGAGTTAAATCCCTTTGAAATACGATAAATACACAGAAGACTTGAATTTAGGGCTGCAACGATTCGATTCGATACATCGAAACTCGATTGCAAGGGTGCCGATTCGATTTCGATTTGGGACCCGCGAGTTTTGATTCGATATTGACTTTTATTAGTGTCTTCATAAGTTATAACGATAAAAGCAAAGGCGCGCCTAAAAGTCAAAGTCTACGTTGACACTGAAACTGGGTTTCACTTTGTTACATTTCTGTTAAATTTCCATAACGATTTTATGTAGGATGATTGGAAACTCTGTTCCAAAAATACATTCTATAGTATATGCCCCGATCCTCCGCCACTTGGGTCGGTGTGATTGAATTTTACCTGTTCTGACAAACTGGCAGATTTTAGGCTCCACATGAGCAAGCCAAGTTTTGTTGTTAGTTTATTCATATTATTAATAGTTTTGCATGTACAGTGTATGTTTAACTAATATGTACAATAGTATATCAAGAACTGTATCTTTCTACAATTTATGATCCATGCTGTATTTACGTTTTAAGTCAATATTACATTAATAATACATTTTCGCGACCTTTACATTCGTACCCAATCCATTTCGTACTTGAATAAAGCAAATATCAATTATCATATTTTCGGGTTTTGTGTTAGTTTAGTTTAAACATATTTATTCTCAGAATATCACAAAATGTCAAGAATATACAAAGTTTACAAATGTACAAATAAGATATTCCTTGAAAGGATTAGAACGAAAGAAAATTCTTATATAGTTCTTCTCCTTTTATAAATAATTAAACACTTTTCAGTTTTGTGTTATCCAATTTTAGTAACAATTTTATTTAATTAATATTATTTAGTTTGAAGCTCAAATATATGTATAAATGCATATTTGTAGTAAATTGTATTAATAAAAGAATCGAATCGAAAAAAAAATAATCGAATCGCATTGAATCGACTTTCCGGTGAATCGTTGCAGCACTACTTGAGATTAAAACATTGAAAATTTTGCATTTGGTTATTTTAAATCTGCTCTATTTTTTCAAAGTACCGATTTGAGTACCATTACCAAAACGAAACGGTATTTACCGGAGATTTTCGAAACGATACCATATTAAATACAAATTTTGTATTTAGTATTTACTCTGTGCCACTAGTACATTTAGTCTGATTTCCTGAGCGTTGTCAATGCGAATTTGTTATTCTGAGTGTGTTACATGTAAATATTATTATACACATTATAATTCTGCTGATAGTAACCATGTGTCAAATTACCTTTCAATGGGACTTGCCTTTTGCGCAAAGAGTCGAGTTCACGCTTCAAAATTTGTTTGTTTGTCTTTAACTTCAGTCTGTATAATTCTTTAACGCTGGTTGGAAATGAATGATAATTGATACAAATGGTTTCTTCCTATATTTGTGCTCAGAATGAATTTTACTAACTTTTTTTAATAGTTGTCAAAACGCTCCTGAGATGATCTACAGGAAAACAAGGATTCTGCAAACACATTAAAAAGCTCTTGCTACGCCCCTGAAAATAAAATTACTGGTAAAATCTATACAGAAACAAATGCACGATAGGGCATGTACTGAGTTAAAAACGAAAGTGGATCAGAATCTACACATTGAAGTCGGCTTCCCCCCCCCCACATAATCCAGTTTCTTCCCCTATATATCTTTCAAACCGTCTAATCATTCGATGTATAAAGTCTTCGAGTACATCGCCACACATACTAAACAAAGGAGAAATCAAATTGGTAGTCACTAAGTTAAAAAATGTTCAACTCACCTTGATTAATTTTACCTGTGAAATGAGATGAAAAATATTACCATTCGGAACACCTCGAGTTACAGACGTTTCGACCCCAAGACGTTTTGACCACAGGATTGACGGAGACATTTCGACCCCTAGACGTTTCGACCCCAAGACGTTTCGACCCCAGACAGCATTTTAGGTTAATATTCGTATTTGTATTGTTTTTATGTACATTTTGTATATTTTTGTTAACAGGTAGTTTGAATATCACATCTTAGAAGTTAAATATAATATTTTAGAAGATTTTTGACATGAAAAAGAAACCGATTTATTAGGAAGAAAACAGACGGAAGAAAACGGAAGAGAGAGGAGAGTAATCAGCTGCACCAAAAACATTATATATGTATACTACTTATTAGAACACACAGATTAATATTTTTATGTACTTGAATAATAATAAACAACAGACTTGATATTGTGTAGATTCATGGTTTATGAAAACAGGACCACACTCACGAGTTCATACATTCATTCGTACTATATACATGCAGGCGTGTAACAGTGTGTATAATTTTTTTTTATTTTTTTTTTTGGGGGGGGGACTTTTTGTGACGGCAGCCTGTGCTCATTCATTGGTTATCACTTTATCTTCTCATTGAAATGATCTTCTTACTCAAATGATAAAATGTAACGTTTATCTGACAGTTAAAAGTTCATTTATCTACGACCTTGTCCCTAGTTAACTACGACCTTGTCCCTAGTTTACTGCAGCCGGGAAAATTTATACAGACTTAGTGTATGCGTAAAGGTGTGTAGGAGAACTACAGGTAACTGCAAAGTAAAACGTTCAAAATGTCGAAGAGCGATTCTATATCGAAGGAATTATTTGGCAAAACAAAAGACGGCAAGGACGTATACATGTAAGTAATATTTGGCAACATTAAACTTACACTTCATTATGATCCGTATCAATAAACGGCTTAGTTCGTAAACATTCGTCAAGACTTAGTCAAACTTCTATTAGTGACACTAAGGTATGGATGGAAAAGTAACGATGTTGTTATATAACGAACGGTTTGTAATGCAGATGTAATTAAAGTTGACTTGTCAATCGAAATACCAAGGGTTCGATTCCCGGACAGGTTGTTATTTTTTGTAATTTCGCTAACAACAGTATCATATAAGCTGCACACTGACTTATTTATTACAATGAACTAATTGACTAAATATTAATCATAGATCATTTTACGATTTTGTGTCTCTTTATTATCATACTTTTTTGTATTCGTATTTTGTGACATGGTTTAGGACTGCATGACTTTCATGATAAAAACAACCTTCTAGTTATATGTGTAATACACTGTCGCCGCAGCTCTTTTAAATTATTGAATCCGTGCGCCGTCGTGTACACAAGTATTTGTAAAGCATGTATCGATTATGTTTACATTGCAAAAAATAAGGTTGTATGTGCGATAAAACTCATAGCCTCTTGATTGTGAGGTGGTACATCCTTAGATGCCTCTTCGTGTCCTATTGCTAAACCTTAAACAAATATATTAGTAAAATTACGGAGATTTGTTATGGAAATTCTCGACTATTCATACAGTGCATGTTTAATGTTGTGACATAATACATGAGAGAGCATGTCTATGCATTTTCATTTTTCAGGTCATCGTTTAAACATATAACTGTAAGAACTCATGCGCAACGCCATGGCAACTTAACTATAAACATTCTCAGTTAAAAAAAAATGTTAAACTAGGTTCACATAGTTTAATGTAGTTTCTTCAACGTGGAAAGTTGTTACATATATCGCCATGATTGTAAGAAATTCTTCATTATGTTATGAGTTATCAGTCATCAGACGTTTTGGTCTGATTAACTAGGGCAAACTAAATTTTTATGTCAGAGTTTGTATAAACGATGAGTTAGTATACTATGTTACAATACAGTGGAACCTGTGCTTACAAACCAGCTAGTTAGTCTTACACATATATGTTTTATTGATATATCTACTCGAATGAGTCCTAAGTCCGCGATATTATGGCACAGTTTCAAAGTATATATTCTTATGAAAACACAATTAATTCTTCCGTACGAGTATTTTGCCGAAAGCTTCCGATGAAGCGAAATTTACAAACGAAGACAAAAATAGACTGTAAATACTGAGTTTAATATATTCTTGCATAACGGTTGAACTATATACATGCATATTGTTTATGTTTTATAATAAGACTTAGTGATCAATGTCAAATGAATCTATTAAATCAGTCAACTGATGTATCTGCATCAACTTATATTTCAATCACCTTCCTAATGGTCAACTCCATTATGTAGAGTACAGACCAGATATCATGACCTATGAAACCGTGACCTGTACATGAACGACCTTGCGCCTATAAACATTTTTTTTGTTATGAACATTTGACTTTTCACAGTTTCAAGTACAGATTGTCCACGTAAACATTGCGTATATAAAATTGCCGGTTTTATTACACACAAATATTTAGGCCACAACAACCCTACAAAGATGATCTGGACGTGTGACGTCATATGTCCACCTTCTGTGTAAAAATAATTTACAATAGAGGTCGACTCTTGTCTTATGAATTGAGGTAGGACAGGATAGAAGATTTCCTTTTCTAATAATGTTCATGCTGGAGATATTCGAACAGACTGATTTAAAATGAAGTTGTATTTTGTATTATTTACCAAAAGACTATACTTTCGACACCAAAACGTATACAATGTAGTCTATTTAATTTTATAGGGGTGCTGATTCTATTTTTCCTTCAGGATTACTTAGGTATGCTTAGCAGTTGTATGTTGTTTAGTCTGTAGCATAATTTGGTTAATTAATAATCTTCTTCTTCTTCCTAATTAATAAGACTGTATTTATGCACTTAACAGTTAACAGGTTTTGTTCATTATCATTTTATAGGGGTGCTGATTCTAAAATTCTCATTCAGGAACTTAAGTATACTGAGTATATGAATATAATTATACATATTTTTTATGTTTTTGAGCCCATCCTTTATTTACTGGAATATTAAAACTTTATTTATACACCAAAAGTCAACAGGTTTGGTCCATCATTTTATAGGGGTGCAGAGCCTAACATTTTCATTCAGGAGGATTTAAATTTGCTGAGTAGCTGTTTGTTGTTGATTCCATCTCTTATTTATTTGGTTAATATAGGGATTTATTTTACATAAAAAGTATTTCTTTATAATTTTAGAAGTGCTGATTCTAAATGTTTACAATGATCTTGGAAGTTTTGAAGTTCAATATTGATAGAAATCAGTATATCTTACAGTATGATAATATAGTACAGTTCATCTAAATGCAAATGGAACAAAATACAGGCATTTATAATTTGTATGTATCATATTAAAAGCATTAATTTTATGAATATTAACAACAAGTAATCTTTCTTACAACAAACTACAAGATAATCAGAGCTAAACAGACATTTCCTTGTAATCCAAGGTCAAGATAATCAAAAACCCAGGGGAAAAACTAAATATGAAACTATAATTGAGAGAAAAAAAATAAATACATGCAGTGCTTTTAAAATTGTATCATGTAAGAAAAATAGAATAAATCCATAGTGGTACAGCATCAATCCATGTTTTACATTTAAATATGCATGTCTATATCCACAACTATGATTTAAGTGATTATTGTGGCTTATGCACTTTGAAATAATACAGAATGCTATTCATTAATGTTTTGCTGCATTTAAGTGCATTTTGACTTTAAATAATTGAATATTCATAAAAATAGAACTTTTTTTTATTTTTCGCTTTTCGCTCGCTCGCTCCAATTTTTTTCGGACAAAATCCATACTACTTAAATATTACTTACAAGCAAGAAATAAATACACTAATGGGCATGTACATTTTCCAAATTCTAGGGGGGCCCGGACCCCCTGACCTCCCCGCTGGATCCGCCCTTGCGGGCACATTTTAGAAATTCCGGGGGGTCCGGACCCCCTCCGTCCCCCGCTAGACCCGCCTATGATATGTATACATTATATACTTATACATATTCACAAAAACTACATAACTTACAAATTTATATATAAATGGCATGATGGACATAGATATTTTTGTTATAAAAAATCTAATAAAAGGAGGAAGTTTTTTTTAAATAACAAAAAAGATCGAAAAGGGTTCTCTCTCGCACTAATTGTTGTTTGGAGTTAGGATTCTCCATTTGTGTTTATGTATTATTTTGTATTTTTCCTTTAAATAAAGCTACCATTTCTTCTATTTTTTCACGATTATATAGAAAAGCCTTATAGCTTTTTTATATCGCATGTTTTAATACAGATTATAAAATTACATTTCTGAATATGTTTATTTCTCCCTATGTTTGACGGTTAGAGTCTTCTTTTGTTTGACTGACGAGTCAAATTGAAAATTCACCTATAACTAAATACATCTCTTTATTAACATACGATTTTATGTTGTTGTTAAACGTGCTATTGTTTTATAAAAATGGTCATAAATTTTCCGTAGATTTGTGTTCCAGCATGAATTAACGGTAGCATTAAAGCCTGTATCAAGCACAGCACTATACATGTTAGATAAGATGAGATATGATCAGATAAGATATGTTTATTAATGTCTCACTTTACATGTACAATATAATAAAACAATTATATATACACAATTTCATAAACATGTCAACCTTTCTAAAAAGAAATATGAGAGACAAATTTATAACAGCATTATTCTAAATATGTGCTAAACGATTAAAAACAATTTTACAGATAGATAGTTTTATTTATTTCCATAACATTTACAAATGTATGAGGACAATAATGCATAGTATAAGATGGCAAAACAGTGTGTACAGAAAATCAATACAAAATGAACATAGATAACTATATATAAATATGTCTGAATACTAGTACTTGTATTTAGAATTTCAAGTACGTGGAGAAGGTCATATATATATGACACATTTAGCAACATCAGATTATATGATTACTAATTAATTAGTTACGTGGTGACACTGTAAAACTCTATTTTTATTAAAATGTATTTTACCATTAAGTACTTATCAGATATATGCATACATATATAATAATTACATATATACTTATACATGACAAAATAATGTATATATTTTCAATAAACATTATATAATATAGAATTTCTTAAAATAAATGCATTGTGAATATACATACCCAGGTTTCTAATTATTGCTTTACTTTCTGAGTTAATTAGATCTATACATTTGACCATACTTGGTCTTAACCAATATTTTCTAAGAATGTACTGTTTTCTAAGATCTGTATACATATTACATTCAAGGATGAAATGAAATTCATCTTCTAATTTGTTACAATTAAAACATATTCTTTCATTTACTGGAGTTCTTATTGGTTTAACCCACCTGCCAGATTCAATATGCAGTTTATGAGATGATAGTCTTAAGCGACTTAAAGCTTGACAAAATTTATTTACTGTAAAGTATTCTAAATAAGGTTGGAATCTAAAATTTGAAATATTATTATAAAATCTAGCTCTATCTGAGTTTGTCAGTCTGGAATTCCAGTTTTGTATAAACTGATCGTTAAACCTTTGATTAACAAGGGAAAGGAATACTTTATCATTTCCAACACCCTGATAAGTCCAAGCTTCTAATAAACCCAATGAGCAAAGTAAACTTTTAACATGCAGGCACCAATTTGATTTATTTGGATACCTGTCTAGATCATTTTTTAATAAATTATATATAATATATACATATTTGTTATCTTTCATTTGCAATATTCTTAACCAATATTTAATTATTTTCAATGAGTGAATTGTTTTAAAAGACACACGTCCTAATTCTCCATAAATAAAATCATTTTGTGTGATTTTCTTAACCCCTATAATTCGTTTACAAAAATTTAAATGAACTCTTTCTATAGATAAGTTGTTTGAAAAACCACACACTTCACAACAATAATTTAAAATAGGCGATATAAGTTTATCAAACAGTTCAAGCTTATGTTTTGGAGAAATATATGTAAATTTGAATAAGTATTTATTTAATGTGAACATTGCCTTATTAGCCTGACTAGATAATGTGCTTTGAGCTGTACTTAATGAACCACCTGAAGTGAAAACTATCCCCAAATATGTGAAGTTAGAAACAATATCTACAGGCTGACCATTATAATTAAAAAGTAAGTTTCTAGAATAGTTACCTCCCTTTCTAAAAATCATTATTTTGGTTTTGGCAACATTCACTTTAAGTTTCCATGTTTCACAATAATCATATAATAAATCTAAACTTTCTTGTAATTCTGATGCAGATTTTGAAAAAATAACAATATCGTCTGCATACAGTAACATAAACATTTTAAAATAGTTAACATCAATACCTTCTATATTATTACTTATAAATTTTTCTTCTAAATCGTTTATAAAAATAGAAAATAAAAAGGGAGATAAACACTCCCCTTGTCTTACACCAAGTAAGCTAGTAAATTCATCACTTAAACTATTATTATATTTAACTCGAGATTTTACGGTTTCATAAACTGATTTAATCATATTGAAAATATTTCCTCTCAGCCCTAATTTTAATAATTTAAACCAAAGGCTATCACGAACAACATAATCGAATGCTTTAGTAAAATCAACAAATAATGTGAACAATTTATTTCCCTGGTTGAGAACATGTGATAATAAGCAATGCAGAACAAAAATATTGTCTACTGTATTCATATTTGATCTAAACCCAGCCTGCGCCTCAATGTAGACGTTATAATCCTCTGCCCATGAAGTAAGTCTATTATTTATAATTCTAGTAAAAAGCTTTCCAAGGCAAGATAAAAGAGTGATACCACGGTAGTTCGCTACATCATTAATACTTGATTTTTTGTTTAAAGGGATAATAAAGCCTTCAGACCATCTATATGGGAAGTACCCAACAGTAAATATTTTATTAATAGAGAATATAAAACTGGTAATAAAACATCTTTCCCAACAATAAAGAATTCATTTAATAAAAGGTCTGGACCACCAGATCTATTGTTTTTAGTTGCTTAATTGCTAAGCTTATTTCCGCCTCAGTGATTGTTAAATTTAGCTCTTTAAACATAACTTTATATTCTTGTTTTTCGTAATTTTCAACAAAGTTTAAAACTTCTTCATTTGGAGAGAACCATCTATCTTCAGGGTCGTTTATTGCCTTAAAATAATTTTCAAAGTTTGATAAAGAAATATTACATTGTTTGACTCCCGAAGCTTCCTTTAACATATTCCAATATATACGTGCATTCTTTTGTTTATTAATCAGTAAGTTATCAGTTTTATTTTTATCATAATTATATCTTGCCCTTCTAAGTGTAGATTTATAATCCGAGCGAGCTTTAACCATATGAATTCTATTCGTGTCGTTTTTACACAATCTATATTTATTTAAACAACTATTAAAACATTCTCTCTTAATAAAACAATCATCATTAAACCAAGGCTGGTTACATTCTGTATTACATGAAGAATACACACACTGTGTTGTGTTTAATTTCTTTATAAATGGTTCCGCGACATGGTTAAATATATGTTCAAACTGGTGTATACATTCATCTATACTATTTTGGTCATTGCATGAATTAATATTTAAACACAGGTCCTCAAGAGACGACAAATTTTCAGTGGTGTTTAAATTATCTGTATATAATTTTTTATCATCAGATTTCCATACATATTATTTATATGGAATACTATCATAATTATTGTTTACAGGATCATTATGTATCTGATTACAAACAGCATTAAAACAAAATTCAACATTCATCAAACAATGATCTGACATAATATTTGGATCATCAATACTTAATGATGATATATATTGAAAATCATGATATTTACATAAAAGATAATCTACAACGCTACAACCTCGACTAGTTATACATGTATATTTACAAATCATGGAATCATTACTCACTCTACCATTAGTGATCCGTAACCCGGTATGTTTACAAAAGTCTAACAATGACCTACCATTACTGTTTACATGACCTTTATCTTGTGAGACCCTAGGTAAGTTTATATCAGGTAAGTAGTCTTCAGGTAATAAATCAACATTTATATTATCATATTTAACAAAATCAGGTAAGGTAGATGTACGTGAGTTAAAATCACCAAATAAATAACAATAATAATCATTTCCAGCGACAGATTCAACATATACAATAGAATCCAATAATCTGTCAAAAACATTATTATCAACCATAGATTGTCTACTGCTATCATCAGGTATTATATAGCATAATCCTATATAAAAATCTTTATCAATAGACAATTTATTAGCTGAAATTTTTAACCATAATATGTCATCTTGCGATGTTTAAACAAGTGTATTATCACATACTAAATTATTTTTTACATATATAATTATACCACCAGAATTCAGATAAAATCTTTAAAACTTTGAAAACAAAACACAAACGTTTTGCGATTAAATAATGTTCTACCACAAAAAATAAAACACATATGCTCTATACAGGGATGAAGTCAGGTATTAGTTTAACTATAAAGTATTTTTTTTTCGTCTTTATAAGATGTTAAAACAGGTTTTGGCACTCAAAAATACAATGTCAGCATTTGAAAACAGAAAACACATGTATTCAACATCTGATCAAGAAAGATCTGTACAAAAAAAACATAATTATGTATATTCACCCCAAATATTATTTCGGTAGAACCGGACAATTTTTATTAGTACATTGTTTACATAAACAAACTGTATATTCTGTATTTTTAGATTTACCTTGAAAGCTGGAAATGTCAGTGTGCGAGTTTTAAACTTTGGTTGTGTTGTTAAAGATATATTAGTACCTGATAAAGATGGTAACATTGTTGATGTTTGTTTAGGATACGATACAATGGAAGGTAGTCTTTAATTAATAAATACAACAAAGGTTAACTTTGACCATATTATACGTCTTTTTTCGTCCTACTCCATATTTCATGTAAAAACGACGAGATGCAAGTTATCTTTGTTCGTCCTACTCCGTATTTAATGTCACAGCGACGAAATGAACTTTCTTTAATCGTCTTAGTCCGTATTTCCAGTCTCAGCGATAAATGAAATGTCTTCGTTTGTCGTACTCCGTATTCTAATATGTAGAGACGAAATGTGAAGTTCCGCAACACTCCCGTTTAATGTACGATCAAAAGGAGTCGTTTTTAGTCACAAGCCTTTTCTAGTCTGTTCAAAGAGTGAACATCCTTGTGGTATGTGATTCGATGTGTGTATGTCTGTGCCACAGGAGCATGGTGGTGTACGGGACGGTTTCTGTTTGTAATGTCAGAGACAACTGGTAATGCATTTGTACACGACAGCATTTTTTCATCAAAATCAATGGACTAAACAGTGGTATGACCTGAATATAGGGACATTTTTTTCTCAAATTCACATTTAGGACTTAAAAATTGCCCCAAACTCGCATCAGTTTACCAAAAAGAAGGTCTTTATAGCATTTTTTACTGTGTTACATAAATTAACTAAGATTGAAGTAAAATTAATGGCGGTATGTGTGTTCAGATTTTATCAAAAGTTCAAGAACCGTATGAAGGAGGTGTATAAGTGATTATTTTTTATTTAGATTATGAGACTAACGCTGCCTTCATGGGCCCAATATGTGGACGTGTGGCCAATCGTATAGAAGGTGGAACGTTTACCCTGAATGGTGTAAAATATGAAGTGTCGAAGAATGATCCATTAGGTAATAACATGTGTCATGGTGGTTTCATAGGACTAACTAGGGTAGGTTCGACTTATTTTGAACTTCATTTTGAGGGTTGAATTTATTTTTAGACTTATGGCGATTTCGCCGAAAGGCTTAAGTTATACCACAAATCGAAAACAAAAGACGAAAATGCCTGACCAGTTAAACCTGCGGAGTGATACATGTGTCTCTGATTTACTACGCAGTCAATTTCTAGATGATAAAAGTAGTTCCGCCATCCGTCTCGTCTTTTACTAATCAGTGACAGATTTTTTCTTATATTGATAAGCGTGTAAAAGGTGTGAAGTCAAATCTCGTTAATACACCAAGCAATATACATAGTGATCGATCTAGTGTTATACTTACCCTTTAATATTAACCACAGCAAATCAAAAGTTAACATTCCATGTTGAAAGTTTATGAAGTAAGAGCAATAAAATAATTTATATATTGATATGTGTCTTTAGCAGTTTAATGTAATGAGTCTGCGATCATTAATTGTATGACTTTAGGTTTAAGTTGTTTGGCAGTATTGTACCATAATTATCATATTTAACTACACAAATGAACCGACAGACTTTGTACCTAAAGTGTACAGGGGAAAACTTTACTTCAAGACTTTAAATATGGCAAGAAGAGGAAAAAAACTTTATAATATTGCCAGTAATACAGGGTAGAATAAACACATCACCTGCTGTCCAGCTCGATTCGTACTTGAATCTAATGTGTAAGGAGTAATCATTAGTATGGATGTGTTAGGTTTCAATGTGCGCGAAAGTCTTTCTGTATTTCAAAACTTTTATTAAATGGAGTAACAATAGTGTTTCGTTCAGCCCTCGATTTATGCATACAGTTTGAGTTGGATTCCGATAGGAAACGATCTGATACAATACCTGTCCTATCACCAATTAAATGATACGGTTGTTCAATCAAAACTGAAGCAGATATCAGAAGATAAATACAGTTATGCGTTAGACTAAAGAAATTTAATTTAATTTAATCAATTAACAAAAACGAATGCTTAGTTGTCAACATTCATTTGGTTGGGTTTAACACCATTGCAATACATACTTAGTATAAATCATATCACGGAGGTCAGTCTGGAAATGCTAAATCTATTGATTTAACTGTAAACCAGTAACTCGCGAATTGTTCTGTTAGTAGGGTTGGGCAAATCACCAACTTTTTTTTAAACGGGTGTTTTCTATGGCCAAATGATGCACTGAATCCAAATATGACCTTTAAAATTGTCTCCGGTGACGTTTTAGGTTCACTTTTTGCGAAAATTCAAAATGGCCGCCAAAATGGCCGTTTTGGTTATGTACAACTATTTTATATTTTCACCATAGCTTGTAATATATCATTTTGTAGGTTTTTAAGGATGATAAACATGTTTTTGAGGTTAAAAATAACAAACTATGTATGGGAAGCTATATTTATTGATAATTTATACAATATTTCAGCCAAAATAACACAATTTCGTAGAATAATATCTACTTTAGCATTAAATCAATTTCCTATAAATCTTTTCATAGGTTTTTCAGCTTGCATATTACTATTGTGATACTTATTTCTGCTTTTGATTATATTAATGCTACTAAGAATGAATTTTTATCACCTTTATTAAGTATACACATACTAGCTTTAATGGCAATAGCCAAATTGCATTCATCGAGCTATGCCGCTCTTTCTGTTTTATTGTATAATGACTTTAAACTGCTATTAATAATTAAAACACAAACCATCTACTGGTTTTAAATGCTTTACTGTTTATAGATTTTGATGCATTGCAGATATTGTAAATGTTTTCCTTAATCATAAAATTTAATTTTGAAATTATTCTATTAAGTTGAAGATTATATATCTCAAACAAGCTTGTACTAGCTGTATCTGTACATTTATACATGTATATGAAGTCTTGATTTCATATTTGAGTAAAAAGTTATGAACCTTTAGACAAATATATTCCTTTTCCATAAATGGATATGTTAGAAATAAATAATGACGAAGGCGAAAATAGCATAGTAAGCATATGTAACTTTGATATCGAAGCCAAAATTGACCTCGAGATCTCACTTGGACGAAAAGGTTCTAAAGTAACATGATGCAAGGTCATTAGAAGGACTTCAGACATGATTCTTCTAACTTTAATTTATAGTCTATTGAGACTTTAGGAGCACAGTTTCGGTTGCTCTAATGGAGTTATCAAGACCACTCTATCAGTACAATTTTGAACTTGTTGCAGCTTTTGATTTAGTAGGCTGGTAGTACAATGTTTAAACCATGCAAAAGTCAATGTGGTAGTGGAGTGTACAAGACAATGTACAAATACTTCTATTGATTTCTGTGTCAAGTGCCTATGTATTATAAGTCTTTAGATATGTAATTGCTTATGTGAAAGCTGATACTCCTTCGTGATGTAAGATTAAGGTGAATTGATCTGGCCATAATAACACAAAGGTATTGCGCATTGTTCACCTTCTTTCATGCTATATAATATAAGGTCCATTTAGACATTGTTGTGTAGATTTATACACAATTATTTCCTTTTAAATAGGTTCATTTTCATCTTTAAAGTTGTCATTCAATTTAAGATATCATTAAGCATCTGTCAAGTTGTTGAGATTTGTTTTAGTTTGATGGATTCTAGCCTGTATATTGAAGATTATCCTGTTGTTGTCCGCATGGACTTATAGATATGCTTGTTATCTGTTGAGTTGATTGAGAGCTGATATGTAACATGTAAAGAATAATTGTCCATCACAGGAGTCTTCGGAGATTAAAAATTTTACAATGATAAACTTGCTAAACTTGCAAAGAAAGGCAATCACTATAAAAGCTTACATGATTAAGATATGTTATATGCTCACATACTTGACAGAGTGATAAAAACAAAAGAAAGATATCTATCTGCTGAATTATATTTTGAACAAACTAATATCGGTTCATTCACACGGAAATCAGTTGATTTGCTAAGGATTCACAAACAGAAAAACGATTGATATGTGAAGTAAGATATCTAAGAGCCACAACTGTGTCGCATTTACACTAAATTCGACACATAAAAAAGATAGTAAACTCAAAATGGAAATACTCCCTGAAAACAAATTAAACCAAAAACATAAAATCAGAAAATGATGTTTTGCTTAATATGACAGTGTTTTAAAACAAACTCTTTGATCATGTAGCATATTTTGTAATTGTCTAACAGAATAATCGAAACTATGTACTGTCTTGCCGAAATATTGTATAAATTATCAATAAATAAAGCTTCCACTACTTAATTTTGGTATTTTAATCTCAAAAACGTGTTTATCAACAATAAAAACCTATAAAATGATACATTGCAAGCTATAGTCACAACATTATATAGTCCCGCAAAACCAAAATCGGCCATTTTGGCGGCCATTTTGAATTTTCGCAAAAAGTGAACCTAAAACGTCATCGTAGAAAATTTTAATTGTGATATTCAGACTCAGCACATAATTTGGCCATAAAAAACACCCGTTTGGTTTGCACCTTTTAAAAAAAGTTAATATTTGCCCAACCCTACTGTTAGTGACTGATAAATGCCCTACATGATTTACATTTAGTGTTAGGAGGGAGAATGGTTGTTGAAAATATTCTTTGACCGAGCTCTTGACAATATGCCCCGCCCAGGAATCGAACCCACGACTTCTCGATCAGTAGTCTTGAGGACTGCTGATTGAGCTAACCGACGACTGTCAACAATGAAGATAATTGTGATCATAATTAAATAACTCAAACTAAATTTGTCAGTTCATATCAATGAATAAGCAAAAATGTCTTCAGAAACAAATTTTAATCTTTTTTGTCTTTACGAGAAACGGACATATGTTTCCAGAAAACCGACAACACCATTCAACTGAACACCATGAATATTTTGTACATTTGTTAAAATTGATTTTATTTGACTGGTCGGAAAAATATAGAACTAACAGAAAGCCGAACTTTGATTGGTTAATATTTGAAATAGCGGCCTATTGTTTTAGTATCTTGCACTCTGATTGGCTGATATCACATCACATTTTATTATCCTTTTATTAGAGGTGTTTTGATTGGTCAATTGATGGTACTAAGGTTATATTTACCTATGTTGATGTAGAAGGTTCGGAGGGTTTCCCTGGAGACCTTTCACTTACCGTGACCTATGAACTTACTGAAGAAAATGGATTGATGATGGATTATAAAGCATCAACAAACAAACCTACTCCTGTTGATATATCTAACCATCTTATGGTTAATCTTTCTGGACACGTGAGTAAAATTATATAATGATTGTGTGTAACAATGCAGACTCCTGTAGCGCGTTCAATTAACCCGAACGTTATGTACCGTTAGGGTCGGGACAACTCAACCCAACGACAACTCAACCCGAGAAAACCCATTACCTCACTAACGGTTTGAGTTGTCCCAATTATGGATTGAGTTATCCAGGGTTGAGTTGTCTACGGGTTGAGTTGTCCCGTATCCGTAACGTTCGCTATCAGTCGTTACTGAACACGCTGCTGTACTAGGGATATGACAGAATCTCTGATAGCTGGTTACTGCATAGACCAATGAAGGCGTGCCTGATCAATACGTGATCATGTTACGGTCTGGCAACACGCAGGAGAGTGAAATCAAAAAGCAAATTCCATTCGAGAGTTGGCTCGAATCCCATCAAAAACCTACCCCGTTGTTTCCTTGAGCAAGTAACTTTATCCTTCTAGCTCAGTAATGGAAGAACCAGGAAGCGGACTCGAAAGTGATAAACCTAAGTTGTTATAACTTGTTTCACAATGGTGCTAAAAGTTAAATAAATAAATATACCTTTGACAGTAGACTCATGAATGTTACCTGAAGTTATGAATAATTAATAATAAGTTGATAAACGAGAACAATGCGTTAGTCTATATATATTGTACCCAGTAAGTGTACAGTTGTGTAATGACCTATAGTGGTACACTGGCCTGTCAACATTTTGCAATCAGCTTAATCTCTGTAAACAGATAGTCTATAAACTACTGTTTCAAAATTGCCGGACATCGCACAGCACAATGTCGCGATATGCACTTTTCTGCTTAGCCTTGCTTAGGTATCATGGAAATCTTACAAGAATTTAAAACGTACAGCTCTCTAAAACAAACTCTGTGTCGAGGCGGATCGCTCACAGTTGCCTTCTTGAAACTGTTGCATTTGTGACGTCATAGTCACGTTATATAGCCATCATGCAAAACAGCTTTTATTGACACCTTTAAAGTAACAGTAGGCCTACATACTTATACTTTCACTAGGATCATTAATTATATTCCAGGCCGGAGGTTACGTAGGTGATCACGTGGTTACGATGAATAATATAAAATGTATAGAAATGGATGAGAAGTTCATACCAACAGGTAAATGCTTACAAGACATGTTTGTTTACAACAATCATATTATTTGAATATAAAATATATAATATAATTATACTTTGTAAAGAATCAATTATGCAGGATTCAATCGATATCATTACACGCCTGTGTAGTGGCGTTAATCCACGGTGTAATTTTCAGGGAGCAAAATAAAATTCGGCACCGCGTAAACAAGTTTTTGACCTATCAAATGTTTAACAATGTTTACCATTTTACTTTTGCATAATGTCAAGTGTTAAAATGTGCTGTATAATGTTAGAAAAATTATTCCGCTAGAAAACGGAAATTGTCAAACGACCACAAAGATTGGCGAAAAAAGTTGATTACAAGTACACACGTCATTTACTTCAACCATATTCCACTACGGAAATTAGAATAGTTTTCAGTATAGTCGTATATTATCATTTTTTTGTATTAATTTAACTTGTATTTGTTTTACAAATTTTATTTGTGCTGTGGGCGTTTTATCCTATAAACAATTACAACAAAATGAATACTTTATATGCAATTTAATGTTACTTTACTGGTAAGCTATGGATGGAAACCCAGTTGAAAATGCAAGGATGGTAGAATTTCGTTGCGCCAATTTGTCGGCTGCATTAAGCGGAATAAAATACCCAGAAAGATAGATAGATAAAAACCAGAGGCCCGATGACCAGGGGTAATAATTAAGTCTGACAACTTGTATATGCTTGAAACTAAGATTATTAACTGCTATTACTGTTTTAGCAATTCAATTATCCTTAATTTTCAGGCACTATTACAGAGACGAAAGGTACCATTCTAGATTTTGATAAACCAGTTGTACTAGATAATGTTTTAGATAAAATGCCAGGAGATACTGGTCTACATTCAATATTAGTTTTACCTGGAGAGAAAGGTGTCAAGAAAACAGTGGCTAGGTACATTAATTAGAATTATTTACTAAGTATATTATTTGAAAAATGAATGGCATTTGTTTATATTTTAAATGTGTTTTAAAGTACGTTCCAGTTAGAATGTACACAGTATTTAAATGATTAATACCCCGTACGAATGATTCAATGAACGCACTTAAAAGCACATTTTCTTGAAAATAACAAATTCCATTTTAAATTTCGTTCAGTATCAACATTTATCTTTATCAACTAAGCACCAGCTTCTCATCACTATTAGTAGCGTCATCATTATTGTCATCATCCTCAACACCATCATCAACGTTATTATTATCATCATTCATCATTTTTGTCATCATCATCAATATCATCATTATTGTCACCATCTCCAACGTCATTATCAACATTGTTTTCATCGTCAATCATCATTATTGTAATCATCATCATTAACACTATTATTATTCTTATCCTCATCATCGTCATCAACACAATCATCATTATTGCCATTATCATCATTATCAATGTCAAAAACTCCATCATTATATTCATTTGGCAGTGTCAACAAAATCATCAAGATGATAATAAAAACAAAAATGTTGATGATATTGCTGAAGATGATGATGTTGCTGATGATAATAATGGTGATGATCTTTGTTGTTTTATAGGGCTGTTCATCCAGCTAGTGGACGTTATCTAGAAGTGTCATCAACAGAGTCTGTATTTTTTGCTTATAGTTGTTTCTTTCTTGATTTTCTAATGGGTGATAAGAAAGGTAAAGACGGGCAAGTCTACAAGAAGAATGGAGGTGTTCTCTTTATGCCACAAGGTTATGTAAATGCAATGAATCAAGTAGGTACCTTAACTAATTTGTGATGTAAGAACTAATACTCTAAGTCGAGCGATTTCAGAAACAAGCGCGTTTTTGTTGGCCTGATTAGTACTGTAATGCAATAAAAATCTATGGACTGTGTTTTCGTTGAACCCACCATCTTCCGAGACAAAAGAGTATACGTGTTGTGCAATACTTCGCCACATGCAACCATTCATTACCAGAATTTGACCTCGAATACCTCGAGCATGAATCTCAATGGGGCAATCTAAGGATGCATTCACGATTTCCTTGTGAGTTCTTTGCGTTGGACGCTATTTGTGACTAGATTAAAACATACAGTCTGAAGTGGGTTTAATTGTCTGCTAAGTGCTAAGTTGTCTGCTTTAATGAAATTTAGGGTTTTAAAGAGGGAACTTAGAATTGTCTCCCTTTCATTAAGTCAAGTTCATCTACAAATCAATTTAGTAACAAATAGTTCTACTGACCAGTGAGACATTCTACATAATATATGGGCGTTACTTCTATGTAAATGCCGTGGCATCGTATAAATGCACAACGCGAAAAGATAGTCGTGGGGTCTATATTATCAAGCGTCTTACGACCAATATTAGTCGTAAATCCTCCTGTATTGTATTCTTACATTATCGTAAGATTTATAATGATATGCTGCCCTGATGATTGTTCTTTTCGAAATTGACATTTGTTTGGAAAATGAAAGAAAGATACATTCCTCTTTCGGAAAGTGTATCATTTATTGAAATATCTGATTCTCTGACGTTGCTACGGTGATGTAAAATAAACAATAAAGATACTTTATTTTATTTTCAGCCAAGTTTTCCCAGTTGTATATTGAATCCAGGTGAGACGTATCATACAACATCGTGGTATAAGTTTGGAAACAACGCTTAATTACATCATCAATGATCGAACAGTCATACATTTGTTATCATGAAAATAATAAAATAGCACTTAAAATATCTCTGATACAATGCTCTCCAAAATCTTCGGACAAAATCTTGTTTTTAGGATAGACTAGTTCAAGTAAGAAAACTACAAACAGTTGGACGGGGATATTTCAAAATAAGCATTAATAAGTTAATCAATGAGTGATTCAGTCTATGTTACTTTAATATGCCTTGATCATTAAAAAATTCTTTGTATGCATGATCAGTTTTTTCTCTCAAAATTTCATTTGTCCGAGAATTTTTGAGGGCATTGCATGATATTGTCTCATACGTATACTTTTATTGCTTCAAGTAAAGAAATACATTTTGTTGTAATTCAGTGCAAGAAAGAGGTGTTTTGTTTTCATTTTTTTAAATTTATGCATAAACTTCAAACTTAGAGTGTTGTATTGTTAGAATTAATTCACATTAACCCCACTGGTTTAAATACTTACCACAGTGCTTACGTACTCACAGTCGATAAAAGGAGATGTACGTATTTATGAAGAAGGATTATCAAACATTATTGAGTATTTAAATCAGCAAGGTTAATGAATGTGCAGTCTTCAAGACAAACTTTCATCAGGACTGGGCTAGGTATACTGGACCAAACATTCTTGTCAAAATATGCGATCAATTTATACGATTCCGCATCATAAAATTGTCTAAAATGAATTAGACAACAGTGGTGCACTCTTCAATGAAGTAAATAAATGTTTGCTCATTGATAAATCTCATACCAAACTGCTACTCATGCTCCATCCTAAACATTACAGGGCACGGGCGCCCCGTGTTGAAATTGACACCCAAATTAACAAGCTTTCTAATCAGTTACAATGCAAGGGCGCCTCGTGCAGAAATTGACACATGAAATTGACAAGTTTTCCAATCAGTTACAACGCATAGGCATCACGTGCAGAAATTGACATATGAAATTAACAAGTTTTTCAATAAGTTACAATGCATGGGCGTCTCGTGCAGAGATTGAAACATGAAATTGACAAATTTTTCAATTAGTTACAGTGCATGGTACGTCCGTCCGGAAATGATCACATGATATAAACATACGGTCTCTTTAATAACAACCTCAAATATATAGATAAATATAAACAAACAAGTGATTCAAATGAATGAGTCAAAATGACGAATGCAATCATTCTTAGATATCATTTTTGTATTAATTGTGTTAACAATGAATACACTGGTATGACAAGATCAATAGTAGTATTCTGATCAGAGTCCAATTCAATCGCCGATACCTAACAGCACCCAAGCCAGAATATTCCGAGACAAAGTAGTTCATGATTTGCAACATCACACTGAAACTGATACTTTATGTATTTCTGCGCGAGAAATTGACCAGACGCTCAGTATGACGTCCCAGAATATACTTGAAGCGATTAACTTGTAACAGAGATAAGAAACATTATTGCATATGTTACTATAAATAGTAACAAAATCGACGAGAAAGTGCGCCAATATATCCTCAATGTGGGCAATACATTCCGGTATTGAGCAAGTGTGCCAAAATATCGATATTTGGCTCACTTCCTAGTGTGCCAAAAATCGATATTGAGGCAACTTCCGGTCATTACGCACCTGCAGTTTAACAACGGCAGACTTTCCGCACGTGAAATTCGTACGTAATTAGCAACATATGTAATAAAAAGGTTACGAAACAGGGCAGGTGTGCCTTAAGTCGATATCGGCACGCTTTCCTCGGCATTAGCCCTCGGGCTATAGCCCTCGGGCTATAGCCCTCGGGCCAATACCTAAGCAAGTGTGCCGATATCTTTCTTAAGGCACACTTGCCCTGTTTAATAACCTCTACTTATACAGTATACATTATTATATTTGCTGATTCCCGCGTATTGGGTTTGTTTTAAAGGTTAGTATTTCCGGACTGTAACTGTTCGGGTCGCGTGCAATTTAACCTGAATTTTACGGCGCATTGGATGCAAAACAGATAATATGGTTGTACAAAACTATTTTATACTATTATTAAGCAGAAATGTAAAATATAAAATCTATTCAATAAAGAATAAAGGCTTATGATGGAAAAGTTTCATTTCACCAAAGTGTAATCTGACAAGAACTGGAGAGATTAAGGAAATTTTCCTGAATAAAAACTGTTAATACAACATACTCATTTTGAAAAAATACAATAACTGCATTTAACTTAGATATATTAATTATATAAATGATAATTGTTATACTATCAATTAATGTATTGAATATATTATTTGTACTTGTTACATCAACATAATTTATGTTTGGAACATTTATTACTTTTTCATCAAAGTAACTAGTTTGTGTGTAATAATGAACTCTGGTATTTAGATAAATCTTAGTAAAACACTTTGAATCTTAACATTTGTTTATTTTCTTACAAGATATAGATAATTTGTGCATATAAAACACTTTCAACTATTTTCCAAAAAATAATCCCATTCACTTGACTACATTAACCTCTTTGTTAAATCAGATAATCAAATGAAAAAAAGAAATATAATTTATCAAACAATTTATTCTTAATTATAACTGTAAATTTTAACATTCATCATTAAACACCATCAGTGCTGGTAAAATTAATTTCTAAGACATTTATGATAAGCAGAAATGGGGTTTCAATACATTATTTTCTGTTCAGTTACTATATAAATCATAGAATAGCAGCAGGGTGTTTGTCAGACTTCACTCAAAAATGTGCACTACGTAGCACACATAACAGATAACAATGACGTAGTTTTAAATCTCTCCTATATTAGTTTTTTGACACGCAGACTAATTAAACAATGTGATAGTCATATTGTAACAGTTCATAGCTTTGACTAATTACAACAGTAATCATAGTAATAAGTAAATTCAATCGTTCATTATTGTAAATGACTCAAGCGGATTTTTATTGTGAAGAGAGTATGAAAAAAACATGTAATCAACACCATTAATAATTTCTACGGTCATTCTGCCTCCTTCCACTGATTCTAAATCATTTAGGGCAGTAGTCAGTCACTGACGAAGTATGCACCTAGTAGTTTGTTAACAGCTAAATCCAGAGATAAAGCCTCTGCAAGAACAGTGAGTAGGTGGACTGACCGCTGTGATATAACCTTTATATATAAGGTGTTGCTACAGCGTAAAACCCAACAAAAATTGAGTAAATAAAAAACAATGAATACCCCAGTACTTTCAGTGCTTTGATTAGTTTTAGACTGAGTGGGAAATACGACAAATTGTTCCAATTTCAAAGATTTGTCTTTCGTTAGCCAATGGTTCTGTGGTATTTTAAAAACCTACTTTCCAGATTGCAAAAATTAATGACTAACGACACATTTTGTCCCACAATTATTTGTAAAACAGGCCCAACTTAATATGTATAGTTTCAAATCGAGACAGTATCGTTAATTAGATATATATTCTCTGTTTTGACTCACGATGACGTACGATCAATTTGTAAAAAACTCGTTGATAAATCTCATATCAAACAGTTACTCATGCTCTATCCATTACATAAACAATTTCACAACAATTTTTTATTGAAACATGGAAAATGATGGCTGTAAAAATGGTGGACAGATAGACGCCCCGCTCACATTCTAAAAGTCACTGGGTCATTGGTCATTCCGATGGACTGGTTATAAGGTCCACTGGCTAAATTGAAGAATAAATGTGAAGCTGACTGTCAAATAAATTTTCGCAATATATTATATCAATAAATATTCAACATTTCAAAAAAAAATGATTGTAGCATACAAGTCAGTTGGCGGTTACATTAAAACACATATAACATTCATTTTTTGTTGGGCCTAACGCCGTAACAACACATGGTATAGGTCATATAACGGCGGGCAGTCAGCTTACTCACTGTTCCTGGAAAACCTCTATCTCTTGATTTAGCTGTTAATCAACTACTTGGCGTATACTTTGCCGGTGACTGACAACTGCCCTACATGATTTATAATCATTGGTTGGAGGAAGAATGGCCGTAGAATATAGAAGTAGAATGTTGAACGTTTGACTATCCTACAAATCACAACATCTAACAACTTACTTGATGTTAGAATGAAATATTGGTCGGCTGACTTGTGTTGGGTGATCCTGTACACCCTTTCACAAAAATTCTTACGAAAAAAAAGTTATCGTAAGTCAATTTCATAAATTTTGCAGTTTAAGGTCAGAAGGATAATAAACAAAATTATGATATGATATTCAAAAGCAATACAATATTCTACATAATTCAATGATATTTGGAATTGATAGGCCAAAACAATGACCATATTATAATGTTTCTTGTTTTTGATTTACGATGATTTTGATCGTAAGAATTTTTATGAAAAGCGCTAGTGTGGTTCTATACATACACGGTCATGGCATTTAGTGTACACAAGTGTCTTGTACATACCTACCTGAGGTGCGTTCAACAATGCGAGCGCTCGGGGCGACATCGAGCGCTCTCGCTCTAAACGCGGGCGCCTGCGCGAGCGCTCGCGATTCAGCTCGAGAGATGTTTCGCCTAGACATCAAAGATGGCACCTGAAAAAAAATAAATTTTTATCTCAAAGAATTATCCCTGGAAAGAGGGACGCAAACTTGTGTGTTACTTGTTCCACACGACATATCCACGCAATGCATATAATATTATTTATTTGATATAGTAAATTGTGTGTAAATGATTCAAATATGCTAAAAAATGTTAAAGATTTCATATATCAGCAGAAATAGTAGTTCCCCACCCGCTATTTTCTTAATGTACTGTTTGACGCCATCTTGGATTTTACAGCGAGCGCTTGAAGTCGTTCAATAGCTTAACAAATCGCGCAGAAGGCACTCGCTCGAGTGCTCGCATTGTTGAACGCACCCCTGAATCTTTTTTAAGGTAGCAGTAATTTAAAATCAGTGACCTTCTAAACACTTACCGATCTCGAATACATGTACTTTCAATGATTAATCTATCTAATAACCAACTAGAAGTTTTTTTCTTTTTGAGATAAATTCGTATTCAAGGTTGATTTAAATTTTGAAAACTGCGATCTAACAAACTGGCAACACAGGAGGTTTTTGTACTCTTAAACTGGACATGTACAACTGTTGAATGATTAAGGACACGTGCTCCGAGTACATGATTTTACGTCATTTAATTTATGACTCTTAAACCTAGTAACACCATTTCTCCGAAAATCTCCTTTGATGTTTATTTGTCATTCATATAATTGATGCCAAGTGCCATCGCACGCGCTAAAATGCACACGACATAGTAGTCAGTTCCGGTTTGGATCAATCAAAGCACTGAAAGCATGGCCGCAGTAAAGTATTTGTAACAATCGGTAGTTGAAGTGTGTGGTTTTAAGTAATTGCTCATTGGCTAAAACATAAAAGATGAAAGAAAACACGAAATGATGAGCTTACTTACAGCAATGAGTCACCAAACTAAACGAGATATAGTGCTGAGGATCATATCCGGTTATATCCGGTTATATGACTGGTACATTTCAACAATTTCCGGTCGTGACGTCACACAATATGAAAAACGTGCTCAGATTGGACAAAATGCTAATTGTTCATAAAATATTAAATACATTGTACTAACTGCATTACGTGTAGTTAACCTAAGTGGAAAGACGAATTTTATAAACAAACTAAAATTAAGGAAGAATATCAAGGAAGAAGCCTAAATTTGAGACACGCGACTGGATATATAAATGGAGCAGCATTTACTTGTAATCAAAATACATCTGCGACTCTTATGAAACATTTTGATAAAAACGGTGCAGATTTTATTTAACTAAGAAGGACTTTAACAGTGTTTAGTGTTATCAGGGATTCTATTATAAAAAAATCCCTGGTGTAATATTTGAATAAAAGGGACGAAAATTTTATTTCGGAAGTTATAACTCTACAAGATGGATTTTCCAATCACTTTTTGGTTGATGGTTGTACTTTTGAGTCTAGGGTTTATTTGTAACATGGTGAGTTTTGCGGCGCCATTCTGGAACCAAGTTGATTCATTTCACTGGGGATTATGGCAGATGTGTTCTGAAACAAATGGTTGTGAAGCAGTTAGTACAGAAATACTTACAGGTGAGGAAACTGACTGATCTTAAAAAATAACAATAACATTTCTGGTCGATAGCGCAGTTAGTAGCGCACCGGGGTTACAATACAGTGTCTCGAAGGGGGTAAGAGTTCGAATCCCACCCGGGGAGGTTATACCATAATTTGAAAAATTGACAATAATCTCAATTATCCTCCATTAATAAGGTATATGGAGAAGTTTACAGCCTTGTGGAAAGGTAGGTGAGTACTGGTTCTAGACAAAAGTCCAGAAAAGCTTGGTTAGGCGCGCTCGATGCTGTTAAATAACCTACATTGCGTAGACACGGCTTATAGCCCAGCATAAAAAATAACTAGGAAAGAAGGCTTATTGTTTATCAGCCATTGCCTTAAAGTTCTCAATCACTATCCTAGTTTATCATGTTATATAATAATGGGCACAATAATCAACTAGCCAGATTACATGATGAGAATATTTTTCACCAGCCCGACTTAATTTTCACTTGTCCGGGGCTTAGAAGAGTTTGTTTAAGCGGTGACTCATTCACGTTAGGTCGCCATCTTAGCCTTTAAGCGTTCAAATATTGATCGTCCAGAAACAGTAATAGTGCTCCAACACTCGTTTTTCTGGAGCAGACATTTTGTCTGACCCGTTATAATAGTTATAATCATATAAGTCCAAAATTGATTGACAAACAATTTATTCCGATTTTGATTGCATAATGACATGATTTAAAAGACAGTACATTTCAAATAGCCATGCCAATGACACGTAATTTGTATTTTGTTAGTACCATTTATGAAGGAGGTAAATCCAGCTTCAATATTTATTAATGAATTTTAAATAATACAGAATAGTTGACACAAACAGTTCTTTGAAAAAAAGTACCATGAATACCACAATAATGTGTGGTTTACTCAAGGCTTAGTTATGTTATTATACGCTGATAAACTAATGCTGATTTTGAATTTTGCACAGCTGACCATTTGTTTCTTTTCTTTGGGTAAATTTGCATCGGTTGATCATACGAACATAATCTCGTGAAAACCGTTTTTAAGAGGCAATGTAAATAAATCAAAGCGCTGAAGGCACTGACTTTGTTCGTGTTTGATATTTGTGTAAAATTCTGTTTTAATTTCCTACATTTGGCCCTATGAATGTCTAAAAAGAGACACGTTATATTGCATAAAATCACAATCACTGATAAGACGTAGAAAACCGAAGTACAACCAAATGTGGAAAAAAATGTTAAATAAACTATACATTCTTTTTTGGTTGGAATTCACGCCGTAGCAACACATTGTATTACATGTATATATTATAACGTCGGCCAGCCAACATTCTCTCCGTACCTGGAAAGGCTAACTCTGGATTTTACTGTTACTAGGCACATACTTAGACAGCTGCCTTGCATAATCTAGAACCAGTGGTAGGAGGTAGAATGGCCGTAGAAATTATTTCACAACCAAACTCCAAGAAAGTAAAACTATACCTTCATTTGTTTGTACCAAAATGAATAATAATTTAAATATTTATATTTCAGACATTATGTTGGTAGGACGTGTGTTTATAACTATTGGTTTTATATTACATGTATCATTGATAGTATTACTTGTAATATATAAGTTTTGGAGAGAGAGTATACATTTACTGACGGCTGCTTGCATTGTTTCATTTTTATCATGTAAGTACATCCATGTTTTACTTTAGTTATTAATAAGTAACTTCCTTTAGACGGAAGCTATGTATATTTTATCAACTGAGCTATCTTGATGATTATTAAGATCGAAAATATGTCTTAAGTATAAAAATGTCGTATATTCGAAGGCAGGGGCGAATCCAGAATTTTTTTTAGAGGGGTGGGGGTACGAACTTTTTCGGGGGGGGGGTGTCCAAACTTTCGAACCACAACCACATTATACACATTTTGCAGAATAATGCAACATATTAATAATAAAAAGTACATAACCATTAAGTCTATGTTAAGCACCGAGAAAAATTACTTCACGCTTCTTAAAATGACATGCAGTCAAGAAATACACTAATGGACAGGTTCATTTTGGAAATTAACATTTAAAAGATGGACAATTAAATGTTATATTCCTATCTATTCTTGTATTTGTTCTTTCTCGCTAAAAGTCGTAATCACGAGGTGGAGATTACGTGACATCACTTACAGAGTCACGTGACGCATTTATTTACATAATTTTCCATGAAATTAAGTATCAAATATCGTGTATTGATCCTTTTCAGTGTCCACATTATTTATTGGAGCTGTATTATGGATGTCGTCCTCCAACACGACGTTCACGTGGTGCTACTATCTATGCTACATCAGTGCATTCATGATCTCGGCTTCCGGTGGAACAATTCTTTACATCAGACGATATAAAAGATTTAAGGACAATAATGAAGACGTAGTGGGCGGGGAATAAGTAAAACCATTGAGATTAAGGTCATGGTGATAACTGATGAACGAAAAAAGGAGAAAAAAGCTGATCGCTTCAAAGACAAGTACATGTAAATGTTTAATGGCGGCCATTTTGAAAATGTGCTGAGTCATGAATGAAAGCGTGGTTTCCGGTTTTACTTATTCAATGGCAACAGGGGAATCCATGAGTACTCGTATCATGGAAAAACATTTTACAGATTTTGATACAAACTAGGCTTATGTATGGTATAATGGAGAAATCAACAAATTTAAACTATTGAATAGGTTTAATAGCCAAGTTTTTAAAGGTACTAAACAAAACAGGAAGTAGAATGTGGTACTGGTTTCTGGCTGTTATTTTTAACCGGAAGTGGTTATCGGTACCAGCGTCTATATTTGTTGAGGAAAGCTTGGTAAGATATGTTCTGTGTTACACGACCAGTCCGACGTTTCATCTCCATGTAGGCTATTATTGGATCTGACATTGATACGTTCATGTTTTTTATAATGTGATCCAGACCAATCAGATCTCGTATTCTGGCACTGATCTCCTGAAAGTACAAAATTTTAGACATTTTGCAGAACTGTGTCAACAATGTTAGTCATTCGGAACACCTGGAATATTTATTAAATGAATAATATCTAAAGGGTTCGTGGGGGTGCACAAAGAATATAAGCATGATTAGGCGAAGCTCGTAGGTGTTGTGTAAATAGTTCTTGTCGTACACATGTAACCACACATCTTTGTAGAAACATTTTGTATGTTGTATTATTTGTGACTGAATATTGTTCAGTAATATCATTGAATTGAGTATTTGAAATCTAAAGACACAAGACGAAACATTAATCTTCGCCTAAACACCGGTTGAAGCATGTTGTTCGGTCATGTGACTCAAAGGGTTTTTTGTGTAAATTGATATGCATGAAAAAATGTTGCTACAGAGGCTTACACAAAGACTGTCATAGGATTTAAATGATTTTTTATGATTCATTATATTTAATATTTTGTTTGATTGTTTTTGTTTATTTTGTTATTAAATTTGTGTGTCTGTATTTACTTTTTGTTCAGTAAAGTGTTTATAGAAAAACAAGAACAATTTGGCACTTATAAGTTAATACAAACGAGTTAGTAAAAATGACGTGTGAGAGCATGAAATAAAAGGATCAAATTCATACTAATCTATGTAATCTTGATGTCTGATGCTACATTGATGGAAAGTTATCAGATCTTTGTGTCGGTTATATAATGCCTGGTCTGACATACCAATTATCTGAACTACATAGTCTACATGTAGAAGCAACGGTTTAGTGGTAGGACGTGCACTTTGGAGGTCTCTTGTTCAAACAACTCTAGGAGCACAGATAATTTCCTTTATCTAAAACAAATTTGCCTGCGATTGTTTCACTCCATATAAATTGGTACCGAGAACAATGAAAGATAACTCTTGCAGTCCTTTAAGTACAGTAATACGATATTTATCTCCCTTGAATCGGTTATTCTAAAAAGCTCCATGAAACGTTCAGTAATCGCAATGTAGACTTCTATTCATAAAGTCTCGAAGGACGTATGATGTATGATATAACACACACATTACGATAAAATATTTCATCCTCAAAGAATATGAAAGAGATATAAACAAGAACTTAAAGTCTTGAGAGTTTAATTTGAAGTCAGAGTGGTATGGTATAGTCCGATTTTATCCGGTGAGCCGTGGCTGCAACTTTGTATTTTTAGGTTTTTGGAACATTCCTACAAAAAGGTAACACAGCTTATTTAACCAATCAATTGATTACTACTTTACTGCAATAGAACACGTCTACTTAACGTGACTCCTTGGTCGTGGCTGTCAGACACTATAATTGAGATGCAATACTTTTTAATTTTGCCTACTATACCATATATGCTTACCTGAGATACGACGGTAAGTACTGATTTTCTTATATCATTTATTGGTTATGCCTATCGTTGAGGTTATGAGTGGACTCTTCCGACCTGTCACGGCTCACCGAATAAATCGGACTGTAGTAAGATTAATAAATCTATACATTATTTGATGACAACAAATAAACGGTACGTTTTGAAATGTAATGAGGTGAGGTCTTGAAATAATAATTTCAAAATTATTTCCTTTTTACGAAATTATTATTATTTTGTTCAAACACAAGAATTAATACGTATAAACGAAATAATAATTTCGTAACAACTGTATACTAATTTCGTAAAAACAAAATGATATTTCGTAAATAGGAAAAAAATATTTCGTAAATATGAAATAATTAATTCGAAAAAAAATCGTAATTATAATTTCGTAAAAAACGAAATGATATTATTTCGTTTGAACATAAAATAATTTCGTATTAACGAAATATTATTTCCTTTAAGCGAAATAATTGTGAAAATAAAAAAGTGTTTCAAAATGTCACTTTAGCTGCTCCATGCAAAAAGGTTCTCATACATTGAATACTTAATAAAATCATTTAAATATCGTTTTAGGGTTTCGATACGATACAACCCTTACGATACGGTTCTACGATATATCGGTTTAGGATACAGACCTTGGCAGCATATTATCAAAAATCTTACGATTACTTAACAATACAATATAGAAGGATTTAAGACAAAAGTCGGTCGTACGACCGTTGATAATACGGGCCCCTTATTATTACTACACGCTTAATCCGTTTCCAATAAACTTGTTTGTTCTCTATTTGACCAATGATTGTTTATTCGTCAAAATGTTCTTTAGCAGCATATTTTAACCAAATTACAGAATATGGAATTCAGGCAAATATTTCAATAATTCAGTCTGTATTCATTACACAGCTTGGTGGAAAATAATTGCCATCTTGGGTCAAATTTGATCAGTTTTCAATAATATTGTACGTAAACAATGAGTTACTACAGCTTTAAAAACATTGACGTATGAATAATTCATATTAATGTAATATAAAATGTCACGATTTGTTTACGCGCGATTACCACTGCGCATGCGTGGATAGCCATTTACATCCGGGCGTCTGGAAATACTAAATGTAACGCATACAATTTACGATCTGAGCGTACACCAGTGAGCAATTAAAGTTAAGGTTTGAAAATACCTTCAACCTGAGCTGGTGTTCATACGTTGTTTTTAGGACAGCACAATTAGAAATAAAAATATTCATTGCGGGATTGAGTTGGAAACGCCTCAAAGTGACAGAATTACCCTAAGAATGATACTGGACGTGGAGCCCCGACAAATAACTGTATTTTAAAGATAACAATAAACGCCATTGTAGACTATGTGATTAAAAAAGTAAACGTTCGTATAGTTGGAAAATTAAAGCCATTTTACATCTTTTACCCTTGTTATGAAAAGAATTCACAATGTTATACATGTACCGGTCTAACAGATACATGAAGACTCACACTGACATACCGTGGTTTCTAAAAGTTCCTGGATAAATATTGCAAAAAGGAGCATGCTTACTACACGTAATTTTACTTTAGATAAAGCATGTTTATGTAACATAGTTTGAATAATGTGTTTATACACTTAGTCTTATTAATCATTAAGTTAGCATTATGATATTGTTTCACAAGTTAAAATATCTTTGAGATCGTATTACAATATTTTTCAATTTAAGAAAGATAAAAGAATTCACTAAATGTCATTTCCCCTTTCCTATTAGAAAAGCATATAATTAGAGACTTTAGTCAGTTATCTTTTCCTGATAAAATCTGAAGCAATCCAATTGGTAAGTAGGTTCTTACAGTTGGAATCATTGGATTTTATCATTGAAGTCCCGTGTAAGGATTACAAAATATTTCATCTAATATCTTTCTTGTTAATGAAGATATTTACAGAGGTAATGAAATTAAGATAGTTCTTTGCCCTAAAAATACTTAGCTTGAATTTCAAACAAATTAAAGGATTTACAAAAAAGTTATTTAAGAATGACTATGGCAAAGTGACATTGAAAAGTAAGGGTAAAATCCGAGTAATCCAACTAATTGGACCTACCTATTTGAAAAGTATAAAAGGGGAAATAACTGACTAAAGTCCCTTATTACATTTAGTAGTCTATGTTTTTCTCCAACGTGCTCGCCACATTGATGACTGTATCTTATGGTCATCGAACGACTGGTATGCACCTATCATTCCTCAAATGGAGCCTAGCGGAATTATGGCTCCATCGCAGGTACCAATCACCACCAAGGTGACCAGAAGAAATCGCTGGTGCACTGCTTGCTAAAGGAAATAAGCATTGATCTAGGTGGGGTCCCAATCCGTGTCTTCTTGTTCCATAAGCACACGTTCTACCAATTGTCCATAGCTTTTATATACAGAGAATTTGCCGCACTTAACTATAGACTGAATCACTGAAGATGAATTTAAACTAGAGTTGTCAGCCTCTTGAGGCCTTACATGTGCATGATTGAGTATTGAATGGGAACATGATTTCTAATCGATATTTGACTTATTGATTTGTTAGATATTATCGTGTTTTGTTGTGTGAATCATCGCGTGTGTATGTTATAGACATGTGGAATATCATGCAAATATCTAGCTTGTATATACAGTACCATCCAAAAGTGCTCAGTGTTTTTTGATAAACCAGTGCATTTAACCATAAAAAGAAACAATTAGTCATCTGAGTAAATATTCCAAAAATTCCAAAATAAGCATTTATCAAGACATGTTTTAACTATGTTACATGTAAGCTTTAATAATAATACGAGTACATGTATATCTTTCAGCATGCATGATAGTTTTTTTTCAAAATTGCATTGGTGCAAGAACTTTTAAAAGGACACTGTATATCATTGTCCACTTAAAAGATAAATGAAGCCGATGAATGAAATATAGTTTTCATATTATAAGACGTTTTATGTAGATTATAATAAGTGAATAAAGACATGATTCATAATAAAATTACCTTTATATCATCGAAATCAGTAATACCAATCTGTGGAAGTCTGGAGGAATCTAAGATTGTTAAATGTCTACCAGTTATAAAATTCTTTACTATACATTCCTGAAATAAAATGTAAAAGCCTTATATATAAAATTTATCAATCGATGATTACTTGTTTACAACAAATATATTTCCGATGTAATAGCCCCGGACTCATAGCTCTGGACTCATCGCCTATTTTTAAAACTCGTACCTTTGAGGAAATAACCCTAATATCGTCGCCGAATTAACCCAAATCTCAAGCGGAAATCACCATTACACAACCGCCAATTAGCTCAAACCATGGCGAAAATAACCATGGCCCCATCGCCGGTTGGACAGAACTGAACTTTATTCAATAAAAGTGTACATAGTACATGTACATAGTCATGATATATATAAAACAATTGCCGACTTCATCCATACAACTTGCAAATATTACCGTATACTCGGACGATTGAAAGTACATCATCTGAATTGTTTTATGCAAATCTACACCGTTCCATAATTCAAAACCTATTACAGCTAAAGTTTAACTTTTGGTAGAAAATCTATCAGTTCTTATTCTTGCCGTGAATCATGTATTGCCAACGCAGTTCATTTTCAATACAACTGTAGTACTGAACTGCTGCAGTTGTCTCCCTTTCCACAACCATTGGAACATTGTAATAGAAATAAAAGCATTAACTAAATTTTACCTTTATGCACTAACCAGGGGCGGATCCAGGATTTTTCTAGGGTGGGGGCGCTAGTTCCGCCTATGCTAACGATTGCAATCCTTCCATGCATGCGTGTAGTATACATGTATAGGCATAATAAAGCCGAAGATTTGTTCAATATATTCAAAGTTTGAGCCAAAAATTATTGAAAATGTCTGACTTGCACCGTATCTATATTGTAAAATATTAAAAATGTACTATGCTTTTAAAACAATTTCCAAATAAGTCTAGTTTTGACGTATTTATGCAAGTTTAATGTGCAAACTTTTATGATAGAATGATCAAGCACCATGTGAATTACGCGCGAGGTCAGTGCATCAAACGTACTTACTCGGCATTCTCCACATACACCGCGAGATAGGCTTTCCGAAGTTGCCCGATGTGCTCCGATTGATTAGTCTCTATGTAAATACTGGCATAGTAAGTTAAGCAATGGATTTCGATGAAACAACTCATTATTGTGGCAACGCATTTTTAAGTATGCTTGTAAGATTAGGTTGATGGAAAAGCAACATTTATTTTTGTCGTGTATAGTGCTGAACGCTGTATTTCAACGATTGATTCAGTCTATCTGCGGCGTCAGTCGTACTATTTACAGTTTCTGGAGTGGTTGAGATCTTTAAATCCGAGATTTTAACCAGAACTGAGGACATAATTTCGTCAGTACCTGGCAAACTTCACTCCTCTAAAAAGAAGTAGGCAGAAGACCTTATTCCACGAGGGTATGTTGGTCCCACCCTGGAATCGAACTAATGACCCCTACATTCATAGACGGACGTTTATTTCATAGTATTGACTGAGCTAAAAGAAGGGGCTGTGGGTTTCGCTTGTAATGAGGTGAAAATCAAATGAAAACTTATGATGCACACTAAGTAATATGGCAGTAAATGAACAGTCAAACTACTTACTCTGTACATTGGAAAGCCTATTTCACACATCCATTCTGCAAGATCTTCTGTGGTCCAGTAAATACACATTGGTACCCCGCATTTTTCATCAGCATCCTTGACATAACGGGAAGGACCGGGATCCATTACAAGGTATAACCACTGTTTAGTGTACAAACAGATAGAAAACCTTTATGAAAATCCCTGTTCCTTCTTCTGATCCGATGATCGAGAAAAGAACCTTCTGCCCCTTTTTACGGTTGATCTAACACGTTGTTTGCAAGTTTTTACACAATATATAAATAATAAACCTAGAGAGAATAAAAAATATAAAGGCATTCACAACAATCAGACGCCGTCTGACGTATCTTAGTTACGACGTTGTATATCTATGACGTCATAAAATTGACGCCGACGTTCGGTAAAAATCGGCTAATATCGGTAATTTTTGGAGTGATTCATTGTCTTGCGGTAAAATTTGAACGTTCAGCTGTTTGTACGCCACGGAAAATGACGTTTTCGTTGTGAAAGAACGTTAAGCTCAAACTTCGAAATACTGAAACTCATATATAAGCTTGTTTCTATGTATATACAAAGATATGCCATTTTAGGAGTAGAAAGTCAGCTGTAATCAAAATGATTGGTTCGTTGAATGTTTTTGTTTTTCGCATCTTACTAACACAACATCCAGAGTCATATTGTAACCCGATAAAAATCCATGGTCCTAACCGAAATTCGAACCCACAACCTCTAGAGTTGTAAACGGACACTCTACTACGTCGCCATAGAAGCTAGCTCAAAGGCAAGGGAGTACAAGTGCCGTATAATACCTCTGTAACAATATGAGCTATCACCTAACCATCCTTCTTCGCCAAATTTGAATTTTGTTAAGCGTCAACTCAAATTTGGCAAACCCAGGTACCTATTCACAAAAACACACAAACCGAAAACGATAACACAAATATTTTAAGACAAATAACAATGCATTATATATATATATATATATATATATATATATTTTGAATGGAAAATCATCATCATAATATGAAACAATAGTCTAAATTACTTATGAAATGACTAGTCTAAGCACAAGACTTAAAACATGTGGTTTATTATAAAATGACTAGTGTTTTCACGAAATTGTCGTTATCGAATCCCAGAACATTGGAATTATTTAAGAAAATTTCCTCTACATTTTTTTTTGATTGAGGACTCTAAAACCTACAAGCACGCGGACGCTTAACAAAATTCCGACATGGCATGGCCTAAGTGATCGTAGGCTGGTGTCTCTGTAGTCACTTTCAACACCCTTACTGTCGGTGTAACCGTTTAACGACGCGGTTGAATGTCTCGTCTACCACCCGGAAGAACCGGGTAAATTACCAACTGGGACATACGGTATCTATCTGCCTTCTTTACATTGATAAGCAATAGTAAACTTTCACAAAAAGTGCCAATGGTGGTATATGGGCTAGAATCAACAATCTCCTGTCAGTTAGACGATATTGTGGTTTGTAGTCAGCTAGTTTAAGTTCATCTGGCACCAATCTATTCCCCTTATCATTTTAGCTATATAAAAAGCTCACAGAAAACTATAGTAAGGAACAAATACCATCAGTAATTACCAATTTCGGATGGATTGAACATCTAATTAGCTTGATTTATTATCACGAAACTTGAATATTCGAGCCTTTGCACATCTTCTTTGTACAAGTATAATCTGCTCTGTCCTGTTCTGTTCTGCATGAAAGAAGGTATACATTGTTTCGCTGTAGATCTACTTAGCTATTTTATCTGAGTTAGCGGGTTTCTTTCATAACCACTTAGCACTAAATGTTCATGAACTGAGCATTAGTAAAAACAAGTAGTTCGCGATACGCATTGTAAACATAATACCCATTGACGTACTAATGATTTTCTATTATATTTTTGCGAAAGAAATATAATGACAACCTGGTTTTACCATGGAATCAACGATGGCATATTGATATAAACATGTTCATGGTATGAATTGTGAAACAATGCAGTGGTATACAATAATACGTAACATATGTACACTTAGTTGGTTTTTATTCAGAGCAGCAGAACATTTTGCTCTTGAACATCACGAGTGGAACACACTCATGTTCAGTTTTTTTAATGATACATACATACAATGAACGATATTATACTAATAGAGTGTTATTCGCACAGCTTTTTGAATTAAAAACCTAAGCTATTATTAACAAAACGAAATGCTGATTTTTATCAATCGAAATTTAACAATGGTACTGATTAGCCATTAAGGTACCGCGGATTTTTATGCTTAAATTGCAACTTTATGCAACGATGCGCACATATATATGACAGCATACCGGTACTTATTTCGGTCTTACAGGTTCGAATTACGACAGAAACATTAAACTCGAATTTCGACTTGAATTTACTATTATAAACTATTATACACAATTACCAAATTATAAAGAAATTAAAATACAAAAGCAACATATATCTGCGTTTATGATTATTATTTACCCCTCTGTAAAAAATATATACATTACCATTATATGTAGTTTAAGAAATTTTGATTTGTTCTGTATTGCTCTACCTTTTTTGTTCTGTTCTGCCATATTCTGTTCTGATCCGTTTTTGTTCTGTTTTTGTATCATTTCGGCATATCTAATCTCATCACTGCTCTGTTCTGTCATTTATGTTTTGTTCAGTTGATTCCACCTCTGCTTTGTTCTATTTACTCTGTTCTGTTTGACTCAGATTTGCATATTTCAACTTAGTTCAGCTCTGTTCCGTTCTGTTCTATCTACTATGTTCTGTTCAATTTACTCTGTTCTGTTCTATTTACTCTGTTCTGTTCAATTTACTCTGTTCTGTTCTATGTACTCTGTTCTGTTCGATTTACTCTGTTCTGTTCTAATTACTCTGTTCTGTGCTATTTACTCTATTCTGTTCTAATGATTCTGTTCTGTGCTATTTACTCTGTTCTGTTATATTTACTTTGATCTGTTCTTTTTTAAATCTGTTCTGTTCTATTTTACTGTTTTATTGAAACTTCATGAGAAAAACATCGATTATGTCCGTGTGCACGGCATGGCTGGTCTATAGCCTCAACTAACTATTTTATGCATTCACCGGTTGCACGGTACGGTTTGTTTTTAGCATGATCATACTCGTTATGTTGCATAATAAATTAAGGTTCCATGTTTTTACGACGAATCGTGACTCAATGCAAGCATCACCGGGTTAGATTTTCAGCGCACGATTAGCAGAGCCACTGCATGAATGTACTAATTAACTCAAATCAATCCTGCCAGTATATGGCAATTTACATTTAAAGACCCTGAGTGTTTTATTAATTAATGAAAGATTTAATGAATTAATTTGGTACAAGAACAAATTCACTGGGCTAGCGAGATTGCATTGATCATGTGACAGGTTTTCTACTGGATGGTTTTCCTTTTATTACTTCAATGTAAAAGAAATTCTCCCATTAAAATGCCTTCACATGAATTACTGTGAAATTTTCTCAATTGTGAATTATGAGATACAGTCACAAATGATAGTATACGCAGAGTTTGGAGCAAAATTGGGTATTAATAATACGAGAAAGTAATCACATTTCTGCTAGTAAAAGCTTAATTAGCTCTTACTCCCCCACACGAAAAACTATAATCTGCAACCTGCGATGAAAAGTCTAAAAATGAAAAATGGCTGACTGACGAATGTACGTGTATTTAAATAAGGAACGTAACAATAAGTACATGGAATTTTGCTGTGACGATTTACTGTAGAAAACTGATGCCAGGCAATATCACTTGCTACAAGATCGATACTTGTCTCATTTTCTATGCGGAACCGACTTGCAGATGCTTCGTGTTTAGTAGCTAGTCACACAAGCTCTCTCGACCGATAATTTCCTTTAGCAGAAATAAGCGACATGTATTTTTGGATGTAAAAAAGAGAGATTTTAAGAAGTTTGTTTATTAATATCGTGCTATGTTGACCTTTTATTGACTAAATATTGGATTCTTGTGATTACACAGCTTCAAGAAATTATCGTCTGCCGTTCTACTTTGTATCTCTACTCGTGGTTTTCATCTAACGACAGTTGATTGCTTTTTCAAAATGGCCGTCGGAGCATGCGCGTCCGGGATGGCAAAGTTCCGAAACGTCCTAGCTGGGATGTAAAGGATTCCTCAGGTATGGACTTAATTTATATACGCTTATAATACTGTAAACCTAATCATTTCTTAATTCGTATTCTATTTCTTTCACCAGATTTTTGTTATTTGCTTACTACGCCATTTTTAATTCAGAATCGTCTACTGACCTTTTTTTGCTTGCAATTTTCATCTATAGAAAATGGTTTCATTTGATTGGACGCAATGTTCAATGATGGTATTCCATTTGGTTTTTTTTGCGTATTTGTTATTTGCATGATTTGCAACTTTTGAATAGCATTCTCTTCTATTGACTTAAGTGCATTGATGATTGGGTTACTGTTGTTTATGAGTATTGATACTTTGTGTTCGGTGTATATCTACTCACTCACTCGGACGGAGAACCCGATACCAGGCCTTGTATATAATTAATAAGGAATATTGTGTTGCAATGCACAACACGAAACTATATTTAATTCATCGGAGACAAGACGAATATTGATTGGATCCTGAAAGCTTTTGGATCAATAAATAAAAACTTAAAGCATCTCTGGCAACTGTTGGTGTTGTATAATCCACGACAGTATTGTCTACAGCTAAGAAGTTGTATCTGATTGATAGGTTTACTAACTGAGTTTGAACTTTTACGAAGGTATCAACTTGTGGGTCAGTAGGGTTTTGTTTTGTACGATGAATTTAGAAATATCTTGGTGAGAACGTGGTATATACTTGCACTATTTATGACTGAAGGTTACGTGCCGACTAGATTGAGTGCTAAGTTTAAACTCGTGGCTGAATTTTAGTGCATGAGTGAGATACTTGGTAAGTTAGTGAATGACTGGGAAATGTGTGAGTGAATCAGTGAGTGATTGTGTAAGTGAAGAAGGGGGAGGGTTGAGGAAGGGAGATATGGAGGGAGTGAATGATTGAGTGCGTGAGTGTGTGAGTGCGTGAGTGCGTGTGTGAGTGAGTGAGTGAATGAGTGAGTGAGTGAGTGAGTGAGTGAGTGAGTGAGTGAGTGAGTGAGTGAGTGAGTGAGTGAGTGAGTGAGTGAGTGAGTGAGTGAGTGAGTGAGTGAGTGAGTGAGTGAGTGAGTGAGTGAGTGAGTGACTGAGTGACTGAGTGGCTGAGTGGCTGAGTGACTGAGTGGCTGAGTGAGTCGAAGTGAGTGAGTGGCTGAGTGAGTCGAAGTGAGTGAGTGGTCGAGTAATAGGATGTGTGATTAATTGAACGAATGAGTTAGATACTGTGTGAGTGAATGATTGAGTGAGTGAATGGGTTAGTAAATTGCAATTTAGGCTGTGAGATAATGATTAAAAAGTGGATTTAAAACCAGCCACTGATTTAAAATTAAATGAGCGCTTAAAAAGTGAGTGAGTGTTGTTTTTTCAAATTAACATTTAAATACTTATTCTTATCAATGTGTTAACAATTATTTTGTTAAATTTTATATCTTTTGATATAGTTTTATTCACTTTAAATACGTTATAATTGTTGTTAAACCTATTTACATTATGATACTATATAACTTCTCCAGAGCGACCATCTACGAACAAATCCTCCGCACAACAACATCTTTTGATGCTTCCCTTAGACATAATTTTAATAAGGGACATTAGCCAGTTATTTCCCTTGTATACTCTTCAAATGGATAGGTCCAATTAGTTGGATTACTCGGCTTTTACCCTTACTTTTCAATGTCAATTTGCCAAAATTAAACATTAATAACTTTTTTGTAAATCATTTAATTTGTTTGAAATTCAAGCTAAGTATTTTAGGGTAAAGAACTACCTAAATTTCACCACTTCTGTTAATATCTTCATTAACAAGAAAGATATTTGATGAAATATTTTGTTATCCTTACATAGGAATTTAATGATAAAATCCGAGGATTCCAACTGTAAGGACCTACTTACCAATTGGATTGCTTCAGATTTTATCAGGGAAAGATAACTGACTAAAGTCCCTAATTGAATATAACCTCTGCAGAACAGCAACCTCTGAACAGCAACACACTTTAGCCTACCCCAGTGGGTGTTGCTCAAGAGAGGTTGTACTGTAGTACATGTATATTGTATTAAAACAATATAGAACTTGCCCTTGATTAATTTTCGTATCTATTATCGGACAAAACGCAAAAAGGAGTGAATTTTAGTATATAATTTTCGGCTTAAATAGTAATCTTAAATCATGCTTTGCGAAGTTAGCTGAGCGTAGCATACGATTGTATACAAATACGCATTGAGGGCAATTTCAACCATTTTTTATTAATAGACGAGGCATTGAAAAAACTGACTCGAGATATTATTTAAATTAGCCATACACTTAATGTATTCATACATAGCTCGACAATAATGTTTGTTTGTTTTTTGGGGGGTTTTACGGCGCACCAACACAAAAAGGTCATATCGCGCCGAAAGCAATCAATGATACTATTTATTCAAACGATATTAATGATGTAAAGCTCTATATCTTATTATATACATTATTCTATATCCTTCAAAAAGTTAAGTATCGCATATGATGGTACAGACTCAAAAAGTTCTTTAAGTGAGTTAACTTTAAAATGTTTGTCACGGATGTATTTTAGATCCTGACAGTCAAGGAGAACGTGTTTTACATTGAAATGCTCGTCACATGGTATACATTTAGGTGCTTCCTCTCCTTTGAGAAGGTATGAATGTGTTAATCTGGTATGACCAATTCTACATCGCATAATCACTATTTGATCTCGGCGATAGAAATATTAGCTCGACAATAAGTAAAATTACCGGTAATATTATATCAAAATGGAACCATCAAAATGTATACCCTACTGAATTTATTCACCTTACAAAATAGGACATGTTCCCCTATATACCAGCCTTTATCAAGTTATAATGCACTGTTTTGTCTTCTTCACTTAATGCCACGAGTGTTTGCGATACATCTTCATTACATCTTAAGAGAAAATATTCCTGGGTGAAAATATTCCAATAACAATAACAACTTGATGTGTGCTCAACTTCGTCTAACACAAATATTAACATAAAAAAAGGAAAAAGGATATTAATACAGTTTTCCTCCATTGAATGCAAAGCTCCTCAATAAAGACCGCCTTGGTTAAGTCCCAATTGCTTTATTTGAGAAGCTAAGGGTCTTTGTATTTTGACAATTCCACTATCATTTACATCGATTTCGATGGATCTACTAGAAAATGTTTACTGCACTTGTAATACCGAAAAGAAAATTTCTAGGCCGAATCCATCGTATAGCAATCGGGTGTTTCCGTTTCCTTCTTGAGATGTCTTTTCGTAAACCATATGGTGTTTCCTTATCCTTCGTGAGGTTTTGTATTACAATCGGGTGTTTCCGTTTCCTTATTGAGATTTCTTTTCGTAAACCATATGGTGTTTCCTTATCCTTCGTAAGGTTTTGTATAACAATCGGGTGTTTCCGTTTCCTTAGTACAGTTTCGTAAAACATGGGGTGTTTCCGTATCCCTAATGAAGTTTTCCGTAAACCCTGATCATTGCAATTATCGTCAGGCATGTGAACAACTAAAGGTAAATTTCTTGCTCAGAAATATTAACAATTCCCCTAGAGGGATCCCTAAGCGCACGTCCTACCACTAGACCACTGCTCCTACATACAACAGAACCGGAAATGACGTCACAAGGTTCGTATGTGACGATGAATATCTTTTTTCTAAATATCTGTAATAAGATTAAATGTTAGAATAAAAATAATAATGTGTTATGTCGTGGTATTCTGCTGATTGTACAATAGTAGATCGTTTGGGGATTGTTACATACCATTCACGTCTACGGTTTTTACGAACTGTTTCTACACACTCCCGGCCGTTGCATAATCGGCTGGCACGGTTCAGAATCAAAACCACAATATAATTCATGTATTAATTATACATATATATAAGGTATATTACAAAAAATATAATATTTTTCCCAAGTTTAATTAGGGGTCAGTTTCATTTTTAGAGTAATATACTTAATATAATTATGCATAGAGCTTTTGACTCGGAACAGTGCCGACGGTCTATAAGCCGTTGTAGAATGAAAAGCATACCACGCTATAATACATATTATTTCCTTATTATATTCTTATCAATTAATATTTTCAATGTCGTCACGTGATGCATGATAGCTTTCTTCTGTTGCTATTTAATACTCACGTCATCTTCATTCTATAGTTTTATGATGTTATTTCAATTTATACTTTGTCTATATTTAATGTTTAACCTGCAACATATACACAGGACAGTTTGATGGTCAATGTTGATGTTTTTCAACAGGTTTAAAATTTGTATTAAAATTATGACTGGGCTTTTCTGTTGAGGAGGGGGCGTGGCTGTTTGGTTAGAAATAGAACCAGTAATCATTGGATAGCAATATTTATTTACAGAACAAAACAGAACAGAATTTTATTCAATAAACGTGTACATTGTACATAGTTTTGGTTTTATTTACACGTATAAATATAATCTACTATTACAATATTTATTAATTAAAGTCTAGTCTATGTACAACAATTACATTTAACACATACAATCTAAAAAGACATGATAGCTGTACAATAGCCACTCTTTGTAAAGACTATAAATCAATTATTACATATAATACAACATAATAATAAAAAGTCACATTAACCAAATATAGATATATAGTTCGACAATTAATTACATTTTTCATTTATGGTGATAAAAAAATAAAAAGATAGTTAACCAATGCTACTCGAGAATTAAACAAACCTTTTTTTAAAAAATCTTAAAATTTGTGATCATATAATAAGGTGCGCGAATGCTCTTAATAAAAATATGTTTAAAAATCACATATCATCTCTGATCAGTTCAGAGTTTAGCATTAATCAACAACATTCAATTAAGAAATAAAGTATACTGTACAAATATTTTAAAAGAAAATACAACACTATTTACATGATCCCACGATCGCCCAGAACACATCCACAACCTACCTCGTGGTTCTCTCGAGCAAAAAACGTATTTCTATTAGTTCAGTACAGCGGCGTGTTCAGTAATAACTGTTAGCTAACGTTGCGGGTTCGGGAGAAATCAACCCGAAGGCAACTCAACCCGTGCAATACTTAAAGTTGGGACAACTCTATCCGTTAGTTGGGTTTGAGCTGTCTCGGGTTGAGTTGTCTTTGGGTTAAGTTGTTCCGACCCTAGCGTTACGGAACGCTCGTGGTAATTGAACAGGCTACTGATGTATAAGAAAGCGGACTAGAAAGTGATTAAGCTAAGTTGAAGGAATTTGTTTCACAACATAGCTAATCATATAAATTAGTATAAATCAAAACATTTTATATTAAATTGAGATATGCCAATCTTTAGCCAGTTAAGTTACGGGAAGTAAGTATAAACTATTGTTAATATCTATATGCTATGGTGGCATATTTCTGCCATCAGATAACCACATAACTAACTAGTTAGTTGAGTGGTTAACTAGTTACGGTAACTAGTTAACGTCTTAATTAACTAGTCAGTTATGTGGTTATCTGATAGCAGAAATACGCCACCATAATATGCTATATGCAGAAGACAACATAATAATTTTGGCATTTGAATATTTTTTTGAAATTCAAACTCTTTAATATTGCTGCATTCATGATAAATTATCGTGTTTAATTAAAACTTGCAATCAGGAAGCGATCTTTGCGGTTATTAATACTAGATGCCATAAGTAGATTTCATGACTAAGTTGATGTAAATTTGTGACAAGAAAAACATTTTAATGATTTAATGACATGATGTTACTATCCATACTTGCAGCTCAAAGATAAAATATATGATTGATTTTCATATCTTGAGTATGCTAAGACATTTAATCTAAATGCTTCTTCCTTAATTAAGTTGCTTAAACATACATGTACATGCATGTCATTTGTATTGTATAACGTCCATTAATAATCTTCCATATAGCAGTGTAGTAATTTTTGAAGTATACATTGACCTAGACTAGCTACTAGTCTGATAATTAGTTTGTTTTGTCTTTTTATTTATATTTTATACATTATAACATACTTATATTGTAGCCAGTCTATTTTCTATCATACTGCATTGAGAGAGATGTCTGAATTATCAGATAGAGATGTAGACTGGCTCAAGATAATTAGTTGGAGAATTATTGAAAATAAAATACTTCATCGCCTGGAATCCAGGCTAACATTGACCCCCTTTGCGTGGGTCATTGCTGAATGAGCTTGGTGTTCGAGTCAAATTGTTAAGGTTAAATCCTGATTGGTTTTGGTCACGCTTTTCAAAGATAATGCTACAACAATTTTTAATGTTCCTTAGTTAATGAGACTTTATAGGCTCATTGTGGAAGGGTAAGTAAATGTACTTATAACATTATATGTAAATAGAAGAGTCTAGAACAGCTTGTTTGGTGAAACAGACGTCATGACTAACCGAAAACAAACATGTTTGAAAATGCTTTACAATCAAAATAAACATAAAATAGTGTTCAATTCTATACAGATTGATATGTGATAGCTACCCAAAACTATTTTATTTTATCACAAAATTAAACGAAGTTGAAATTGATATTAGGCATTGTCACTTTTACAAATATGGAAATGTAATGCTCATTTACATGTAAGTAAGTAATTTATATATATTGTACTTGTAATATTTACCAGTTATAATACAGAAATCATAATTCACTATACTTGCTGGAAATCTATTAGACGTGTAAGTCGCATATAAACGACATATCTATACATCTATTATGTTTGTGATGAGGGGAAATTGATGTTTACGAGCATCCCCCATATACACGGACGTATCACCATGTGAAGTTTCCTGTTTTCTGTTTCCATAATCTCCGAGGTGTCCACTTTGATGACACTGAGAAGAACATTCTAGAGCCTTCCTGGGCAACTGTAATAGGTTCAGAGAATGTTTTGTGCACTCATTGATTGAGAGCATCGTCGACATTGTATTTGAATTGATGGGATTTTTTTGAAAATGACCTTTGATCTATGATCGCGTTTTTTAAAAAAAAAATCTTTATATATAACGTAACATCAAAAAATGTAGGCCGCAGTTTGCAGTTCTATTTAAACTAGGAATATTTATAAAATGTATGAATTTCATATAAATTGCCTGTAGAATATCAAAATTAGAGCAATTTATCTGAGAATGTATGACCACACCTCGTATATTAGAATATTTTCCCGCAAATTTTTGAACACCCCTCGTAAAATATTACTTTTCCCCGCAAATTGTTGACCACCCTCGTATAATATAACATTTTTCCACAAATTGTTTACCACCCCTCGTATAATAGAACATTTTCCGCAATGTTTTGACCACCCCTCGTTATGTATATATATTACCAATCCTGGAAATAATTTACAAATAGATATATACAATTCTACCATGTAAGAGAAGACAACATTTTTCAGTATAGAGATAGTTTTCTGGCTAATGGACAACATTTTACCACGCCATCAGTGGCGAATCGATTTCCTCAATCTTAATACAGCCTGACTAAAGAAGAAACAACCCATATACAAAGAAAACAATGTTTTGTAAATCTATAGAATCAGAGTTTATATGTCTGCAACCGGTTCTGAATATTTGGAATTTTCTGACAAAACTTTTCTTGGCAAAGAAAACGTCAATCTTTGTTATTTGTAGTTACAGAGAAAAGTAGTCCCATCAGGTTTTCTTATACTTTTAATGTTTAAAGATTAATGGCTGTCTATTTATGGATATGAATTTTGTTTTGTATGTTTAGATGTAATTTAATGATCGACCTATACTATCCTTTTGTATATTTTTAAACGCCAAACAAATGAGAAATTAAAACGCTGCCTGGACATGGGTCAAACTGGACAAAGCATGAATACTTTCTAATATTGATAACATTGAGACTATTTTTTCACGCGGAGGTGTTAACCTAATTTCATATCGTTGTGCATAATCTGACTGCGCATGACCGAATATAATTGTCCGCGACAATTTTTGAGATACGTTTCAGAAGTTGTGGTTTTCAGACCTGAGTTGCAAGCAATCCATGTCAAAAATGATACAAGTTTGGGGCTTTCTCAATCAATATTTTTACCAATTCTTGGTATCGATGACTTCAAACTCGCCGCAGTGGTTATTTCCCTTTTTAAAGCAATAACCATTGCCTCCACAAGTTAATTCGTCCCACAGGAAGCCGAATACATGTACTTTGTTTCATCTTTTCTTTCACATTTTAATACTTTCTATAAATTAAGTCTTTTTGTTGTAGATCATGTTGTTCAAAGTACATAAAGATAAAAAATAATAGTTTTAATTCATAATCTACCCTTTTCCACGGTATTTTCATTGTCACAATTTTTTTGTCACATGGTATTTCTAGCGTCACGTGATTTACGTGTTGGTTAAGTTGCAAAGCATGACGTAAGCACTATGAGGAGTTTGAAATGACTCACGTCTTCAAGGTGCACATTATTTAAAGTTGTATTTTCCTTGCTAAATATTTGACTCAGTTTAATGTTGACAAATTTTTGGTAAAACCTAAAACTAACTCTAGTTCTTGCTCTAACCTACAACAGAAAGATCCGAAGACATACCATAATAATTTCTTATAAAATATTCAGATTCTCCGTAAAAAGCTTTTTACAAATCAACCAATCAGATGTCGGATTTCATCAGACAATTGACCTGGTGTTCAATAATTTATGGTAAGAATTCAATTTTTCCTTTTATGAGAAATTTCTAAAATAGTCACTATCGTCACTTAAAAACGAGAAAGCATAACATTAGCTGGATAGTTCAACGAAAAGAGATTTAAAAAGACGATTGAAAATTTGTCGCATCCAGAATTACACTTGCATACTAAATGTAGCAGGTAATATAAAAATACACCATTTTTATATCAAAGGGAGATAATATCTCACTTTAAGTAATAACTTTGTAACTGTATATTTTGTAATTAATGAAATTTATTATGTTTGTAATAATTTATCGTGATTTTTAGATGTATAAATTATTGTAAATTTAAAATATTGGAAGTCTATCTTAAATCATCATTACACTACGTACCTTAGAATCATTATCGTTTATACCCACTGGCACCAGAGTCCTTACACTCGTTAAATACGCACACATATGATATTTTGTCAACAAACACAATTAAAAATCGGCCCCGTATACATTACCATGTACGAGTTATAACTATACTTTCATTATAATATTATATTTAAGGTGTACAATCATGTATGTATGTATGCACAGGAATCTATATAGGGACGTTGGCAATTATTTTATGATCATAACATATGGACTCTGGTGCCAGTGTTTATACCATGTACCGTCATACTTAAACGTTTGACCATAGCATTACAATGTCGTTCATTAGAGTTAAATTTAGAGCAAAATCATTGAAGAATTTTGTATATCGCTCTTAAAAGGTTGTTAGAAATACCGTTAGGAGAGGTTAATATACATGTATAATGAATCCTTTAATCAAAGTTAAAAGTTAAAGTGCGGTTTAAAGCCTGCTTCCAGCCTTCCATATACATGTACATATTCAGCCGACTTTACAATATTGTATGATAACTCCTGTTCAATGAAATCACTCTCAGGCAGGCGATCCCTCACAGTACCCATTTACACCTGGGTAAAGGGGAACGATTTCAGGTAAATTTCTTGCTCAAGAAAATTAGCAGTGTCCCTAGTGGGGGTCGAACCCGGGACCTCTAGATCCCCAAGCGCGCGTCCTGCCACTAGACTACTGCTCCTACTACAGACCATCTTCCAACAACGGTTAAACTAGACAATGACCGCCTATCAACAACGGCTATACCCTACCAACGGCCACTTTTCAAAATCGACCACTTCTGAAAAGTCGTAAATATGTTTTACTGTCCGTCCACATGTTATGTCGTCGACATGTTGTAAAGGCTGGCGATATGGATCTTGGATAACATTATTTGTAGTTCAGACTTGTTTATATTTCTTGCACGTTACCATGGTAACGTATTTGTTACTTGTTGTTTAATCAAGTAATTACCCGTATTTTGATAACATCTGAATGTATGTCAACAAGCAATGTATCAGTTCTGTAAAACAATTCTACTTTATTGATGAAAGCCACTGAATTTATCAGAATATCTCCACTGACGGATCATGTTTGCGAGGGGAGGACTGTTTGTCTGAACGTGACTGTAAGCCCATGGAATTTACTAAATTATCAATATGTTTGAGTTAGAAAATGAAGATCGTACGTCTTTAATTTAAATCTACCTTTGAGGTATCAAACCTTGAATATTACATTGTAATACTTTTAGGTATTTAAATACAATATAGTGCTTTTTGAAAATAAACATTTGACAAACATTTTGCTAACGAAATAGTTCACGTCGTAACTTTAAATAACCTTTGTTAGAAGCGGGCGTGGCCTAACGGTTACGACGTTTAACTAGTAATCTTTGTATAGCCAGCTCCGTGTTGGTTCGAATCCCACCCATAAACCTACCCCGTTGTTTTCTTGAGCAAGAAACTTTATCCTACTAGCTCAGTTTTGTAAGACCAGGAAAGTAACTCGAAAATGATTAATCTAAGAAAAAACAACTTGTTAAACAATCGTACTAAAATAAATTATTAGTATAAACTAAAAACAGATGGTTGTCCTGTGACGTCAGGCTTAGCAGGTGCTCATTCTCTACATTCTATAAATAGACGGTGGAAATACCTCCGTACACATTTCAGTCTCTCGGATGCGATAATGACAAAACGATGTCATGCAAGTGATCCGCATGGAAGTTTGCAGTGCTTTTTGATAGGACTGACTCAGTTTTGTTCATAAGAGCTAATGCATTTTGCTGAAACTACTGAATATTAACTCAGTCCGGTACCCAAAATGATTATATCTTGACCACGGTCAATTCTAGTAAAAAGAAATTTGTCGTTCTACGTTTTACATAATTTGTGTTGACTTAATCACCAAGCAAACTTATATGTATAGCTAAGCTCATATATCTGTTAAATAACAATCTTAAGTAAGGATTATTAAGAAAGGCTTAATAAGGTAGTTGTAGTAAGTCATCCGGACAGGACCGTAAAGTTCGGAAAAAAGTTTATAACTCCGAGTAGAGAGGAACCTGGCAGGTTGTAAGTCAGTCAAACAGGACATTTTGGTATTGGAACCTCATCAGTGTATAACTCTGAGTAGAACGGAACCTCAGTTTGGTTGTAGTTAGCCATGTTGGGCCCGGGTTACTCGTCAATGTTTGTGTATAACTCTAAGTGGTACGGAGCATAGCTGGGTCTTAGTCGAACAGGCTAATTAGGCCAGGGATACTCAGCAGTATATAGCACGCAGTGATGCGGACCTGACTGGGTGTTAGGCACAATTTGACAGTAAAAACATGGCGTAAATGAAATAGATAAAGCAACTGGATTTAGTCGGTATTGTAACAGTGGTTGCATCGCTTGATAGTGAATTTTATCACCGGTGATGTTAACAAGTGGGCATTGCCTATCATTTCTGTTTTGCCTGTTGAGTATAAACATTCCCCCCAACAATTCCACGTTATGTAATAATATGCGCGTTATTGATCTTTAAGAATGGGTGAAAATCAATAATAACTTGTCTGGGGGTTTTATTGCATTGCAGCGATAGAAGCACATTCTTAATATATTGGTATTTTATCTGGCGATGGGTAGTTTGATCAAATAAATTCATAGCCTTACTTTCAGATGACCGCTTTTGAAAACTTAGCTCGCCTGAATGCATACTCTTTTCATCAAGTTTTACTTTTTGTTCGTACTTGATTTCACTTTTTCTCTGCATTTGTCTTGAGCTGGGGCGGAATGATAAAAAAATTCGGGGTGGGAATATTTTACGAAAAGGGTAACTAATAGAACTGCTTGAAATCTAGAGAGAACTATATGTGTCAAGGCATTATAACTGTTGTTATCGAAATCGTAGCCCTGTAATAGCACGCGCTTTTCGAGGTCGAGAGGTCCCGGGTTCCACACCCCACCTGAAGCACTGCTAATATCCCTTGAGCAAAAACTTTACAAGCATTTGTTTCACACCATCCAGATGTAAATGGATACACGTACTTGCTTATGTGGTAAAATTCCGTTGTATCAATGTGTCGTCTGCGCGAAAACAGAGTATAAGACTACCCATGGAGATAGATAGATTGATACCAGTAGCCCTGGCCTGAAGTAATAGATGTAAAGTCGATAACATAGAACGGCATAAAACTTAGACAATGAAATGCATTTTTTTTGTCTTACTAAAAGTGTTGAGTCAGCAACTAGCACTGAGTGCCTGTACAGGTTGAACCTCTCTTAGACTTGTAGCAACCATCAACATGCCCATATGATTTTAAACATATTTTCAAATTACGATATGTAGCGTCTATGTTGCGACGTTTTGAAACGTCAGGGGCTCAGGGTTATTAGTACGTTAATACGAAGCGTTGGTTGCGACAATTGGCGTTAGTGTTGCGACCTTTAGCGTCAATTGCGATGTTAAGCGGCGTTGCGACATTTAGCGACGCATTACACTCATCAAAACGTAATAATGTTGTTTATTCCATCATTTTTTTCATCAAAATCAAATCTCAAAACGTTCATTAAATGACGCACCAATGGAAATGAAAATATAAAAACTAGACGGTAGTAATCCTTAATAAAGTTGTTTGTGACGCCCACGCTTGCATAATGATTTGCCGAGTTTTTACAGTTTATTTCTGACGTTTTTTGATCTTACACATATTGATTAAACGACAATGTTTGTCTGTGACGGCATTTCTTGAGAAGGTTTATTTTAAATTTCCAAGATCCAAGAAATTTTCCCCAAAGTCCTTGATTATTGACATTATATCATTATTTTCTATTACTTGTGCTCACTATTTTACTAGATTTTTATTTCTTGATTAAAAATGAGACATTGGGGGTATTGTTTAATTTAAATAAACTGTCAGTTGCACATACTTTAACCCCGGTGATTTAAATACTCGATATTTGTTTGATAACCCCCGTACATAGATACAAGTAACTATCTTAATGAATGTTGAGTACAGTAGTACTATAATGAGCATTTAAATCAGTGGTGTTAATATATGCGCAAATATCAGTCAAATAAAATGTAACAATAATGTTGATAAAATGGCAGAGATGGTTGACTCGATAATTGATGACTGAGTAATATACATACATGAACATTTACTCGTGAAGTCAGACGGTGGTATTTTGTTGTCAAAAATGTCATTATACGACTGTGACTTAGCTTTCATTAGTGCAACATTATATCTGAATTGATGGAACTGGAAGGAGTTACATAGGTTTCTTAATGAATAAAACTTCTTTGCTCCACATAGGTACCGCAATATCATATACAATGCTCTCAGATAGACAGACTGGTTACATTTGCATTGATTAAAACTACAAACATCAACAACACCAAGTTATGAAATATCATTATACAATATGTATATTAAAACTACTTAGGTCTTACATTGGATTAACTTCAGCGTGAAGATTTTTTTGTAAAAATATGTCGCTGTGATTCAGTTATAGACATAGTTGACAATAGCAAAATAATAATACAACGGTTAATAGAAATTAATCTAGGTGTTAAATGACATAAAGTATGCTTCGTGATTAGAAATACTGTTCAAAATGTATGACGTAATTCACAGTGCGTAGTAAATGTTGGCATTTTTAATTATTCTTATCATAACATAAACATGTAAAACTTTATTAACTCTAATTGTGTTACAATATAAGAGTATACAGTACAGTAATTATATAATAGATATACATGTAAATGTACATAATGTATCAATATGAAAAATTATTTTGCCCCATCATAGAAACTTAGATATAGATGTATAAACTTTAAAGAACAATGAATTGTTTAGTTTCTTTTGTTCAATGCATTATTTGGAGAGTTCAACGATCATTTCCCCCTTTTTAACAAACAGACACAAGTGTGCACTGCGGGGTTGATGTATCGACAAACTGCATTCAAATTTTCACCAGAACAACAAATTAAGAACACTTTTAAAGTTTATTCTGACATGATCTTGTAACATAAAATACAAAAATCCTAAGAACAATTTTACCTTAATAAACTGATATTTTACGCTGATCGTTTACTTCATTGCGCAAAGAGGGTTTATTTTGCCAAGAAATTGAGTATCTTGTCATATTTTGCTAAGTATTTTGTTCTATGTACTTTAAAAAGAAACAATGGCAATAGTTTTCTGTTATACAATGTCAAAAAATTATTCTCCATTCTCAAGGTCATTTGAACGAAAACGATTGAGTATTGTCCGTTTTTTCTCAACTGTCAAAACATGAATAATTTCACGGTGAATGCGTTTGTTAAAATCATTGTCGTAATTCATCCATGAGTTTCCGAAACTGTGTATTATGATCGATTAAAGCTGCTTATGCCGTATGATATGTTTTAGTCAAAATATTTTTAATAACAATTAGGCTGCCAGAACAAAAAAATGCATTCAGTCACCGCGAAATTATTCAAGCTTTGACACTTGAGAAAAACGGACACTACTCAATGTTTCGTTCCAATGACCTTGAGAATGGAGCACAGATGCTGTTATATACTGTTATACTATGACACAATAAATTGCTGTTGTTCTAAATGTCAAATCATGACAAAAGAAATTATAGTACCACCTCTGGTGTCTGAGACTGATTTTCAGAAACAAAAGAAGTTTCAGTAATTATTATAACGTATAAAATTACATTGTAATTATTGTTGGTATCCTTAACCTTAGGAAACAACAATGAAACAATAGTACTGTTACTTTAAATACCAGTGTATTGTACCAATACTGGTTTTAACAGGAATTTATAGATGTATCCCAGTTTTTAGACGCCTTTCTTAGTTTCAATGGTGTTCATGTAAAATGTTGGTGGATTTCGTATATAAAGCATAATTTCTAGCATGAACCATATCATTAAAATAATTGAATGCCTTTTGCTGAAATTTGAACTGGCGTTTTACATCAAATTAAGTAATAACTGATAACCACTCCCTCCTTAGCAAATATAAATTGCACAACCTTCAGGCAGCGCCCAATTACACATGCAGTTTTTGATACCTCCTTGTCCATTTGTTTGATGTACATTGAAACATTTAGATAAGAGGAGACGACAAATGTTTTTTGTTCATTAACATTATGCATAAATGAATCCGACGGATAATTTGTATGACAATTTCTTTTGTAAACATTTTGAAACACGAGTCATATTTCTTATAATACATTAGTAGCATCCGCTACGGATATTGCAAGGGTAAGCATTCAGGGGCGCTTTTCACAATTCAAAACTTAAAAATCATCTTAAGTACAAAAACAAAAAATATAAAAACATACATTCATTTTTGACCAACCAATTCCAAATATGATTGATTTCTGTAGAATTTTGTATACCTTTTGAATATCATATCATAGTAATGTTTATTATTCTTCCGACTTTGAACAGCAAAATTATGAATTTGACTTGCGATAATTCTTTTCGTAGGATTTTTTGTGAAAATATGCACTGGCTCGTTGTGGGTAGCCTAGCTTGCAACCACAAGTTTCTGTAATTAATTAGTAAAACCGATTGCAATTAAAATTCATTATGAGACATTCTCTTTTATTCATCAATGTTTCAGTTCACAGATGCTGGAATCAAAGATACCTGAATAAAAGCAACACCACATTATACAAAGTAATTAATGCCATAAATAGATCTATGTTGAGACTTAATTAGTTTGCACGAGGTTCCCAATAGTCGTATCGTGTCTTTGAAACCAGTACTATTGAACTTGTGCAATTACTAGTTACATTTGTATACATTTAGATTCATTTAAATGTATACTTATTTTTTACAAAAAGTTGCATTTCATGGTTTAAGTTTTATTCTGATGCCATTCCCGTGACAATGTAGATTATATTTATATGTACATTTGTATTTAAAATCAAAACTATGTACTATGTACACGTTTCTTGAATAAAATTCTGTTCTGTTCTGTTCTGATGCATGGTCACCGACTTTAGAGCTTTGCAGATAAATTATACCATCAGGATCATTAATAGCAATGGTCTTAATAGCGAAACGGTCTTAATATAGAGTCCCTTTTCTTCTCAAATTAAACATCTTGGGCCCGTATTATTATGTGTCTTACGACTGATTTTAGTCGCAAACCTTCTGTATTAAAATAATCAAAGGTCGCACAATTTTGAAACAACCAGTGTGGTCTTTATATCAAAACATTTTTTTACAATACATCTAGCCACCGAGCTACTGGTATTTATATTTTAATCTTCCTTTCGAAGTCTTTTACTCCGCTTAAGCGCAGTCGATACTTGGCGCAACGAAACTATACCATCACCTCTGGTACCCATTTACATCCGAGTTGATTGAAGCTAATGCGAGAAAATTTCTAGCCTAAGGAAATTAACACTGTCCCTGGTTAAGTTCGAACACGGAACCGATCCACCTTCAAAGAGCGCGTCATACCATGGGACCGCTTTTATTAATTCTTATGTATTAATATATGTTAATTGAGAATTAAAAGTATTGTTCTGTTCTATTCTTGAGTAAGGGGTTAAAAATAATGTAATAATGCACAAATATATGTGACAAACTAACCTAACTCTTGATGTTCACTTAAATATGAATGTAATATAAGCGACAATCTGTCTGTGTGTTGTATTATTGATTTAGTTTTCTAGGAAATTCATCCACAATGTTATCCCTTCCTAGATCAATAGCATTTTGTATTGTTAATGCAAAGAATTACGTCTTGAATCGGAATAGCTTGCGACAGAAGGGCATTTTCAGTACATTGATATGCATAATTAGTGGGTTTGGAAGCAATGGTTTGCATGCAATAGGTTTTACGTTGTTATATTTCGTTTTAGCAACATGTTTAGATCGGAGTAAGTTTCACAATTTGTAGGGATGAAGAAATATTTTGTTTTATGTTTTCATTACATGTATTTCGGACGATTTTTAGGTTCACAATTAATGGGGGACTATATCAATCCATGATCCGATCACCTGTCTGCATTTTGTGTTTAGCGGTGGATTTTTCCATTTAAGATTTTGTAAGGAGGGTTTCGTCCAATGGTTGATTTTTTTGTGCCAGACAGTTGGGCGAGTTTACGGTCTCACTTCAGCAAATAAGCGTGTTCAATGCCTATTTTTAAGATAAAAAAAATCTTGGTATGATGGTAAGGAATGCTGATTCAAAAATATTTTGAAGGGATGTAAATTTTGAATTGTTCTAATTTTTCCCCAAAACCTATCTTCGGTTTTTTTTTGGTCTAACATGGGTAAAATTTTTACCATGCTATACATGTAGTAAAGTATACTAAAATCATTCTAAAAATATAGGCATAATGTTGCGAAATAAAGAAAAAAACCTGAAAAAGAATATGTAAAAAATCATCATTTTAGTTGTAAGAAGATTAATGCATATTTTGAAGGGATGTAAATTTTGAATTGTTCTAATTTTTCCCCAAAACCTATCTTCGGTTTTTTTTTGGTCTAACATGGGTAAAATTTTTACCATGCTATACATGTAGTAAAGTATACTAAAATCATTCTAAAAATATAGGCATAATGTTGCGAAATAAAGAAAAAAACCTGAAAAAGAATATGTAAAAAATCATCATTTTAGTTGTAAGAAGATTAATGCTCTTCAAAAACATAGTTTGATTAACCATAATTTTCATTCTACAAACAAACATTCGTTAATTACTAACCCATATAGTTACCCTTCAGATCGCTTGACTTATTCAGGAGAGAATGTGAGAGCTTAAGGCAAACTTCCAATCGATCTTTTGTTTAAACCTTGTTTCAGTAAACCAATAAAGGATAAACATAAAAAAGTTCTCAAACATGCTTGGAATGAAATGCTTTCACAGTGCAATCTTTGAAATCTAATATCATCTGAAATTGAACCGTAAATTCGACAGGAAACGGATTAATTTCACATCATCAAGTTTTAAACGATAAGATCCGATAATTCCGGCTAAGATGACGTCATCGAATTCCATACATCCATTTTCCAATATGTGAATGAAAAAAGACACTCCGATACTGGCAATCGATCTGTTTTTATTTGAGGAATGTATTCATCTTGTATTTTCTGTCTTATTTCTGAAAGATTGACAGGTATTGGCAGTATGCAATTAAGTTTTTAGTTCACTCAGAATTAGTACAAATGTACTGGCGATGAAGTCTCTGGCGTTGTGATACACACTTCTCGTTTTGGCCATAACAAGGTTAATGGTGACATGAATCGTATTGTGTCTTTTTTATAATGTTTATTCATTTCTGGCGAACTGCTTTTTCCCAAGTTTTATATGGTGAGCTATTTTATGTCCGCTTTTTGTGTGGGGAACATTTTTGTTCCAGCTTTTGTGTGGGGAACTATTTTGTTCCAGATACAAAGCGTTACGGTCAAGTTTTTGCGACTTACTTACTTGAAACAAACCATTTAGTATCTAAGTTTCTAAATAATGATTTGTATTTCAATACACATTAAAATTCGGCGTTCATCTTTCCATAACACCGACTTGATATTAAAAAGAATTGATAGGAGATGACAAAACCTTCATGAGGTCGCGGCATGTTTTTAAATGCATATTCACATGTTCAGTTTGGTAACTTGAATATTCAGAAGTCATGCTAGCATCCAGTCAAGTCGTGCTGTCTTCAATTCATGCTTTTTTGTATCCCTTCTTAATGCTAGTAGACATCAGTATCATCGAATTGATATACAAATGGGAAACAACTGTGAAGTTGCATTACTATGATTTAATCATGGTTATATCCACAGGTGACAGACCCAAATTTTCCTTATCATAGTATTCTCTATATATACTATAATACAGAAAATTTGGGTCTGTCACCTGTGGTTATATCAAGCGCACAATAATACATTTTTTTAGCGTCATTTGTATGAATTAATATGGTATCGATTGTTTGGTATCGAACAAATAAATTAGAGTTTTGTATCGATTAAAATTGATAACGATTTTGCATCGATTTAAATGGAGGATGGTTTTGTATCGATTTGAGTTAATGACTGTTTTGTATAGATTCAATATGATAACAATTGTGTACTAGTTAAAATGATAACGATGTTTCGATCATATCGATAACCGTGTAGGGCCTACATGTATCGATCTAAAATGTATCGATAATTTAAAGCAATACATCAAATGAATAACATTAATATCATTAGTTTAAAAACTCATTCAAAGTGAATCTACATTCAATACATATACATATATAAGCAACCTCGGGATTTCTAAAGTCACCTTGTTTAATTATGTAGATGATTTTGTATCGCTTGACTCAGTTTAAATGTACTAGAAACGTACTGAGAATTGTTCCACGTCTTTGTCAAAGACTTATAACTCAGTAGTAAAGATCGACCTGTCAGTGATGCAAATAATGAATAAATTATAAACGTAGAGGTTATGGTATACAAATAACACTTTTATTTCCATCAAGAGTCTTTTATATATTGATACATGTATCATTAATACATCAATATTTTGATGATGTACATTATGTGAAAAATACATGTATAGTCGAATTTAAAACTTCTTGTTCACAGATTTCAACATAAATATTAACATTTTGATTTTGCTCAAAAACGACAATTAGCCACATTTTGGTATCGGTTTTCTGATGACGACAAGTATAGTACATATCTATCAACTGTTTTCTAATAGAACAGAACAGAACAGAACAGAACAGAATAGAACAGAACAGAACAGAACAGAACTGTTTTCTAATTACCAAGAATTACAAAGTAATTGCATAACTTGCGCAAAAATGACCTTCTTGTTTTCTAGAATACCTCGAAGTTCTTCCAAAAAACTCTCAACTCTTTCAAAACCTCGAGGTAAGTTAGAAAACTAGAACTGTTGTAGTGTTGGGGGAACTACCGCTAAAAAGATAACTTTGTGCTGCTTAGACTGCACTAGGTCTGATAAAAATCGGTTACGTATAAATGTAATTTACCTTGTCTTTTTAATGTAAATTTGTTGATCTGGTCGTCATTTTTGCCGTGTTAGAAACCTCATAGGTCGCGTCGTGACTTCCAAATACTGACACATTAAAAATCGCAATTACGATCGTGGATTTGTTCACTTCAACACCGGATATAGCATTTGTTAGGTCACGTGCTTCAAAAGTAGTTCAAACATGGCGTTCAGATATGTCTGAGCTTATTTGTAGTGAATGGCTGAGGAGTTCCGAATGATTGAAATGTTTATTTGACTTTTAGTTACAAAATTGACATGGAAAACCTATGTTAGAAGCGTGTACGTACTGCGTATGCAAGAATGACCTTTATCTGTCATTGGCTGCCGGTCTGATCTTAAATACAATAGAACGCATTGCAGCTTAATAAACAAAATGTGTTTTATGTGAGAACTATTGATTTAGTTATATCAGCAACAAGTGGAACTAGCAGAAGATATCATTGTCTATACAGATCTATCTAACCACAGTGTGTGTACGACTACAGTATAACTAGTCCAGAAATACCAGAACTCTCTCTCCCATCATATGACAGGTCGAAAAGTTCCAAGTTATTGTAATTTTCTTGGATGTATTGAATAATTTAGAGCGATGTGTTCATGTATACATTTATAGATAAAAACTCACAGTAGAATTATATCCGAATATGTATTAAGCTGATACAGTCTATGGATCAATACCTGTAGCATCTCAGTGTATATAGAATATTCCAGAGTCAGTCTACTCATGTTTCTGTAACCTATATATGGATCCAAACGATTCAAATGGCTTCCTGACTGTATTATTAGATTATCCGAAACTCTGACTATCCGAATAATGTTGACTTTTAATGGAAAGTGAGTAAAGTGGAAAGTGTTTGTTTTATAATAAAGTTTATTTCATTTAGGGTACTTTAAGATGTCCTTAACTTGTTCTTGTTGATGAAAAAATCTCTAGACTTTCTTATGATGTAAGTCACTTTCTAAAAGGACCATGATATTGTCAAAATGTTTTAATTGTTGCACCATATAGGATCAAAACTTCAAATGATTTATTTGGCTATTTTTGTACCTCAGTCTCGTTGATGATTTTTCCTGATAAATACACCGGACACGTTAAATAACGATTGTTTTTTTGTGTATGACCTTATGGCATAGTGTCGAATAAATCAACCATAACAGTTATATTTTTGAAGTTGTGGTCATGTAACATGATGTTAAATGATAGAGTTTATCTTTTCCTATCTATAAATCACTTTAAACACGTGTGCAAGAATTTGAAGGCATTTCTTGCTACAATGCGTCCGTTCCAATGCGGAAACACATATTGTTTTTTCCGAGGCGACCTATTTTTGTACGAAGAAAAGATGCAAATCTAAAAAGTATATGTCTTTGCTTTTTGACAGTATGGTAGGTCTATGTTGTTTCACTGATGTTTTTCCTTATACCGTTTTTTACACTCTATTCTGAATTCTTATTAATTAAGAACTAAAAGAAATATCTTTATTTTGTTGTATTATGAAACATAGGCAAACGTTTTCAGAAACAACGAGTGCTTAAGCGCGAGTTATTCAATAAGCACATCAAAACTAATATCTATGTTTTATTCTTCAACAAAATATTGAAAAATCGGTATGCTATTTCGATTCTAACATATAAAAATAAATAATTTGACCTTTAAGTTAATGAACGAAGGGTACATGTATATTAAAACAGTCGTGTATGTGTTCAATCAAACTCTCCGCGGCGGTTATTTCCCTTTATCAATTTAATAAAGTTTTAACCATTTCTCAGTTCAGGTCATGCAATTTTATAGTCTGTTTATATATTATATTAAACAATATTTTATGCATAAATCTTTATTTATCTTTATATTGTACCATCATTTTGATCACCATGTATGTACCATGTCAATGTCATGAAATATGAATAAATATACATGTATATAAAGTATACACGTGACTTAACCGCTGTGAGGAGTTTGGTGTTCAACACGTACCTATGTTATAATTTACGGTTGGTGTTCCTGATAACTTTTTATAGTATATGATGTTCTAAATACTTATTAATAAGTTACTATTCGCGTTTAAAAAGACGTGTTTTACAACATCTGAAAGTTATACAAAAAAGGTACTTTCAGTACTTTGATTTTAATATTAATTGCACTTCACACATCAACGCGTCATGTGACATTTCTTATCTTGTAAGAATGACTTACTGCAACATTTGTAACCAGGGCGCATTAATACATTTATATCATGTTACATACACAAATATAGACGTAACATTTAAATAAATGTTTTCTTTCTAACTAGAACTTATTTATTGTCCTTCTTAAATAGCCAATTAATTATTTCAAACATTAATTGTTATTTAGATTAATGAAATATCGTCATTATTCACTCATTCATTCACGATTTATATACATGTATATTTTTCATATACATGAGAATATGATAAAACTCATTATCATTAAATGAAAAAGAAAGGGTTGTTTCACATGTTTGTTTCACACTATAGGACGAATTCACGGGTTTAGACCAATGCTTAGTAAAGCAAATGGGAATCTCTTGAGTAATATCTTATCGCAAGTTTGCAAATCGCGACCATGGTCATGCAGGCTATAGGTGTAATTTTGTGATTACAGTAACAACCCCCGCTAGCTCCCTGTGTCGCATAGGAACGACCAGAAACCTCATATCTTGATACATACTTATGGTTCATATGGAAATTAAGTCAAATAAAGAGAGTTTAAAAGATTACACAATTTTAATAGCATCCCAAAGCCGAATACAGATAAAAGCGTTCTCGCTACTACTCGAGCTACGTAATTTTGATAAATTGAATATATTTTTTTCTCTTTTTTTACCTCGCATTCAACACATATATAGGTCATATACACGACGGCCAGCTCTTCCTACTGTAGGTTTCCTGGACACTTTTCTATCACCAATATTAACTTACCCTACCACGAGGCAGACAACTCATGTATAGCGTATGACCTGCCGCCACCAGGTTTCGAACCCGTGATCTCCGGATTCGAAGTCAGACATGCTATAACCACTACGCCACGGCTGCGGCTTAAATTGAAAATATGCAGTTATTGTAGAAATATAACTTGTTTATTGATATTTTTTATTCAAAAATAAAATCGGAACAAAGGGAGTCCAGGTAATGCAAAATAAAACATGTTCATTTGTTGTTTTTTTTGATTTAACAAAAACGCAAATATGTACTTCTTCTTGATTAAAACAAAATCTCTGACTTTGACCTATTTTAAACAACATTTTTAATTGCTCATCGTTTATCAATTATCTAAAAATCTAGATTTATATATTTCAATATTTTGTCTATTCATAAATAACAATCGTAAGAATCAAACGTTTACATGCATATTTCATTCTTATTGATAGCAAATTAAAATACAGGTTATCCCAATCGTAACCCATTTAGATAAACAATATATCTGCTCTTACAAAGTATTTAGATTACACGAAAACGATGATATCAAATCCGACGCCGAGATAAAAGACTCTTGTGTTCACAACAATAGAGCCCCTGATTACGATCTTGGAGAAGTCTAACTGATAATGGCGTCCACTGATTTAGCAGTTTGATTAAAACAAATGGATTATTGAATACATTTAATGGTATTATCATATTTTTTTAAATATAGTTGAACCCGTTTTTGTTTTACATAAATCAAGAATTAAAGATCAAATTTATTTTGATTGAATTCATTTATTATACATTCCATGTATTTTTAATTGAATTGTTAATTGAATCTTTAAATTAGGACTTTAATTAGTTATTAATTGGTTTACAGATTTGGCCAAAATAGTATTGTCTTAAGCAAAAGAGAACTTAAGCATCGCAGAAATTGATGGAACACATTATTCATTTTCTTTGCGACTCAAGTTTGATTTTTGCGTTTGTTCAACGAAAATATGTTTTATATGAATGAATACTTAAGAAAAGGAATCATTACAAATTGTACCTGTATATCTTGACTTCACCGTGTTATGGTTTAAACTGATAATTCTTTTCTATTTAAGTATTCTTGGCTTTCAAAAAGGCTGACAGAAATCCTTTTTACAGAAATGAATGTAAAATTGTTTAACTTATATTGTATAACACATAAAAAACCTTTGAACTAATTAAACATAGTTATCTCTATAAAGTGCTTGGGTAAAGTGTTCAAGATTCTGTAAGTCGCAGAACGAAAGACGTAGATACCATAACTTGTGCTTTCTGACTTTTAGAACCATTGTTATATTTGTATGAGTTCTTCTTAATTTTGACTACACAAGAAAAAAACAAGCGGGAGATAATGATATTTTTGAAGATGTCAATGGGGTCTAGGAATGAAGATGAAAAGTGGTTCTAGGAAGTCCAGGTGACCAGATGTTTCATTCGGTTAGTTTACCGTAAACATTGTGTCCCCTACATTAAATACTTGTATCATTTCATTAAACGTTTAATATAGCATGATATTATATCATCATGAATAATTTGACACCTGTCACCCATCTTCTTAAATCTTATTATTAATTGTTTCCATCACATTTTCTTACAACATACAGTTTCCTTCACAAGTTTTAGGACAAATAAAATTTTGAGGAGAAAACTGATTATGCCTACCGCAATAATTTAAGGTGGGTCGGTACCTTACTCGGAGGGAAAAACGAAAAAAATATTATGTTCACCGATTATGATAAAAGTTGGCAGGCAGATACCTTCATGCTTCTTGTTTGTTTTTCTAGTAACCTTAGCGACGTTGTCGTTTTTTCACGACGTCACGGACGTCACAATGATTCGCGCTAAAAACAGGCATGCAAGTACACTAAACCCGTATATTTAAAGTATTGAATATCCGAGGACAAAGATAATTATATCAAAATGTTTCTGAAATGTTGTTGCATACATATATTTTGTTCCGATTATCTAAATATCACGTCAGTCGTAAAGACTGTACGTTTCATCTCTAAATTTAGGGTTTTCACGTCTAAAAGGTTTCACCAATTGCCGAGTTATGACGTTTATTTTCAAATTAAAGCAGAACGGTGGTCAAATTCTTATCGCGATTTTTGAAATCTACACACTTTTTGTGTCATTTTAATGAAATAAAAAAGGAAAGTGAACGTTCTCAGTTTTTCACAATATCGCTTTCAAAGTAAAATTACCTTAAAAACAACGACGTTAATATTACGTTGCGCTGACGTTGTGATTTTGGGTTATGTATGTAATTTTCTTGTAAATTCAATTTTGTAGTTTCTTACCAGTTCTTAATTAATTTCTTGTGACACTCAGCATCTGATCTGTTCAAAATTAATTTAACATAAGTCAATCAAAATCCGCTTCTACTTATTTTTACAACAAATGCTTTAATCACAACGTCAGCGTAACGTTATATTATCGTCGTTGTTTTTAAGGTAATTTTACTTTGAAAGCGATATTGTGAAAAAACGGAGAACGTTCACTTTCCTTTTTTATTTCATTAAAATGACACAAAAAGTGCGAAGATTTCAAAAATCGCGATAAGAATTTGACCACCGTTCTGCTTTAATTTGAAAATAACCATTATAACTCGGCAATTGGTGAAACCTTTTAGACGTGAAAACCCTAAATTCAGTGATGAAATGTACAACCTTTATACATGACGTGATATTTGGATAATCGGAACAAAATGATTGTATGCAAAAACATTTCAGAAACATTTCGGTATAATAATCATTGACCTCGGACATTCAATATCTTAAATACGTGGGTTTAATGTACTTGCATGCCTATTTTTAGCGCGAACCATTGTGACGTCCATGACGTCGTGAAAAAAACGACAACGTCGCTAAGGTTACCAGAAAAACAAACAAGAAGCATGAAAGTATCTGCCTGCCAACTTTTATTATAATCGGTGAACAAAATATTTTTTTCGTTTTTTCCTCCGAGTACGGTACCGACCCACCTTAACTGTGTAATAAGTAAAGCTTTTTCAGATTACTTAGTTTGAATTATATGTTAATATATTAATAAATGTTGTTTTAGGAATTTGCTCCAATGACTTTGTTTCTGTGTTTAATGGGTTATGTGAATTTATTATCATTAAATAGTTTTTTTCCACAAGGACTTTAAGAGGGAACTGTAAATTACGTCATTTAGTCATGGTATCAGTAAGGTTATAGTTTTCACTATAAAGAACGAACGCAGCTTAAAAGTTTAGAAACCAGCTTTAAAAGGCCTGACTTAAAAAGTGTTTCATGCCCTCGACGGACATCGTGTAAAATGCTTTCCAGAGTTAGTAATTTAGACATTTGCTACTTATCCATATTTCTAATTTTTTTCATCGTCGTATGGTCAGTGCTCCTTTTAAAAATGGGCCCAAATAAGGGGTGATAGGATATTTAAAAGATGATATCAGATGACCTCGCCAAAACACTCTTTACTGAGGCTATCAAATTTAAGAGAATAAGAAATACTTCTATTACCTCATTCGCTTCTTAACCCGGTTCGGTAGCGCAGTTGGTAGCGCACCGGGATTTGGAATCTCGTGTCCCGACATGTCCCAATAATGTCAAATTTCCTCCATTATTAAGGTATTTGGAGAAGTTTCCGGCCTTGTGGAAGGGTAGGATAGTACTGGTAATTAGGAGCGCTGGACGCCGTAAAATGACCAAAATGTGTTGACACGGCGTTAAACCCATACGACATCATTCGCTTCTTTGTACAATCATGCAGAAAAGAAAAGACAGTTTTGTGGTCAGGTGTTCTTCACCTTGGTGTGTCCCAGTTTTATGGCTATGATATGTCTTACCCACCAAAGTCTTCGAACAAGTTACCTTAGAATTGTTATATAATCATATTTATTTATGTTAGCTAGATTGTGAAACAACTTTTTAAAACTTAAATTAATCACTTGCGAGTCCTCATCCTGGTTCGCAGTACTGAGCTAATAGGATAAAGTTTCATGCTCGTTGAAAAAACGGGGTAGGTTTTTGATGGAATTCGAACCAACGCAGAGCTTGCTGTCCAATGATTACCAGTCCAACGTCGTGACCGCTCGGCCATGCCCGCAACTTAGCATTGTTTGCTTCTACTAACTCAATGAACAATATTGTTACAACTGTTTGATTTTATTGTTATTAGTGCAATCATATGTTGCCTGAATTGTTAATTCTGTTCAACATGTAGCTAAGCGACTTGCTTCATTGAATTATTAACGTGTCTTAAATAGAATATTCAATTATTAACAAGAACTCATAATTTAATAATAATTTACTAACTCTGTCGTAGATATATTTATTACTGTTCCGATAGTTCTATACTTAGTAACAAACATGGCCGCTTTAATATGAAACAGCGATCATTGGATATATGTATGTCCGTACTTCAATTCAGTTCGACAGCAAATTTGACTTAAGTTTACTTAGTTGTTCTGCAATCGGTTTCGAGTTGCAAGTCTATTTGCAGTACGTAACATACTAATGGGAATATTATTTGCCTGTCTTTTTCTAAATTAGCGACACAATGCAAAACCCATTTAAATTTTATAGTTATGTACTTTATAGTTGTTTTTGGAATCAAAGTTTTACCAGAAAAAAACTTTATTTAGATTGAACGACCGGTGATGGAAATGCTACATGGGTTTTGTCCATTTTGTTTCCGAAGAAATGCTGCTACAAACACTGCAGTGAACATTATTTCCTCTAAAACACATTATTAATTATGCTTCATATAAATGTTTATCAAAATTTTTTGAGCAGTACATAAACACAAGTTTTTTTTAACTTGGCCTATCACAACAATGTCGCTTTAAGGACATGGATTTATATTTCTTCTTTAAAGTCTTCGCTTAGACGAATAATTGGCAAAGTTTGTCTTGAATTTAAATATTGAATTTGGAATTATATTCTTAAAGATTTTGTTGAATTTTCTGGAGAAAAAATAACATAGCGAGTTCTTCTTAGCATTTTTGTTGAAAAAAAAGTTTCGTTGTGGTATTCCCTAGAAGGATTTTAACTAAAAAGATTTGTCTTTTTAAATAAGGTTATTTGAAACCCGGACTTAAATTGATGCGCTTGTGGATTTCTGGTAAATAGTTTAAAATACGTTTGCAATTGTTTGCCTCATTTTCCGAAGAAAAAAATACGAATATTTTAAATCATGGTGATTTTGATTTATGAATGATTTCATAGTGTGAAGCAGTTTCTTAGTACTTGTGCGTTCCTGATTGCATTAACAGTAATTTCAAACTGTTTTAATAAAGCAACATATTTTGTTTCAAATATGTATCCAACAGTCAAAGTTTCAAACAGCAGTTGACGATCTTTGATATTAAGTAAGTATTTTAAATTTACTATTTTCTAAATGGTACATAAACGAAATTGAACATTTTATGGTTTGTCGCACAAGTATAATGCAATAAGTGCTATGATTGACATGATGCTATAATTTATGCCCCTTTTGATATGTAACATCCATGTGACCTCATTCATGTATACGTGTTATGCATTTAAATGGAATAATTCTGCATCATTAGACTCATAGAGTCTTTGTATAGACAATGTTTGTTATTATCTGTTCTTTCGACTTGAAGTATATTGTTGTTGGGTTTAACACCGTAGCAACACATTGTATAGGCCATATCACGGTGGTCAATTAAACTACTCACGTTTCATTAAAAGGCTAAATCTCTGGAATTAGCTGTTAACCAGTAGGTGGCACATACCTTGGCGATTTAGAATCAGTGGTAAGAGAGTATGGTGGTAGAATTATTCCCTGACCAAGCTCCACAAAAGCACCCGGAATCAGACCTACGACCCCAATTGAGTAGACTTTCATAAGTATTTTGTATCAAACCTATGATTACACAGTTGAAATTACAGAATACTTTCAAATGTCCTTGTAAGTGTATTACATAAGAACGAAGTGTCCTTCAGTGATAAATAGTCCATCTGGTTTCATATGACATAATATATTTACATAAAATAAATCTACTTTACGGTGTATTTATGTTTGCAGTTATATAAGAGTTATTTGTATCTGTAATTGTTCATGAAAATTAGTTTTCATGTTTTTAGTTTTACTTCTAATGCTTGAATATCGGTGTAAGCTTGCATCCGTCGGGAGCATAAAGCTCTGCCAGCTATATTCATTTTAAATTACGATTTTGACATACAATTATAATTCACATGCTATTCTCACTGTTTTAATTGCCTAAAAAGAACATGAGATGAACGTGTTTCGTAATCCCCTAGAGGCTTGCAGAATTTCTTGCGCACACAGACGTTAACAGGTTAACACTTTCTGGTGGAACGCCGCCATCTTTGTTTAGTTTATTCTTAGAAAATGTTCAATTGTTAATTTGGAATGCGTGTATGCATGATATACATTGCACCACGACTGAAACAAACAAACAAACATCATTGATTGTTTATACAGTGGACTTTTAAGTACTAGGCCTAGCTTTTGTTCACAAGAAACTATTCGACCCATCTGCATCGCCCAGACTGTGGAACTCTCTATCCCAGATAGATTCAGAGAATTTGCTGACTGTGGAACCCTAGTACTTCAGAAAGATGGCTTGGTTAATCAGTTGATAAGCCTGATAAGTTCATGGGATGGAAAGAATTGTGGAAATTCTCATTGTCATTTTAAATGTAATTTTACTGTTTCAAACTATTTCTTTATAATGTCATTTTCTTCATATTTAAAATTTATCTATAAATTAAATGTGCAATTTAATGTAATGAGCAATATCACATGTTTACTTTATTCTGAAAGTAGGTAAATAGAGATTTATCGTCTGCTCGGCTAGCACATAAGCCTAAGTACTGATCGAGGGTTCGTGCGTTCGATTCCCGGGCGGGGCATACTTTCGAGGAGTTTGATCGTAAATTAATTACTACGGTTATTCTGCCTCCTCCCACTGATTCTAAGTAATGTAGGCAGTTGTCAGTTACTGATTGAAGTATGCTCCAAGTAACTGGTCAAAAGCTCAAGTGTGTAGCTTCCAGAAACTATGAGTGGTTTGACCGACCGCTAGAAATGACTTATACAATGGGTTGCTACGGCGTTAAACTCAACCAAACAACGATACATCCATTGTGTTAAATTGTCAAGTAAAAACTGACTACTTGTATCAAGCGTTCCATCCTCCAAATGAGTGCAGAGCGGGAACGATGGCGAAGTTCAAGCGTTCTAATTGATGTCCTGTTGCACGATATCACCTAACTAATTCATAAAGAGAACTGACTCAGTGGAGTCACCCTATCATACATCATGTATCATTCCACATTTTTGTACCGTGTTTTATCCCGAACTCATACATAATATATAAATCTATTCAAACTTTGTGTTTCTTCAAGCATATTAATCTGTTTTTCTGAGCAAGGGAAGTAATATTTTATAACATGAATATTAAATTTGGAAAGTTTAGAGCTATACAGCGTTATGTGTTGAAGTAAATCAAAAGCGCTTAGGTATTTTTGCCGCTTTTTGTCGCTTTATGGCGCTTAATTGCGCTTAGTCTGCCATTTTGAAGCGTTGTTTAAAGCAACACGTAATGTTTTAAGGTTAACTTGTGTTTTATTTGCTGGGTTTGAAGTATCTGTCTGTCATGACTAATTTTATAGAAGATGGTAGCTTCACTTATATCGATGCATAATGAGAATCCAACTGTTTTAATCGATGAATACGTTTTTTTATGACCGAGCATGGTGTTAAACTGCTTCAACGTTGATGTAGCTCATTGATTTATTGCTGCACTCAAATACCATTGAAATACTTGATGGCTTGCATGCACTGTCTATAGTTTTCACGAAGCAAAGCATAAACATGAATATGAAGCATTGCGGCACATTCCTATACAATATATCTTAATTTATTAGAATGGTAGAATAACCTTGCATTTGTTTCTGCACATTGGCGATATATGAGGGCTACAAACCAAAATATTCGCTAGATCTACGTGTATGATATTTTAAAGTATTGAATAATCTAGCTTGTGAATTGTTAAACATAAAGGGTAGTTGTTGGCTTTGGTTTGTGTGATTCACATGTCCTAGAAACCACAATGTTTGAAACGTGTCTCTAAAATGTGATCGTTCCGGCATCGTATATGCGCCTACTAGTAAAACCATCACATTTTGCCCTGTTGGACCCATGTCTGGCAGCGCTATCAGCACTTTTATCTAGAATTGTTTTGTTTGTCAAAATTTAGAAGATTTAGAATCAACGTGGTGCAACTAATCTGTCTACTTCGTGCTTTATGACAAAGAGTTAAGCTTATTTTTTAATTGACCTATCAGTACATTAAGTGACCATGTTCTAGTATTTCATAGCAATGCTTCGGGTTAAACAATTATGTCCTTGAACGTTGTTTAAATGTGTTAGTTTGAATTTCAACTATAAAACATCAACTTCAAATTCTTATTGCTTATATTCCGTAAGGTATTGAACATGTTTTCTTTTAGGTTCTGATGGTACTAGCATATCCCGTGTCCCGAAGGGGGGGGGGGTACGGGTTCGAATACCACCCGGAGAGATTATACCCTTCCATGAAAATTTGACAATAATGTCAATTTTCCTCCATTAATAAGATATATGGAGAAGTTTCCGGCCTTGTGGAAGGGTAGTTGAGTACTGGTTATAGACAAGGGTCAATGAAAGCTAGATTAGGTGAGCTGGGCGCCGTAAAATGACATAAATTGTGTTGACACGGCGTTAAACCCCCCCCAAATGTACTTAGCATTTCTAAATTAAAGGTTAAACATGGAATGTAAATGAAAACAGCAACATAAGTCTTATGCATGGTATAGATTATACATAAAGATAGTGTGGTACATGTATGTGGCATAGTTCTTACAACGTTGGGCTGATATTTATGGGTAGTCACTGGTCAGCTCCGTATCATTGAAAACCTACCTTGCTGTTTTCTTGGTCTTGAAACTTTATCATTCTAGCTTAGCTTCCTGAAAGACCAGGTACCAAACTGGATGGTGATTAATATCAACTGAAAGACTTAGTATAATATTTAAGCTACCTTAAATTAGTATAACTACAAAATAAATAAAGCAAACATTTATTCAGATTTATTCTGGACAAATGTGAAACTGTTCAACTACAATATGCAACATGCATGGAAAGTTGTCCACATGTTTTCATGCAGGAATGTTCACATGACATCTTCCTTGACAGAGAAACAAATCTCCAGTCTTGAATTTCACAGATGATATGAGTATTACCATGGTTTCTTATATTGTACACTAGTATTATAGACGTGTAAGATAGCTAGTATTTAAGTTAATTAATTGTTAGTGTGATGTAACACTTGCCGTCTGATGTCATTAATAATGTTATAATGTATACTTTAATGTTAGCTGAGTTTTAAGATATAATTGTATAAATACGTATAATGCAGATTAAGACAGTTGTTGCAATAAAGATGTATGGAATTTTTGTGGGTTTCATTGCAGTAAAAGGTCTATTTTGTGGGATTGATATTTTGTGGGTTTGATACTTAGTTGTGGATTACATGCAATAAAGTTTCGTATGAGTGAATAAACCCTATAATATTTTGTTGGTTTGAGGCTTTTTAGGGTTAAATGTAATAAAGTTTTGTATGATTGAATAAATGCAATGGCGTTTTGTGGGTTTGATACTGTTTTGGGTAAAATGCAATAAAGTTTTGTGGGTTTAATACTGTTGTAGAATTAATACAATAAAATGTTGTGGTTTTGTTAAATGCAATAACGTTTTGTGGGTTTTATATTTTGTGGGTTAGATTCAATAAATGTGTATTAAATACTTTTGGTTGGATCGACACTTTTTGTTGGCTAATGAGATGCAGTAAAGGTGTATTTAACATTTTTATGGTGGGTTCATTGCAATAAAGGCGTTTTTTAATACTTTAAATGTTTTATTGCAATAAAGATATATATAAATCTTTTTGTGGATTTTGCATCAATTAATATTGTACTTAGTACTCATTGTTGGTTAGATACGTTTGACGGTTTGTTGCAATAAAGGCATTAGAAAGGCATTAACAGGTGTTAGATGGTTTGGTGCCTCTTGCCATTCTTTCCCTAACACCCATCCCTTTTACAGTATAGAAAGATTCGACAAAAATCATTTGGTGTTTTCTATTATACATACCTGTGGTTATACACATAGAGCTTTGTTATGACATGTCAAATATGTAACTGACTTAAATGTCTGTAATACTGTCTTTATAATCTAAGAATGCCTTACATCCGAAACAAGTTAATGCCACAGTAAAATAATAAGTAATAGTTTACAGTTTATGCTCCAAATAAAAGACTTTCATCATGTCGGCTTCTAAGCTAAACATTAAACAAGGTGATAAGCCGGAAGCACGTATATTTATGTTGTATATATGATTCATAATGATCTATCATCTCCATGTTTCTTTGTTTCTTGGGTGTCAACATTTGTTGTACATCTGTGAATGAAATCAAATGATACATTATTACAACGTGTGGGCTAGTCTTGTTGTATAACACATGCTTTCGTCGGTCATCGACTTGTATTTCTAAAGGGTTTTCCTAATGCTAAGGAAGCAGGTCTGTGAAGTTAGCGATCTATTGTCTATTCTCTATTCAAAAGTCTATTCGCTCAATGGACAGCTATGTATTGAGAAATCTATTCATGCAGAAATCTATTCGCATTTACTGTATACATTGATATAGGAAAGTTCAAATATCTGTACAAAAATCTGTACACAAAATGCCGAAAAGACAGCTGTCTATTCGGAAATCTATTCAGAAGTCTATTCGAAAAAAAGCACTAGTTCAATAAAACATATTTAAAAGTCTTTTCATAGAATACATAAATAGACAAATGTCCATTCAAAAGTCTATTCCGAAGTCTATTCGAAAAAAAACAGTAATGCAATCAAACAGATTTAAAAGTCTTTTCGTGGAATACGCAAAGAGACAAATGTCCTTTCAAAAGTCTAATCAGAAGTTTATTCGCAAAAACATAGTAATGAAATCTTAATGATCAAGATGTCTATTCCCAAAAATCCAGGGACAAATGTCCATTCAAATGTCTTTTCGGATATATATTCGCAAAATCATATATGTGCCTTAAGACTGTGTCTGAAGTCTATTATTAAGTTGGGAATTGATAGATATCCATTCAAATGTCTATTCAAAAGACTATTTAAAATATCTGGTGAATGCATTCGGAATGAGTCAGAATTCTATTATAGATTTTCAAATAGACAGCTGTCCATTCAAAAGTCTATTCAGAAGTCTATTCGCAAAATCATATATATGCATAAAGAATTTGTCTGTAGTCTATTTTAAAGTTGCAAATAGACAGATGTCCATTTAAATGTCTATTCAGAAGTCTATTCGCAAAATCTGGTGAATGCGTCCAGAATGGGTCAGAAGTCTATTATAGAGTTCGAATAGAGAGCTGTCCATTCAAAAGTCTATTCAGAAATCTATTCGCAAAATTTGGTGAATGCGTTCAGAATGAGTCAGAACTAACAAACAGTAGCAAATACACAGCTGTCCATTCAAATGTCTATTCAGAAGTCTATTCGCAACATCATATGCAAATACGCATTTAGAATGTGTCTGACGTCTATTTTAAAGTAGCGAATAGAAAGATGTCCATTCAAAGTCTATTCAAAAGTCTATTCGAAAAAATCGGTAAATGCGTTCAGAATGAGGCAGAAGTCTATTATAGAGTTTCGAATAAAGAGCTGTCCATTCAAAAGTCTATTCAGAAGTTTATTCGCAAAATCATATATATGCATTAAGAATGTGTCTGTAGTCTATTGTAAAGTTGCAAATAGACTGATGTCCATTCAAATGTCTATTCAGAAGTCTATTCGCAAAATCATGTATATGCCAGCAGAATGAGTCTGATATCGTTTATAGAGTTTCGAATAGAGAGCTGTCCATTCAAAAGTCTATTTAGAAGTCTATTCGCAAAATTATTAAGAATGTGTCTGAAGTGTATTATAAAGTTGCGAATAGACAAATGTCCATTCAAATGTCTATTCAGAAGTCTATTCAGAAGTCTATTCGCAAAATCATATATATGCATTCAGAATGTGACTGAAGTCTATTATAAAGTTGCGAATAGAGAGCTGTCCATTCAAATGTCTATTCAGAAGTCTATTCGAAAAATAATATATTTGCATTGAGAATGTGTCTGAAGTCTATCATGAAGTTGCAAATAAAAAGATGTCCATTCAAATGTCCATTCAGAAGTCTATTCGCAAAATTATGTATATGCATTCAGATTGAGTCAGAAGTCTTTTATAGAGTTTCGAATAGAAAGCTGCCCATTCAAAAGTCTATTCAGAAGTCTATTCGCAAAACCTGGTAAATGCGTTCAGAATGAGTGAGAAGTCTTTTATAGAGTTACGAATAGAGAGCTGTCCATTCAAAGGTCTATTCAGAAGTCTATTCGCAAAATTATATATATACATTAAGCATGTGACTGAAGTCTATTATAAAGTTGCGAATAGAGAGCTGTCCATTCAAATGTCTATTCAGAAGTCTATTCGCAAAATCATATATATGCATTAAGAATGTGACTGAAGTGTATTATAAAGTTGCGAATAGACAAATGTCCATTCAAATGTCTATTCAGAAGTCTATTCAGAAGTCTATTCGCAAAATCATGTATATGCATTCAGAATTAGTCAGAAGTCTGTTATAGAGTTTCGAATAGAGAGCTGTCCATTCAAATGTCTATTCAGAAGTCTATTCGAAAAATAATATATTTGCATTGAGAATGTGTCTGAAGTCTATCATGAAGTTGCAAATAAAAAGATGTCCATTTAAATGTCCATTCAGAAGTCTATTCGCAAAATTATGTATATGCATTCAGAATGAGTCAGAAGTCTTTTATAGAGTTTCGAATAGAAAGCTGCCCATTCAAATGTCTATTCAGAAGTCTATTCGCAAAACCTGGTAAATGCGTTCAGAATGAGTCAGAAGTCTTTTATAGAGTTACGAATAGAGAGCTGTCCATTCAAAAGTCTATTCAGAAGTCTATTCGCAAAATTATATATATGCATTAAGCATGTGACTGAAGTCTATTATAAAGTTGCGAATAGAAAGCTGTCCATTCAAAAGTCTATTCCGAAGTCTATTCGCCAAACCTGGTAAATACGTTCAGAATGAGTCAGAGTTCTTTGATAGTGTTTCGAATAGAGAGCTGTCCATTCGAAAGTCTATTCAGAAAACTATTCGCAAAATCATATACATGCATTAAGAATGTGACTGAAGTCTATTATTAAGTTGCGAAAAGAGAGCTGTCCATTCAAATGTCTATTCAGAAGTATATTTGCAAAATCATATACATGCATTAAGAATGTGACTGAAGTCTATTATTAAGTTGCGAATAGAGAGCTGTCCATTCTAATGTCTATTCAGAAGTCTATTCGCAAAATTATATATATGCATTAAGGATGTGACTAAATCTATTATAAAGTTGCGAATAGACAGATGTCCATTCAAATGTCTATTCAGAAGTCTATTCGCAAAATCATGTATATGCATTCAAAATGAGTCAGAAGTCTATTATAAAGTTGCGAATAGAGAGCTGTCCATTCAAATGTCTATTCAGAAGTCGATTCGCAAATCATATATATGCATTCAAAATGAGTCAGAAGCCTTTTATATAGTTTCAAATAGATAGATGTCCTTACAAATGTCTATTCAGAAGTCTATTCGAAAAATCATATATATGCATTTAGAATGTGTCTGAAGTCTATTATAGAGTTTCGAATAGACAGATGTCCATTCAAAAGTCTATTCAGAAGTCTATTCGCAAAACCTGGTAAATGCGTTCAGAATGAGTAAGAAGTCTTTGATAGAGTTTCGAATAGAGAGCTGTCCATTCAAAAGTCTATTAAGAAGTCTATTCGCAAAATCATATACATGCATTAAGAATGTTACTATAGTCTATTATAAAGTTGCCAATAGAGAGCTGTCCATTCGAAATTCTATTCAGAAGTCTATTTGCAAAATCATATATATGCACTAAGAATGTGACTAAAGTCTATTATAAAGTTGCGAATAGACAGATGTCCATTCAAATGTCTATTCAGAAGTTTATTCGCAAAATCATGTATATGCATTCAAAATGAGTCAGAAGTCTCTTATAGAGTTCCAAATAGAGAGCTGTCCATTCAAATGTCTATTCAGAAGTCTATTCGCAAAATCATATATATGCATTAAGAATATGACTGAAGTATTTAATAGAGTTTCGAATAGAGAGCTATCCATTCAAATGTCTATTCAGAAGTCTATTCGCAAAATTATATATATGCATAAAGAATGTGACAGAAGTCTATTATAAAGTTGCGTGAATAGACAGATGTCCATTCAAATGTCTATTCAGAAGTCTATTCGCAAAATCATGTATATGCATTCAGAATGAGTCTGAAGTCTATTATAAAGTTGCGAATAGAGAGCTGTCCATACAAATGTCTATTCGGAAGTTTATTAGCAAAATCATATATATGCAGTTAGAATATGCCAGAATGAGTCTGAAGTTTATAAAAAAGTTGTGAATAGATTGTCGTCCGTTCAAATGTCTATTCCGAAGTCCATTTGCAAAATCTTTATATGCATAAAGAATGTGTCACTAGTCAACTATAGGTTTAGGAATAGACTGCTGTCCTATTTGCAAACAGTAGTTCGCATTCAGAATGTAGCAGAAGTTTCTTTTTGAAAAGTGATAAATAGACATATTCAAATTATTTGTTAGAAGTCCTTTGCAAAATCATTCATATGCATTTTAATGTGTCAGAATAATTTGCTGGGTTTGTGAATAGACATGCTCTTTGAAGAAGGTCTACTTTTTTCTATTCAAAGCAAGATTTCTATTTTTCTCCTGGCAGTAAGTCTTCTCTCGGCAGCTGAATTACTTCTTTTTTGTAATCAGGTTTAACGGACTTTTAAAAACAACTATTTGCATGAGATTAATTCTTCTAATTGATTTTTGTCTACCCTTTTCATTTCGGTTACAAGATGAAAACATTATATCATTCGGAACGACCTCGGCGATCATCTACGAAGATACACCTCGGATATCAATCGTGGTAGAAATCAACAAAGTAATGAGATCAGGCGATTAACCTCACAGGTTAAGTAGTGCCGATGTGAACAATCAACATGGCAGATCTGTGTGCGATGTGAGTGGATATCAGTTACAGGCATTGAAGAGCTTTAAACTGCCCATAATCGTCCGTCATTTATGGTGTGCGCCTGTGTTCTATTGAGTAAACGTCGGGAACGAGGCTAGATTCTATGTTGGAACTACTTTAGCTCCTCGTGATATCCGAAGTGTATTTGCGTGGAAAATCGCCGAGGTAGTTCCGAATGACATTATATATATATATATATATATATATATATATATATATATATATATATATATATATATATATATATATATATATATATACAACAAGCACGGACCTGTGAGAAAACACCACGATTTACGTCACGCTGTTGCACCGTCAAAAGAACTTAACAAAATGGCGTAAAATTGTGTTTCTTATAAAACAAAAATAACATTTTTACAGGCTCAATCACTTAAATGTAAATTTAAAGTAGTTACTTTGGCGCTTATTTTTCTTGTGGATAATAACACTTTGTTTACGATTTAATATGAAATTCAAATGTTTCTACCTACAAACTTCGAAATATTAGCATGTCTCAAGCAATGGAGCTTCCTCGAATAAAACCAGCACTGGTTACCGAATTTGCATTTGCACTTGTGTAATCTACGGTACCAGTGACCTTGTTTGAACCAGATTTACCGGCTCGATTTGGTTTACAGAATCGGCAAAATTACGACGATATGGAAAGGCAAATCGACCTTCACCTACAATTGCCGAAATATTCGGGAGATTCATTTATGTTTACGAGAGTTAAGAAACTTACTTAATTCAGGCAAAGCACGCAAACTTCAATAAACATGGCAGGTCTATCACAATAACACCTGACACATTCTGAATCGATTACATAAATTCCAAATAGACTTCTGAAAAGACATTTAAATGGGCAGGTGTCTATTCGCAACTTTATAATAGACTTAGGACACATTTTTAATGCATATATATAATTTGCAAATAGACTTCTGAATAGACTTTTGAATGGACATTTGCCTCTTTTCATATTCCACGAAAAGACTTTCAATATGTTTGATTGCATTACTGACTCTTTTGGAATAGACTTCTGAATAGACATTTGAATGGACATCTGTCTATTCAAAACTCTATAAAAGACTTCTGACTCATTCTGAATGCATATAAATGATTTTGCCAATAGACTTCTGAGTAGACATTTGAATGGACATCTGTGTATTCTCGACTGTATAATAGACTTCTGACTCATTCAGATCGCATTTACCAGATTTTGCGAATGGACTTCTGAATAGACATTTGAATGGACATCTGTCTATTTGCAACTTTATAATAGACTTCTGACTCATTCTGAACGCATTTACCGGGTTTTGCGAATAAACTTCTGAAAAGACTTTTGAATGGACAGCCGTCTATTCGAAAGTCTATAATACACTTCTAACTCATTGTGAATGCATATACATGATTTTGCGAATAAAAATCTGATTAAACATTTAAATGGACATCTGTCTATTCACAACTCTATAATAGACTTGTGATACATTCTATATGTATACAAAAGATTTTGCGAATAGACTTCTGAATAGACATTTAAATGGACAACAATCTATTTGCGACATTGAAAAACACTTCTGACACATTCTGAATGCATATACATGATTTTGCGAATAGACTTCTGAATAGACATTTGAATAGACAGCTGTCTATTCGCTACTCTTTGAATAGACTTCTGGCACATTTTAACTGCATATATATGATTTGGCGAATAGACTTCTGAATAGACTTTTGAATGGACAGCTGCCTTTTTGCTACTTTGTAAAGACTTCTAACTCATTCTGAATGCATATACGTAATTTTCGAATAGACTTCTGAATAGACATTTGAATGGACATCTGTCTATTCGCTACTTGATAATTATCTTCAGACATTCTTAATGTATATATATGATTTTGCGAATAGACTTCTGAATAGACTTTTGAATGGACAGCTGTGCATTCGCAACTGTATAATAGACTTCTGACTCATTCTGAACGCATTTACCAGATTTCGCCAATAGACTTCTGAATAGACTTTTGAATGGACATCTCTCTATTCGAAACTCTATGAAAGACTACTGACTTACTCTGAATTCATATACATGATTTTGCGAATAGACTTCTGTATAGGCATTTGAGTGGACATCTGTCTATTAGCAAATTTATAGTACACTTTAGACACATTTTAATGCATATATATATGATTTTGCGAATAGACTTCTGAATAGACTTCGAATGGACATTTGTCTTTTTACGTATTCCACGAAAAGACTTTTAAATCTGTTTGATTGCATTACTGACTTTTTTGGAATAGACTTCTAAATAGACATTTGAATGGACATCTCTCTATTCGCAACTTTATAATAAACATCTGACACATTCTAAATACATATATATGATTTTGCAAATAGACTTCTGAATAGACATTTGAATGGACAGCTGTGTATGCGCTACTGTATTATAGACTTCTAACTCATTCTGAACGCATTTACCAGATTTTGCGAATAGACTTCTGAATAGACTTTTGAATGGATAGCTCTCTATTCGATTTCTATAAATTTTTCAAACTCATTCTGAATGCATATACATGATTTTGCGAATAGACTTCTGAATAGACATTTGAATGGACATCAGTCTATTCGCAACTTTATGGTAGACTTTGACCCATTCTTAATGCATATATGTGATTTTGCGAATAGATTTCTGAATAGACTTTTGAATGGACAGCTCTCTATTCGAAACTCTATAAAAGACTTCTGACTCATTCTGAATGCATAAACATGATTTTGCGAATAGACTTCTGAATAGACATTTGAATGGGCAGCTCTCTATTTGAAACTCTATAAGAGACTTCTGACACATTTTGAATGCATATACATGATTTTGCGAATAGACTTCTGAATAGACATTTGAATGGACATCTGTCTATTCGCAACTTTATGGTAGACTTTGACCCATTCTTAATGCATATATATGATTCTGCAAATAGATTTCTGAATAGACTTTTGAATGGACAGCTCTCTATTCGAAACTCTATAAAAGACTTCTGACCCATTCTTAATGCATTTATATGATTTTGCGAATAGATTTCTGAATAGACTTTTGAATGGACAGCTCTCTATTCGAAACTCTATAAAAGACTTATGACTCATTCTGAATGCATATACATGATTTTGCGAATAGACTTCTGAATAGACATTTGAATGGACAGCTCTCTATTCAAAACTTTATAATAGACTACAGACATATTCTTAAAGCATATATATGATTTTGCGAATAGAGATCCGAAAAGACTTTCGAATGGACATTTGTCGCTTGCATTCTTGGAATAGAAACCTTGCTCATTCAAATTGCATTACTATGTATTTGCGAATAAACTTCTGAAAAAACTTTTGAATGGACATTTTTCTTTTTACGTATTCCACGAAAAGACTTTTAAATCTGTTTGATTGCATTACTAACTTTTTTGGAATAGACTTCTAAATAGACATTTGAATGGACATCTCTCTATTCGCAACTTTATAATAAACATCTGACACATTCTAAATACATATATATGATTTTGCAAATAAACTTCTGAATAGACATTTGAATGGACAGCTGTGTATGCGCTACTGTATTATAGACTTCTAACTCATTCTTAGCGCATTTACCAGATTTTGCGAATAGACTTCTGAATAGACTTTTGAATGGATAGCTCTCTATTCGATTTCTATAAATTTTTCAATCTCATTCTGAAGGCATATACATGATTTTGCGAATAGACTTCTGAATAGACATTTGAATGGACATCTGTCCATTCGCAACTTTATGGTAGACTTTGACCCATTCTTAATGCATATATATGATTTTGCGAATAGATTTCTGAATAGACTTTTGAATGGACAGCTCTCTATTCGAAACTCTATAAAAGACTTCTGACTCATTCTGAATGCATAAACATGATTTTGCGAATAAACTTCTGAATAGACATTTGAATGAGCAGCTCTCTATTTGAAACTCTATAAGAGACTTCTGACACATTTTGAATGCATATACATGATTTTGCGAATAGACTTCTGAATAGACATTTGAATGGACATCTGTCTATTCGCAACTTTATGGTAGACTTTGACCCATTCTTAATGCATATATATGATTTTGCAAATAGATTTCTGAATAGACTTTTGAATGGACAGCTCTCTATTCGAAACTCTATAAAAGACTTCTGACCCATTCTTAATGTATTTATATGATTTTGCGAATAGATTTCTGAATAGACTTTTGAATGGACAGCTCTCTATTCGAAACTCTATAAAAGATTTCTGACTCATTCTGAATGCATATACATGATTTTGCGAATAGACTTCTGAATAGACATTTGAATGGACATCTGTCTATTCGCAACTTTATGGTAGACTTTGACCCATTCTTAATGCATATATATGATTTTGCAAATAGATTTCTGAATAGACTTTTGAATGGACAGCTCTCTATTCGAAACTCTATAAAAGACTTCTGACCCATTCTTAATGTATTTATATGATTTTGCGAATAGATTTCTGAATAGACTTTTGAATGGACAGCTCTCTATTCGAAACTCTATAAAAGATTTCTGACTCATTCTGAATGCATATACATGATTTTGCGAATAGACTTCTGAATAGACATTTGAATGGACAGCTCTCCATTCAAAACTTTATAATAGACTACAGACACATTCTTAAAGCATATATATGATTTTGCGAATAGAGATCCGAAAAGACTTTTGAATGGACATTTGTCGCTTGCATTCTTGGAATAGAAACCTTGCTCATTCAGATTGCATTACTATGTATTTGCGAATAAACTTCTGAAAAGACTTTTGAATGGACATTTGTCTCTTTAAGTATTCCACGAAAAGACTTTTAAATCTGTTTGATTGCAATACTGACTTTTTTCGAATAGACTTCTGAATAGACTTCCGAATAGATAGCTGTCTTTTCGGCTTTTTGTGAACAGATATTTGTACAGATATTTGAACTTACCTATATCTATGTATACAGTAAATGCGAATAGATTTCTGAATGAATAGATTTCTCAATACATAGCTGTCTATTGTGCGAATAGACTTTTGAATAGAGAATAGACAATAGATAGCTAACTTCACAGACCTAAGGAAGCGCTCTATTTTGTGAGTTTTGGCAGTGATGTCTGCTAAAATGTGCTGCAGTGCGTATCGATGTCGCGTGAAAAGTCCTTTTCGGTAATTTCTTCCTGTTAGTCATTTTTCGTTAGGTAAACCATAAGACGGTTACACATACATTTTATTATAAGCATCTACAGGACGCTGATATAATTTTGACTGGTTTTTGCTTTTCATTCCGGAAACTAATACGGAAAGATTCGGTGAGGGACACAACACGGTCTAAGTTGTAGTTGGTGCGACAATGGCTTTGACGTTGTTCACAAGTAAATTTGAGTTCAATGTTAGTATTTTGGCAAATCTACTCATTTACTCTTCTTCTACATTTGTATATCTTCGGCAGTGTTCTTCACTATCTATAAATCGTACATTCAGTGCCTTTAGCGCTTTGATGTAACTCTGTCAGCATAACATACATGAAGACGAGTGGAGCATGAGTCGGAGCATTATACACCGAGGTATAAGCTGTGGAAAATGACATTTACTCCAAAAGTGATCTTGACCTTTGAGCTACTGACCCGGGAAAAGTGTGTGACACAGGATCTTAATGAGAGGATGATTTGTTTAAGAAATTTGAAAAAAAAGCTTTTTAGTCACAAACTTACGGTCCGGAAATGAACTTTCTAACGGACAGACGGACGGATGGACAGATAGGTGATGCAGATGATAAAATGTCAATTCTGGTGCATAAAATTGGCTTTAAAGAGCAGGCAAACAATCACTGTAAGTCATATCACTGTTTACAAAGGGCTTGGATGATGATCTTTATTTTATGTTAATATTAGTCCGCTGTTTAATTGTACATTTTAATATATTTTTCAAATTATACATGTCGCAAAACATTGAAGGAAACCATTCCAAATTGGAATTTAATATGAGAATTTTAACGTACTTTAGTAAACTGTGCCAAATAATGAAGTTTGATATGTAACAATTAGGATCTATGTCTTAACATGTATAATAAATATCTATGTTTATATGAACTAGTCCATTGTTTAAACTATATATATTGTAGAATATAAACGTGGTAATACATAAACACAGAACTTTGTCCAAAGTAATGTAGTGCAGTTAGTAGAGCACCGGGATTTCGAATGTAGTTTTCCTAAGAGGGTACGGGTTCGAATCCCACCCGAAACGTTTATACCTCCCATAATGTCAATTTTCCTCCATTATTAAGATATATGGAGAAATTGTAGCTTTGTGGAAACGTACACGAGTACTGGTTATAGACAGGGGTACAGGAAAGCTGGGCTAGGTGTGCTGGACGCCGTAAATAACACGGTGTTAAAAACCAGCGCTGTTCTTATTAAATTGTGTTGAGTACGATGCGTTTGTTTTTCACGCTGAATAACACTTTAAAACTGCCTTCTGAGTCAAAGGTACTTGAGTACATGTATGTTCTCGTTACATATACCTTAAAAGTTTGATATGTCAATTTTCAACCAATTCTCTACTATAAAAACTATAAAAACAAATCAGGTACGATAACTTCAGACGTGACATTGTCTTTCATTGTAAATCCAGAATTAACTCCCATTACAAATATCGGTTAATATGACAGACAAATTTAAAATGTCTACGATTAATATTACTAAATTTATAACACATAATATGTAGTTCATTGAATTTATACTGTAATAGTTTTTATGTTTTCTGTAATATGAATGCTGACATGTCAATCTTTTGCAAGTATTCAGGTCTGCTACCTGCCAGTGTTTTGAGTAAACTTATTACAAAATTTGCAATGAGCTCAATGAATTTGACAATGGCATGACATTAATAATGACAAATGAGAGTTATTTGTTTAAAGGCCTTCGACCCACACAAAATAGCATTGTATATAATACATGTATATACAATTATACATACAATTGTCAATTTTAATAAATTTGAATTTTGTGTATGTCTTTCTACTTACCACAAATGCATTGTTTTGTTGAATTTTCTGTACAGACTTATTCCTATCATTGATTTCAATTGTCTTTAATTGTTTCCGTTTATAGACTTACTGAGTATAGTTTTACCAGTCTCCAACTAGCAGACCTTTTAAAGAAATGTATTAGAGTAACGACTGGTTTACAAAATTAGAAACACACTGATACACCGAACTAAGAATTTAGACTATTTTCAACCTTTTCTGAGGAACAAATCCCTACAATAAATTAAATAAAACTAAAATAGTCTAGGCTTTAAAAATATATTTGTACAAACTGTCGCCATGGGTTACTAATAGTAGCATAAACATTATTTCAAAGTGTGGTTTCTTTTCCTCGTGGGCGTATATTATCGCTGTAACTTGAACAATTTACAGGACATGCTGAATTGAATTAGTTTCGATTTAAAACTCACTGATTTGTGTCAATCTTTGCTTTCTATGTACAGAGCAATCGTTCTATTCTTACTCGTAGTCAAAAGTAATGTTATGTAATGTATGATACGTTAAGCTGTATGGTGAGTCACATCACTTACGATCCCTGAAAAGGTCTATATATCTAGATCCGAGTTTTTAACGCAGTTCTTTGCTTACTTCGTCGCCAGTGGCTGAATACTTAGTCTGTTATTGCAGTTACAACTGAGTAGTTGATACTTTCTACTTGTCATGGTGACGTCACAAATATATCATGGGACGTTTATCATTCTAAACTGTCCAATCGTTATTGCTGTAGCAATTTATTAATAAATTTATGATATCACGTCGAGTAGGTAACATTTAAATTATCCAATCAGCATTGCTGTTACAATTTAGAAGTATATGTACATTGTTTTTATAATAAATAAATTAACTGTTACCTGAAAATTTAAAACGGCTTCGCAAAGAAACAAACCTTGTTAATTGTACTTGTTGTTTTGCAAATTGACGTCACGAGTAGAGACGATATAATTGATTTACTCAGTGCAGCAAAATTCAGACTTTTGCGGTGTTCGGATTTCGTAGTTTCACTGTACAAAGTCTGTGTTTGGAGTATTGAATTTTATCGTATTGTAGAATTGATGCTATGTCTTGTATACTCAGAGAAAGCATGTTGCTTCTAAATCAATACTTCTGATATAATATTGGTTGAAAATATAGGGAGATCTTATGCGGTTTTGATCACAGGGTTTGAAAGGATGTTCTGATACGTTGTACAGTGGTTGGCGTTTTGATTGTCGCTAAGTATCTGTCCTTCCGGTTCTAGAAGTTTTTATTACGTGAATTGTTGCCAAGTTTGTGATTTTTATCAAGAATATTTCATTAACTTTTTCTGGTTGACGAACATGAGACAGTTTAAGTATCGTTGTTTATATCTAAGTACTGATAGTACTGAGCGGACGATGCTTCTGAAATAATAATCAAAGTATTGAAATACAGAAAGACTTTCGTGCACATTGAAACCTAACAAATCCATACTAATGATTACTCCTTACACATTAGATTCAAGTACAAATCGAGCAGGGCAAAAATTAGGGCGAAGTGTTTCTACCCTGTATTACTGGCAGATACTACTGCTTAGTGTATAAACGCGTATCAATATATGTAAACACCTGTCAATGATCATTGAGACATATACGCGTCAGTTGATTGACGGTACTACTTTTATCGCCTAGAAATTAACTGCGTAGTAAATCAAATACATATATATCACTCCGCAGGTTAAACTGGTCAGGCATTTTCAGCGTCGATAGTTTTCGTTTTGTGGTATAACTTAAGACTTTCGACGAAATTGCCGAAAATCTAAAAAACCTATCATAATAATTCACCCTTGTAAACATTTAATAAAATAGAAAGTTGATGATTTTTATCGGGGTGCGTGGTCTTAACAAGAGTATGCGCTAAATCATGCAACTCATATTTCCAACAGTATATTTTTATAAAAGATAACCACCCTGATCGGGCTCACTATCTCGGACTGCGATTATAACGATATCGTCAAAGTATTCCGCATGGAATTTTGCAGTTTTTTTAATCGGACTATTTCGGTCTTGTTCATAAGAGTCAATGCAATTGCTGAAACTACTGATTTCCTAGTAATCCAACTAATTGGACCTACCTATTTGAAGATTATATAAGGAAAATAACTGATTAAGGTCCCTTATTGACCCATTTAAAAGATAACATAAGTGAAATGATTTTATAATTACATTATAATAATACTAATTACAATAAAATCTAGACCACACAAGTATGAAACGCCGGTCGTGAAACAGAATACGGCGATCTTTGAATACCTTTTGTTATCTAGAGCGTATAGAACGTTACAAACACGGTCTATACTCCCTATTAAAAATAATGTAATAGGTTTTTGCATTGTTGGGTTCTCAGAGAAAACCATGCTCCCGAAGCATGACATTGTTATAGAAGGCTAGGTTTTTCATCGTTTCTCTGTTTTCTCGTTCTATATACTGTTATGAACTGTTGTAAGCTATACCTAAGGGACTTGTTTTATCGACAGAACCTTAGTGTCTCTACGCTGTTACATCAATTATGTATAGGTTCATGAATCATATGGATCATGGAAATGGTTTGGTATATGGTGAATATAATACTATATAACTAACATAAATGGGAATTGTTCAGTATAGATCGTATTTTAGTGTGGTATGTTATATACTCACTAGAAAATTGTATATGACATTCTGATCAAAACTTTTGTCTGCTGCATTTAATACGAGTATATCTGAAGTAACATGTATTTTAAATGGTTTTAATCTCAGACATACATATAAAGACATTTGTTTTTAGTGGGGGTAGTAAATGCGCTTGTCCGTAGACTGCTGTTTGGGTTAAAAAGTTAAATGGAACCAAAATTATTTTAATACAATACAATATGTGTACAAGTCATTAAGCCTATGTATATGCATTAGGCTCCTGGTCATAAAAACATATTGACACATACATTTTAACAAAGAACAAACAAAAATACATCAATTCAGTATACTGTGGGTAGAGGGAAACGCTCCCGTCCTTTAGATTACAGTGTGAGTAACTTTGAACCCACCCAAAATTGACTTTAATTGAGATTTTTATATAGGATACATGAGGTGCCACTACAAAGACTACTATTGCTATTGCTAAATCATGTGCATTTTGTTGGGTTTCAAGTTCCAGATGCTTAAATAATTATGCTTGAATTAGAGAAGGAAACCGACCCTATGTACGTGTGTATGTAAGACCTTCCCGCTATTTTGACCATCGATTTTGATGGGTCTAATTGCAGAACTTAACTGTTTAAGTAACTAGATAAAATGTTCTATTATGCTAAGGAAAATAATTGGGTAGGTTTTGAATGTGATTCGGACCACAACAGAGCTGGCTATCCAATGATAACCAGTGCAACGTCATAACCGTTCGGCCACGCCCGCTTTTCAGATATTATTAATGGTCGTAAATTGCTAGTATTTAAAAGCTCGACAAATCTACGTACTGGGTCTGTAAGATGAAAACATACTACTGTAGTAGTTCTCAGAAATGAGAACACATTGCTACAAATGTCTGTAAGTAAGAACATATGTCAGTAAGCAATGTAATATATTTAATCTGGATGTAATTCGTAATTAACCAGCAAGAATCTTACCAACATAGACAATATATAACATTGTTCTCACACCTTTCAGTCATATATTGAGGCTTTCAAATTGATTCTATATTTTAGTAATTGTCATTTTTAGGATAATTGCTTATGTCATATTGCAAACATGAATGAGTTTATTGGCTGCTACGAGTGCAAATATTGTAGTAGTACATTTTGTATACAATAATCTTACAAGTAGTCGAGTAGGCATGTTCTGTTCTGTTCTGTCTACAGGTACAGCAACTACAGCTATTCCCAGCCGAGTGCATCGTCGGTTATCCCACGATACATTACTCCGCTATACTGCGTTATATAGTGTAACAGAAGAAAGTATTGTGGATGTTGACGATGAGCCGAGTGGAACATTATATTATTTGACTAGTTCATTTGATCAAATCAGGAATAACTTCCGAATACGTTTACAAACGAAAATTAGAACTTGGAACATGTCTTTGTCATTGGGTAAGAAACTCCCCCCCCCCCCCACTTTACACAGCATAGTTCGAAGAAAACATTTTATGACTCAACTCGAAGCGACGATCACTTTTTTTACTAGTTTTCTGTTCAGTCTATGCAACAGAATTACACTTTGAATTCAACAAGCGCAGAAGTGGTAATTTTTACAATAAATGGCCAAATTGCCAACTAAACCTAATGTACAAATGTATATAATAAATTATTTTCATTAGCCCGAATCAATTTGCACTAGTCCGAGACTCTGGGCAAGTGTGCTAAGGCGATGACTGCAAATAAAACTCAGTTTGAGATTTCATACACTTTATTTATTTTATTTGCAATGTATTTGTTTGCTGTGAAAAGCTCAATGGAATGCATATTAACAGTTAATGCTTAATAAGGGTAAGAAGAGCGATATTTCAATATTTTAATTAGTACGTTGCTAGTTATTTTTCAATTATTCAACATGAGTCAGTCTGGTGAAATCTCCTGTTGCCTTCACTTTACTGTACTTTGTTTCGTGTATATATTGTATTAATAATCTTTGAACAGATTAAATCACTCCAATCAAAGGGCTGTTTTCCTGATATTGAACAAAACTCTTTGATCAATTCTTGAAGGTTTCCGTTATTTAGCATGATTTCCTGTCAGTATGCACACAACTTATATGCATTATTAATTGCTAGCAATTTGAAAGTTATTGCTTCACTTCGGGTTATTTCGTAAACAACGTATCGAACGTCTCCGTAGAGTTAACATTGAATCGGTTATTTCCGTCAGTGGTTAAAACATGTTGCCGAGTTATTCCGATGGAACCTGCTTGTATTTTGGGTTATTTCGTAAAAGACTTCAGTCTTTAAGTAAATCCGTAAAGGAAATAACCTTCATAGCATTAGAATTTAAATAAGATTTTAACATTAAAAGCAAGTTTCGTAAGCATCAAATTGTACATCATCGAATATTTTCGTATAATTTTCGGCTAGTTCCGTGATCATAATAGCTTTCATCGTCGAGTATTTCCGACCGAATTTTCGGGAAATTCCGTAAGTTTTATAGCGTGCATCGCCGAGTATTTTCGAAATAACTTAAAATAATACGGACATATAGATCTATATAGATTTTTGTATAGGTAGATTATGAAAATTTGCTGAGTTAAATACAAAATGGGGTTTTGGCTAGACGATATTGATGTAATGTTAAAATGAACAAGGTTTTACTAGTACCAATGTGTTAGATACAAATACAGAATATGTTATTGTAAATTATATATGTAAGATGGGATTGGCTAGAAAATGAGTTTTCTCCTTGTTTTGCCTATTATAATGTTGATTGCAGTTCCATGTATTGATGTATTTATATTCATTTTATGGATAATTGCACAATTATGTTTTATTTTTATTGATGTTGATGCATTGTGAGTCAGTGCACGGCATGACTTATTATAAATGTTACATACCACTAAATAAAATCCTTCTTTGTTGTATATAAAAAGTCTCATTTTCAATGACAAATTACACTATAACCCAGGGGTGTTAGATTCCCCAAACCATATATAGACTAAATGATCTATCTATTCCCCTCAAAATGATCAGTATTAGAAAAAATACGTTACTTATTAGAAAATAAATTTCGATTAAGAATTCCTACCATGAAAACATTCATGATTTTAACTCATCACAAGCCGTACAGAGTTACCTCCCCTTTAAACCAGTTTTCGCGACCAAACAAACCAGATCCATTGATTTTTCTCATACTTTCATAGAAAAGCATTGCCAAAGACATACATACTCTTCCATATTAAAAACACCTCAAATGAGGTAGACCTATCCAGGCACTCTCAAAAATATATATGCTTTCTATTTCCGGTAAATGCATACTTCCGGTGAACATTTTTGGTGTGTAACCTGGAACCTCTCAGCAACGGTCCGCTATGAATTGAATGTTGAAGAGAGGCGGGTATTGTTTTGAAAGTCGTTGTCATTTAATTAATACTTAGGTGGAATTATGTGCAATTATTGTTGTTGAGATACTAGTTTATAGAAATTTATCTTAGATATATTGTGAAACAAGTTCTGTTCCTGATGGGGTGGTGTAATTCTGTTGCGCCAATTTGTTGACTGTACTAAAGCGGTTTAAAAGACTCCCATGGAGACTGATTATTATTGATCCGTTGTCGATGACCAGGTACAATAACCATGAAGTCAATAAATGTGCACTGACTATAAAATGTAATGGCTTTTTACTTTACTTAAGTCAACCAGATATATTAAAAACACATACATACATTACCTAAAACTCGAACTGTTTCGTTAATTGAGTTGACATTCAATGGAATTGTAAATTAAAAATGTGATATATTTTTCAACTCTCATGATAACTACAAACAGTTTGCTATATATTCCACCAAATACTATAAATTCACTGGTAGAAGACACCATTGTGTCAGTCGTGGGCGAGAACTATTTGTATCTCTACTGACAGTTTGTTGCTTATCTTAAATTGAATTAATATATCTACGGCGCAGGTTATTCGTCATTTGAACTGGTTACGTGACTTGAACTGGTAACATGACTTGGACTGGTCACGTGACTTGAACTGGTCACATGACTTGGACTGGTCACGTGACTTGAACTGGTCACATGACTTGGACTGGTCACGTGACTTGAACTGGTCACATGACTTGAACTTGTCACGTGACTTGAACTGGTCACATGGCTTGGACTGGTCACGTGACTTGAACTGGTCACGTGAATTGAACTGGTAACATAACTTGAACTTGTCACGTGACTTGATTTGGTCACGTGACTTTCACTTACATATTTATGTAATGTGAACCTATGTCGCGCTCGATACGTCAACATATTGCATCTCCTTCAGTATTAAACATTCGTTGACGTAATAAGATCACCTTATAAACTAGTGGTAACTGATAAATCAACACTTGTTGATCCATGTTTGGGTATTTTACAATAATTGAGTCTATTTACGGAATGCTGAAGGTCAGATGTTAATTAGCAGATATGGAAATGTTGTTAAATGGGCGAATCTATGTGAAAGTGTTGAGGTAAAGAATTGTAATCCGAATATGAATATTGTTACGCTTGCGTTAATTGTAGTAACGGGTTCAAATAACGTAGACAAAATGCATTAATATTGTTCCAACCATGTTAAGAATGTGGTTGATATCACTTTTGTGTTTACTATCATAATAATTGTGTCTTGACCAATCAGTGTCGTCCTTTTAAATGTGCATTATTATGTAGTCATATAACAAAATCGGTGTCTAAACGAACTTTGAACCCTTGTCATATAAATTTTGAGCATTAGATATGTCTAAAAATAGAGTTAAGAAAACATATCAGCAAGAGCAACAGACTAAACACAGACTAATCACAAGGCAAAGAGAGATTTTTTAGATTAAAAAAAGTTTAAAAGGGACGTGACAAACAAATAACTTAAACATACATCTAACGAAAAAACAGAAAGAAAAAAACAGAGCTCTCATCGTTGTGTTCTTGATCGCGTTCCTTCAACTGATTGTTTAGTATAAGATCACTGGGAAGCTGGTGAGGATTGTTTTACCTAGATTGGTACAATCAAGCAAAATTAGTTAGTATCAAATTATCACCTGGCAGTATAATTATACATATACGATTTCTATGTAACCACAAAACTCATTTATCTTGTCGTCTGGTAGTTAGCGGCAATTTTGATTTCGTGGTAAAATGTGCATTTTCACAACTAACATTGTTACCTTTAAAAGTATTAGACCTTTCAATGCTGAATTTCTTCAGTGGACTAGTCAGTCTTCAAATTTTAGACCTATCCATTGTCATTTTAAAGGATTAAAGGATAACAATTGGACAATGAGCAGCCAACTACAAAGAGACTGGTCCGCAAGCACTTGTTGTGTCAGCTGACTTTGCTCTTTGCATGTGGCAAGGTTTTTTATATTTGGCTCTGGCATTGTAAGGGTTATCATTGAACTGGCTTATTACCACTTATTTGGCCAAATTGAAATAGACGTAAAAATGAACTTAAACATGTTAGTGAGCATTCTCGTACCCAGAGGTTATTAAGATTCTCGATGTTAGATCGAGAATCTTAATAACCTCTGGGTACAAGAATGGTTTGTGAATTAAAAGGCCTACTTTATACATACTGATCACGTGAGTTGTTACTAACGCAAAATTTACGCTGCAGAGCACAGTAAACTGCGTTCACATAATGATAGAACAAGTGTAGGCCTACTTGTATTTTACTATTTCTATCAAATTATTGAATACAGCATTGTGATTAAATAATTCCCGTTTTTTAGAAGCGTACAATCTATAGTAACTTGATATTTAAACAATGTATAGTTAGATATTAAATTTGTTTGGAAAGCCAGTATGCAGCCTAATTAATAGTCGATATCAGGCTAATCAATTTTGTATTCAACGATGTCTAGAAAATAGTTATATTAAAATCACGCGATGTCGCATACACGCATATATGTACATGTATTAATCAAAATTCAATGACATCGCGATAATCGTTAATATCGATACAAATACAATAAATATCTTTGATCATTCGATACATATTTTGTCACAACAGAGAAGCGAGACTAAAACATGGTAGGAAAGTTAACTTTAAGAGTATCGGCAATACATTATTAATTAATGATCTCGCAAACGCTTGATATTTCCCCATCTTTGGACTGATTCTGTATATAGCAAGCGTCTATGTGATGGAGTCCTATTGAACATCATGTAACTGGAGAGCATGACATCGGAATCAATAAACACGAGTAAGAACTGGCTTCCATATTATCATTGATGCCACACTGGTTTGGAATCATGTACGGAGAGCTGTGATACATACATATATATGAAAATATCGTGTTTTGTGTTGTTATTGTAGTTCTTTTCTCTGTTGTTTTTGTGATGTTGTTTTTTTTCTTAAATTTATAAAAGTGCTACAGACTGTTAATTCCAATGAGATTTATGGATTTTAACTTTAATATTCAGCTACAAACAGGTTCGTTAGTGAATTTCTTTGCTTTTTTCTATATTGTAAAATATTTTTCCATTGTATTTTTTCTATTAATTGTATCGGTTATATATTGTATTTGTTACTAGTATTTTGTCGTAGAAATTGATGAAAAAATGTTTAAACTAATATGGATATATATTTAACCGGAAATTTTAACCATAGTTTATATGAAATTTTCAAAATGTTGTTTTAACAAATCATTCAGCAAGGATCAACTGGTCAAGTTGAATAAAGTGGGGAGAGATGGGAAAATAATTTCTTTGAGAAAGGACTAATTTAGTAAACGGAAGATTGTGCACAATTTATTTTATACCAAATACTCGTACCATAATGTATATAAAACTTGATGTTTTAGATGTGAAAATTCAATGGAACATATTTCTCCTGTTACCAATGATTTTATTGCTTTCATTATTGATTGGGTCTATAAATGAAGCAAGTGGATATAGAGACTTGCTTTTAACACGTCTATCATCCTGTAGCTTGTTAAAACATTCATAGAAAACAATTATATTATAGTGAGAGAGAGAGAGGAGGGGAGAAAAACAATTAGAAAACATCACAATGATTGAACTCTTATCACGGTTTTAAGAGAAACAAATTCATTTTTTATGCACGTGGGTGTTGCATAATGGCGTTCCAACTGTAGCTTTTTTTTTCATTTTTCAATTTTGTGAGATATTAGATATTTTAAAATGTAATTACAAAATATACATGTACGCTGTTTAAACAAAATTGTAATTTGTCTAAGAGTACTTGTTGCTGGTACTTTTCATATACAGGAAAATATTCATCAGTAATAGTAAATGTATGTCGAATTTGTGAACAGTTTGAGTAATTGATAACCAACCCAACGTTACATTCAATTTATGAACTTGTATGCAATGACCCAAGCAATTTGACTTATGAATTTTGGACGTAATGGTACCATAAGCATAATAACGAGTGTACAAGTAAAACCTGAATATAGCTTTGTTTTCATTGAATTCATTTGCCACAGTGTAAGTAATTCAGCATGAAATGTATTAACAAGTCTCTGGTCAATATGAGCAAGCTATGTATAAGACTACATGTACAAGTTACGCTAACCTGTTGCAAACAGGGATGCTTTTACTCGGATAGATAATTATCTTGAAGATGAGTCGCTACCATTCAATCATAATATTGATGAATATTTTGACAGAGAGCTAGGGTAATATCAACTAAAATTGATCACGTATATACGTCGTATGTATGTAGTGCCTGCAAATTAATGTATCTAAGCAGAGACTATACTTGTCGCTTGACTAAAACTATGAATGAAATATAAGATATGTACCTCTAACAAATATATTCTAAGTACAGTAAGGTTCCAAGATTAGGACGATCTAAATCGACGATCCTAATACCGGAATGGTCTTAATATAAGGGTCTTTTATTCTGAAACTAAGCATTTGGGACTTTCAAATCGTCAAAACGCTATGATTCTACAATAAACAAGGTGGTCTGTATAGCAAGTCTTTACTGTTGTTGCAAAATATAAAGCAATTTTATTTTTGTTAAAACCTCAAAATTGGACATATGGGAACTAAAGCATTTCATTCATTGTCTAATTTATTCATCGGAGCTGGTAAATACATAAAGAGTAGACAAATACATTCTAATTATAAATATTGTATCACTCTTTTGTCAAAATATTGTATTATCGTATGTTGAGCCCATTAACTAATTAATAGCTATTCTCGACTTCACATGCAATATATATGTATGTTATCCGTATTCGTTAATCGTAATTGATACATGTCAGTTTCATGAATTTGCTGTTCAAAGTCCGAAGGATCGTAAAATAATTGTGATACGATGATCAAAATGTATACGTTATTCTACATAATTCAAAAATATTTGGAATTGGTTGGCCAAAAAATGACGGTATTATTACTGTATCTAGCTTTTGACTTACGATGATTTTTATCGTAAGATTTTTTGTAAAAAGCGCCACAGGTCTTTATATGATCACAAACTACACAGTCTGAGCAGCGTAGGACTTCAAGTAGTCATTGTTTGTAATTATGATATAATTGATTCCAATTGATCCCATCTCAAATGTCCCAATGTCTAATACTCACATTTTCTTATATACTTCTGAATAGTCTGTTACTATCTAAGTTATCTAACCTCTGGTTTTAACACAATAATTATCCATGGTTAGGACGATATAACTATTCCTAGAGTAGACGAAGGTAGAATACCCTCCCCTCTAAAATACTGTCTAATTACAAGGTACTAGAATGTCAATTAATCCTCTAATCGTAGAATGTACTTTTATTACAAGACGGGACCATATGTTGAATGGTGTTAGAACTATGTACTACATGATATTATTATGAATACGATTTCATTATCAGAATTTGATAATCTTTATATTGTCTGTAACTGCAGACTTAAAGACTTCTCAAAAACGGTGTGATGATGACTTTTTTGTCAATGTTTTTTTGTGGAACTACACTTTAAGTAACACGTGTTTATTTGTCAATTAGCAAACTAGTTGCTCATTCATGGAATCGTTTAATCTATTAAAAGAATAGTTATGAAGACGTTAATTCTTTCAACTCGTTAATTCTGCTTGTATTAATGATAATTTTGTGACTTTTATAACTGTAAGTTTTTGTAATTTATTTACAATTATGAAGTGTTTTGGATAAATGATAGCCCATGTAAATGTCAGATTTTGAAATGTATAACAATATTAAGTATGATAAGAACATAAACTCCTATTGGATAAAAAAAAACTAATTTTTACTCTTACGTAATCATTCACAACTTGTAGAACAAATTGTGTCACTGTTTCAACCAGCCTGTGTCATTGTTATACTGAATTATCCGAAATACGTGTTCAGATACGAAGATTCTATGTGCCTGTGCGAAGTTTACGGCTGCAACGATTCAATACGATGCATCGTAAGTTGATTAATTGCGATAGGTTCCGATTCGATTTCGAGTCGGTACCCGTGATTTCCAACTCAACACTTGCCTTTGTGCGTCTATTTAATTTATAGCTTTAGCTTTTTAGCTTTAGGTCAGAAGGGAACCTGAACAAAAGTTAATCTAATCACATCAACTCAATTGTTAAGTGTGTCGATGTTAGTCCACTCTGAACTCGATCAGGTTTGTCGAATGAAAGTTTCAGTTCACGGAAATCGCCGAGTCGTAACGATCGATGCTAGCCTGTAGCCTGTTCAATTACCCCGAACGTTCCAAAACGTTCCGTAACGTTAGGATCGGAACAACTCTTCCCAAAGACAACTCAACCCGAGACAACTCCATCCCCTACTAACGGGTTAAGTAGTTCCAACTTTAGATGGAGTTAATAACGGGTTGAGTTGTCTTTGGGTTGAGTTGTCCATTATCCGTAACATTCGCTAACAGTCGTAACTGAACACGGTGCTGGTCTAGTTAGCCATAACGGTCACACCAGCCGTTCCAGGCGTTATACTGGCCTTGATATAGTCCTGTGGCCGCAATTCTTGGCGTAGTAATTGTTTAGATAAGAGAGTTTGTGTACATTCATTATGACTGGAACATTGCCTCAACGATTAGTATAAGTAATGTATATTCATCTAATGTCCGATAATGAACGTAAATTGACATGTAATTGCTTAGCATTCGTATTTATTTACTTGAATAAAGATTGGCCATTTAAGTCCGGAATCATGTACTTAGCTAGTGGTGCGAATGTATCGGGGTCGATATTTATTGGTACGAAACACAATGGAACATGCTCGCGGCGTTAATTGCAATGTCAATAGAGTCGTTAAAATAACAGGGGTACTTTCGATATCGTAAACATTTTGACCATTGACACATGTCGACATTTTTCGTCTACTCTTAGACAAATATTTTCCGGCGAAGTATGTCATAGGGCTATTATCACTAATAGCTCGATTTTTTACCCCGCCATTTTATAATTGTCTTTAAAACACGGAAACGAACGATGTTTGTCGAACTTCAGCTCGTGACACAATCGTTACAACTCGGCAAAGTCCGTGACAAGTAGGACCGAGTTTAGGTGAAGCGTTCGTGAATCGTGAGAATGGTACAAATAGAAACATAAATAAAAGCGCCTGATTGAATGTGATATAACCGACGTATTCTAGATGCTTGTGTGTATTAATACAACATCTGACCTCAGTAATATCAGGACGCCATCTTGATTTATCTAAACGATACAAGATGTTTGTTATACCATTATCAAAGAACTATATGATTGTTTCTTCAATAGCCCAACTCCTGGTGACTGACATAACAAGAAACTAGCATTGATCTGATGATACTATTGTCTTAATTAGAATGATTGCTAATACATGTAATATACCGTATATACAGTTCCCTGCAAAAGTTCATAGACAAAAGACCTCTGATCTGTTTCGCAGTTGGTGGTGCGCCGGGATTTCGAATCTATTTTACCGGTTCAAATCCCAACCGGAGCGGTAGTACCCTTCCATGAATATTTGACACTAATGTCATTAGTCTCCATTAATGAGGGGTATGGAGAAGTTGTCAACCTAGTATAATGGTAGACTGGTTATAGACATTAGCCAAAGAAAGATAAATTAAGTCTGATTATTTTAGTAATGTATTCATTAACACTGATCATTCATTTTACAGTAATTTTACTATAATTAAAACTTATTTATGTGGCATATTTTGAATCTTGTGTCGATAAACTAATTATTGCTGATTTTCGACTTCGTCATATTACACTTTTCTCTGTTCGTGGGTAATTTAGCATTGTTTTTTGCTGAAGACAGGGTTTTGGTTAATGACTTTTGGAGGGTACTGTATACACTTGAGAAAACTCATTATGTGACTTTTTGTACATTGTACTATTTGCACTGATATATAGCATTAATTAAGTCGAGAAACATCTGCGTGTAAGATTCATTGTGCTGTGAATTCATGCTTTCTTTTAGGTCAGATAGAAACGGTTCGGTGTAGCGCCGTTATACGAAACGGTTATTTTTGCGACGTTTACGTCAATTGCGACGTTATCAATTGCGATTTCATTTTTCATTTATGCTACAAGAACTATTTTGCATAACCGTTAAGTGCTTCGCCTGTGCTTCGCCTCGCGTAGGTTATAAAAACCCAAGCTGCCAGGGTAGATCCCACACGAATTATTCAAAGATTATTCATTCATGAAAGGTCGAGGTGTTCCGAATGCGTGCTAGCCACCATTGATCTGAACTTCCGAATCTTACAAATGAAATCATATAACATGGTTCAACTATTCAACCTCGTTAAAAAGTATCCTTAACCCCCCCCCCCCCTCACGAGCCCTATGGTAGTAATATATCACATAAATCATTTTAGATTGATCCCTAAAATGTGTTTGATTATAGAGGTTACAATAACACATTACATTTCATTTCTAATTTACAATTGTTGATTGCTCGCTTGGTGCCATTGACGTCACACTGTAAGTATAAAACTTTAATGAACCGATCACTTTTGTCTACGTTACATTTCATCTTTCATTGATTCAAAACCAGTACTAGATATTTTCCTCTAATGTGTTTTAATTATATGGCGTAAAGCTAGATCTCAGACTATATATGTTCGTACTTGTTTCTATAAATTATCTCATTTGGGACACCACAGCGATCTTCGACGAAGATGTAGGTATTTTAGCCTCAAAAATCGCCGAGGATTTCCGAATGTTAATACTCTATCCAGTGAGGGCCTCAAAATCAACGGTCCTAATAGCGGGATTGTATAAATGTATGGATCTTTTTCTTTCAAATGAAGTATTTTGGGGTCTAAATAATAGTTATAAAATTCGAACAATTTTACAATGACCAAGTTGGTCTTTATAGCGGAACTTTGTTGCAATGAAGAATAAAATGATATTGACCTAACAACGTATACAACATGTCAACTGCCAACCACCACCACAATCGCCTTATGCCGCAGTCCCATAAAATCGCGGCTTGTTGCGGACCCGTACATGCAGAAAGCCGTAGGCCGTGGGAAGCCTTTCGTATTAAGGCGACGTTACGCAACTGGCACAAAACAATAGATATGCAAGTTTAATCCATAATCGCCACAATTGTTTTCACGATTTGACTTTGAAACTGATACGTGTATCCATGGCTCATCTCACAGACCCTGGTAAAAACGTAACAGTCCGTACGGGTACGCAAGAGTTCGTACGAGTCCTTGCAGAGCTTGATCGCACGGCGCCCGTACGGTGCCGCCACGACTATTTTTATGTTTATGGGACTGTGGCTTTAGCCATGCTGGAAGTATTGATGTATTTATGTTCCAGCCTAATTGTCTTTATAACCTTAACAAGTTTTCATCATAGCTCCTTCTGGTATATTTCTATATTAAATCATTATATATGTACGTTTGGCCCAACACTGAAGGGAATTCTCCAAAATCGTGATATACATGTCTACCGTCTTATAACAATTCGTTATTCATTCATATTATTCCAGTCGGTTAAAATGTAAATGGATCTATTTTCTTGAATATTCATACTCGCTGCCAAAAGTTATTGGAAAGGAAATAGTGCACTACTTGCAACGCTTGTTGAACATTGTTCTAAGATGTTGTAGACATGATCTATCTAGAAATTCTGGCGTATTCCTCCTATCTAAATGTTATTTTATCGATCTATATTATCACAAGTTTGACTTTAAATCTTGACAGGCGTAGATAATAAAACTTCTAAGTTCAAGTCTTACGCAAATATAGACATGGGGATATAAATAGAAACAAATTATAGTAATTGTTTTGGACTATATTCCTATAATGGCGTATTAATATTAGTAAAAAAAGTTCCTATGGTGATTATTGAATTAAAGATTTTTGTTGGCGTCGGGTATATTTTTGAGACTTAAGTGCATTTAAAGAGCTGCGTAGAACTTACACGTGAAGAGATCTCAAGTATTGCTACACGTAGATAAGTCTTTTATGTGTTTAAATGGAGCATTCGATGGTCGCATACTTATCAGAATATCCTACTACACTCATGATATAGGGCAAGGTAGAAGACACAGCCAAAAAGCAGAGGGATATGATTTTAGTTTTTTTTTAAACTTTTGTCATTAAAGAGACGCCAAGAACCTGAGAGGTTTCCGCCGGCAACACTTAAACACTTGCCATTTAGAAGTTTAACAAGGTTCTGGGATTCACACTTGTCCCGACAGATTCATGTAAGAATATATGACAATTGCTAACTGATTGGTAAAAAACTTCAACCCAAGATCTAGTACCAGTCGTAGAACACTTTTCTTAAGGATAATATAGTCTGTAGAAAATGAATTGTTGTTTTTTACCCTTGAGATTTAAGAACGGTTTAAATCAATAAACGGAAGAAGAATATCACTCTAAAATGTCAGATTGAATTCATTAACCAAGATACAAAAATAATCAACTGTTTAAAGTCTAACCTAAAAGTTTGGATTGAGAATACTGACTTAAATTTTAAAGAAATGAATTATTCCGTTTTCTTATACGTTGTTTAATGTTTGGTATTGAAAAAAAACACAAGGGAATTACACGTTTCCCATCTACCTAAGAGACAACAAAGGAGTTCTGCTATAACGACCGCCTTGAATATTGCAAAACCATGTCGGAATTGACCATCTTTAAGTTCCAAATCCTTAATTTAGAAGAAATAGGGCCCTATCAAGATCGTTTCGCTATTAAGACAAAGAGTTTGATGGTACAACTTTGTTTATATATTCATGAACATACGTACAGTCTTAAGTTGACCGCGATCCTACCGGCCGCCTTTGGAAAAGCCTCACTTCCATACGTGTATATTCCGCGGTCATATTTTCGGTTCTGTTATGGTACAAAATTTGTCCATACCTATAGATGAGATACATTTTAATGTGGCTTTATTTTGCTGACTAAAATGCCTGGTCCGTTTGCCCTACCTGGCGTCTAACTATGCTAAAATCATTAACAATCAAAAATCAAATTGGTAAAATCTAAGACATTAACATTATTACACGTTCCAAGTTCGAAACCTTGTACAAACTTAAATATTGTCTACTTTATTTTCAAGTCAAAGAGAAGAACGTATCACTCATCTCTACCTAATAATTTATGTGACCACAAGTATAAAACAAACAAGTATTATTATTTTTGTAAATAAAGTATTACATGCTTACGTTATACAATATATATAACCTTTTTACAGACTAATTCCATATGTTAGATGCTAAATATGACTTAGACAATTATTAGACTAAAATAGAAACATATTAATCTTATTTTGTGGTAACTAACAACAAAAAATTAAACATAAAAGTAATTAACAATATCAAATAATGTCTTTTCTCTATAAAATATCTCATGTTACCCCTGTCTATGTGAACGTAATATAGTATTTGGTATAAATACATCAGGTTCTTGGATTCTTTTATCTGAATAGCTTTCTTGAGATTGAGAGGTCCATTTCCTTATACCACGTTAAACAAACAATGGATGGGAAATGAAACGATAACAGCCTGTTTTCATATACGTATATTATAAATATACATATTAGGATGGGGTTATATTGTAAACAGTTGCTTTCAGACTGTTTCGGCTTCGAAACCATAGAACCTTACAGGGACTGAACTCATATTTAATCAACAAAGAGCTTTAATCAACTGATAAAGCAAAAACAAGCGGTTTACAAAAAAACGTGAACTTCCAACAAGGCTTTATGTGAGCTACATTCACTCTAGTCAAGCAATAGCTTACGTGCTTTTGAAACCCCTTGTTTGCTTACTGACTAAGACAGCATACACACTATAGAGCTCCCTATAAAACTCGTATATTAAAACTAAGGCACTTAAATCATCAAGTTTTTTATAACAAATTCATTCACCAAACCCAATTTCCAAAGAACATTTAATTAAAAAAACCGCACACTACATTTATAAAAATGATAACTATGTACCAATCCCATTCACAACCTACTGACAAACTTATTTGAACTGACAAAAACGTCCAGGAAAAGTTTCCAGAAATTCTAAATTTGAAACCTATAACTAGTAAACAAACACCGAGCAATAGCACTGGAAATTAATGATAGTACATTAAAAGTATTTGATAATACGATGTATTATGGCGGTTTGTACAACGATTCTCCTGTTATTTTATTGATTGAACGTAAAGTGACGCGCTGGTCGTGTAAAATTATAATTGATTTCTGTCTTTATATACATGGGATACCTCGACGATCGATTCCTCACAATATAGATGGTTTTAGACATCGTGTGAGAGAGACAGAAGGGGAGAGAGAGAACTGGTGAGAAATGGTAACACTTCTATTCTTGTATTGTAGGTATTAAAAATGGAAATGAAACGATGGATTTGTATAAATATTGCAATATTACCAATCAATGTATTAGGTTCTCTTATGAACGAAACACCGGTAGGGCCATTTCAACTTCACGAATTCCCGATTTCATCTTCATGAATTCACATTTTCAACATACGTATGTTGAAAACGTGAATTCACGAAGCTAAACATGTGAATTCTTGAAGATGAAGTCGGGAAATCATGAAGTTGAAATGGCACTACCGTTCTTTCGTACTTATGGTGACGGTCTGTCAAAATGTTTGTGCTGTACAATAAAGTTCCACTGTTAGGACCATCATAATGATGGTAGTCATAGCTTAGTGGTCCTTTTTCTCAAAGTAAACATTTGGGACTCAAAAATGGTCAAAAATTGCATGATTTTGAAATATCGTTTTAGTGACAACTTTGTTGTACACTGTAAAAACAAAAATTACTAATTGTCTAACTATTTGCTATGATTATTTTGTTCCTAGTTAAATAACTGAATTAACAACGATAATAAGACTATGTCACGTGACTTTCTAACCAGATCATTAAAACAAGAGGGCTTCCATGTTCTTGAAGAATGCACATTTGTAGTTTACTTTTTTAAATTGCTTACCACATCAACAGTTTACTGAGTTTGTCCTCTTTAAATTAGCACCATCTCAAAAAAATCACCAATGTGTCATAGTAGTCTGTCCATATTGTTTGTTTGGGTTTTACGGTGCACTAACACAAAAAAGTCATATCACGCCGGTCCATATTAAAACATATAAATGAAGAAATTGATATTGCAATGAACAAATACCAAAGTAAGCAGTTCTATATTACACATACAACGGTATCACGTTGGCTTTTTTTTTAGAGCATGGGATTGTAACAATAGATATCAGCAACAGTGAGTTGTCCTCAAACACTATAGTTGGTCTATAACTAATTATATTTGGTAAAAACAACAACAACATATTTGAGTTACCTGGAAAGCTTTATGTTTGGTTTTTCTAACGAATGATTTAGCCAATATTTTATAGGAATGCCGCTATTGATTAAATATTATTAGAATCATGAGGATGTTCTAACTTATCTAGTTAAAATGGCCACATCCACTTAAATATTAATATTGAATTGTTTGGTAACCGAACCTGCAATCCCCTTTCTGTTGTACCGCGCGAGTGCTCTTCAAATTAGAGACTGTCTGACTTAGGTTTTCGTATAGAAGTTGTGACTTTGGTTTGTATTTAGATTTTGTATAGACAGAAGATATTTAAAATCTAACAATTTACAATTGTTACATTCATGGTCTTGACGATGTTGGTTGAGACAATGATGTTTGACTCTCCTTGAAAAACCTCTGTGTTTTCTGAACCAAAATGTTATCAACATGGTTTGACTTTACCCTATTCCATGTTCCATTGTAGTAACATTCATGCATTATTTCATGTTATTTCGATTTCTTTTATCTCATTTTTCTTAACCTAACAAATTTGGTTTTTGCTTGATTTTGTGAACCCCTTTGTGTAAAAAAACGTATGTTAAACAGTGCCCACCAACATATGATACAAACTATTTTACATGAATAAGCTTTAATTATAATAAAAATTTGCGGTAAACATAATTAGTTTTTCTCAAAATTTCACATGTCCAAGAACCTTTCGAGAGCAGTATACATTGACTGAATACAGTGCAAATAGGTTAAACATTTCTATTTTAATTACATTGTATATTTATACTCATTAATTCAACGTGAAGACAATGCCATTCGTGTCCTTTATAAAAAACAACCAACTATTGTTAAATGTATAATTAGGTACAAGTTAAAAAATATGGATTATATAAAAGCTACCATACATGTATACAATTTGACCTTTAACCTCTACAGAGTCTATTGTCTATTGTAATACCAACATACTGTATAGATAATACAATATACATGATACAATGTTTCTGTTTCTCTGGAAGTCAGTCACGTGATCCTTCAATAAACTATATTTCCCTAGAGGGTCAACAACTTAAATAGGTAGGCGGTTTTCACGACGTAGCAAATAACCTGAATGTTACTCTATGGAATTATGTTTCCAAAGTTGGCTCCCAAAACGATGGTATAATATTGGTGTATATTAATGGTCTATGTGCAGGAAATTTAGACGGGAGAGAAAATTACATGTAGATATATGTTTGACTTGTTTGTAGTTGTTTCTTTGTTTAAATACAAATATGAAAAGTTGTACACATATCGAGTTGTTTCAAAATCCATAGAATTACTCATACAGCTGAATAACATTTTTTCGAAATTGCTTTGGGATAGCAAAATGTCAAAAAATCGCAATGTCGAATAATCGCAATGTCGAAAAATTGCAATGTCAAACAAATCGCAATGTCAAAAAATCGCAATGTCGAAAAATCGCAATGTCAAAACATCGCGAAATCTTGTTTCTCGATGTTGCGCCATCATTATGACCATCAAAATCGATGGTTTTAATAGCGGAATGGTCTTTATGTAGGAATCATGTTTCTTTTTCTCAGAATAATCATGTCGGTCTTAAATCTTTTCAAAATTCGCTTGGTTTTAAAATAACCAAGGTGGTCTTTATGGCGGAAATAACTCTTCTGTGGTATAAGATTGTTCGGGTCAGTACCAGTCGCCTTTGTTTTCTTCTCAAATACAGTATTGGAACTAAAACATCTTCAAATATGGCATGATTCTTAATTAAAACTGGTGCATTATAATAGAACTTAACTGTACTAGATTCTGTTCTAAGGATCTATGGTCACTATAGCGACAGTTTACTAATGAACCACGGATGGAACTTTACTGTACTAGAATTAGTTGTAAGGACCCTAGGGACGGGGACGATTATACAATGACCTACAGTAAATCATTTCTGACTCTGTGACTGAATTGTTAATATAATACATGCTGTATAAATTATTAGATATTGTATTGATTTATTTACTAATTATTAAAACACGTGCTCCATAAATTAACAAAGCAATCAATGTTTACTTAATTTATAAAATAACGAGGACCATTTATGTTACATCAAACTTGGATATTTTTCTAGAATGGTATTTCCTGTTTACATTCCTTCAAATAAAGGCGACGGGACAATTGTTAACAAAATGATACAATCTTCCTTAATTTGATATAGCATAATGTTATTTTAACGTTCTTATTATGAAATGGTTCAAACTTTTCGACTTTGTTTTTGTGCATATTTCAAGTTTTCCCTAAACCCTTTGATAATTTGGAACTGTAATCGCTTTATGGGAGCTCAAATTAGGGATTGGGGATTATAAAGAAATAAAAACTCCTTTATTCCAACTGGTATCGTTTTCGAAAAATAGACAAGTTTGGATTTTTGAGCAATAGACAAAACCCCATTATTCATTGAAAAAATTACGAAAACTTGAAACAAGAATGGACCTTTTTGCGTACGACCTTTTGCCAATAGGTAATGTCATGGAAGGATCCATTGAAAATGACGATGCATCAGCTTGGTTCTTCTTGATGAATAGATCAATCTAAAATACAAAACATTTACTGAGCAGCCGAAACGTCTGCGTTCCAAGCTACCGTGGTCAGGAAAATTGCCTATCTCATATAATTCCTGTTGTTGAATGGTTACGGTTAGGGTTCGTACAACAACTAAACGTCTAATGAACTAACAAACAAAACAGTGGAGGTCGTGGATTGTTAGAGACGACAAGAGCTAATTGTATTTCTGCATGCAGGTTAGAGTACACATATTATGTTCTAAATAACTAATAATTTATAGGTTATTAAGTCCACCTGTTTATTAGTACCATTTGGTGATTATTAACTCTTTAGGTTTATATTTAATTAACTATTTAGTAGGGCATATATAGGTCATTATTATTACTATTATATGGACAGCTATAATATATGAATACATGTATAAATTATCAGATTTTTGGTCCAGAAATCGATGAAAATATCTATAATAATTAGAAATCATTGAGAGTACATTTGTCACCATTGTCGTACCCAAAGGTCATCAAGTACACCATCAATGGTAAATGTTGATGCAATCTGGGTACAAGAATGAATTTTTACCTGTATTGACACTCGAAACAATCGACCATTCATTAATGAAGAATCCCGGAAGGAATACAGGGATTTTTCTTGATACGCGACGCGAAGCACAGACGTACATGTAGCACCCAAAAGTTATGCAACATAGTTTCTATTGTTAACACATAATGCGTAATAAATACAATTTCTTTTACCATATATATGACTAAATCTATTTCAGCAGATATTATTGAAAATTGTATTTCAAACGTATGGACTAAAATCGAGACATTTATCTTTGCCTAAACGATCGTGGATTTGTTTACTTTAACACCGGTTGAACTATTTTGTTTAGACATGTGACGCGTAGGTAGTTCCAAAATGGCGTCAATATATGTTTGAGTATATTCTTAGAGAATGTCCGAGGAATTCCAAACGTTGTATTGACAGCCATGAAGTTACTTGACTGGATTTGGCTAAGTGGTTTCAACGTTGGACTGATAGTCATTTGATAGCAAGATCTGAGATAGTTTGAGTCACATCCCCAATTAACATCGCCGTTCCCCTGAGGAAGAAACTTTAGCATTATCGCTCAGTACTTGTGAACCAGAAAGCTGAGTTGAGAGTAAATAATCTGAGTTTTAAAATCTAGTTTTACGACCAAATTTAATTAAATAAGTATATCAATGCAGTAACTTGATAATCCTGTAAATATTCATTTTCAAACCTACAAGTGCTGACTTACCCATGGTGACTTAATGCTTAATGATTAAAAAGTTATGGGTTATCGAATGTTCGAGAGTAATGAAATTTCACTAAATACACAAGTTTAATTGGTTAATATAGTTTTATCCATTTCTACATACGCACAGCCTATTCACTTTGAACTAAGCAAAAGAACGCAAAGATGTGTCAGTGAATGTTTTTCTTAGATCGGAGAGTACATTCATTAAATTGGTGAGCCACATTTAAGTCAAGGACTCTAATTCATATAATCTGTCTCAAGACAGTTGAATCAATCTATTACATCAAATGTAGGTCAATGGAACAAGCCAAATAAGATTGCCATCAGATATAATGAATTATACTCATTCATCTTCGATGTGTACTTTTTCTCTTAACGTTTCTATGTCAACGTCTAAAACGAGTCATGGAAAACTTCTGATGATTATTGTATTGTATTGTGAAATTTTCTACACTAGCACATAGTACGTTTTGGTCACTTTGTTCTTGTCCGAGGCCCGAGAATGAAAGATTAGACGGGCTTAAGGTTGTACTAAATAGACCGGTCCGAGGTATAGCGATTAGATCGGCTCGAAGTAGACCGATAAGATAAGTCTGACGTAGCAAAATACTGTAGTTGATCAGTGGGTTGTCAGAACTGTTTTAGTGCTGCAAATGTTCACAATATGCAATTAACAGTGTATTTGGTTACTGTCCATACCAGTCGCCTTTGGCATCATTGGCTACAAAACCGTACTGACTTAAAACATTAATTTTAGTATACTTCATAGCCAAATGACCATTTGGAACTTTCTGGGCATCTATGCCTATATCCTCGATTTTGACCCTGAAATACTAAAACGATTTCTTGGATACTTTTCTAGAACAATACCGATGTTATATATTGGTTTTATACTTGTATTGTATTGTAGTTAATTAACACTTAAGAAAATGCTTTGTTGCCAATACATATATTGGTATTAATTAGCCACTAAGAGTTAATGAGGTTTAGTATTTTATGTAAGATATCAACTACATGAACAATAAGACATGGCTGTTTTTGTCTATTTTGCGTCTTTTGTTGTGCAATGTATTTTTGGCGGTGTCCTATCAGGGGTACCGGACAGAGTAAACAATTTATAGTTTTAACAATTTGCTTTTAGCTCTTATGAACAAAACCGAACCATTACGATTCACATTACTGTACAACTTCATGCGGATTACTTGGACATCATCGTTATAATCACAGTCCGAGAAAATGAGCATCCTTAGTGGAATTGTGATTCTAAAATTAGTTTCAGTTTGTATATATTTCAGTTGGTTTTAAGGCTCGCATGATTTACCACACTCTCCTTTAACTGCTAAAACACACATTTATTAGTTTCACTTTTTTGTGATGATGTAGACTCACAATCAACTTTCCTAAATTTCAGTTGCGCCGTCCAAACAGTACTTTGATTTTTCAATGCAATCTTGGTACGTGATTTAATGATACCGTTATTAATGTGTCTGTGAGTTTTCTATCGTGTTTATTGTTTGTTCATAGATAACATCAGAGTATAGGATGAAATAAAACTGACAAAAGATGCACATGGATGGACATCGACTAGTTAACTGATAGTTTTTTTTCTCCATTTACAAACATTCCCATGTCTGGAGGTGTTGGAAGATTGAATGATGTTTGTTTTCCACTCGATTACGAAATCTGTATTTCGCAAAGTCAATAGCATTTCAAGTTGTTTTTTCATGTACTTGTAAATAACATTTGTGTTGAACATTGTTCAATATGATGCACCTAATCTGAAGTTTTTTTTCCATTCCGAAATTAGTTTAGATTTACTAATTTATTTTAGCTCGATTGCGAAACAAGATCTTAGAACTTATACTAATCACTTTGGAGTCCGCTACCTGGATCTCGAGTACTGAGCAAGTTGGATAAGTTTCTTGCTTAAGGAAACAACAGGGTAGGTTTTAGATAGGAGTCTTACCAACGCAGAACCGTCTATCCAATGGATACCAGTAAATACTCGGACAAGCTTGCTCAGGATTAGGGTGGCATTAATTTATGTTTCCGAAGTCACAATTCCCTGCAAAGGCTCATTAAATACCAGTTGTTGATTTTTAATTATAGTGCAATAAAATGATCCTCTACTGTTTTTTGTCTACTGTTTATTCCTCTGCTGTTTTTTGTTTCTGCTGTTTGCTTTCTCTGACGTTTTCTCTGGATTGTGTAATGGACTCAGAGATGTTATAGGAAACACTTTAATTATTCCTCTTAATAACACAAGAGCCCCTTTTTGACCATATTAACAATTTTCTAGATTATCATTTTCAATGGTTTATATTTGAACAAACGCAGGAGAATATAAAAGTTTACACTTTTATAAACTGTGACTGTGAATTCTAAATTTCACTAATTGGATGTTTAAACCCATTTAGAAACTGTCAAGCGAAGTCTCAAATGCCCGCATCTATTGCTTATTACCTCTATCGGCTTGAAAACATCAATAAATGCATGGTTCTGTCTACTATATGTTTTGTCCCAATATCTAGCCTGTTGTCTCTTGTAATTACTAAAACCATTTGTCAATAAATGCTGAACTGTACTCTCTTTCATGTACATACATTTTCTCTTCTCTCTTTTGGATAACAATGTTAGGTGACTCATTTAAAAACACTCAGGAAACCACTCTATGTGGGATCAATATATATATTAGACAAGTACTCTTTTTTGGTTTTAAAATAAGTATGACCTTTGATGGATGTAACTGTTGTAATATGGTTCTATAACGCAGTGGATATCACCTGGAGTCTTCTTAAACGGTGTAGAGGATACGAGGGTATGCAGAGGCGAATGCATTTGGGTTTTGTGTCTTCAACGCTATGCTTGCTTCAAATGGAAGCAATTTAGCACTGATAAAAAGGGTATAAGGATTCCTTTGTCATTGTTCTAAAGGTCTTGGACTCCATACTTGTTATCGACTGAATAACTATTAAGATCGTTGTTAACGTTCTTGGTAAAAATACCATTTTCTGGCCCTATATTAAAACTGAATTGGACACTTCAATGAATTGTCAAATTAAGTTGGCTCTTGATAAAAACTTTCTTTACCAGAGAATAAACGGAATATATTTCTAGACATGTTGACTTATTTAAATATTTTACTAGAAATTACACTCGTTGCGTTTAGTCAGGCATGCGTCGCTCAAAAAAGGGCAACACAGAAAGAATAAGCATGTACAAAGCAATGGTTCCATATACAAAGAGTCATCATAAAACTCCCGCCATATTCTACATGTTTAAACTGTTGGCTGTAACAATCGATGTTGATATTGCTGTTAGTTTATGTCGTGTACAAAATTCGTATTATACATATGAACACTAAAAATGTCCGACTCAATTACCACTTAAGTTACCTCGTCAGTTACCCAGGGACCAAAGCTTCATAGAAAATGCGAGAATATGGTGCTATTGGGATCGTTACTGAATAACTGTATATTGATCGCTACATGAGGAATCTGCCTCGGCCAGACTTTTCGATTCGGTATATATAAAATATTTACGAAGTAGAAACATAAAGTCATCTGTGTGAAACAACACTATACGATGTGACGGTATACATTCAAGCTATTTGGAAGACATTTTCTGAGTAGAAGTTGTTTTATAATTTTGTTTGAGGATTCACATGGGGTAGGGGTGTGAGGCTTTTATGTTATGAAAGTGAGTTGATCGTTGTTATATAAACAAAGATATAGACAAAAAGTATTTCCTGTTAAAATAATGGAAGAAGGCTACTTCTAAGAAAATAATGAAGAAATTGTTGATATAATTATGTAAGACGAATTTCAATTAAGTACCCTTCTACTATCTTGCATGGAAAGACTTGTTTTACTGTGGGGTATGGGATAAGTACTTTTATGCTTTATCAATTTAATAATCTCTACACTGTCAACTTTAGTAATAGTTTGAATTTCCCAAAGTATCATGTCTTTGAAGTTCAACACTAATCCAGCGAGTTAGCTACACGTGTACATTCTTAAAAACTTCTTTAAAGTAGGCCTACCTTTAGTGAGAGAGCTTGCTTGACTGGGCGATTGTTTCAAATCACACTAAAAACCTACTTGGTTGTGTCATTGAACAAGAAACATTGTTCTCACTGTCCAGTTCTGCATTGAGGACCTGTGTACATTTTCACACACTTCTTACGAACAAAGTTATCGTAAGTCAATTTTATAATTTTGAAGTTCAAAGTCAGAAGGATAAAATATTAACTATATGATATTAAAAGGTATACAATATTCTACATTATTCAATAAAATTAGAAAATGATTGGCCAAAAATTGATTGTATTATTAATCTTTCTTGCTTTTGACTTACGATGATTTTTATCGTAAGATTTTTTGAAAAGCGCATCAAGAAGCGTAATTGAGATTGATAGATCTAAATCGTAATATATTTTATACGATTGGTCTCAGTATTGGCGGGTTTTTTTTGTTTAACTGTATCAGAAGCTACTTTATTGGTATGTTGGAAGTTTCGATTTTTTAATGACATATGATGTTGTATGATCATTTGATCCTATTTATGAATGATTAATTCTTCTTTTATTGGTCTAATAATGTCTGCTTGCAGAGGTGTATAGGATTTCAATGTTTGACGATGAATGTATCGTAACGAGGTGTTTCATCATTGACCCAGTCTATTCAACCTAAGCATGATTTCCATCATCTATATTTTATGGTTCAATAAAATATTGATCACAATTTTCAATATTACAAACTGCTCCTGGTTTTATCTTAGGATCATGTACACTTATAAGAACTTCGTCACTTTTCTTGCATTTTACTCCAATTATCAAAATTTTTCATAAGTTTTTTTTGCAGTGGTCATGGCACCTTTCCATTTTTCATTGGCAGTTAATGTTTTAAACGTGCTCACTTAATCTTCTGTTTGGTTGTTGGTTGACATTTATAGTCATCAAATAACAGTTTGTTTCTTCTCACTGTTGGAAGATTATGGCTAGATTGCCAAACCAACTTTTCTATGCAAGTTTCTTTTACCAGTGCACATTTACCCGTTTAGGTTCGAGAGGTTAAGGTCGCTGACTTCAAATATCTGTTGCCTCTCAAATTTTCATTGTTAGATGGTTATTGGTGCGAGCCCAACTCTGACAATGACGATATTTATGTGAAACGACGGGAGTTAGTAGAGCAGGAAGGGAATCTTTGAAAAGATGGCAAAAATGGTTAGTTTATACATTGCATTTGCTTTATATGAGTAAAACTTTCATTGGAGTCGAGTACCAGTGAGCCCCCAGGAAAAATGGTTAGATAAACTGTCCGCTTAAAAGATATAAAACTAAATTCGTTGAAATTTGACCTTCACATAAAAACAATCAACGAATCAAGTAATATTTAACTAGGTTACTATAAAGTAATAATCAATACTCGATCTAGATCTATGGTATCGTTATGTATTAGATGATAATAATGATGATAATTACAATGATAATGATAGCTTCAAAGTGATATCAGGTGACATTTTAATGACCAATATTTGTTATTCTGTTAATAATATCTTTATATAATTTTATGTACCTTACATGAAAACATAAAACGTCAATGAACGCCCGTTTCTTTCAGTATGTAGTACACCGAAGATTGTATTTTCAAATCTAGCTCCTTACAAAAACTGCTTTATAATTATGTCGTCTGTACTAGTTAAGTGTATATCAGTGGGTCAGAGAAATACTACCCTACATCCTTCTTTATTTACATGGAGTTAGACTAGTTTTGCATTAAATCATAGATATTTTACTCCTATGTAACCTAAGGATGCAGTTTGTGACATACTTCAATATAAATAGGTATTTATCATCAAAGGAGCATTATCGACATTGACCGAGTTTCAAACCAAAGAAACAAACAGTCATTGTATTGGACGCGTTCAAATTCAAAAGGGCCTTATCTAATCGTAGTATTTAATATTTTAAAGAGTTTGACGCCGTCACGAATCGGACAGCAATATTGTGTCTTGTTAGATCGCTATGTTCCCAATTTTAAGATCTAAATACATGTTCGTGAAAAAGCCCATTCTCATATTCATTATCTCATTCTACGAGAATGTAAAGCACCTAATGGATTGTAAGAACACTATTTTAATATCACCGGGTTCGGAGATATTTAGTCGTAGACGGACGGCGCAGTTCCGAATAAAAAACAATTAAAGGATACGCATATAAATTATAGCATTTTGTCTCGAAACCAACCCGGCTTCCTATCAATTTAATTATTTCAAAGTAAGAATTAAAAAAGAATACTGACATGTCTGAACTATTTACCCTTGAAATCTTTCAAAATATCAAACTTCTTATCCAAGATTCGTGGGTTACACTTTAGCTTTGCTCTTATTCGTGATAAAATTATATGTATTTGCTAATATTGATGATGTGACAAATGCTATTTGTATTATTTAAACTGTATATTGTTGATGAACTATGTACAAATCGTAGATTTCTGTTCTGTTCTTTGTAAATACTACACTGTTGATATGACTTTCCTCCGTGAGTGTAGTAGGACAATCTAAGATAACTGTAGGCTGAAGAACAAAGGATTGTTAATAAATAAATGAATATAATGAGTAATGCATCTTTTATTAATACAGTATGTACTTGCAATAAACACGTATGGACTATTATATTGCAATAACTTTAATCTATAATGCATAAGCAGATTGCTGCACCTAGGTAATATAACCGTCGTATATAATCTCTAAAAGCATGATTGCAACATGACACTCAGCGTCTAGTTATGTACGCAGTTTTGTCTCATTTCGTAGCGTTCGCTTTGAACTCTGATATTAAATAAATGTTATGGAAAATTAATAAACATCAATTGTTCGCTAATTATTTATTAATGAATGTTCTAGAACGTTATCTTAAATCTTCTGTTTTGTGTAGAACTAGGTCACGTGAGCTAGTAACCTACAAACGCTTTTCGGAAAAGAGCATCTGAATACATGTCCAACAAACTACAATATGAATTTATCTTTCATAATTTGAATTCATCTAGTCGCCTTGTGAGAATTCTGACTTATGGCATTTTATTGAAGAAATTTGAAATTTGTGAATCAAGATAAAAAAACCAATACAAATTAATCCGCTCTAAAATACGTCATTTCAAAATGGCTGAACATCGTAGTTATTCGCACTCAAACTTTTTCGTACCTGAACGGTTGTCAGCCTCTAACACGAATGTACTAAAGCGGCGAATGTCGAAGGCCTACAAAATGACTTCGTAAATAAACTGTTCGTAAATTAAGCTCATTATTATGGGACAATATATAAAAAGAGACAATTAGCAACCATGATTGGTATTTGTTTAAGTGATCACATAAAACAATCCTGTTTAACTAGAGTTCTTCCTTTATGTATATTGATTAAAACCGACCTTTTGTAAACGTTTTACTATTTGATTTGTGTAGCATCCACTCCATTGTAGAATATGAGACCTTAGTGATCAAATAATGCTATAATTAAGACCATATGTAGTGCCCTCCAAAAGTTCCTAGACAAAATCCTGTTTTAGGATATACTGAATCATAATTACCCTTGGAAATAGGAAAGTCATCAATCTGATTCTAAAAAACCCGATCTAAAATTTTCCGCTCGCCTACTCGCTAATTTAGATCTGGCCTTTTTCAAACGAAGGTCACGTTCAGGTGACCTTTTCTCATCATAATATTCATGACGAAATTGTTATAATACGTAACTTGTTTACATCGTCTACGTCACGCAATTTGAAATGAGCCGTCCAATCGCAGACTGTAAATAACACCGCTGTTACATTAGCTTGCAAACTTTGGTTTCAAAATGGAAATTACGAAATCAAAATGTTATTAAAAGTGTTTCGTCTAGATGAAAGCTACGCATTGATTGGTCGACACAAAGTTCATCTCAACGTGACCTTCCACGGAGACAGTAGAGATCCTGTACGACAATGCTCTACAGGATATCTGTTCACGGAGATAGGGGAGTCATCTGAGCAAATTACAAAATCAGCATTAACGAGTTTATTAACATATAATTTGATCTGTGTGACATGAATAAGCTTTAATTATAGTAAAATCTATTTGCAGTATCCCTATCATATGCGCCTTTGTTGTCTCGAAATTTCATTTGTCCACTAACTTTTGGAGAGAACTGTATCTTTCATACATTGTTGATAGGACTTTAATGAAACAGACTTGAGTCGGCGCGTTTATATTATATAATTTTATATTTATCATACACGGAGAGTCTCATTTGATATCAACCTTGCCATCTGGATCATAGAATGGTGTACGTTGAAAGGTCGGCAATAAAAATATGTAAGAACAACCAAAATCCTCACAAAATACTTTATGACGAAAGTTATCAGGGCTAAAAGTGTAACGACTAGTAATATTGTTTCTTTGAACATGATTCTTTCGGACACCTATATTGTACCTATCATCAATATGAGACATATAGGTGGGGTTAATAGTGTTACTGATTTCAGGATTGATCTATGGAACAATGATTCATTCCAACATCTATATTCTTTTTCCATCCTTTGTTGGTAGAAATATATTGGCTTTGTCATTATATTTTTCATAATTATGACATAACTGAACAAATCCGGACAGATCGTGTATTTTATTAGCTACATTCATCAAATATATCTAAACAAAAATAATACAGATATATGAATACTTTAAATATTCCACATATACATGTATAAAGTAAAGGTCCACTATTTGGAGCATCAGGGACGAGGTTTTTGAAAACGGAATGCTGTTTATATTAGGACCTTTATCTTTTCAAATTAAGTATTTATGACATTAAAATTGTCAAAAATCACAAGAATTTGCAATACAATTAAGGTGGTCTTTATTTCGGAACTTTACTGTTCTAGTAAAACAGAAAAAAAACTAATATTTAAAAAGGTTGCGATCACAACTCTTGTATCTTTAGATTCTAGAAGAGTCATGTCTCTGGTTTCATAACACTACTCATATAAAATATATTGCAGACAGTCAATGGCCTTTTAATTGGACATTATACATCATTGGACATGATCATTTCAATACCATTTGTTGGAACTTTAATATCTTCGATCATCGGATGTATTCAATTGGTTACATGACTAAAGGTATCGTTGTAGCATTTGTGTGTTCTCGAGTGGGTACGATGTTAGACTGGTAATCATTAAATAGCCTGCTACTCGTTGGTTCCAATCCCATCCAAAACCTACCACATTATTTCATTGAGCAAGAAATGTAATCCTATTTGCTCCTTATTATGGGACCAGACGGCGGACTCGAAAGAGATAAATCTATGTTGTAATAACTTGTGTCATAACCTAGCTAATATAAATTAGTATGACACATGAAACATACGGTACAGATAGGTGATGTGTCTCTGATCAAGACAGAAATATAGGACAAATTAATCTAATGACATAATATTGTATGACAGTATCTGCATAAATAATTAGTCAGAATGATATTGTTTCATTTAGAGCATATAGTTCATTAATGCATATGACAGTAGTATGCAGTAATGTATGATAGCTACGTTGTATACATGTCTACTCATACATTTACATGCGAGCACAGTGCCCTCCAAAAGTTCGTAGGTAAATCCAGTTTAAGCCAATTTCGCAATTTCCTATATAAAACTAAGACTCCTCTGAGCAAATTCCAAATCCGCGCTTAGTTTATTAGCGTATGATTAAAATTATGCTATTGCTAAGTTGTATCCAATTATCAGTTACACATACATTCACCCCTTTGATTTGAATAATAACTTCAGTGTTTCTGTACTTTAGTTAGGAGCAGTAGTCCAGTGGTAGGACGCGCTTAGGGATCGAGAGGTCCCGGGTTCGACCCCCACTAGGTGCACTGCAACCAGGTGTAAATGGGTACTCTCATGGATCGCCTGCCTGAGGGTGATTTAATGATCAGGAGTTATCGTACAAGACTGTAAAGTCGGCTGAATATGTATATGATAGCAGCAGACTTTAAACTGCACTTTTACTCAAGATTGTTAAACTTATATTTAAATCAGCGGAGTTAATGTATACGCCACTGATGTTGAATTACATTGAACATTATTTGATTAAGTTTTCTTTGTTTTAGAATTATTTGCGGTTCGCACGATCTTTTTTACTCAAAATACAATTCGTTCAAGAAGTTTTGCAGGGCACTTTATAAACATGTATATACGGTGTACCTTGAATGTTTTGGTCTATTTTGATGACTGTGAAAATATTATCGACAGAAACCTAAATCTTAGCAAAATACCTTTTTTACCTGGGTTACAGACTTACAATAAAATGAGATAAGAATTTAAGTCATAGTTTGACAAAGTTACTCAATTTGGAGTATAACATTTTATTTATGGTTGCTCTGATTTGACTGAGGTCGTAGTATCATTGTCATATCTTCACACGAATGAAACAATATGATATTACTGAAATCCGGTTATAACTGATTCGGAAACTTGTCTCATTGGGAGAGCTTAAACATACAATACATACAGGTCAGAGATAGGGTTACAGTAATAAATAATGGATTATGACACCATACGATATGGCTGCCCTTAGTTGTCGGAACATATTCTGAACATATAGCCCTCAGTCACGCCATCTTGATCTCTGTGATCTACGATAAACAGATTGTATAAATTTAACAAATACTATACATTGTACATTGATAATTGGTTTTGAATTATTTAAATGTATGTTTATACAATTAAAATGAGTCAAATCGATTAATATTTTACATTCTATCCGAGCGCTCCGAGTTTGATTCATTTAGAATCAATTAAGCAACAATTTTAATCGAGTATTTTTAGTTCCCTACTCATGTATTGAATTTTATATAAAAAAATGGACGAACAATTAGTCTTGGTATTAAAGTTGTAAACAATGCTGGTCTTTGGTATATTACTATAATATGATTGGTATGCACTGCATTACTGTTATATGATCAACGGTGGTGCAATAAAATGTCTTGTACTCAGTCAATGAGTACGTTAAAATGAAATTCAATAAAACAATACCGCTATTATATGGAACATGTTTAATTATGGTACAGGCTCTCTTCTAACTCTTGTCACTGTCTGATTTCTCTGTCATTTTAATCTATTTCTGATGAAGGTCAGAGAATTATAGACGTGCCTCAACCTTAGCCGACATTTTCGATTTACAAATTATATAACTTGTTCTGTACCACTCGTAAAGAAGGCAATGTATCTTCTTGTTCTTTAAAAATAGCGAAACCAACAGTACACTTGATGTAGATACAATATACATACATATACAATTACATAAGAAAAGATAAAAATCTTGTCTTGAATTTAAGATAACTCGTCCGAGTGACTACATAGTTTTGATAAATACTAAATATCACATCCCCCTTATAGCATTGCTATTTAACATGCTTACAAACTGGATATATGGAGTCTAAAAGCAGACTTATTAAAGCGGCCTAAAGAACGAAACAGACTAGACTTGAAAATATTATATTGTTGTTTACGTGCCGCTTGATTTCTGAGAAAGCTACTAAAATCGCCAAAATCATTAATGAACATGAACAATCTGCCTAGAACTAGATCGGTATAGAAATTGTATCGACCTACCAACTGCTATTACATCACCATTGAATATTTCTCTGTAACTAAATGCATTAGCCTTTCCTTAAAGTTCAAACAAATTGCATATGTTATTCAAATATCTGACGCTTGCAAGAACTTGTCCAAGCCAACTCAACTTCATCTTATTTAATCATTTATGATTGGCGATTTGGAAAGATTTCAAATTTCAATGTTACTATATGGACAAGCCATTCCATTTCCGTTATTCTATATTTGTTTGTCTTCGGTCCTGTTCCTCACTTATCATTGTGTCGGCTAAATTCGGCCATTTTTTTATTATTTCTTGACAATATAGCTCAAAGTCACTCATAGTCAACCGTGTCTCCTATTTTTATTCAGACTCGCTTGCTACATTTTTAATCATTTTCTAGTTAATGATATGACCTATTCAATGTGTTGCTATAGCGTTAAACCCAACCAAGAAAATAGGCTCTTTTATACGTCATTTCTTTAACCATTCTGCCAGAAAGACGTAGAAAATATTCAATTCTTCAAGGATATCTTTAATGAGTGCCATAAGCTGTGTGAAATGGCTATTAACTGTCATCTTAGCAGTTTAAATCGACATAAACAATAATCAATATTCTTGGAAGTTAATACAGATGACGCATTTGTATTGGAAGGAGAAAAACAATGAAGGAATCTTGTAAGGTGTGAACTGTATAAAATTGACTGTAATGTTTATATTACTGATGGCTGTTTCATAACACTGATGTTGGTACAGTAAAGGTCCGCTATTAAGACCAGCATAATCGATGGTCTTAATAGTGAAACAGTCTTATTATAAAGACCCTTTTGTTCACAAATTAAGCATTTGGGTCTTTATAATTGTCAAAAATCGCATGATTTTGAAATTTAACAAAAGTGGTCTTAATAGCGTAACTTTACTGTAGTATATGAGCAGTGTACTAGTGGTTGGATGTTTGCTTTGGGATCGTGAGGTACCGGGTTCTAATCTCACTACAGGGACTGTACTTATTTCCTTCAGCAAGACATTTACTGTTAATTGTTCCACTCCATCCAGGTGCCTCAAGGTGATTCCAATGCTCAGGGGTTATCAGGACTTTAAATTGCACTTTCGCTTTGTAATATTAGGGTTATGGTGGACACACGGGTTCTCGCACCTCTAAGGACTCAATGAACCATTTCTAATTAATGCAACAATACTTTCAGAAAAATACATTAAAACGAACCTTTTAATCTATATTCCATTTGTTTATCATATACTTGCTGATATTTTATATTTAAAACAAATCCAAATTCTTCCAAAAAAAACACGACCATTTTCTGAAAACTGTCATGGCGGCTAAAAATAGATGACCTAATTTCGCACTTCTACCGTATTTGGCGCTTTGTGACGTCATAATTAGCTGCCACATGACTGTCACGTGACTTTATGAGCAAGGGCTACCTGCCATGTGCTTTTTTTATTATAACATACTTTTAAACAATATTTAATGGATTGTACTGACAGAGCAGAAAAAGGTAATAAGGATTTACTGAAAAATATTCACCATCACAAAATTTTCATTCTAAAAACCTGTTTCTTGCGCATTATTCTCGTTTGACAGTTGTAGTTGCGTTGATTGTTTACTTGACATTGTGCACACGAATTGATGACGTCATACGCAATAAAATAGCGAAGTAAACAACTTTTTTATGAAAGGACCGAAATCAGGTGAGGAACGAGATCAGGTGTTTGTACGATATATTTAATTCAAGTTACTCATTTTAAACGGTGTAGAATCACAAATGAATAACCTTATAGTTAATTCGGCAAGTTTATTTCGCAAGTATATAAATATACATGGTTTAATAGACAAGCTATATCTGTTTTCTAGCTAATAGACATTGTGCAAATTTGAGAAAGCATTTCAGATTTAGTTTCAATGTTTGACTTAGTAAATAAGTCAAATACTTGTGGGTTGTGCTATGTTAAAGGTAGTTCTGGTTTCACCATTCGACTTAGTGCAAAAATGTCATCTTTAAAAAACTTGTGGAGAAAAAAATCCTCTCAGTATCATCGACATCTGTTTTACATCTATTTGCTAATTTACATGACCATATACCTTATTGTTGCTCATTGTTATGTAAATCAGTGTCAATTATCCTTTAAGGGTAACTCTTATCATTAATTTCACCATCTTACGGTTACCACAATTACTTTACTCGGTCTATATCGTCACTAATTCACATTCATTATACGTAAAGGTAGAGTTTCCGGGTTTGTTTTATTACGACCAGCAGTCTTACTCTGTTTTATAACATCTCATACATTATACATTGCCTCTAGGGTGGGAAGAACTGTGTCTAGTGACATACATGATTTTCTTAATCTAAATGACGATGTCATAAAACGCATATTAAAACTCTCATAGGTAGTTTTGATGGAAAATTTGTTGAATTTTATTCAACTGTCACGGGAATAAGCAAACTTGCTACGATTTTAAAAGGAAATTATTTGAGCGCCAGTCTTGTCTTGATTTTATTCTACATTCTGACCCTCGTGTTGACCCTGTTGATTTAAATACTCAAGATAAGCTCGATTATCAACGAACATAAAATACGGATATCCATTTTATCGATCCCCAGTACAGAGGTATTGTAATGAGTATTTAAATCAGTGGGGATAAACATATGCGCCACTGACAGTTGAAAAATAACAATACTGCCACTCAATTAGTTTCCATTCAAAATCGCGACAAGTTTGATTATACCAGTTGCTTAAAGGAAATGACTAAAACAATAAAGTATGTTCTATAGGAATACAATTCTGTTCGGAAAATGTTTAGGTTCAGTAGAAACGGAGAATTTCACATACTGTGAAAACGGAGAGTTGAGAAAACTGCACAAAATGTTTGATACAGAAAGCATTTCTAAGTTATGTGTCCTGAGGATAAAACTGGACAGTTTAGAAAACCGGAAAGTATTGTCAGTCCTGGTGCTGTGTGGTATTCGCAACAACAATAAAGACTGACACACGAAGCAGTTGGAAACAATGTGAAAGACACATAACGATAGAAAGTTTACAGCTAACGTATTAGAACACTATAATGTGATATATCGTTTTGTGTGGGTGAATGGAAATTAGTCTAGCAACAACAGTTAATGAAGACTTAGGGCAGTCTAAACATTGACAAATGAGTCCATGCTATTACAGACTCTAAACTCTGTAGACACTGCAATTACGATAACTTGTTTGCAAGTAGTATGTCCTATTCATTTATACTGGGTTTAACGTCGTGTCAACACTATGTTTTAGACATTTTACGACGTCCAGCGCTCATTACCGAGCTTTCTTGCACTCATGTCCACAACCAGTACTCACCTACCCTTCCACAATGCAGGAAATTTCTCCATATACCTTATTAATCGAGGATAATTGACATTATTGTTGAATTTTCATGGAAGTGTTTAACTTCCACGGGTGGGATTCGAACTATGTCCTATATTTTCTGAATTATTGCTCATAGTTGGTACACATCTATGAATGAAATAATTTAACAGTTTGTTGAGTCAGAAACTTTTGTTTACCTTGCTCGGAGAAACATTTTATTTTAGACTGTCGAAAATTGTAAGACCATAATTATTCTTATTTACTCTATGTGCGCTACATGTACTGCTTGTAACTACTGACCAGAGACAAATATTCCTTTTTAAATAATAAAAAAATATAATTTGCATACTTTGAATCAGAGAAAACGAATGCAGTTATCGAATCGTGTAATGTACATTTATACAATATATTATCTGCCTGACAAGTCACTTTGTACAAACTATCGCATGTAAACGAATTAGTAAATGCGAAATGATATAAAACTGCTAGATTTTTGTTATATAGGAGAGCAGATATTTGGCCTCTGGTCAAACATCAAAAGAGGATATAGAATCTTTAAATGGGAAAAATATTATGAACATCGTTCAACTAAAACACAATCTTCATAAAATCGTGAGTTAACTTTAAACTCATGGGAAATAAGTATAAGTATCACTGATTTTATTGAATAGCCTTAAGTACTGACTTTAACATTGGCACTAACGGAAATTAATTCTAAATTATCATTTAAGAAATAATGAGAATATGTTTAACAACTGCTTGAGTAATGTGATGATTTATATAAATCTAGGAAATTCTCCTTGAGGCTAAAATCTTCATAGTTCTAGCAATATGTTTCAATATTTGTCTAAAAACTTCATGAATATTCCAAACTAGTTAATTTCAAAACTGCATCGTGAAGACATATGCAGATATATACATGCGACGTATTACGAAATCCATGGCTTTTTTGTATGAAATGTCCATAAAGTGTGGCGTTGTGAAGACTCGATGTGGTTAAATCCTTCCATGAAACTTTGACAATAATGTAAATTGTCCTTCATTAATAAGGTATATGGAGATGTTTCCAACCTTGTGGAAAGGTTGGTGAGTACTGGTAATAGACAATGATCCAGGAAAGCTATGATAGATGCACTGACCACCCTAAAATGACCTCACTTGTGGTGACACAGTGATAAACCCAGTAAAAAAGGTGTAGTGAGTTGTCATCGAACTTAACCACTCGATTCTGAAGGCGGATATAAAATGGGCGGGGTACACCAAACTATTTTCATTAGAAGCTGACTAAACGCAACATGATAATTGTAATGTTGGGAACGATCTAATAACTGACGTGAGAACAATTTAGACTATAGTAATTAGTCAATGGATTGTTTTACAGAATATTTTAACCCTTTGTTCGTCATCTGAAGTTAATTGGTCGAAAAACGGCGTAATATAACTTGGATGTATACCATACACTCTCAATTTTGGTTTCCAAACAGCTAAATATAAATTGCCAATAAATAAATAAAGTGTTTATTCAGTTGGAAACTTTTATATTGATCTAGTCGTCAGTAAAACCAATGTTTCTGATAATTTGTTTCATTTTCTGCGTTTACTCTAATGGCTCTGACCTTCTAATCATGACTATTGTGCTCCATGGGGCTTTTAAACATTTGCATCGGAAACAATTGACATTTTCACTATGTAGTTCGTACGTTTTTATGTCCATTTCCCTTGCGTCTCATAATTACTCATATTAACAACTATATACATGTATACATTATTGAACGCTCTCTCGATCTCACTGACGATGCGTGAATAGTATTTTGAACAATGGATTATGGACTTCAGCAGAACTGGGTACAAGGGGAGAGAGATCATTCAGAACGTGCTTATATCGATAACATACCATTGTCCATACCAACTAATACTCGTACATAAGCTTTGTATAGGTTAAGTGGGCAGAGGAAAGTACACTACAGTTCAACTACTAGGACATCAAAATCGAAGATCTTAATTGTAGAATTGTTTTATTACAGAGTCCCTTGTTAAGGTCCCCAATTAGGACCATCAAAATCGATTGTATTGACTGTGGAATGCTCTTAGTATTGTGGACCTATTCATATTAAATCAAGCATCTTAGGCTTAAAAATCGGCAATAAGTCGCATGGTATTGCAATAACAAAAATAGTCTTCATTGCTGAACTTTCTTGTAACATATTACCTTCTTACCAACTAACATATGAGCTTTGTCTGTGCTTAGGTAAGTGCAAAACAAAATTACTTTATTCACATTCTGTGTATTGTATAATGCCTAAGGTTATAAGGAATAATATCACTAAATCACACTTGTCAGTCTAAATATACTTTCTTAAAGAGAAAGAAAATAACTTTGTACCAAACTAAATAACTATGAATAACTAACCTTCTACGTCTAGCCTCTTGCTTTTAGCTGTGTTACATGTTTAGCTTTCATTCAGTAATTTATATATATATCACGTGGTATGAACGAACGCTTTCTACGACTTCCGGTGCGTTCGTAACCACTCGGCATTTTCCGTGACCTGAAAATATTGGACAAACCCGATGGAGTTCAAAGTGCTTCCGGAAACACGAGTCGGAATATTTTGGTGATTATCCCATCAAAAATTGGCAAAAGAACAAATGCCAAAATTAATTTTAATAATCATTTAATGAAGGGTTCAGAGTTGCCTCACCCTTTCCTGTCAATGTTTTCTCTGTTTTATTATTACTGGTTTTGTTTCATTGAACTTTGAATGCAGATGTCTGCGACAATCCTCTAAAAACTGCAAATGTCGATGTTTGTCGATGCTGCAATATTCTGAAAATTCTCTCAACCACAATAAAACTCCTACGCTGCGAAATTTTGTCAATCAAAAGTGTTTATTTCAACTTTGATTGTTATTGTTTCATTTCTGTTTAGTCTGAGATTCATTATCATATGCATTATAGTGCGTACATTAAACCGAAACACTGTTTATGTAAACAGTACAATGAACTTATCCGCGAAAGGGGATGCTCAGGATGACATTAAAATGTAATGAAATATTTTTTTACAAATTTTCACTAGGTATAATGGCAAAGTGTTCAACCATTACAAGCATTGTTGTTTATCTGCCAAACTTATTTTGTAAAACACTATTTTTGTCAATATTTCCTTACCTCTGGACGGCGCGATATGACCTTTCTGTGTTGGTGCGCCGTAAAACCCAAACAAACAAACATTACCTCTGGAATGGATTGGTTTATTTTAATATTTACACAAACACGTAATGTTATATATATTTGAAATGGAAAAGAGGCATCGACTTGTATACATACATTTCCTTATAAACTAATAAATGTTTATCATAGGTCTACTATGTTTGATACTGTTCAGTGATTCGATTACTCGTTTATCTTTAATTATTCAAAATATTTCATCTTTTTTGTGCTTATCAAATAAGTGTTTCCATTCACGGCGTGTAAGGACATTCTATTTTAAGAAACTATAGTCGAGACGTCAATAACAACAGAAGTAATGAATTATATACTAGTGACTGAGATAAGTTTGAAATACTGATCACTTTACCCGTCTTTTTTAAGATTAAGGGACAAATGATATTCATGTATATAAGACTTAAGTAAACACAAATATATGTGCGAATTCATGCTTAAATTGTGATTAATCAGCCCGATTATTAAATACACTAGCAAGAAAGGTCTGACGAATCTAGGGGTTCATGTGTTCGATTCCCTGGCGAAACTTACATTACCTCGAGGAGTTTGGTCATAAAATATTTTACGTATACTTTCACTCTTATTTCTGTGAGTGTGATCATTTGTCAGTCATTGTAGGCAGGAAAGGACTAGTCTCGAAGCTTCGATAAATAGATCGACGGACCTTATATGACTTAAATATGGTATTGAGTACAATAAATAATATTACATTTAGTTTTGATGCTACGTATCGTATGCGCCATCATAGTTCTTCAACTTACTGCGAGAATAATATTACATCATACGACAAAACTATTTTGTAATTCAGTTATCGATCGCCTGACGGATAGGAATTGTTACGACTTTATTGTTCATCAGAATAATATTATCGTCTGGAATGAGACTTCCGTAGTTATTTTTTACGAATAATATTTTTTATCGTTGTGGTCTAATCCAAACAAAACCAAAATTTTCCGGACAAATCGAAATTTATACATTCAGAAATAATTCTATATTCCAAAAATATTTTTTTCTCAACAAAATGTATCAAGTTAGGCAATTGGCAACCACCTATGAACAGAACAGAAAAAAACTTTATTTTACAAATCATGATACATGAGCAATTATATGTACATGTATTAAGAATATAAAAAGAGAGATCAAAATATATGCATATAATAAAGGTATTAACCGTTGAAGGGGGGGAATGAAAAAGAGGGAAGAGGGGGCGAGAAGAAAGTTAACCTCTTGACTGGCAAAGAACGACCAACTTTTATAAATACTATAGGTACCGAAAATGTATCGGAGAGTGGACTATGCACTGATCTTTTTACCTTATTTTAGTGAATGTATGCGCGTTGTTAAAAGCTTGAATCCAGGTATCTGAAGCAACGGTGAGAAGGATGACTGACCGACGCGTTAAATATTTGGGAGTTTGTCTTTAAGTAAAGAACTATCTGGAAAGTGAAACGATTCTTTAGAAAGTAAGTAAGCAAACATGTTAACAAAAACATTATCCAAAAGTAATGGTATTGTAATCTATAATGCCTAACGCCGCAATTAATTCAGCAGCTTCTCGGTCATAGCGTCTCGGTCAGTGTGTTCGTAAAGTCTTGTGTGTTTACGACAATAACCATTTTGCATTAACTGTTGCGTGCTTTGCCTGTACTTTGCCTCGCGTATGGTGCATAACAGTATTCTTTGTGGACCCCAAATCTTTTCTAGGTTATTCATGCAATGAATAGTCAATGTGATTTGTTAGCACTAACACCATACCACCATACTGTTCTTTGACAACTTGTAAGATTGCAATATTAGACAGTGATATATGGGAGGAACGCTTTCTGTCTTTATTGCATATGTTATACACGTGTTTAATTAATATATTCATTGTTTATTGTTGAACATGTCATAAGTCTGTAAGTGTTAGTACAGGCATATGTGAACTCATGTCTTAGTGTCTCGTCTGTTACTGATGATGATATAAAACAGCTTTGTTAATGACTTACTGATGGCTCTAGGTGCAGAACTATTTGCATTGAAGGTTGGGAGTTTCTGATGTTGTATACTATGACATGTTTCTACCATTTGGTGCGGCGTTTACACCATGTTGTAGTTTGTTAGAGCGTCAAATAGTGAGCACTGGAAGATTTTATGACGAAGCAAAGCTGTATAACACTAGAAGGCGTGAACATTATGTTATAACGTAATTAGATAATGCTATGTATGAAACATGACAGATAGTTAGAAAGTCCGCGAAATTAGCGTAGTGCAAAGGTAGTATTACTGATTGGGCTGGTGAGAGAACTGTCAAATCAACTGTATAAATGGCATATCGTTGTATTTATCTATGCTCTAGTTTTGGCCAAAGACCTTTGGCAGCCTTTGGGAGCCAGAAGCTGAAGTCCACACTGGATTCGAGAGTTTGTGTTGTTAAGAGGTACACCAATGACTGTTGGTTCTTTTTACAAATCATAGCATTTGACAAACATGCTTAGTGTGAGAATAAACTATATACTTGTCATCTTTTTACCTAATTAAATTGGGGAATAAAACTTTTAAGCTTATAAATGGTTAATACTATACATGTATTTTAAAGCTTTTACAGGGTTGGTGCATTATTTCAGTTTGGTTTTACTGTAGAATAATGCTATAAAAAATCAATCGCAGATGCACATTTTAAAGAGAAGTATGTAAAACCATTTATACATGTTCGTGTAAAACACATTCTCCGCTGAATTGAATATTCTGTAGACGATGTCAACATAGGCACAAAAATGCAAGCAAACTATTTCCTGATCTTTACTGTTCTAATTAATATGCGAGAGTTCCTTTTGTAATTATCTCTGGTTTTTTCTGGCTCCATAACTATAGCCGATGATTTGGTATTAATGTGTTTTCAAATTACATTACACTCGCCCAATCATTCAGAGCAACAATTTGTATGGACTGGGAAGAAATAACACAAAATTGATTGAAGCGACATTGTCTCGTTTTGGAATAGAATAGTAGGAGTAGTGTTATTGTTACAGAGATGGGAGGAGAGAGGGAGGGGGGATGATTGTTCCTGGAAATCGATTCAACATTGTGCTACAACGTGTAGCTATGTTGAGTAGTCTGCTTGGGAAATGATATGAAATATTGGAATTTGTCTGAGGTCATTCTAATGACGATCAACTTGGAAAGAGGGGGGGGGGGGGGGTAGACAATGTTACAAAACTTGGTGAATGTTGAACAACTCTTGATATAGATACTGTTTCTAGTTGGGTTTATTACCTTATATAGGAATCCATTCCCGTTACAATGTAGATTATATTTATATGTATTTAAAAATCAAAACTATGTACACGTTTATTGAATAAAATTCTGTTTTGTTCTGTTCTGTGTGAAAAAAATCACATTGACATTTGCTAGTTTGCTAATTTCAAGTTTTATTCAACTTTCAGTGGCGCATACATTAACCCCATTGATTTAAATACTCACTACAGCATTTCTATACTCGCAAACCATTTATATCAGTATATTTTATGTATGCACCACTGACAGTTGAATAAAATTTAACAATAGACAAATTTACGAAAGCCATATGACAACTAATTACACATGTGCATGTATTACAAAAGAATATTCAACTTTGGTGATATTGAGTCTCATTCGTCAAGTGGTCGCTAACACAGGCTCGAGTGTTGTCAGTTTTTCATCATCGCATCTTTGCACATTTTATGTTTGACGCAAAAAATACTTACAGTTTTGACATTAAAGCTCCTCAGTACTTTAGGTTAGCTTGCGATTTAGTCGACAATGATTTTGCATCGTTCAGCAATAATGCAGTTGTACCATTTTCCTTACTTTTTACCCGTTTTCATAAAACTTCTACCTGCATTGGTTTGGTCCTGGTCAGAAATGCAAAGCTTTTGTTTATTCATCCACGTCATAAATGTGCTCGTTAGCACAATTCAAATTTAATATCAACTTTTCTAAACTCTAAAATTCTAAAGAAATATTTTTTGATTAGTAAAGCAGTGTTCTGTTTATGACAATCTTAGCGCGATTTGACGTACAACTGTAAAATATGGTGATTTTATGTATTAACCCTACTTTTATTTTAGACTTTTCATACAATTTATTGGTCAGTCTGGCTTAAAATGTTAAGAATATAGTTCCTTGACCCTATTTTGTAATTTCAAAATATTAGGAAATGTAACAAAACCTGTTAGTAAGTAGCTATAATTTAACCGTCTCCCAAGTAAATAATTGATATTATATAGCGTTGGTTCTAGAACAGAAAGGTATCCCGAGTTCTCTCTCTAATTACTGCACAGTGCAATGTCTGCTCTAGAACTGTGACTTACTAATTAAAAGTAATTCTGTTGCACATAGGCTTAGGTAGTTCTATTTTATCATGTAGGTATGTGGCTGACTGAAGACTCAGTGATATACCCATAATACTAATAGCATTCTTGTCATTTATTCAAGCTGTTTGATGATTACATAATGCACAATGTGCACCCATTGTTATAATCCCGTCTTTTGTATGTAATAATCATATGTAATAATCAATGTTTTTATGAATGACTACCTTCACTTCGGAGAGTTATGAGTCTACATTTACTTCCAAAGAAAACGCAACACAATTACGGTTTACTCACTTGATAAAGGTACAATGGTATGGAATAGGGCGAATATAGTACGGCGGTAGTCGAATTTTCGGCTATCCGTATTGCTCAATTTTAAGAGCAGATCAATTCAGTGGTACATACTATTTTAGTTTGAATAATCTGAGGAGTTTTACAACTCATTTAACAAAGTTTACATTGACATTTTGTCCCACAAACAAGGAACTGAACATTTGTTTTACTAACAAGGAAATAATGAGAGTACATTTTTTGTGTTTGTGGGCTAATTAATTGTTATTCAGATAAAAAAGGTCATACAATGAATAGCAAATTGTTCCTTAGAAAGCATGAAATTCAATCAGTCTTTGATTGAACAAACTCATAAAGTGTAGCATGAAAAGTCAGTTTTGATGTTGACTGTGTAAATGAGTATAGTACATTGTCTGTGAATGTTCCAGTGGGCACTAATTGCTGCGGTATTACAAAATATGTTATTTCATTATCTAATAATTACTGGTATGTCTACATGAATGTTAATGTCATTTATTAATTATTGTATCTCGGCTACTAGATAAGCATGGATTCAAGCATTTTGTATGATAGATGTCGCTAATGAAATGAAGACGTATACATGGTACATGTATGCACATTAAACATAATTAAAGATTATCTTAAAAAATCATGCACACATTAGTTAATATTTTCACGAATACATTAAGTCATTGGTTATAAATACATGTAGTTCGTAAAAGTATTAATAAAATTATGTTTTAGACTTATAATAATAAACTATTTATGTTTTAGGTAACCCATCTTTATATTTACATAGTTAAAATATATTGACCAAACATCGTATCCCCCAAATATCAGTGTTATAAACCAGTCTTCCGTTAATTATGATAATATATTTATTTCTGCAATAATGACATGGCATATGGCATACAAGTGGTGAATTTCACAGTATGTAAATAGTCATATGTCATGCACATCAATACCTGGGAAGACACAAAAATAACTGATACTGGTAAAATTGCGAACTATATAGACGTTTCTTTTTCTTTTTTTCTCCTGTTTGGTAAAGGTGATCATAAATATAATATATAAGTACGATTAATATCATAAAGTTATTTTGTATGAAATTAATTGAACATTCATTTAATAATTAATGATAATTGGTAATTAGGATCATAATCTATGTTTAATGCTATTCTAGAGGATTATTTTAATTGAAAATTATCATTTATGCTCAAAACAAAATATTATTATACAAGTTACTACTTAAAGTTAATCTGACACCAGCGTATTATTTTTGTACTGTACCTATGTACAGCTCTTCTATATGGAGGAAATAAAATTAATTATGAGATGAATCTATAATAAACATTCACGACTAAATCTGTATGTATACCACGTGACCTATAACCACGTGTTTTACGACCACGTGGTACTTGACTGTGCAATTATTTTATTGCAATACCGTATGGAAACCAATATGACTTGTATCACTGTACGTAATAATTTATATTTGGTTTCATTTGCCATAGGGTCATTAATTAACACTTCTCGTTGTATATACCTCTCTGCTTTACATCCTGTCATTGAGGTATCTAAACATTGCCCTCCAAAAACCATTGATCAAAATCAGCGTTGAGATAAACTGATTCACAATGAGAAAAAAACCGAAGTCATCTGAACTATTTCCGAGGTCCACATAAATTAGTTTATCAACACATGATTCCAACTATTTTACATAAATAAGATTTAATTACAGTAACATATCTTGTGATAAACATTAGGTTGTTTTTTTTACCGAAATTCCCTTTTTTACTGGGTTTAACGCCGTGTCAACACAATTTAGGTCATTTTACGGCGTCCAGCGCACCTAACCTAGCTTTCCTGGACCATTATCTATAACCAGTACTCACTTACCCTTCCACAAGGCCGGAAACTTCTCCATATTATCTAATCAATGGAGGAAAATTGACATTATTGTCAAATTTTAATGGAAGGTTATAACCTCCCCGGGTGGGATTCGAACTCGTACCCCTCTCGGGACACGAGCTTCAAAATCAGGGCGCGCTACCTACTGCGGTTGCTCCACAAATATTAGAGGGCTTCGTTTATCATTGTACATCGTATATTGACATAGGTCTTTGATTTTTAAGCAATATTCGCTGACTTCGTTTGCTTGTGTGTACGCAAATTATAAAAATATATTGTTTGTGTGTGGTAATGAAGAGTTACATTTAGTTTGTGGCTAACAGTGCCGTATTTACTTAGCATGACTTTACACATGCATCTGCAAGACTAGTGTTTTCCGTTCAAACTACTTACATTCAATGGAATGTTAGTAGCTTTGTTCTTGAATGAGCTTACTTCATTCTATGCATTATATAACACTCTTTACAACCAAAAACTTGATACAAGTAGAAAAAGCTGAAGTGGTTATGTAATTTTCAGCTGCTAACTACATGTAATTTGAATACTTACTTCATGGAACATTACAAGAGTTGATGAAAACTGGACTTGAGATTTCACGTATACTGAAGCTTGATAGTAAAACATCGTATTATATATACTTCACATTCTCGTCTGTGTCTCTTTATGAACCCGGTTCTGTAGCGCAGTTGGTAACTTGGTAATGTGTCTGGATTTCGAGTCTAGTGTCCTGAAGGAGTACAGGTTCGAATTCCATGCGGAACAGTTATACACTTACTTGAAAATTTGACAATAATATCAATTTACCTCCAATAACAAGGTATATGGAGAAGATGTCGGCCTTGTGGAAGGGTAGATGAGTACTAGTTATAGACAACGGTCCAGGAAAGCTATGTTAGGTGCGCTGGCCGCAAAAATACCATAAGTCGTGTTGACTTGGCGTTAAGTCCTGTATAACAAAGACTTTTCTTACTTAGTGTAAGACGAATACCATGTATTAGGTTAAGACTACAGTGAAAATATAATTTTCAAAACAAATGTTACCAAAACCGTATTCCATATACATGTATGTGTAAAGTCATTTAACGTATGGGCTTGTTTAAGCTGTTATTTTTTTCTGGCAGTCATTCCGATGAAATTCTAGTTTATAGTGTTAAGAAGTCAATTACAAATCTTCATTGTTCGTTTCAGGTCGAAAACCCCTTACGTTCTTGTTTTTGGTACGTGTTTGCGGCGTCCTTTTATAACAAAAGTTTACAAATCTACCAACATATACGTTTCTTGCTTTTACTCTTTGTGAATGGTCAGTGGTTTCACTATTGCTGTCCCTTATATGTTTCCAGACGCATATACATAAAGACAAAAGACATAGGACGACCGAAACACCGCTAGAAATGATGCGCATGATTTTAGCGTATAACATTGTTATAAATTTGCCCATTATTTGATCATTTTCCGGTATCTTCGAATTTTTCTTCATCTTTAACAAAGACTCTTGGCACCATTGATCTGTTGTAAAGTTATATTGCTATGTTGATGCCTGGCACTCTATGATACAGTGTCTTAGTAGTGTCGTAATTGAATCAAACATGTCACTAGGGATACATTGACCATTGAAGGAATGGTACCAAATCAGATTAGATCTTTTTGCTGAATTAGATTTATTCCATATCATGTAAAAATGGGTCATTCACTAGAGAGGGTAAACTTATATAGGATCATTCACAATCTTAGTTCAGCAAATAACACGGGCCGGTAGCATAGTTGGTAGCGCATCGGGATTTCCAATCTAGTGTCTCGAAAGGGGTGCGGGTCCGAATCAAAGTCATGCTTCTATACACTAGCATAAAAAGTTGACAATTATGTCAATTTTCCTCCATTTATATTGTATATGTATTAATAAGTTATGTGGTAAAGTTTCCGGCCTTGTGAAGGGTAGGTGAATTCTTGTTACAAACAAGTGTCCAGGAAGGCTAGGTTAGGTGCGCTGGACGCCGTAAAAAACAAAATAAGTTGACACGGCGTAAAACCCAGTATGAATATATAGTTCATAAATTATATCATTTTGATGTTTATTGGTATGCTTATTTCTTCACAGTATTGTTTAATGATGTAATATTTGATGATATATAAGTTTAAAGAGATTCGGGTGGCTTGTTTGCAATTAACAAAGGTTTCAGACCTATGTTTCAGAAACATAATCGTTATGCATTTTATACGCGAATCAAGATGTTATACATAATCACTGAAATTTATACGAATTGTTTTTGAAATTCAAAAAAAAAAACCTATAAAATTTCTCCCTTCCTTTGTTGACAATTTGCTAGTTACTTTCAATATTTCCGCACTTGTATTAAAGGCGACAAAAATGTTATGATAAAAAATTGTTAAAACTGACTGTAGCCACTAGAGACAAAATGAACATTGAGATTGATACTTCATGAACACCTGTTATTATGTCGTTTAAATCTCTAAGGTTTCAGAAGCGTTATTCTTCTTTTTTAAGGCTTCAGTCAAATACTTGTCGTTCATTCACATTGTCGCTATTAATCTGTTAAGCAATTTGATCAATATCCCAGAACTGTTTCTGTTGTGAAGATGTGTAATGGTGTTTATAACACTATCCTCCAAAACTGTTGGACTAAGTCCAGTTTTTATGTAAACCGATTTACTATTACCCATAAAAATGCGACAAAAACCCAACTTACCAAAATCTGTTTTTAATAAACTGATTCACATTTTAGTTTACTCATGGCAACAAAATCAAAAAGTCATCTGATTCCAGATTCAGAATCCACAATCGGCTTTTACTATATCACCAACATTGGGTTCAAACTATGCTATGTACATGTACATAAGCTTAAAGGACAGTTACTTGTTTTGTGCATGTTAAGTTTTTATCTATATTTTATTTGTCTAAGAACTTTTGGACGTCACAGAAGAAAGTCACATATCCTTCATTCAATAGAAAAATAGCATACATACTGCAATTCACACTGCATTACGCCGAGAGTTGCCACCGACATCTAAAAATGTTCTCGCTAAATCCAACCAAATGATGTTATTGAAGAAATAGTATTGACTATTTCCAGTTGTTCTGATGATGTTTATAATGACTGTTGTCTATTTTTCAGTGTCGGACGCTGCTGATTACATGATGTGTGACAAGTCTTGATGAATAGGCCGTGTGTGGGCCACATCTGTTTACGACCATCTTGATATTTGGTAAGTTTTTGTTTTGTTTTAGTTTTGATTTTGATATACTTACATCTGTTGTCAATCGCCAGGTGTCATTGTTCCGGAAATGTCCGGGGTATTTCGGAGTTTAGGTATCCTTGCCTTTAATCAAGAATGAAATGCGTTTCTGTTCATTTATTGTTTATTGTTGAAATTGTGCATTCAGTAGTAAGAAATATTGATGGACAATATTCGACTAATCTGACAGACTTCAGATAAGAATGTCTTTTCTGTACTAAATGTCATCTTAGTTTATGTATTAGGCCATGCCATACCGAAATTTTGTTAAGCGTCCGCGTGCGCGTAAGTTTTAGAGGCCTCAATCCAAAAACAGCTGTTGGTGTTTTTTTTAAAATAATTCTGTTGTTCCGAGATTCGATAACGGATTTCCCTCAGGAAAATTGATAGTTCCTTGTTTCCGCCTATTTGATTAATGAAAATGTACATGTGTATGTTGTTTATACTTTTTTAAAGAATTACTTTATTCTCACATTAATGTCATTAACATTTATGCACTACAAAGTACTTATTTGTGTGAATACTAGCTAGAATGGACATGTGTTTTCGTTTTCGGTTTGTGTGTTTTTGTGAATAGGTACCTAGGTTTGTCAATCTTGAGTTGACGCTTAACAAAATTACAATTTAGCATGGCCTTATTCGAACTACAGTTCAGGATTTTTGGATTCTGACAAATGACACCCTTGATCAGTGTAGTGGAACTCAAGACCTAGTAATAAGGATGACGTTTAGCAAGGAAATAATAATACTATTTTCAGATTGGATTCGAACCTACGAAAAGCAGTGCAACGTTCCAGTGTCACGTGTTCTTACATAGATAGATAGATCTATTTCGGCATTAGGTAACATAAATGATACAATTAATTGATCTTACTGAATATGAATATAAAATATAGTTCTAATTACTAAGACAATGATTTAAAACAGAACATGCAAAAATGCATTACAATATAGTACCATGACATGCTTCAAATACAAAGGATAACACAAAAATAACTAGTCTTTATTTCTGTTGTGGTCCTTGGTTAGACGTATTATTGCTGGTTTGGAATGTTAATACAGAATCTACTTTTATAGAACGTGTTCATTAAAATACTGTAAGCTTATGCCATTTCCATGTTGTCTGCAGTTCTATTTAGTTTTCTTCTCTCTGATATACACCATTCAAACTTTTCTTTAATACACAGAAAACGTTCTGCTACAAAGACCTTCTTGATTTGATGCAAAATCGTCCAATCGATGACCATTTTTAAATCCAAAATGCTTAATTTATTTTGTTGATCCAAATAATGGGAAATTACTAGGGCTGCTGCGAGTATTCGAGCACTCGGATATTCGCGACCTCGACCAGAAAATCGGGTACGAATATTCGTCACGACCGAAATCGTCGGATCGCGATTTATATTTGGAAAAACATAAAACATAAACATTTTTAGCTTAATTACCACTGAAAACGATCCGCTTTACTTATGAAAACTTATTAAAACGAATTATCTTGTGTCAAATTTTCGATTGATACAGATCTAAACAATAATGTTATCACTGAAAATGCCCATCTAACGTCTGTGTTTGGAGTACATGGCTTCCCATATAGTAAAACTTCTGTAATTCTTTACTTATTTTTGTTAGTACATGAATTCCTGAATGCTTCTCCATTCAACATAGATTCGTGGTTTAATTCGTGATTCGGACCGGATCGCAACCAACTCAACGATCCACAGCCCAAAAAAATACAATACTTAACTTTGTTGCACCTGGTTGACCTCGCGTTCATTTCATACGAGTTGGTGCCCATGATATACCTTCGTAACTTTGTTTTGTGATAGATCAAACTGTCAATAAAAGGACCCATCTAGTCACCAGTGTTTGAATTAAGTTAAAACTTCAGTAAAAATGTAAAAACTTATCACAATTAAGCTCTAGCTACTAGTTAAAGTGCTTTCTTTGTAATAACTTTTTTATTCTTCCACTCTTAAACATGATCAATTTCAATACATGTTCAGCAGACGATATGATCGGACCATCGAGGGAATTTCAGTCCATCCAAAATGACTGCAGAAAATTTTCCATCCACACGCATGTGTTCAATACATTCTCAACTGAAGACGAAATTACGTATACATTTTAGAATAGCTTTACTTCCTCTGTTATTGATTCCGTATAGAATTCAAATCAAAATGATCTGAGGTTTAGCAGCAGACGGTTTGTGTATAAAGCTTCTATAGGCATCTGAAGTAGAGAACACGTATATCAGCAACAGTCATGATTCAAGTGAATGCTTTAATCGACATCCATTGATTGGAGATCGATAGTTCAATTTGCGATCAGATTGGTTGAATCATCAAAAACAGAACTTGATGCATTCTCTTACATGTTGTCGTCTGCTATTGCAGACTTCTGAAAGCAACAGTACATGTATATATCGTGCACATGTATTTTCAACTTCTGTTTGCAACTTATAGTGAATGATTGATGATTTTAGTATTACGGGTGGTACGAGTGCTGGGTTTTAGTACTGTCGTCTGTTGGGCTTTAGTGCAACCGTGTATATCTTACCGGTGCTGGGCTTTAGTGCAACCGTGTATATCTAACCGGCGCTGGGCTTTAGTGCAACCGTGTATATCTTACCGGCGCTGGGCTTTAGTGCAACCGTGTATATCTGACCGGCGCTGGGCTTTAGTGCAACCTTGTATATCTGACTGGCGCTGGGCATAAGTGCAACCGTGTATATCTGATCGGCGCTGGGCTTTAGTGCAACCGTGTATATCTGACCGGCGCTTGGCTTTAGTGCAACCCTGTATATCTGACCGGCGCTGAGTTTTAGTGCAACCATTGCAGGATTTGTAATACATGCAGCTGTCTGGCTTCGTGTTTTAGTACTACTGTTTAATGTACACTAAACATGCGAGAATAATGCAAATATTTCCAAAGTTGTGTTGTTTTATGATTTTTATGAATGTAATGTTCGCCTAGTGACTCTAAAGATCCACGAAGTTTGAAACAACAGTGATATAGGGTTATTACGTCTACACAAAAACTGACCCTAACCGGAAACAGTTTGAAGAATCTGAAATCAATAGTCCTACACATACAGGGGAAATTACCATAAGAAAATATTTTGTTTTTCTTACTGAGTCATGTCTGTCGTCACGCTCTGTTTCTATAAAACATTGGAAATAGTTGTATGCTCAAATATGAAATGTTATTCATCATCATGTATAATGTTCTGTCAGGAATAGATGTGAAACAATAAGATATATATGATTATAAGTTAATACAAACAGTGTCCAGTTGTCCACCTAAAGTCCCAAAGTATACAAACAAAGCTACCTGATAGTTAATATTTTATAGTTATCGCATGTACGATTTGTGTTTAAAATAGAAAAAGTTTACAAACAATGCAGTGTCCACTCTAAAATTCTAAGGCAAAATCATGTTTTCGGGATAAACGGATGCACATTTACACATGAATCAGCTGAGTTGATTCAGCTTTTGCCAAAATCGGCATTTATTAAGTTTCAGTGTGAATTGTTGTTTTTTCCTAAACAAAATTGTCCAAATATTTATTTTTGGAAAAGTCGACATTGTACATATGATATATTATGTTGGAAATATATAGATGAACTGTTTTTCTACGTTTATTCAGTTAATGTCAGATTTTCTTTGATTTATATCTTTGAGAGGATTTTACCTTACTGAACTGGTATGATCAAACATACGCTAATCTTAGAATATAATGGACATTTTGCTTCTTTGATTTATCTAGTATTTGATATACTGGCACGTTGACAGTCATAACATTTACAATGAAAGGAATATGAAACATGTCTTACGGCGATGTTATACATCCGTGAATGTGTATAACATGCATACATTTTTATGAATTGTTTGTATTAGATATGGCAGACAATTAAAATACACCATTCAGTTACGTTTACTTTGATTTTCAAAGATAAACGATCTCTAAATTTATGAGAAAAATACATTTGAAGGACAAAAACCTTTTTGAAATAATTAAGTCGACTGATTAGAGATTTTCTTGAGTCACGTTGAACAGAAAGTTCTGATTTTATTGGCTATTGACTAGAAAATTCTAGAATTTCCATATATGTCATGAAAACGTCATGTGTCATTATAAGATATCTGGTCTTGTTTACTGATCAGTTACAAAACTGGTTTAGACTGAAATGTAAAAATCAGTTCCGAAACAAACTGAACAATTGCAGTCTATTTTTGTCACGTCAAGGCGTGGGAGGCTTTCTCAAAGAACGATGCTTCGCTTTCTTAAGAAAGGGTAAGGAATTACCACAAGTGACGTGTGACTAAGATTTGATGACCCTTTTTAACTTTTAGGTTGTGTAACTGTGTAGACAAAGGCACATGTTTTACATTTATCTAGCCCCTAAGTATTTCTCTACACTGTCCTTCAAATGTTATTGGCTAAACAAATATCTAAGAAAAACTGACTATGCATCTCTCAAGTAATTTTAATAGTATAGTCGAGTAGTGTTTAGCACACGTTGATAAAGTAATAAAATCTGGGTTTTTCTTATTTGCCCAGATGATATTTGGCACTGTTCGTTCCAAAACCCCTGGTTCCCTTTGTTGGGTTGAGGCGTCATTTTAAGAACAAAAGTTTCTGACCTATTCCTTCTTTGCTTTTTTCTATGTGGAATGTCTGATGTTTTTTTTAAATTGCTGTCCTTGAAATGTTTTCCTATTCCTGTGTGTTTCTAGTCATGGGTAAATAAGACTTCGTTCGTCCTGAACATGAAATTATGTACAATAACTTTTAAAGAGCGCTGTAAAGGTGTGTTTGAATAGAATGCTAATTGTCCGTATTCATACCTCAGTCAATGAACGACATGTATATAACAATGTTCCATATGTAAGACAGCAATCTATCTTGACATCGATCTATGAGAGAAGACTTCAGATTATCATATATTTTATCTTTGTATCAATGACCTTTTGTCATAGACTTGATCAAATATGACAGACTGTTGTAGATGACTTGGATAACCTGTTTAATATACCGCGAAATGTAAGACATTTTTAGCCATTGACGCAATCCAAGATATATAAGTATGATAACCAAGAAAATTGTCTTAAAATTCAAGGTTGGCATTATTTGGCAGAATTGGTGACGTATTTTTTATATAATTTATGCCGAATTTAGTTTTTTTGGTTAGAACATTGTTTGTTTATGTTTATTTATTTCATTACGTCGATTAGCAACTTAATTGTATTTGTGGCGGCTGACATACGCAGAGGTTATCTGAAATCTCGATAGAATGTAGATAACCTTTGGGTACGAGAATTTCGTCCGACCTGCTTGTGGGCCGTTTAGCCAATATTCGCTGGTTTCTTAGCCCAGCGCCGACAACGTCTGTCTATGCAGTAACAAATTTGTCCAGAGTTGCATTTTCTTTTTTGTACGTAAATGAAGAACATATATACAAATATGTATAATCATTATTTAGAATATTTAGTAAATAGTAGATAAAGTAAACAAGGTTTGTGCATCAATATACATCTTGAGTTATCGCACCAACAACTTTTATGACATACAACGATTTTCTAAGATTTTCTAAAATGATGGAAAATATATTTTCACCTCACTTTTAAATGCCAGATTTAACTTTACCTCTAACATAACTGACACTATCGCATAAAGAAATTGTCACTTAAGGATATTGAAAGTTTCACAGGGTGAAACAAATCTAACTTGTATAATCATGTTTTTTATCCTGGCGTCAAATATAGTTTAATAAAATCCTTATCCTTTAAGGCGACTCGTTCACAGATTTCAACGTGGAGTTTCAAGTTTTTTCTACAAATCTCACAATGTATGAAGAAATATTTTGAGAGAAGTAACACAGCGTTATGATAATGTCATAATTAGCGCAAATTGTTAAGAAAGGAAATCGTATGTATAAAACTTGCATTGTTAGTAACGACATAAATGAATAACGTACGCTAGTTAGTGTTTTTTATTTCGCATGTCCCACAGTGGAGTGGTTAGATTGGCCCACAGGTATTTGATGCAGGTGTAAGTTAGTAAACATATTAAGAATTCATTGTCTTAACACAAATACAGACACTGAGTGATAAATTTAAAGAACAAGAGTTAACCTAAATCTGTGATCGAGTTTCTTTAAGAGGATTCAGAATAAACAAAGAATATAAATGGTAAAGTTTGTCGATATTTCATTATAAGACACCGAGTGACTGTACAGAGACGGTCTTTATTGCTTGATGTTGTAATTTACGATGTTAGATTGAAGACGATTTGGAAATGTTTGTCTTGATAACGATAAAATCGGAACTCTTCAGCCATTTCTGTGTACATGCAATAGTGTCTCCGACTATTGGCGGAAAATGGCAAAGTATTCCTTTTACATTGATTATTTGTCTTCTTGACAAATTGCGGAAAATGTCCAAGTATTCCGATTACATAGATAATCAATCTCTCCGACTATTGACGGAAAATGTCGAAGTGTACAACTTACATAAATCATTAGTATTTCGGATTATAAACGGAAAATATCGAAGTATTGTGAAGATATTTGGAAATTATCGGCTATTTCTATACAAATGTTGTCTCTCTACGGACAGAAAACTCCGAAACATTCCGAACATCGATATTTAAACTATAAAATTGAAGACACACGACTCCACATCTATTGAACTAGATTAAAATAATCCGTAGATTTAGTAAATAATATCCCTAATACATGTTGTAAATTTGCTTAGAAAAAATATTCCCTAGATGTTTCCATTGTGATCACGTAGAGTCAATCTGTGTCGACATGACGGCTGTCTGACTTGAAAATTTGACGTTGAAATTAATCCTGTTTAGAGTGCGGAAAAACTTGTAAGATGAGCCAGCGATAGTAGATTACCAAATTAATTGTTGATAGTTGATAAACAGTACACTCCTAGAATACTTGGAAAAAAAGTTTCTGAGCTAAACTAATTTACATGATAACAATTAAAAAAAACAAAGAAGCATTACATGTAGATCATGGACTGGCGAATGAATGAGAACTATTAGTGTCTTGTTCAAACTCTAATATACAATGCCATCCAAAGGTTCTTGTACAAAATCCTTTTTTATAAACCAATTCTCATTTATCCATGAAAAGAAACAAAATTTCATCTAAGCCAATTCCAAAGTCAGCATTAATAAGGGATTTTAGTCAGTTATATTCCCTTGTATTCTCTTCAAAAAGGTAGGCCCTATTAGTATGGTTACTCGGATTTTACCTTTACTTGCCAAAATTAATCTTAAATAACTTATTTTGTAAATCATTTAATTTGTTTGAAATTTAAACTAAGTATTTTTAGGGTAAAGAACTATCTAACATCATTTCTGTTAATATCTTAATTAACAAGAAAGATATTAGATGAACTATTTTGTTATCCTTACATAATAATTCAATGATAAAATCCGAGGATTCCAACAGTAAGGACCTACTTACTAATTGGATTGCTTTAGATTTTATCAGGGACAGATAACTGACAAAAGTCCCTAATTAGTTTATCACCATTTGATTCAAACTGTTTAACAAGAATAAGCATTCGATTGATGTAAAAAATACTTGCAGTAAGCATGACCATTTTTAATCAAAATTTCATTTGTCCAAATTCCTTTAGTTGGCCCCAAAGTTCATTGTATTGTTGTATATTTTTCAGAGCAGCACAGCAGATTAAGAGAAGCGCGATGGGCGATGTTGAAGAAGGACAAGATGAATTTACTCCATTTAGACCATTTACCCTCGATTCTCTTTTCCGAATTGAAAGGAGAATCGCGGAAGAAAAAGCGGCTAAGGTGAGAGGAACTTTTTAATAATTATTTTATTAATTCTAGAAATATACGAACAGAACAGAATAGAACTGAACATACACTTTATTTGTATACACATGTTACTTTAATACATTGTTACAATATGTGACAAAAAGATTTTCAATCGATATAAGTTTGTTTTTCTGCTTGTGTTGAAACATTAAAGGTTTTACTAAATTTTCTTATATAGTATAGATCCATGTTTTCCATATTGTGATGAACATGCCATTCTGCTTAACAAAACAGTGATACCTTTATAACCAAGGCATGCAAACCGTCCGAATATTTCGTTGAGCATAAAACAGAACAGAACAGAAAAGGTTATAATTTTATTTTGCAAGCAGAGATAAAATTTCGATTTGATTGTGTTAAATTTCCTTAGGTCCAGAATAACTTTCACGAATTACCCTTTCTTGCTTCTTTCATCATCATCTTCCTGCATATGGTCAGGAGTCGTTGCTGACTGTTACTTTGATTTCCTCTACTCTCGCTCGATCTTTTTTAATTAGGGATAAAAATAGTGAATTATATTTTCAATATTGTTCAGTGATTATCATTTTTATTGTTTATAGTTTACATATAAAATTGTGCAAGATTTTCTTGTAGGAGGAAGAGTTAACGAAGCTGGTAAGCAGTCACGTGACCCATTGTCATGTCACGTGACATTGGGTATAATAATATGTGTGACCAATTTATGCAAGAACATCCAATCTTTATTTTTATGCAGTTGCTTAGTTTATGATCACGTGATTACAATCCTCATTTTTATCATGTATCCTGTAAAAATTCATTTAAAATGATATATACTCGTACCTCCCCCTGACGTCACTTCCGCCATTTTCTCTATCCAGAATGAATGAAATAAATATATAATCACATATTCATAGCAATGAAATGTAGCATATTAGAGTAGATTATTAGTGATAGTAGAAGTTAATATTTTTACCAAGGCCGTTAGTTTGGATTTCAATAAATACAACATGAAGTCGAAAATACTCATGCATTTTAAGTAACATACTTCCAAACTCATACATTTTTTCTATCTATAAGTTTACTATCTGATTCATTTAGACAATTCCAAGTCAATTTATTATTAAAGTGGCAAATCTATTTGCATATAACACTTTCCCAAAATATTTTTTGATTGTTAAATCATGTACAGCTAAAACAAGATTGGATGGTTCCTACAAGTCAATTTATAAAGTCAAGAGAAACATTAAACTAGAGATTGTCCAATTGTATACGGACACTCGATTGGTTATAGACATAATGCATGATGGGATGCAGAATGCTATGTCATATATTAATCAAGAAAGACCTGTATATAACTTGTATTATAATTAATTCTTACGTTCAATTATTTATTATATTATAACTAAAAGACATGTGCTTGATGTATACTATGTCATGCATACCTTGTAATTAATCATATACATGTACATACAATGTATTTATGTATATATTACTCCATATGTGTGTGTTTAGCTTTGGTTAGTGTTATTTTAGTCAATTCTATTTAACCAAGACGTTATTACATGCAGCTATTTAAGTGCTTAATTGTATATACGTATATGTATATTCGTGATTTTAGGGATTTCATTTTGTTTAATCAATAAAACTGAATTACCGTTAATATACACGTATAATACGCATTCGACTATAACACGCACAAAGTGTGTACATCCAGGAGATATATACCCCGCTTATATGATGCAAAAAAGTACACAAATGTTTGAATATAAAGAATAGAAACAAAGGGACTGATGCTCCAGTTTCCGAATTTTGGGGGTTGTAAAGGAACAAACACATTATGCTTCCACTTTTAAATTGTAATATGTGTTTGTTGTTAAGAAGCTAAAGCCATTTACCTTGCCAATCGTAGACCATAACATAATTGTTTCTAGTGCAATGCAACAAACTTTCAATATGAACCTTATGAAGAGAGTCGGTTTATTGCTGCTACCATTTGTCACATACAGTACACAATGCAATTATAATTAGTATGCATCTTAGTGTTTGTGATTTCTTGTATGAAATTAAATGAACGACATTTTATTGTGCATTGTATTGACCACACACTGTGATATCATCTGCAATTAGAATGTTTATTTTAAATAAATTAGCCAATCTATTAGTGAGTCAGTTGAAAATAGATATGTGATGCATTAGGTTGGCTTATGTACATACTATCTTTTTTATCCTAATATACAAAATATCACCTCATGAAATGTTCCTATAACTATGAAAGTATATAAAATGCATTTTATGAGACAGGAAATTACCATTTTTGTGTTTGAACATATGTTTACAGACTACCATAGATCTCTATGAATACATGTACACTTATATTTGATGTATACATGTGGTATTAAGATAATAAGATTATACATGTATCCAATACTACAACATACATTTTTGTATTTATTGTTAATGCCCCCTTTGCCTTTATGAACGCTCTAAACATCTTAGCAACTTTTATAATTTGATAAATCTGGTCATTATGCCTTGTGAAGTTTGCAAATAGTACGAAATTCCCAAACAATGTTTTACAGATTGTCCTGTTTCATTATTAAACGACCCAGACGTTGCAATGTTTGTGTTAAGTGTTGATGACATGTACACATGGTCGTATATGTATACGTTACAGAATATCGAATTAAATGTTGTATTTGAATTGAATTTATTGAACATAATGACACCAATGCATCAATTATTTATTGAATGGTACAATGAAAGCCATAAATACTATTCCAACAACATCAATTCGATATTCAATTTATCGCATATGCGATGAAGTAAGTTTCTATCGATCTTTTCATACAAAATCGTATTTTCCTTTGGCTTTTTTTATGTGACTCTTTCTTTGATGAAACAATTTTAGATGTCGTTTCTTTATTGAGCATTTTTCTTCATTACATTTTTTGACCATGCCTCACAGCAGCACTTCATCTTTCCAGCAAGCAAGCAATGTCCATCATTTATCGCTTTAAATGAAACAAACAAGTTGCACATATATGTGAGAATCATCAAAATATGCATGCTATTTCATAGAAAACATTGATGGTAAAGATGTTTTTGCTGTCACACATTCATTTGATGTTAATGTCATGTTGATATGCTTGCAAAAAGTTGTGGTTAATATATGCTATTTAATAGTAGAGCCTGATCTAGTCTAATAGTAGTATAATAGTATTAAAGGGTTGTCATTTTGATACACAAAGTACTTTCACGTGAGTTTTCGAGATTTGAAACCCTTGATAAACTCTGGTGAATAAAAAATAGTAAGTCTGTAATACCTTTTACCAACTAAGGCCAATGATTTGCATTTATAAGTTGATAATGATAAACCCAAATCTGACGACACAAGTCGTTTTGTGGGTATTTTATACAAACAAGAAAATAAAAAAATCTTAAAATTTCTCTATACGTTTGTTAAATACTGTAGCTTTTTATTTTAATAATTTTTAAATAGATAGTTAAGCAAAGGTGTTGTTAAAATCAATCTTATGTTAATGACTTTGACTGCAACCTATTGTCATTACCCGAAAGAAATCCGTTCCGTAATTATTTGAAACTTAGTGAAAAGTAAAGGTTCGATTACGAATTAGAGTATTAGCTTTTTAGCTTACTTGCTACGTTCTACTCGTACATGACCACAGATGAACTTCAAACAAAACCATATCGCTGCCAAGACCTCTTGCTATATCCTGAAGAAGTTCTGATCGTTTAGTCTTAGTTTAAGATGTAATAACTCTGTCTGTGTACAAGCATATAAAAGTCTATCATTACAATGGTATTCGAAGTTATTAGAAACAATGCAATGCTTGTGGTAAAACGTAGTAATTTTTGAGTCTGGTATTAATTAAATGTTATTCTAATATTTAGGCTGAAATGTTTCATTGAATGAACAAAAAACAACAATTTGGAAAGCATTTTATGGTTGATAATATCGATGCAACATCTCTGCAAACTTTGTGTAATTAAAACAGCCATATTTTAGCTCATCTTAATATACGAGTCTCATGCAGCGCATTAACAACATAAAAACTGACAGTAATCCAGGCTCACTACAGACTATGAGGATTTCAATAGGAGATGCTTTTATCGACTGAATATCGACTAGCATTAAAGGGAAATATTCATCCTAATGTATGTTATGCAAATTACACGTTGCATTGTCAAGTTATGTTATGTGCAGACGTGATCTTAAGCTATTTGCATAGTACTGTGTCACTGCTTACGTATTTCACTTCTATCATTGGCCACGTCACGTGATCTCCCTTTCTCAACCTCAACATCATATGTGTTGTTGTTCAGTTAAAAGGCACTCTGCAAATTAAATTACAAGAACATTATGTTTAATATGTCTGGATTTCTTAAGTTACTTTGGTTTATCCATCTAGAAACTGTTCCACATTTCTTTACTTCGCCTACTAAAAGGTGGTTGAATATTTTGCTGTCTAGCAGACGCACAGTAGATGTAAAAATTTTAAAGCTAACATTTTAGTTCTATAGTCACTATTAGACATTTTAAATTCTGTTGCAGAAATGAATTACGTGTTGTTCCTTGTTTTTAAAATATATAGTATATACAAAGGTTTGTTTAGCTGCTTTTACCCTAACCGTGTTTGTACGCTTTCTGATTAGATATTTTGTTCTGTAGTAAACGCTAATTAAATGTATTGAATTTAGATAATGTTAATAAATTAAACCTAGATACCAACAGTTTTCTTCAAAATAACTAAATTGGATCCCCTATTTTTCAGGCTGCAGAAGAGGCCGCACAAGATTCTGATGACGAAAATGAACATGGTCATTCCGACGAACCATTAAAACCTAACCCCAAATTAGCAGTTGGTAAAAAGCTTCCACCTAAATTAGAAGATTATTTTCTTCCTGAGCATATTGGTAAACCACTTGAAGATATCGATGAATTTTATCAAAATAAAAAGGTTTGTAGTCGTTTTTGTATCGAATTATCATGGTTTATATATGTATTAAGTATTATGTTTTGTATATCTTAGGATCAAATACATTCTTTTTCCGACACATTCCTCGCCCTGTCCTTGTACTGAGTGTGTGTTTACCTTTATACCAGAGGTGTGTTCAACAATGCGAGCGCTCGAGCGAGCGCCTGCTTTGCAAATTGTTGGGCTATTGAACGCTGAAAAATCCAAAATGGCGTTAAAAAGCACATTGTTGAAAATAGCGGATGGGGAACAACTATTTCTGCTGATAATGTGATCTTTCACATTTTTATCATATATGAATCATTATGATACAATTAACTGTACCAAATAAATTATATTATATATGCATTGTGTGGATATTTTATGTGGAACAAGTAACACACAAGTTTGCGTCCCACTTTTCAATGATAATTCTTTGAGATAAAAAACGTAAGATAAGTATTCATTTGACCCAAAGCAAGATTAGGTGTCAATGTGATATTCCATAATCACTGAAACAATAAGTTTAGAAAGATGTTGACCTGATTTGTGAATTCTAATTGATGCAATCACAACATCGACTACAACGTTACATTACAGTTGGTGTATTTGTTTTATTTTACTTTATTTTTACCGGGTTTAACGCCGTTTCAACACAATTTAGGTCATTTTACGGCGTCCAGCTCCCCTACCTAGCTTTCCTGTACCCTTGTCTATAACCATTACTCACCTACCCTTTCACAAGGCCGGAAACTTCTCCATAATATATTAATGGAGGAAAATAGACATTATTGTCAAGTTTCCATGGAAGGGTATAACCTCCCTGGGTAGAATTCGAACCCGTACCCCTTCAGTATACGAGATTCCAAATCCCGGTGCGCTTCCAACTGCGCTATAGACCCGGGTTTGGTGAACTTGTATTAATTAAACCTATGAATAATTAATTCGTAATCATTGTTGATTATTACTGTACTTTACAAAGATCGTATAAAATGTGCAACAAGTTAAAAAATATATAAGTCATCAAAAGTTGTTTGGCAATGTGTTAAATTGGAATTTCTTTAGAAGTGTATTTTATCATATAAGCTGAGATTAACATTTAATGTAATGAACCAACCAGCGGTTTTATTTTACTTTCAGACTTTTTGTGTCATTGGAAAAGATAAGAACATATACAGATTCAGTGCTACGAAAGGCTTCTTTGTACTTAGCCCATTCAACATTATACGTCGATTAGCCCTTTATATACTTGTTCATCCATATCCTTTTCTAATACTAATCATTTCTTTATTTTCTTTACATTGTTACTGAAAACTTTTTTTCTGTATTGGATCTTTCTTACTCTCCTTTAACAGAAATCACATTGTCATTAATTTGTTTTAGAATTGCAGAATAAGTTTGACAGGCGGATATTTTGGTATGCCAGATACTGACATGAACTCTAATTAGGAGAGAAATGTGCAGTGCACACAAAAATAAATTTGATATGGCATATTTTAAATATTTATTTTGCTAGATATTAGTATGCATCATATCTGAATTTTGTAAGTTTTAAAGACAAGTATTTTAACTTGCGACTAATTTATGACCAAGAAAGTCTTAACTTTGTGAATTATGGGTAGAAAATGTATTTAAACAAAATTACCAACGTGTGTGGATGTCAAAAAGTTTTTTTGTATCTTCAGAATGTGTCTTATTGTGTTGCATTGCGCTATCGTTGCTTTCTGAAATATCTATGTTCAGAATTGGACTGCTTTTTGTGGAATGCTATACAAACTTCTATGGATGTGACTATCTGTTGATCTCTTCAATATTGTTGCTAGCTCTTTTTGCCTACATGTATGTATATTGATAAAAGATTTTGTCTGCATATATATATCAACTTTTTTGGGGGCGATACAACTACACATTGCTACCATGTCTATGTGATTTCGCAAACATTTACATTGTTTCGATTTAAGTGCATGAACTGCGCTGTCAATCACATTCATCTGTTCATCTCATCTCATGCTAATTTTTTATAAAAGTATTTCGACAGTGCTGTCTTAGTCAAAAGTCCGGCAAACGCAGCATAACAAACTCAAAAAGTCACATTTTGGAAACAAATCAAAACCAGTTTATGGCGGGTCCTTATCATGACCATTTACATCAAGCATTACCATTTCATTTTCAAGATCTTTGTAAATGCTCCTTAACCTTTGTGCACTATGTTTAGTCTTTTAGTCATATTGACTATCGTTGTCAATTGTATATTCATGACCTTTTCGGAAACACCCGGCGGCCAAGTCACTGAGTAAGTTAGAAATGGCACACGCATGACATCCCCCGCACGTTTTTCTTTCATGTTGTTACTCTGCTCTTTATTTCTGCACGATCAAATGTTTTTGATTGTTGTTTTGTAATGTTAATTTTGACTGATTATTCAATTAGTTACAAATTATTCTTTAGTATTTGTTTCATTTTAACAGAACCTGTTGTTTACAGTGTTGTGGTTTGATGGAATGAAACCTCAAGGCGTGAAGTGTTTTGCATGTTCGAAAATTTGTAGACCAAATAAGTATAAAATTCTTTAATTTTATGCAAAACTTTGCATCAGAAAATGTTGAAAATAATGTCACTATTTGTTGAACATGACATTGTATAAAGGGGTCAGTCCTTTCTTCAAAATCAAATGTGCTTATTGTTAACTGGTATGTGATTGTTTGTAGCCATTTCTGCTTTTGGTGAGCCCGCTTATCACCTTTTGTTCATCATGGATTAACACAATGGGCAAATATCTTGGTACAAGAATTTGAGAGTTTGACTAAATAATTTTTGAAGAAATAGTACAATAAATTCAAGACGTCAATGATTATAATAAGTGATAATACTATTGTTCTTTACAAAGTGTCTAAAAGACAACATACACAATGTCCTATTTACTCTGTAGATTGAAATCTTCTACTTAAACTAAACATGTGTTAGTACATTCGGGACAAACTATGGAATAACCTTGTTTCATAGAGTAATGAATAATGTTAAACCTTAACTTAAGGGAGATTAAAATACTTTATAGTATAGTTATGTTGTTACCAACTTTTGGTAAATGCTAAGCGTTTACAATAATGTTATTTGTGTTGTGTATTTCTTATTGTCTTGATATTTCTACAAAGTCAAATGCCTTTTATTTCAAGTGTAGATTTAGAAAACACAGCAGTCACTTTTATGTTCCTTTTTCTATTCACAATACCATTAGACGTAGAGTATTATGTTATTTACTTATTTACATGAATGTATTTAATTGAAGATTAGTAAAATACAGCAAAACCTTTGATGGGCTCTCTGTCATTCTGGATTATATATCAACAAGCTTACTGGATAATGTAGCCAAATTTTATGAAAATAAAAATACATGCTAATTTTACTAAAATTAGAGATTACTTTGTATTGAAACATATACTTTGGATCATTATTGGAACATAATGAGGAACCTGGATATATTGTTACAGCTACATGCTCTTACAACTTCAGTAGCCTGGCTTGTAGAAATTGTTATGCCTGAAGGGCCCAGCGATTCTATGAAATCAACTTCTATTAAGGAACTTACATTTCGGATCAGTGCTGTTTTATTGTGAACATTTTTGCAAAGTATGTGACGATCATTAGAGACTGCTACTATTGTTTTCAATATCAAAGGTTTTACTGTATACTTATTTTATGTTTTTTTTCACGATTAATTGAAGAGTATGAATTTGTGCACATATTATGATTTCCTTAACAATTGTTTACTGCATTTACTTCTATAGTTATGCTCACCATTATAGCAAATTGTGTTTTTATGACTATAAACCACACACCAGACGTGTCATTTATAGCTGAGTAAGTTTTATTTTGTTTCAGTTGCTATGGTTAAACTGTTTTATTTTGTTGAGGTTATATTAAGTCCTTGTGCTTCAGGTATCACTAGACACACAATTATGTGCCCTTTGATCTTCGCAATAGTTGAACATGACACTAGATTGCTGTTAGTTGCATACGCTTTACTTGTTATTTAATAAAAAGAAATTAACAATGAAGAAAAAGAGAAACAAAGCTCACTTCAAAACAGAAATGTTAACATAATTGAAATAATTAAAATATTTAAACAAACTTTTAGTTATAGCTGGGTATATCAACGAAATATCATATACAATTATAGATATATACTTATTATATATTTCCTTGTTTATATTAATTCATTTTAGCTCTAAAAGAGATCTTACAACTTAGATTAATTACTTTCAAATCCACTTCCTGGGTCCATCTAGTAATAAGCTAGTAGGATAAAGTTGTTTATTAACGTTACGACTTTTGTAAAGGAACATGTTATTATGTATAACATTTGTTTTATTTTCGACGAAGCTGTTTAAGCCAACGTTGATCTATATTTTTAACCAATACAATTTGCTCTATTCTGCATGTTTGTGATACTTAGGTTAGAAAAAGACTTTGACTCGTGAGTAGAATAAAAGTATAAGTCACGCTCTAATGAATGACTTAAAACTTCCTAATGGGATTTTATTGGATAATTCCAAAACTTGAGGTTTAAAGAATAAACTTTGTCATTTAAGTAACTAAAACATGAAATTAATCAGTTTCACTATACAAATCATAATACTAAGTATCAAAAGGCAAGCTTCCATGGTGAAAACATCTGTAACAATATGTTTTAAGTCCTAATTAAATGTTAAGATTTTTTCAATATGTTCCCTAAGAAGTGAGATTTTTGTTTTCCTCTGGGTGTGCTCGTACCTGTACGATAAATTGGTGGGGCCATTTTTATATCAGTTTTTGTCACGTTATAGTCTAAATATATACGTACGTGTAAATGAATATGTTCAAAGAACAGTTCAAGTCTTTGCATTGAATTTGAAAGTAAACTCTTAATTAGCTCAAATATCAATTAGCTACGTATCTGGCCAGATATAATTAAAAATAGGAAAATAGTGCCCTAAATATACATTAATATTTGAGTTAATTTAAACTAATGTTTAATCCCCTTTTATTCCTTTTGGATGATCATACATCTAAGCTTAAGTTAGTTTTGTTACTAAAGTTACCACTGAGCACTGCACGCTTCTTTTAAGTTAATAAGTGAAGTACCATAGCATGTACTTAAACCTTTCGTTTTTTACGTATTTTTGGACTTACTTTAGATGACTTGTAGGTAGCAGTGAAAATCGAATTCCTTTTTTTTAAACTTCAAGATCATTGATTGACTTACCTAATACATTGTCCTTAGACTGGTTTATTTAGGCAAGACTTAGTCCATGTCGTGTATCGTCTGTGTATCTGCCACTGACAATCTAACGTAAGCATTTGCTAACGAGCAACAAATTGTGCTGCTTAGTTAAGGATGCAAGATACTCCCTGGAACAACAATGCTCATGCAAATCATGTTGATGTGCTAGAATTATTTCTTTCATGGGTCACAAGTTTTACTTACGAAATAAAGAGGAGACAATTAAATAACTGTCTTAAATCAAAATGCATACAGCTACTATATGTGGCATGTAGCATCGCCAAATAATTTCTACATTGCGTGCTTGTTGTATACACCAAAGCCAATATTAACTCGGCACTAGTGGTCGTGAATTTGATGCCATTGGAAAAAATAAAAGTATCTTCATCACATTTGAGAAAACTACCAGATATGGTATTTAGTTTTACCCTATTATTATCTACTAAACTGTTTAAAGTTCCCAGTCCCTAAAGTTGCAGTCCTTAAAGCTTCTATAAAATTAATGAACAGTTTTGTTTGAACTCGGGTGAGCATACTCGAAGCTGTTGGACTTTTTCCTATTAAAGATCAACAAACGAAAGGATCGGATAATTTTGTTTGTTTCACTCTACTAATTTTGTTTGAAGGAACGAATTTAATTTATTGTTTTTATGGTTAATATTCAAGAGTATGATACTTTCATACCCAGTAATGTATTTTTGCACAATACTGATTATTTTTTCAATAATAATTGTTCTAACCAATTCGTAGATGATATTTTTGAAGAATACCCCGACTTACTAAGCAAAATGCAAGTCAACGGGTATTTTGTCTACTTTGGAGAATAACATAACCAACACCATTTTTCAGGAACGTGTTTACTGCTATATATACTGTAGAATCTTTAGTCAAAATGACTGCAAGAGGATTTGTACTTCAACCTTTTACATATCTCAGAGATCCATGGAATTGGTTAGATTTTGGCGTCATAGCAATAGCGTAAGTATAGTCCGACAGTATAAACCTGCGATTTAACTACCTTATTATAAAGATAACAGGCTTCACTTACATTAAATCGTGAGTTTCAGTGTTTATAACAACCTATATGACTATAAATCATCTTTGTAGACTTGGCATGTTATTGTACTTATACTAATTTTGGACTCATTCGTTTATGGGAAACACGTAAGTCCGCAATATTGTTGCTCAGTTTCAAAGTATTTATTCTTGTGAACAAAATTAATTGTTCAGTACGTGTGCTTTGCCGAGCGTTTCTGATACGATTTACAAACGAAGACAGAACATAGATAGTAAATAATGAGTTTTACATATTCTTGCTTAAAGGGCAAGCTCAGGTGAATATTGTTGGACTGTAACTTGTCTAGCAAATCTCAATTTAAGCCATAATAGCATGTTTATTTTCATATAATTTTCAAAATGATGATGACTCCATTAGTTCATTGATTCTTTATCAAGAAAATATTTATTACAAAAATGGCAGTACAAAATTCAACTTGAAGACATAGCTAGCATATTAAGTTTCTTTTATAAGAAGAAAATAACCTTTTTATGTATTAATGGGTGGAAAGAAATTGAACATCGTTCATGTATATGAAGTTATAATTGGCTTATTTAAAAATTAGGATAATTTTTATAATGTATCAGTTTTCATTTATGTTTAATATGATTTTTTTCTAATGACATAAACCTCTGTACAATATTTTATAACAGGTACTTAACAACGATGGTGGACAGTTTAGGCAACTTGTCAGCGTTGAGAACATTTCGTGTACTGAGAGCCCTTAAAACCGTAGCTGTAGTACCAGGTACGTTGTTTACTTCTCTTGTTTCAGAGTTTGTGTCTCCTTCTGAAGCTGATAACTTAATAGTACAATTTCGATAGCATCTATCAAAAATGTATCATTATTTGGGTATGATGTCCGGTCAAAATAAAAAGTCTTCAATTATAAAATATGTTTATTTTGCAGGTCTTAAAACTATCGTGGGTGCCTTACTGGAAGCCGTCATTCGATTACGTGACGTCGGTATATTGACGTCATTTGTGTTGTCAATATTTGCGTTAGTAGGTATGCAGTTATACAGTGGAAGATTACGGAACAAATGTGTTCTTGATATGGGTATAGATAATGCGACAGATGAAGAATGGTTTCTGTGGGTCAATGAATCAAGTAAATATCTTTAATTTGTGATGATTTGTCTGCAATAAGTTCTATAAAATTGTAAAGTTGATTTTGACATTGTTTGTGCTTAACTAGCATAGACTTTGTCAAATTAGCGTATTTGATGTTAATTTCATTACGGTTTATATTTGGCAAATTTAGTCAAAGTAGCATAGTGTATGTTTATTTTGCACGTGTGTGCTAATTTGGCATATTTTAGGCAAACTGGATTCTTTTATAATAATGCGGATTGTTGTGTTCTGATACGAGGGTTTTGTCAAATTAGCATATTTTTATTAATTGTTTTGTATTTTTGGTGATTTGCATTATTTGTAAAAAGTGGAATATTTAGGTTTTATGACAATTAAACATAATTTGTACCATGTTAATGGATAACGTATTAGTTCAACAAATGCTTTAATAATGACATTTGTTAAATTCCTCCTTGAAAGCATCACATTAATTAACTGATGAAATAAATAAAATATGATTGTTTGTATTTTTATATTTTCACATTCATGTATTAGGTCTATGCCGTATTTATGTTATTCCCTGTGCTTATGACCAGAAAGATTATATGTTTCTAATGTTATGCAAAATTGTTTGGAAATTGCATAATAATAGTTTCAGAGAAGTCTATATTAGATTTGTTTCAGCTTCTTATATCGTCCTGATTAGACTTTTCTTACTTCCATATAAGGAAAAGATATAATTTGCTATTTTTCTTTTCATAATTGTATTTTGTGATAAAGTAATTACGTCTTCAATGGCCTAATTGGTATCACTACCAGTAAACAGCGAACATAAATATCGCATTAATGCGAAATAAATGTGTGTTTATGTAAACTATGATTTTTTGCAAGATGTATGTCTCCAATGAAACCCTGTGCATTTGTTTCATTTCATTTATAAACATTATTTATGAAACGCTCTATATTTTTTTCACAAGGATTGTAACTTTTTATGAGACTTTTTATAGAATGCTCTTTTTTCAGACCAATACTACGTGATTTTTGCAAGGACAAACATTTATATAATTATTTGTCTATATTCATAATTGTCACTTTGATCTTAACGTGCACTGTAATATTCACTTAACATAAATATTGCGATTTAAAAATCCACATATTGGAATAAGGCATGTTTGTTGTCGAATGTTGGAAATGAGGAAATATGCTGCAATGCGTATATTCTTATCGCTTATTCTGGTATTTAGATTATTTTTTGTGTCAATACAATTAACTTAACTTACTTGTTATACCTTTCGTTGAAAGAAGTGCTTGATAATATTCTAGATGTTATGAAATTTCTTAACTTCTCGTTTTTATTACTGTGCATAATTATTTAAAAAATATTTGCTCTATGGAATTTTACAAAATGTCGATTATTCCAGATTTAGAAATTATAATGGAATTACTCTTGACTAGATATAAATGATGACACAGTATTGCTTATGCAATGCTAATTAACATCAAAAGTCTACAAAAATTTGGATATGATTGTGGTTGTCCGAACAGAACATTTTAAGATGATTCACTGCCTTATTTGCAGAACTTTGGTTGCCCAAAAGTAACTGTTGGTTGCCTGAGCTATACAGTAGTTGTCCTCCGGGCAATCACTAAATTCGTAGACTACATCTATGTTAATGTATCAGGGATCATTCAACTGTGTCTTCTTATTGTATTTTGAGCAGCAAACTTTTCATTCGCTGTGAATAAAAACAATCCACCATAAATTGAAGCTCTGTCTGTGAAATTGTTTCTTTCTTCTGCCTTATTAGTTATTTGTTCTTCTAACAAATATTTTATATTTGCAGCTTTTTGCTCCAGTTCATACTTTAATGAACATGGAGTTTCTTTCAGATATTCTATTTGTTATTTTAACTAAAATGAATTCATCTTTTGTTAAGGCAACTTGTTAAAGTTGGATAATGGTGAATATTTGGTCTGCAGCAACTCTTCTTATGGAGGGTGAGTAAATTACGTCAGAACTGACGTCAGCATGTCGTCACAAATGACGTAGATTTATGACAATTTTTACCTCCGATAATGACTTAGATATTAAAGAGAAAAAAAAAACACATTCTAATATAACAAATTCGTTTTAGCAAACTGGCACCCCCCTAACGAAGACACAAAAACAATGTGTGGGAACTCTACGAGTAATACCACGGGGTACGTCTTGCACGATGCTTGGGGTTCGAAAACAACAGACCGGATAAATGAATATGGTGTACATGCGTATATAAAATCTACTCTGTACAATTTGGTGCATTTATTTGAACATCATCCTTTTAGGATCGTTAAAAGTTTACCACAAACACTGGCTTATATAAGGAAAAGGGGATCATATGATATTTGTTGTTTTCGTTCGTACCCATCAATTGTGCATTTTGTATAACATCTTTTTCTCTTCAAATAATGTATTGTAGTCGTATGACAATGGTAGTTGTTTTCTTAATTCACATTAGAGCAAGGTCAATTTCAATATACCCTACTCATACAAGTCTGTGTATATAATTTTGATATCTGTAAAACACCGTGGCTTCTAAATCATTTTCTTTTGGATCAATCAGTGATTTATCGATTATTAAAAACGTAAGTTGAAATATATGCAAAAATGTTTTATATGACTTATTGCAATTAATATCTTAGGACAAATGCAAATATGGTTGCAATGTTCTCCTCATAAAATGGTTCTCGTTTCAACATACAGAAGTAATTCTGTAATCTGTAATAATGACAATTTTTTTAATGTCTTACTGAGTTGTATTTATACAAAGTCCTTTTCATGCATTGATCACTGGTGACGGTTTTTAGACCTTGCTCTATTGTTTAAATGTATATATCTCGCCATAAAGTCGATATTAAACTGTTCAAAATTACCGACTCCTCCATGCGATTCCAGTCTAAGTTTCTTAGAATATTGGCATAAATGTTGAACTACACCACTTTCAAAATGTTTCCGCCTGGGGAAAATTACTTTATATCCTAGATCATTAGAATATAAAAGTAGTTTTGCAACTTCCGATGAAAAAAAACATGACAATCTTGGAGGCATTTATAAGCATTTAATGAGAATGTTGCTTTACGTTATATAAAGCGCGCAGTTTGTGTACAAAAACACTACTGTTCATTGAATATTTAAATAACTTATATGCAAGCATGTAAAGTATATGATGCAGTGTCTGTTTCTCTTGGGTTTACATTGATTTTTGAGATTGGTATTCATTATGTGAAAGAAACTCTAGATTTTATGCGAAGTATTTCTTGTGACATTCATTTTTGAAATATCAAATTTGAGTAAATTTATCATATAATCGACCTCAGCTATCTTGAAATCCTCTAACATATATTTCGAAAATAAAATTCCCAACAAAGTTTAAATATAAAATATGGCCAAAGTCGGTCCAATGGTAAGTTACGGCGAGATATATCAAATTTATTCTCTTTGCATGCTATTTTCTATATTCCATTTTCTTCTACTGTCTCGGGTAAGTTAAACAACCAAATAAAATTTTCAAATGCTTAGATTTCCCCCCGTAGCAAAATATTGACAATTCGGGACATTTGTGAAAATAAAACCCAAAATCATGTCTGAAGTATTTGATGATTTGCTTTGAAACTAGAGAACAATTGTTTTGGCCAGTTCAAAAACTATAGAAATGACAGTACTTCCTTTCTTATTAATTAAGAAATGAAAAGAAACAACATAGTATTATACAGTTTTTGTACAAAAGTATAGACCTGTCTTTCAATAATTTTCTTTGCAGCAAAAATGAATGCAAATGTTCAATGATATTTTGGGGTCTTGATTATTGTGAATAATATCTTTTCATTGTTGAAATTGAGTCTTATGCCCAAATGGACATTACACCGGACCTTCCATTTCTAGATTTTCATAATCTGTTTACCAATGAAATGATAAGCATATACTTTAACAAACAGTCGCATGTCTTTAGACACAAAGGATTACTTTGTTAAATGAATTAGCCACTTGTTTAAGCGCGTGGTTATAGTAGCATCAGCGTAATGTCAATTGTATTCAGTGACTCAGAAAACAATCAGTGGGTATTGTAGACAATTCCAATCGCAGGTCCATATTTTTGTACAAAACGAACTAATATATTAATCAAAATTTATAACTACATAATCACTAAAAGTATTTATATGTAACAAATATATTTATTAATTACAATTATCAGAAATTAAACATTATTGTATTTATATTATATAATTGCATCCCTCTACTTATATATCAAGTAAAATGTAATATGTATATGCATATGTACAATGTATATATTAACGTTTGTATAACTTTACTCTATACTGTGTATGGTTGTCTGTCTGTCTTTACGTCTGTCTCTAAGTCTGTTTGTTTATTTGTCTTTAACAACCAACCGTTATATTTTATTTGCTTGTATTTATTAATCTCAAAGGCAGTATCTTATTGGTAATCATATGCATCTTATAGGTGATGGGATGCAACCTGTTGCTTTTAGGACACGTCCTGTTTGTTATGGGCAATGATATGCACTCATTCGGTAATTGACTGTTACGGTTAAATCTTTAAGTTTTTTGTATCATCATCATCATTTTATTTAATATATATATCTATTTGTAACTCGCAAATTTATTTTGGAACATTTTAGACAAATATTGTTTTGATCGGAGTACGTATCTATATTTTTTATAAAAACATTAAGCAAATTAAATAAATGTTGAATAAAATTAATCCTTTTTGAAACACCTTGTAATAGCATTGACTGTTTGCATTTCCTAAATAATCTAGGACATTTGTTTTAAGTTTTGTCTCAAACATTTAGGGAAATAATAAACATTTGTTGTTGAAGTTTTGCCTATGTGTTTTTCTATGTGATCTTAAAGTCTATCTATTCTTCTATGCTTAATAATTATATAATAATTATTTGTACCAATGGAAACCAAATCTTTTGCTAAACTTTTCCCAATACCTTTTCTACTCTGTTTTTTTTAATGTTTCTTTAGTAATTTAGTTTTCTTTTTCCGTGATAGGAAAAGTACCGAAGTATCATAGTTAATAATAGTTTTTTAAAGCATATTCATAAAAAAGCCATTCGGATTTTTAATTGTTCTATTAACACATTTATTTAAATTTTATATTTAATTTTATTTGCACTTCTTGAATGATATTTTTATAAGGGACACTATATTCACTTTTTCTGCACACTTGTAGGTAAACAGTTTATTATTATATATTTCATACAGTTATTTTCATTTTTACTTACATTTTATTCATCCAGGCACTGTAGAATCTATACTCAGCATTTATAACTTTAACATACTCTTCAACTAGTCACTGTCCATAATATTTTTACTTATTTTTCATTTTTTAGTTTTAGCAGTTAAACCTATCATTCTAAAATTCCGAAAAATAATTGTATTATTCGTTTTTGTTGATTTTAACCATGTGTGAAAATTAACCAGCAATATCTTATACATGTTAAAATCAACATTTATCATCTTAATTAAAACATTATTTTGTTATGCAAGAGGTTTCTTCATGTTAATCATTACACATTTTGTTCCATTACTATATCTTTCCAATCATATTTCATTGAACTGATTCTCATATTCAGCATGTGTTTGTATGATGTAAACAATTACTAAACTTTAACCTCTGTAGATTTTTCCTTACAATCTGTTCATTATAATAATCTTGCCAACATCTTTTGTGTGTTGTTTCTTTTATTTGTCTCTCATGTTTAATAACTATTATTTTAATATGTTGTATTTTAATGGATTTTTACAGAATATGTCCTGCAAATTATTCATGCATACAAAGGATTGGAGATAATCCCAATTTTGGGTATACAAGTTTTGATAACTTTGGTTGGGCTTTACTCTGTGCCTTTCGACTTATGACTCAAGATTATTGGGAAAATCTGTATATGCTGGTAAGTATGTTCATGCTGTAAGTATGGTTTCTTTCTTTTTTTATCATTGTTTTAAAATTGCGAAAGTCTTCAAGTTACCAATCATTTAAAGATGCCCATTTAAATATGAAACGAATTTGGAGAGCATGGTTGATATGTAGAAATACCAATTGAATAAATATTATGTTATTATACTTTAATATCATTGATGTTTTATCTATAAGTTGGTTAAACTCAATATATTAACAATATACAGCTCACTTTTTGGACATACCTTTTCTATTGACTTTTAAGTAAAACGCCCTTTTTCAACTTAAGGTTTCGGACTATTATGTATGCTTTAAAATTTTGTGTTTCAGGTTCTTCGTGCAGAAGGTTTACCACATTGTATATTTTTTATCTTGGTCATTCTGTTAGGATCGTTTTATCTTGTCAATCTTATATTGGCTATTGTTGCTATGTCTTATGATGAACAACAGAAGGCAGACAAAGCTGACGAAGAAGAAAAAATGTTAGAAATAGAGGTACTTGCATTTTACTTGGAATGTTTGTCTTTGATAATCATGTGGCATTCCTTGAGGTTTTGGTTCAAATGTGATAAGAATTTGATATCAGTTAAGGTATTGTCCTTGCCGATGATGCATTGGCGGAATTGTTTAATGCAGTTTATCAGTAAATTTAATATCTGCTTTACATTTTGTCTAAAATGTTTTCAAAATTAATTTTTGCCAAGCTCTCTGAAACTATATATAATAACTTTTGGATCTTTTACTTAAAAAAAACTAACAATGCTCGAAATGAGTATGTGACAATTTTTTATTTATTTAATCCGTCATAAGAACTGTCAAAAGCAGACACCTGAAAGTGTTGATCATTTCAAAATATCATATCAAAACTAGTACTTAATATCTAGCTTAGTTCCGTTAATGGTTATCTTTAGTTTTGATTTAAGCTTTCTGAGTATGGTGATATTTCAACGTGTGTCGATAACACATAAACAATCAAAAGAAACAAAATACTGAGGTCCCGAAATGTTACTGTTCAAAATTTGATATTTTGGACATGCAATCACAAGGAGTGCCACATTATTAAGTTTCATTTCGATAAACTGATCCTATGAACTTCCTTACCAAAGACTGATCATTCGAGTGTTGGAATTAATTCACAACAAATATAGGGTTGTAACAATACGACTTAATATAACTGATAAATTAATGTTTAACATGGAATTTTTTATTGCCAAGATGTAACCGAAACTGGAACATGTTTGAATATATGAAAATATTAATGTGGATACAAGAACTGAATACAACAAAAACAAGCTGTTTATTGTTACACCCCTTTTACTTCGCAGTGATTGAATTTGACTTAATTGAGTTATGTTATATACAATTAATGATGTAATCGTTAACAAGTTAGGTGTCTATTTCTAATGTTTATCATGTATCATATGAATTGATAATTATCATTATGTACATCTCATTGTAACCCACATTTTATCCATGAATGAGCCATTGTTTCATTTTTAAGTTTTGACCGATTTGTAATCCTTAAATGAAGAAACAGACATTTTCATCACATCCAGGCAGCAAAAGAATTCTGCAAATGCAATTAAATTAATGTCAAATAATGTCAAAATAATATTTTTACTGGGATTAATTAGTATTTACTGCTATTTGTTTACCTTTCTGGTGGCAATGTAGATTAAAAGGATTTAAATTTAGAGACAAGTTTTGATGTAGCCAATAGTGTACTAGAAATAAGCTCTGGACTGTCAGTAAATAAAGTCAAATGATTTTAATGGCTTGCATACTCTTTTTTGATCTTTAGGTTCCAAATATTCTCTCATAATATTATTTTATATTGACACCAGTTTCAAGATCGTATCGTTCAACTGGTGAAACGGTCGTTTTGCGTTATTGACATTGGCATTTGCAAAATAATGAAAACTTTTTCATACAAAGTGATCTATTCATCATGAACGAACATTATTACTGTGTTGATGAAAATGTCTGTTTCTACCTGACCTATGTTGGTATGGCATGTTAAATAGTACCTTTAAGTTTTATTGTTGAGTTTATTTGACCAATTGTCGTATGTCTGTCTTGGTTAATGCATGAATCTGAAGTTTGCAAACACTGTCCAACTGTAATGTCATCTTTAGTTTTGTTACTTTCATTAGTTTATAAACTAAAGCTAAAACAGGATATCTTTGTCTTTGCTAAAACATGCGTTCGTGTGTAGTAATTTTAAGGTATACATTTAACGAGGTGTATTGCTCACTGTTCGCCATCTAAACTGTCCTATTTGATTAGAATACTGTAAAATTACTTACTAGTTGCAGATATATGACCGTTTTATGTGACTCTCTCCCTTAAATACTCATAACAAGGGACTATATGTAGTATGTTCCTTCTAAAAATTATACTAAGAAAATATGAAATACGAGATATTAGTAGGATTTTGAACAGTATGATTATTTATTTACTTTAAGGAGGAATGTATTTTTTCTGTGACCCATATTTACATTTAGTGATTAACTTCTAGATTTAAATATGATGCAAACCGAAGTAATGTAATCTTGATTGTTTACAATTATCAAATAACCTACATTTAAAGTTCACTTGGATATGACAAAGGGACATCTTTGATTTGACCCTTTTATAAAACCTAGAATAAAACTTAAATTGAGTATTACGAAGGAACACAATTGGCCCTTGTTATTATGATAATTATTGGCGTTACTTTAATTGATTATTGATTGCATCAAGAACATTATCTGTAGTGTCTATATTCAATTGTCTAGGCATGTAAAAGAGGGAAGCAGGTAATTACTGAGTACACATTTTATATGTTAGATTATCCATATATTTATTTTTTATTATAGATTTACATGTGAAATTTTCAGCCCATTAAGGCTGAGTGTTGTTTTTCTTCAATCAAATTTGTTACATTTCAAATACAATATATACATTTATATAGAATTTATCATGTATATTTTCAAATTATTCATAGCTACACAAATTATACTTATTGTGAAATTTGTAATTAGTTGAAATTAAGACACTTACCTGATTCAAGGGAGAGTACTAGTATGAAAAGAATTGTTTTGGCAAGATTTTTCTGCACGGTTTACTCCCTTTGACCAATAAAACAATGAAAATGTCTTGTTTGTGGAGATTATTATACTTCAGAAGATTTGAAAGACACCTTAGTAAAACAAGTTTAGATTAACAAACCAAAGAACATAATATTGAGAAACAAGTATCCTGCAATATCCTTTGTTAAGCTATAAGTAAATTGAACGTTATCAACCATTGTAATAAGGATTGCTGTTTTCATATTAAAGCAGTACTTTATGAAAATATAGTTTTTGCATTAATGCTTTCTATATTTACGTTTTGATTATTAGATTTATTAATTTGCATTAACAAGGATAAGTTATTTAGCCAAATCAATTTTGAATTTTTACTCCGATTAAAGGGAGGGAGATAATCAAATTATAACTTCAATAGGTGAAGTTGAAGTTGTACGAATCCCATTCAAAATGAAGTTGTACGAATCATTCATGAATGAAACTATTGAATATATCTGATAAATCTTTATGTATCATGATGATTTAAGATAAGTTTGTTTCATATCTATGATGTGTCCATTTTTTTCAATTTCGTTTGTTCATGTTTTATTATTGCACTGTTTTATACTTTCTTTGTTTTTTTCAAGATATTTCCTTTTCCATTTTATATGTTTTATTTGTATCATTTTGTAGAATTGTGTATGTGTGTATTTGTTCTAATATTTCATCATTTCATTGTCTTTGTTCCTTCTTTAGAATTGTAAGTCTAGTTTAGCATCAGACTCGTGGACATCGTACGACGGCAGCAAGGTGATGTCATTTGTATTAACCCCACATATATGTTATATATCATGCACACAAACATTAAACTAATTTAAAAATGAGTGATTGTTTCGGAATAACATGCTACAAAGTCAAAGATAGGACAAAGAGAAAATAAAACACTTTTTTCAAACAAATACAGGAAATTTGACACTAGGTTACGTATGATTATGGCAGTGCATACAGCTTTAGAAAAATGATTCGTATTTGACCGGCGTAAGAATATTTATATTTGTCCTTTAATTAAATGTATCAAGTGTTTGTTAATTAATTATTATTCATATATTAAAATTTGAACATCTGTTTGTCTGCCATTTTGTATTTTAATAATTATTCTATGTATCTATCAAAATATAACAAACATCACCACATTAGTCGATTAATTCTATATACGAGGGGTGATTGGAAAGTTCGAGGAATTTATTTATTAATGCTACACGGGATAACATAGGAAAAAACAAAATACATCATTCTGTACGTTTACCAAAGACTGATATAAAGCCCAAATATTTTCTTGATACATTGGAAAATAAAGTTTTCACGAAAAAAAATTCAACACTAGTATACCATACTTGAAGCACGCCCACGTCATCATTGGGTTACTTAAACGTCAAAGTCAAGTTTCCTATTTATTTTCCACACATAATCACCACCTATTTCCATACACTTTCTATGGCTATGTACCCACTGATTAAATGTAAACCTGAAGTATTCCTCACTGAATGAATAAATAATTCTCTTGTGCAATACAGCACACTGTAAGCCATCAATCCTTATCTGGAAGCTTCTCCACTCACGCTGCCTTTTCAACAGTGACTGTCAGTGTCAGTTGACCTGGTCTTTCTTCATCAAATACCCATGTTCTACCTTCCCTGAACCCCTGGTGCCATTGGTAGACAATTGTTTTTCCACATGTTGGTAATGTATCTGCAGTTTTAATTTGTTGAAGCGTATCTGCAGGTGACAAATTGAGTCAAACACAACAATTTATGACTGGGCCCAACTCAAAATCATCTGTTGACGTCATTCGTTGTTTCGAAGTCATGACTCTAAAATCTCTGCTATGCAATAACCATCCAACACAGTTTCATGAAACTTCCAGGAAATGATTTCCAGACGTCACGCTAGTGTAATTGATGTTGGCGCATAATTCGTACCAAAATTGCGGGCGTAATACCATGTTTAATGCTTTCAAAATAGGTGAAAAAATAGCGTGCTTCAAGTGACCAAACAGTGGTTGCTATGGATACCATTTATTCTTTCTACATATTGATAATCTGTTAACCAATATGATTTTGAAAACGTGAATAAATTGTTTTACACTTATTTGAGTTTTAATGTGATTTGACAAAAGGGTAAATATTTTAGAAGAGAATTCCGCGAATTTATCAATCACCCCTCGTATATCACTCAGACACATTATATAGGAAATAGGAAAACACTTGATTTGAAATATCTGTATGAACATATAAGAATGTTATCAAGCTATACCTTATTACATCAAGCGAGTTCGTTGTTGCTATAATTAAAACAATTTTTTGTGAAGGGGTAAACAAAACAGCGAATTAAAGCCAATACCATATAGAATTTATGTGTCAACCTTTGAGTGGATTAAATGTCGAGTTAAACGCCTTTAATTTACATTATTGGCTAAATGGTACAATTTTGTTATGTAGCATCCTAGTACAGCCAAGAAAAAACTAAATGCAAGTTATGTAAGTATAAACTGCATCGAGAATGAAATCCTAACCTACTAACAAATGCAACTATTGATTCCTATAACAAGAGTTATTTCCCTTGCGATTAGTGTTTCCATAGAGTAACTGCCCAATAAGTTTGTTTCTGAATCAGTCATTATTCCCTTAACAATAGTATTATTCCCTTACATATGTTAATTCCCTTACATTGCAGTTTTCAGTTATAAAGTAGTTACCTACCCTTATTTAAGTTCCTTTTCTTGCACTTACCACCTGAGTGAAATGTTTCTAACGCGTGTTACCTTACCTTACAGATGATTTCTCCTTAGTATTCTACTGTTACTTGCCTTTACTGGAGTTAATTTCTATTCTGCAAATGTCAAAGTTTCCTTCTCTAACGTCCTCTTCGCAACAAATTTCCACAACCTTTTAATGATAAAGTGTCGTATCTTTAAGCTCAGCCAATGACAATGGCTTTTTATAAAAGTAATCAGTTGCAGTGTTTCCCATGAATCTGATTAGTATAAATTGTTGAAACCATGTTGATTAGCAAATACCTGAATTTATTTTCATTATAGCCTATAAAGTGTTCAACATTTAAAAACTACCTGTAAAGTTACAGAATTGTTTTAACATTTGTTGATTTAATATTAGTTTGCAAACCACTTGATTTTAATGGCAAATTACATATATAACTGCGTGTATTCTTATTAATATTTTCCTATTTGATTGATAAAACAATACATTAGTTCAAAACCATTATTATGTGGTTTTGTGTAATCACCTTGTTCGTAAGAAAAATGTAACGGTATATCTTTGTTAGCAATGCCAATAGGTTATGTCATGGAATAATCCAATAATGCTATAGATCGTTTACTGGCAATATGTTGTAAAGTCATAATATTTAGCATAAGGGAAAAGAAAGAAAATACTAACAGATACTCATGCGATAAAGAGGATGGTTGTGAGAATAATAATATTACTAAATGATGTATGTTTTGTGATTATACTTTACCTTTTATCTATTTGGGTTTTGGTAAGAACTAGGGTAATAGTCACATTTTATTATCAAAATAAGCTTTTGTGTTTGGTTTTGCAAGTATTTAACCTAGCTCTTGAACCATGTGACTGATAGAGCTGACTTTAAATAACTATTTTCGCACTCATAGTGGTATGTTATTTCTAACTCGTCTACCTACCATTTAGAACAGCGGGTAGATTGATACTGGTATATCCAGAAGCAATAGATACACACGTATTTAGAACAATGATTACCTCTTTTGGTTTCTAGAAAGATGTAAAGCTAATGCGAACCAAACAAACATGAATTGGTTTATTGAATTTTATTGGCAACATTATAGAGTTTCATTTTAATGTGGAAAGGGTATATAATTTGCATGTGTAAATAAGCTAATTTAAAAGGGTGTTTTACTAATAAACTATATTAAAAACATATGGTATCATATTTATGAAAGCAGTCATATTCCCATTGATTTAATTTATCTTGCATGCATGACTCAGTGTCCATTTCTTTTTTACTATGATCGTATTTGATTAATTACCTTTTGAACTACTTTTGAAAGTATATATTTTATTTCTGACAAAGCTAGTGAGTAATCGTCTGGATGAAATAATGTGTTTTAGACTATTTGTTTTGTCGTTCTGTTTACTGGCATTTAAATTGACCTGCTTTAAAAATATATGTTTCTTTTTTAATTAATTTCAATTTTTGTATTGTATGTGTTTACGGTAATTTTAGCTTCATGTTGCTTAATATTTCTATTATGTGTGCTTTAACATGTGCTTGAAGGAAATAATATTAATTAAGTTTGTGCTTTATATGTGCTTTTTATTATTTTATTAATATCCTATATGAATTCGTATCATATTACTTCACCATTAAGCCGAGAACCACTGGTATATATCTCTCTATTCATTCAGATAATGATATAAGTATCAAGTGACCAGAAACAATTTGTTGTATCCTCGAGTTATTATAAATTCAAAGTGTTTATTCATGTTCTGTTGATTTAAGTGAAAAAACCCTTTGCATGGTATTTTGTTAATAGTTAGTGATAGTTGGATATAAAAATCATTATTTTATTGTGGATATGATACATTGAAGTTCATAGCTTGGTATATTAGCTTTGTGTTTGAACATTATTGTAGGACAACAGACCTAGCAAGAGGGTTTAAATATGCCCATTGACACGCATTAAGATGTATTGCAAACCCACTTTATCATATGAAAGCTAAATTATGATTCATAAAATGCTGTTAGAAGATAAATGCTTCATTTTGAATCAGTCACAGCTGGTTTAAAATTACACCAGAATAGAATTGTTTTACATTAATATATCATATTCATGGCATGACACACATACTGGAACAGCACTTGTTTGTTGAAATCTTTCATAACCCATACCAGCATGGACCCCTATGTATCAGTAACCTTGAAACTATTACACAGTAATATTTGAGTATTTGGTACTGCAGTAATCAAGTGTTTGCTAGTGAAAAGGATAGCAATGTCTTTGATTATATAACGTTGTTGTTATTTAATAATGAGGTATAAAGTCAAAATGTTACTAAATACGTGTATCCTTTAAGAAAAAACGGTACATAAAAAAATCTCCTTGGAGAATTGTACAAAATATATTATGTAATATAATGCAAAGAAAATGTTACTTTTGGCTTTTGATGGTTTAATGGTTTGAACATATTTGTCAATAATTGTTTAAAATCATTAAGCATTGTCTTGGCTCAGCAGTTAATAGAAACTGTCAAAAGTGTTTGATTTAAGTATCTTGAAAATCAATGTATCATATTCCACGTAATTCTTACACTGTGCATGGAAATAATTTCAAACATATTCCTCACCTACACCATCTCTCATGAAACCCCCAGCAGTTTTAGTCATTCTTTTAACATGAAGGTAATACTCATCGTAATGAGAAACTTTATAATATGTATGTCTTGTTTTCCTAATTCATTTTGATTGGTGAGTATAAATGCGATTTCAGACAAAAATAGATACATTAGCAGCCGATTTAGAGGAGATGATGGACGAATTGACGAAAAGTCCAAGTGTTGTGTCGAATACGAGCGATCCGCCATTTAGTCCAGACAAAATTGAGGATGGCGTTGATGGGATATCAGTTCAATCTGAGAAACATACTGGAGATCCCTACCACCTTAAAGTAGCTAGTAATCAAGTAAGTAGTCAATTAATAATCATAATATTAGATTAATATTTTATGCTCTGACTTAAACTACTAATATGTGTCATTACTTTAACATTTAAGTGTCTTTCCCGCGTGCCAGAATTTTTCGTATGTATATGTGTAGTTTAGTTTTACAATTCTTTCTATACAATTTAATAACTAATAAAATAATATTCTAGCATTTATGAATTGGACGTTGTTATTAATCTTGGAGTCCAGTGTTAAATATTGTTTACGTATAACACTAGCTTATAACGAACTAGAAAGACTCTACAATGAGCAAAGGGCTTGCTACTGGATGTGTTTCTTGAAGCTGCTTTTCTAGTCCTTGCTTTGAAGATCTTACCAATTGTAACCCCGCTGGCATTGTACATAGACAGCTTTTCTAAAATATTATGCAATGCTGATCTTGAGACAGCTCTCTCAGAAAGTCTTGTTTCTATAAGCGTTTTACATTGTCATGAGAAAATGAGTTCACTTTCATGAATGCGCCTAAATAACCTATGACCTCACATTTAAGGATATGTTGGATAAATATTGAGCATATATTGCATGTATTATGACATTTGTTTAAATAAATATCTAGCTATTATAGCAAATATGCTATGCAGTAAATTAGCAATAGTAATAGTCTAATGCTAACAATTACTAACAATACTAAATAATTTGGTGACTTGAAGTTTTAGCGCCATATTAATACAACTTATTTTGTCTTTGTTGAACCGATCGTCATGGAAACTGACATATTCATTGTGAAGAATTCATACAGAATTTTACATAATTTTTGATAGTGCGTTGTGTTCATTAAATTTATGTGCTAATCATTTAAATGTACAGACCCACTGGTTGATGTCGTTATGATATGGAACACGTGCACATGCACATTGTTATGCACGCACGTGAAGTTTTTATCTTCCACTTTTTGTACGTTCTGCAGAATTTTGTGTCAGGTTTTCATGGTGATACTTATGGGACCATTTTCGTTTTATTTTCTTTTAATATCGACTTCTTTAAATGTTCGTAACATCCTCGACATTATTGTTTGCCATTAGGGATTACTTTGTGTTCTTAATTATAAAATGTTGTCAAATGTAAAACAATGAATATTGTTGCAGAATTGTTACACCAAGTCCCGTGGGTGTTTTGTATGCTTTGATAGTACCAGTTATTTACCTCGCTAAGAAAGTTATGGTTTTTTGTTATGAATTCCTCACACATGTCATTGTTCCTGTGATACAGATTGGTTCAGCAATGCTTTAGTTTTTACATGTACCAGCTTCAGGCTTACTGTATGTTTTTTATTATGTTTAATCATCACTAACATCCATGTTAGCTTTTAACCCACTAATGCTCTTTACAGGCAAGTTATAGTTTACCCGGATCTCCCTACGTCAAGAGACGGCGTTCAAAGGCAAGAATTAGTATGAAATTAGTGAACAAATTACGCCACACTGCTGAACGCCAGCCATTGGTCCATCTAGAGTCATTAAATCTTCCATACGCTGATGACTCGAATGCAGTCACTCCAAGTTCCGATGATATCAGACTATGCAATTTACCCTCTAAATTCTCAATTCTTACAAGACGTGCTTCCAGAAGGGACTCTTCACGAAGGAGTAGCACTGCTTCACACGCTAGCAGGACTTCTCATTCTCGATTATCACCCCATTCGCCTGATAAAGATAAACTGTCCATGCTTATGGAAGCGTTTGATAGAAAGAACAAAGGTCATCATTTAATGCCGGATGTTTACCTGGACAAATCTAAACTGGAAGAACATGTGAGTTGATTCAGAAATACAAGTACATGAGTACCTAAAATAATTGTGAATATTACATTTAAAAGTATTTGTTATTTCTGTCAATTTATTTAGAATCTGAAAGGGAATGCATTATTTGTCTGAAATATTTCATTTCCAAGAATATATGTATTCTTTTTTCTTAATTTGTTGGTTTAAGCAATTTGAACATGCATTCGTGTTTGGTATTTTAGAATCGTTATTACAATTGCTAAAATTTGTGGTTTGGTTGAGCCACGTTTGAACATTATTATTTTTATAGACAGTGCGTTTTGTTACATACTTGCTTCACATGTTCTTGTACAATGTTATGCCGTATATTATCACCCTATCCTGTTTGTTCTTTACCACTTTCAATTGTTTTTAAGCTTTTACAGAAACATCAGCTATCACAGAAAACTTAATTTGCTTTGTTCATGGAATCATCATTCCTTTAAGTTAAAAAGATGACTCTCGCCAGTGTACTTGTTACTGAATGCTGGTTTTTATTTTCATTAACAATTAGCTTATTATTCTTTGAATTAACATCTACTCTTGTATGCGCTAGCTGTTACCATATTAATTTTGAAGTATAGACAATAAATGCTTTGCTTGGTATATTTGCAATGTCTGTGTTGTGACAATAAATAACTTTACATATATTTTATTTTGCTTTATGTGATGCCTCAGCAGCATTATTCAGCTCAGCGTTTAAATAAGGCACTAAATTATTATAATATTTTTGTTCAATCTTGCGTTATCTAAGAGGGCACAGAAACGCTAGCATAACTTCATATATTTTAGCTTGTCCTAGATTATTCACAAATTGTATGCAATAGTAATTTGATATTAATTTGCTTTTCATATCTTTGCAATTCTTTATTAATATTATAATCTTGTTATATGTATTACAATGAATATGTTATTTGTGTCGACAACGACTACCACCATAAAGGTTATGTGCATCAAGGTTAAGTGTATATTTGACAACAAGTTGGAAACACTCAAAGTACTCATATACTTGTTATGACTTTTTTTATTAAAAAAGTTTACAAATATTAATTAAATTGGTTCATATTAGCTCATAGACCTTATCAATTCTTTCATTAGATATTATATTTTCATAAGATTCCTTCATTATCATTTTGTATATTCATGTATCTAAATTCAGTATATTTATGAAAAAATTTGTTGCAGGAGACAAGTGATGGATCAGAATGTGACCTAAGTAAGAGATCTAAAGGTTTTTGTAGAACTCCTAGTGCATCACAAGTTGATCCTAAAGGTTTGTAAACATTGATTAACGGCTTGATTTATATTAATAGAAATTTAAATGCACTTTAATGGCATTTCCACGTGTTTTGTTTATCGAATCTATTTTAAAGGGTTCAATGTTCGATGATCACCTGGTCATATTTTGAAATATTCTGAATTGTATTTTATGAAAGAATAATTCATACTAAACAAAGATAATTTGTTTCGCAACAAATGAATGTAATAAGGTTTAACATTTAGTACATTGGATCGAAACTAACTGCATTGCCAAAATAGTGTTGTCAAAGATCTTCTTTTTTCGGAGTTACTAAACTATTAGAATGAACTACAAGCTTTGTGTGTTCTTCTCATTCAGGCCAATTTAAGTTTTTTTGAAAATTATTTACTAAAACATTATGAATGTATTAACAGTTGTATCAAACACTTTTTGTGTTCTCGGAACGGTACATCTGGCATTTGTTTTGAAGTAGTCGTTAACTGATGAATGTTTATGTATTTTTTAATTGATATGTATGGTATTAACTGACAAAAAGTGACCATGATTTTTCAAAATCAAATTTTGAATAATGTACATATTGTGATGTATACGGTGATCATTGTCTGCATGTACATACTACGAGTATCAACACAATGCACCTAGTATTTTCATCTCCGACAGTTCGGTTTATTTAAATGTTTTGTGAATACGATTGTTTTCCTTTATTTTTCCATTATATATATATATATCATAACAACATTTCGGCTTTCGTTTTACTTTACACAAATGTCAATATTTTTATGATGTTTTAGATGTTATGGTACTGCGTGAACTTATAGATCATGTTGAAACAGCATCTCGTCGAAGAAGTGCACTAAGTGGAAGTTTGTTCAGTATAGAGAAAGAACCCTTAAAAGACAAAGTCTACAGAATATTCTGTAGTTGGGAAGTACCGTGGTGGTTTGCTAGATTTCAACAGTGGGTAGGGTTTATAATTCTAGACGCTTTTGTGGATCTGTTCATCACATTATGTATTGTGGCTAATACTGGATTTATGGCTGCAGATCAACATGGCATGACCGAAGAAATGACACATACTTTAGAAATGGGGAATAGGGTATGTATCGAATAAATCAAAATGGACAAATATCTTACAAAACTGCTTTATGTGTCGTGTAAATGCTGAATATTTATGTATACAGTATAACCTCTGCAGAGCGACTCTCTACAGATCAAATCCTCTGCACAACAACGACAACATTTGATATTTTCCTTAGGTGCAATTTTTAATTGAATTTTTCCTCTGCAGAGCAACAAACTCTAAACAACAACACACTTTAGTCCTTCCCAGTGGGTGTTGCTCAAGACAGATTGTACTGTGATAATATTTAATTAATAACAGAATAAATAAAAAAACCATCATGTATTTGTAATTTATTACTCGTCTATTTAAATTAGAATACAATGTATCAAAATGCGTATCGTCATTGCTCGAGTTTAGCGCATTAGAATAAAATATGTCAGTTTTTATGTTGGTTTTAATAAATCGGCATTTTCATTATTGATATAATCCTAAGTTTTAGATTTTATTAATTGTATTTTCAAAACATTTCACCAAATATTTTTATTTTCACTCAATTTTTTATCTTGAAAATAACATTTAATATTATTTTCAGTAATCTGTTTATAGTATTTTTGTCTTAGAAATAACATTTACTATAATTTTGAGTAATATGTTTACAGTGTATGTTCAGATTGATATATTTCCATTTTTCAGGTATTTTCTTATATATTTGCCGTAGAAGCTTTCTGCAAAATTATTGCACTTGGATTTATTGTTTATATAAAAGATGGTTGGAATGCATTTGACTTTTTTATTGTGATGCTTAGTTTCCTTGAAATGTTATTGGAAGGAGTGAAAGGATTGTCTGTCCTTAGAACGTTCCGTTTGGTACGCATTTTATTACTTTTGCTTTGGATTATAATGTTTAACTAAGTATTCACGCTAGATAAACAACCTTTGAGATGGTTTTCAAGAATCTAATTTCCGAGTTTAACTTTTTGTAATCAATTTTTAACGTAATCATTATGCTATTCACTCATTTAATGTGTGTTTTTTTAATTTCGTAAATCTTGTGCCATAACGCTATTTTTAAACTACGTGATCGAAATTTCTTTACAATACAGAACATATCTTTAATTTGGCACAGTTTACATGGTAAAGACACATGAACAAATTAAAATAATATAAATGTAATATAAATGCAACACGACTACAATTTTCAATAGTAACGAATTTACTGTATAAAAGGGAATGTTTACATGACAAAGCTAGCCTGTGGATTTGTGATAGCATAAATGAAATTGGACAGTTGTGGTTGCTGTACAGTTGTAAGCAACATTGACAGTAAATCCGTCGACTCAGATAATACATTTTCACCATTTTTTCACAAAATGTCATTATACAAGGATGCCGATATTATAAGTAATTTGTGAAGGTGGTAATAGTAAAGGGAAGTTAGGTAGACTGGTGAGAAAGTTGGACGAATAACTGTTAAGTTTAATGAACATTGTCACTAGAGTAGCGAACCATTTATCAAACTTACATATACATAATGTATCACATGTATTCTTTCTTTCAGTTACGTGTATTTAAACTAGCTAAATCATGGCCAACATTGAACATGCTCATAAGTATTGTAGCTAGAACATTGGGAGCTTTAGGAAACTTGACTTTTGTGTTAGCTATTGTTATATTCATATTTGCCGTCATGGGTCAACAGTTGTTTTCAAATGACTATATTAGAGTGTATGCAGATAATATGCCCAGATGGAATTTTAAAGACTTTCTTCATGCATTCATGATAGTGTTTAGAGTGTTGTGTGGTGAATGGATAGAATCAATGTGGTTTTGTATAGAGGCTGCAGGAAATGTTTGTGTTCCTTTCTTTTTGTTGACATATGTAATTGGAAACCTTGTTGTAAGTATACTCGACAGTCAATTATGATAGATTCTAACTTACCTAACCCTAACCTAACTTACCTATAGTTAAGTAAACGACTTAATCTGAAAGTCATATTTATTTTTACATGCGGTGCAAATAAACATGTACCGTAGTAAAAAAAAATGTGTAAAAATAACGAATAATAAATTGTGTGGTACAACTATTTATAAGCATTGATTGTATTTCGTTAGTGCCAGTGGTGAAATATTTTGGTTCCAGTACGATACAATACGATGAACAAATAATAAAAAAACATGTGCACCGTACCATGGAAATCGAGCATTACTAGTATTGGAGATTTTGAAACTGGAAGAGACGATGTTCATTTCTCGAGAAAAATAGATTCCATGAACAGTGTGGAGCTTGTAAATATTATATCCACATTGCTATGAATATTACAAAAGTTTAACTTATTTTTGAGAAAACTATTAAACCCTAAATGTGTGTCTTATTGACCCATTGCTGGCTTTTAAATGCTTCTAGCTTTATCAATGTTAAATTTAATAAAGTTCAGCAGTGCTTAATTAAGACTTTTGAAATAGCTTGTTCCACTTGTTGTATTAAAGATAATCTGATTGGGGAATATTTTTAGTTGTTGCTCAAGTATCTTAATCATTATTACAGGTCCTCAACCTCTTTCTTGCCTTACTGATCTCTTCTTTTGGGACAGAAAATTTACAAGATTCCGGTGATGATGATGCCGGAGCACCTAATAAATTAGCAGAAGCAATTAATAGATTTTCAAGGTAAGCAATTATACTGCATAACTACCATATGTCATTATGGTCATTTGATACATCTCTTTACTAATGTATATTTTGCTATGTTCATATTGTGTAGTTAAATTCACTATCAAAGGCAAATTATTTAGAGACTGGGCACACTTGAGTGAGTTCGGAAGTGCATTCCACAGGTTTGTGTGGTCAATATTGCCAATATAACTTTACAATCAATTTTATGGCTAATTGACGTATATACACATACATTTAGCCGTGTTTATGAACATCCGATACTAAGTAAAGAACCCTGTTATTTTTTTGTCAAATTAAAAGAGCAAAATGGAAGTCTTGATTAATACCTATTTTTGTTCAACGATCAAATGACCTGTGCCGGCAAGAATGATACTGTTGCTACAAATCAAGCTGCCTCATTTTAGAAATACACATATATATTTATATTTCGCCAATGCTTGTTCTCCAAATATACGAACTTTATTGATTGCAGATTTTTCAATTGGGTAAAAGTACATCTAATAGTGTGGTTTAAGAAGAAAAAAGAAAGAAAAAGACCGTTACCTGTTACTATAGATTCTAATGGCAAGAATGGGACACTATTGGACGGGAACGTCATCGGTAATGGGAATGTGTGTGAACTGACGCTTGACGAAAATGGTCACATGGCACAGAGTACTAAAACAGGTTTCAGGCTTTGCACTAACATGTTTAGGAAAACGAAATTTACCCTTTCGATTGCTTAGATTGCGTTTTGATCTGCCTGTTCAAAACATTACTAAGTTTTAAGATCAAGTTTCTTATTCATTTGGTTTTTAATGACCAAGTTTTGTTACGATGGAAATATCAAAGAAATACTGTTTTACATACAAATTTATTGAAAACTATGATGACGAACATGTAAATGTTGCAAATTTCGATTTCCTTACCATGCCACACGCTTTCTCTGTATCCAAGTACACATTTATCTGATTCGTCATTTTTAATACTGGATCGTTCTAGAACTTTTATTGTTGTACTTAAGTCGAAATGGCCCTTCGTCAGTCTGTCTGTTCTTCTATTAAATTTATTGTCTAGTCTTTTAGTATTTAGTCTACGTTCGGTTAAGAATTTACTCTTTATAAAAATTATTATCAAATGCTATTTGTATTTAAATTGGACTCTTGTTCTTAGTGATTCGCCAAATGATTAAGTAAGACTTGTCTCCATGTTGGACAGTTATGATCGTTCACATGTTTATTTATATTTCTGTCAGTTCACTCTTTCCTTTCCCGGGCGGGGCATACTTTCGTGGAGCTTGGCCATGAAATAAAAAAATTCTACGGCCATTCTCCCTACTACCACTGATTTTAAATCATGTAGGACAGTAGTCAGTCACTGACGAAAGTATGCGCCTAGTAGTTGGTTTACAGCTAAATCCAGAGATTTAGCCTTTTCAGGAGCAGTGAGTTGGTGGACTGACCGCCGTAAAATAACCTATACAATGTGTTGCTACGACGATAAACCCAACAAATAAAAAGAACAATTTAATCTTTCCTTTATTACATGTTGATCTACGATAATGGTTATGTTGAAGATTTTCAAACTTAAAACTTTCAGAATCCCCGACTTTTACACAATGACTTGATTGATAAACTTGTACCTAATAAATCATAACTCTTTTCATAGAAAATTAAATTAATTTTCATTGAAAGTTTTAAATCATATGTAATGTTAGTTTATGTTTTATAGATGCTGCCATCTTACACACTATTATACTTACACATGATATTATAGCAATGGGCCATACTGTAAATCACTCGCAGTACAAACATTGATATCATCATTGTCAAAAACAAATAATACAAATAATGACTAAAAGCACTAACTGAGCATGACATAGTGTATTGTATGCAATATAAGTATACTATCATATATTCGTTGGTCATCACATAATTTAGTTATGATAAAAAGATTAAAACATCACGGTACATATCATTTGCATTGCATTTACAATGTTTTATGGTCGAGTATGTACTAATATAAAGGTCTGCATGGAGTGATTTTGATGCTATGGATTAACAATCATACTAAAATTATGACTGAAACTTAATCATGTATACTTAAATATTAAAGCTAAAGGTGACACTATTATTTAAATTCAATTGTTTCAAGTACATATATTATCTGTGTCGGTTATTTACCTAATACATATAAAACCTTCAATATAGGTATCGATTGTGTATGAACACGTTGAAAATAAATTTAGACATGCAGCAAACTTTTTCACTTCAATCCACAATTTTAAATTACTTTGTGCTGTTCATTCATGAAATAAATACATGTAGTTTGGTTCTAAGCACATTTGGCTGATCCTGCATGAAACCTGTACCACAATTTCATCATTTGATCAGTTGATTTGTTACAACCTAGCATGGTCTGTTTTCACGACCAAATAAGTAAATACTAAGTGAACGAATTCCATGTTCAGACATTTTATTAACAATGTCTAGTTTTCAACGTCTTGACAATACATAGTTGTGAAGGATATTTGTTAGAAACGTTATTCATGCCTTTCGAACTCTTCTTTACATATAGTAATGTTCTGATAATGAATCCTAAATTTAAACAAGAAGTCAGTCTATTTGTTTGTATTGCAGGAATTTTTACTGTTACATTTTGCTTTTTGAAAGTGTGCTTACTTATTATGGAGTTGTATTACATAAATTATCACATCCTGCAGAGGGTGATAGAACTGAATGTTCACCCGAGATAAGTTATATCAACCGAGGCTTTTGACGAGGTTGACATTACTTGACAAGGGTTAACATTCCGTTCTATCACCCACTATAGGATGTGACAATTATTTTATTATACCGAACAACAAAAATCAGAAATTGTTAACAATTTAATATGCACAAACCGTTTAATTTATGTTTTATTTGCTTCTGAACTGGAAGACATTTTTACACCGTTTAAGTTTGTCGTTTGGTAAAAAGCAAACGTCTGTACAAGGGAGAAAATTCAAATTTAATGGCTAAAACGCAGGTCTCGATATTCAGCAAACTCCAACGCAGTGGTCCACTATCGCTTTAAGCGGGCCGATAGGTAATGTCAAGAGGGTGACATTACGGATTGTCACCCGGTGACGTCACATTAGGTTATATAGTGAACAAATCACGTGAGGTATAATAATATGCTATGTATACCAAGTAAGCTCCCTTTATCGTAATCATTTAGTTACTGTTAGCACAATAACAATTTATTGTTAAAATTTTACTTCAGAGCTAAATGGCGACACAGTAGATGGAATGGTGAGTTATTGATGATATTTACTTTTTATTCCATAGCTTTGAAGTGATAGTAAGGCCAGCCTTTTTATGGAAAATCAATCTGCTTAAAAAAGTTTAGCTTCTTACTAGCTATCAGCTTCTGGCAAAGTCCTTTGACTATATATTTTATGTATAATTTGTTTGTGTTCATGATAATTGATGTGAACGTAATCGTTAAGATTAAAACTTCAAAAACATATTTTGTCGAAATAATTAATTCGGAGTGACATATATTGAATATTGATGTCAATGTAAAAGGTTAATATATATAAAATATGTAAAATAATACGCGAAATCTTTGATTTTTGTTATAACATGTATTTATAGATGTATATTTTTTCTTATTCAAGTATCTAAATGTGTATAACCAGCCTTTCAATGTTGGTTTATAATATAAAACCAACAGGAGCAGTAGTCCAGTGGTGGGATGCGCGCTTAGGGATCGAAAGATCCTAGGTTCGAATCCCACAAGGGGCACTGCTAATTTCCTTAAGCAAGAAATTTACCTGTGGTTGCTTAACTCCACCCAGGTGTAAATGGGTACCTGTAAGGGTCATGCACTGTATGCTGTGGCCGCAATCTGCGCCGTGTGTAAACAGTTGGTGTATGACTCGATGATCAGGGAAGTTAATGTCAAGAGTCGACTGAAAAGTGATACTAATTGATGACTCCAAAAACCCTTGCTTTAACGTTAATATATATATATATATATATATATATATATATTCTATACAGTTATCAGAACCACCAACGAGGACTCCAAGTAGAGCATCAGACAAAGATCGGAAGAGTGTGTTCTCTGATTCTGACGATACAGTATCTGATGCTGAAACACAAAGTCTGAAGAAGATTGATGCCAATGGTGAACCAGAAATCAACGACGTAGATGTAAAATTTGCTGAATATCCAGATGACTGTTTTTGTAGTATTTTTAAACGAAAATGCAAATGTTGTACGACAGTTGAAAATTCCAAATTTGGACAAAAGTGGTGGGCTTTACGATGTCATGCATTCCGCTTGACTCAACATAGATTCTTTGAAATGTTCATTATAACTATGATTTTAGTCAGCAGTATGGCACTGGTAGGTACCAATGATTTGGTTTTTTTCTCTTTTTAGATTAATTTTTAGTTCCATTATATTTTCATTATTCCGATTTCTCAAATGATCTGCATCATACTTAATGTGTTTTTTAATATCATTTAAATCCTCAGAATATCGACTAGCATATCAAATAGACCTATCCAGGATTGAAAACTTTTCTTATACTCACTTATTTTTTTAAAATCATTTTAAGTGAGCACTTCGGTTTTTTATCTAATTATACCCCCGCTTCAAAGAAGAGGGGGGTATACTGTTTTACCCTTGTCCGTGCGTGCGTCCGTCCGTTACAAAATTTCCGTCGCAGTTTTCTCAGCAACTATAACATGCAGCAGCCTAATACTTTGCATATTGCTTCATCCCATAGTCTCATGTGGTGTAAAGCGATTTCATGCTCCTTGCTCATCTACTTCCTGTTTTGATTTTGTTAAATGAAAGTTACATTATGATAGTCATATTTCTCACAGCGGGGGTATCACTAGTGAGTATTAGCTCACAGATTTACTTGTTTTATCATATCGGGACACTTTATTAACGTCATTATACTAATGCTGAGTGTCTGTATAACAGTTTTTTTATCTAATGTGTCAAATTATCTTCACTTCTGTCAGTATTTCAAATATTTGCAAAGTGTAAAGACGATAATTAAACCAATAATGTTAAAAAGGCCGTTTTATGAAATAACTCATTTATTATAATAATTATAATAAAACATCATAGAAAATAGAGTGTTGAGTGTTAATTTTCTTACATTCTAGGCATTGGAAGATATTTATCTAGACGATAGAGAGTTATTGAAGGCCATTCTAGAATATATGGATAAATGTTTCACTATAATATTCATCTTAGAAATGTTAATTAAATGGTTGGCGTTTGGATTTAAGTTTTATTTTACTGATGCATGGTGTTGGCTGGATTTCGTCATCGTTGCGGTAAGCTAAAATATGGTATCATCAAAAGTGAAGTTGCAAGATTCAGTTGCGATACATTAATCTAATAAGTGTCACTATTATTTATAAAAATCATATGAAGCAGTAAATATCGCAAAATTCATTAAATAGGTTTTCATCTTATCTATCTTCTCTCTCTATAGATGTAGTTATTTTGATATAATTGTCGCCTTGCTACTCAAGGAAAATAAGCCTGACAGTATCCAAAGTTCTCTTGCTTTGATAAGACTGTACTCGGTTACTCATCAGTGCTATTTTTGAACATCTCTCTGAAATCAGTTTGTTCATTGACTTAAAAAAATAACAAAAGCATTATGGCATTGCAATATTTCTTATACCATAAAATCTGTTATAACCCGTCTTACAAATATTTGGAAATTTGTAATAATAACTTCCCAATGTCTAGAGTGTTTAAATTATCATTGTAGATATCCATCGTAATGGTTGTTGCTAAATGGTTTGATATGGGCGATGCTGAGGCTTTAAAAGCCATGAGGACACTAAGAGCTTTCAGACCTTTAAGAGCTATCTCCAGATGGGAGGGAATGAGAGTAAGCAAATGAATATGTATTAGAGATTAAATTATGCAATCTGTTTATTACAGTTAGTGCATGGATATAGTATTCTAAAGCTAGACACCGGTTCTAAATCTGTGTCGCGTCTTTCGTACCATTTCATGGAAACTTTTACAAAATAGTATCAATGTGATACGTTTTTCAATTTAAATATTGTTTTTCAGTTGGATTTGTTTATTTATTATTAAATTAAGCTAACGTTTTTGAGGATAGTAGAGATAAATGTTAATTATTTATTATTTCATGTGATTTTTAGATCAAAATGTTACAAAAGGAGACTCCTAGATATATCTAATCTCCACTGATTAATCAATTTTATATAAAGATTTCATTAATTTGACATATGTGTCAAATATACACAACCTTCATGATTTTTATAAACTGTGCTTTATTTTACAGGTTGTTGTCAACGCTCTAGTTAAAGCCGTACCATCAATTTTCAATGTACTTGTTGTCTGCTTGGTGTTTTGGCTCATCTTCGGTATTGTTGGTGTACAATTCTTTAATGGAAAATTCTTTAAATGTGTTGATAGTGAAGGTGAAAGATTGGATGTATCAATAGTGGCTAATAGAACTGAGTGTAATGACAAAAATTATACTTGGGAGAATTCGGATATTAATTTTGATAACGTAGCAAATGCATACTTGGCATTATTTCAAGTGGTAAGTCAGACGGCTAGTAGGTATTTTATTGTGTTTAGGAAAGAAATGATAGGTTTGGTCTAAATTGATGATTAAATTATTAATAAATTTATATGTAAAAGTGAAAATATTCAAAATATCGTGTTTATTTCTATCCAAAGTAGATTTACAATGTTATTGATTTTATTTTGTTAGCTAACACAGGTTTTAAAAATTTTGTCTTTATTATGGCAGACATGGTGTCATCGCTTAAGAATGATTATAATAAAAGTTTTTTGCCGGAACAAAACTATTCATTGATTAAGGCTTAATTTCAATTTTACTTTAAGTGAGATAATGCATTGAATTGGGACTCTTTAATCAAAGTGATACATGGGTTTAGCCAGGGGCTTGATTTCCACAATATTTAAGTCACAAATTTACATTTTAATGACATATTTCAATGTTGGTATGAACATGCTTTGTTTCATTCTACTTGTCAAGCGCACTGAGTTGCGCTTTAATAACAATATACATGTAATAATATGACCCAGTGTAAATTGCGTATTATGATAGAAAATATCCTTATTACGATAGTATTAACTTAATGCAAATCAAAATAACTTCATGATTTACAATAATGCAATTGAATGCTCTACACCAAAATTCATTTACGGTTTTATGGTCATCATTTCTACATTTGCAATTTTAGAAAAAAACCCATGCAGTTTGTTTTGTTTCGTTTGTAATTAAATACACATGCTGCAAATTTTGCATATTTTTTTCGACCATTCACGTTATGATGTTTTTTGTGTTCATATGTTTTGCCAAACCACACTATTTCATTTTGAGAATTTTTATAGTCAGCTCTTGTTAATGATATTTCACCATTTTGATTTGATGTGCCAACTTACTGATTTGTCGCTGAATTATGATATGTATTATATGATTTAGAATTGCACAATGTATATATTGCTATGACAACAAAACGCCATGCACCTGAAGTTGTGATAAAAGGGACGTTTCTATGGTTTTGATTTCGAAATCTAAGTTTAATTCAATATAATACTATCGACATTATTTGAATTTCTTTCAGTTTAAATGATTTTCTGTTACATACAATGTTTTATCTTTATTGTATTTCATGTCATTTTATGATCAATTTAAACACAAATTGATTGACATGTATATAATTATTCTGTCAAAATTACGGACATAATTATTTCCCCCCACACTATGTTAAGAAATCTTGTTAAATTTTCACTCAGTGTAATTGTCTTGTATTTTACTAATGGTTTCGATTAATCATTGAATGATCCCGACCTTTTCTTTGGAATGGAACATGGCAAGCCAAAACCTTGTATGCGGATCTTTTACTTTTTGCTGATATTCCTTTACTATTCTTGCTTTGTAATTTTATTTGTTCTATACTAATTATGTAGCCGTCTTTGCTTCAATTCTTTTTATAAATATATTAATTTATTTTGTATTAATTGCATGTATTCCTAAAACTTTAGAGCTTCTTACATGTTTTCGTTTATTTATATTTATCCATATATATGTGTAGACCTTTTCAATTTTGTATCTTTAATCATTGTAGGCAACTATTTTTTACTGAATACAAGACTCTCTTGACATACTCTACTCATTGAAAATAAATCTAAAATTAGAATGTACATGTATAATGCTGTGGTGAGCAAAATGAATGATAATAAGCACTGCCTATACATTTTGTCCATTTCATTTAATTCATCATATCTTACTTTTTCATTTACAAGTATTTAGACTGTCTCGATATTCAATATTTTGAGACAAAATATCTGTCATATCGCCTACTCTTTTAAAACAACCTTTATAATGACTTAGCTAATTTATTATATAGTTTTTTGTATGATTAGTATGTCGTCAAAATAGTCAACTTCTTACTATACCAACCATATAATTATAATCACCGTAAATGTATTTATATGATCCTGTATATCATTTGTATAATCCTGTATACTTCCCCCAATTTCCTATGGACCTTTCCATAACTTTACCTTAAAAAATATTTTAAAGAAGACTGTTGAATTTTGTTTCACAAACTTGGTGTGAACAAAACAACACATGGTTATGTTTGCGATCTAATGTATTATAATTCAAGTTGTTAGTCTTTCATGGGATGGTCAGTTCAGTTTGGTTTTATTAAATGCGATTTATTAGGCATATGTACTCTTACATCAAAGCAAAACTTTCTTGAACTCCACAGTAGATCTATACTTTTGTCCTTTTTCTCTGCTACAAGAGGTGTTCAAAAATGTTTGCTCGCTTATTTAATGGAATAAAGGCACAGTTAAAATAAGAACATTAGTTTGCGATTGGGTGACTAGACGCATCTTTTACAAATTTTGGAGCCAATTATAAATGCAGGAAATAAATTTGTAATGCCAAGATATATCAAAACTATTTTTGATTTCATCGCTAAAAAGACACTTTTGAAATGTATATATTCTTCATTAGAATTAAACTATTCATGTTTCTATAGCAATGGAAACTAGTGACGATAATGTGATGGATACATTATCTGGTTCAAATATCTGGTTAATATTTAATATTTAACCCGCAAGTGGTTGCACAAATGTAGTTATATTTTATTATACATGTTTTAAATTGTTAAAAATTGATTTTCCAAACCTTTGACAATAACAAACACATTTAGATTTTTCACATAAGCGTCATTCTACTGTGATATTTCAAATCAAGCATTTGTGGTCAAAGAAGAGCTGTCCTAGAGGTTTCATATGTATAGAAAGTTATGTAAAAAATAAACTTTAAACAAGGCATTGAAGCCATAAGATAAAGCGCTATCAAGTTTTGCATTTAGTACGTAATGTAATCTCCCAGATGTATGTTCCTAATGTTCAAAGTGACTATATTATATTGGTTAAAGTCGGGTTTAAGTTACAAAAGGCACAGCTGGTGAGTGCGTTATACATTATAAAGTCAGTAAGGGGAAAAGTGATGCCTAATGTATTGTAGTGTCATATTATGAAACAATGTACCCTGTTGGATGGTGTTGCATAGCCTACTGCAGTAAGGACAATTTTGAAAAAGTGTTGTTAAAAATATAAACAGAAAATATTACAACTAATAGAAGATAATAAAATCGAACATTTGATTGCTATTCAAGCTAACATTAGTTATCTATCAGTTCTAGTATCAAATGTCTGCCTTTGACTTTCTTTTAAATCGTTGATTAATGCACCAAATGTATTCTACATTACCTTGTAATTTACCTAGGTACCAGTGTTTAGCGTACATTGTGTCTACAGTCATAAAGTCTCATAATACATTATGATTATATGTGTCACAGCAAATGTATCTGATTAAGTTTTAATTAACACTTTTAAGAATCGTATAACACATCAACCGAGACATTTGTTGAGGTAGCATTATGGTGCAGGAATAAAAAAAACTTTCGTAGGAGCTTACATGCGTATCCAGGGTGAATTACACTGTACAATTTACTTTGTGACATGCAGCAGTTATACACGATGCATATCATTAGAGTTTAAGTAACAATTACTAATTAGCCAATTAAATGTGTAAACCAGTTTTTATTATCGTGCTTTTCTATTAGTACCTTTAGTAATCCAAATTGCAGATTGAAAAGGTCTTTGTTTAGAAATTGTGTTAATGTTTTGCATGAACGTTTATATGTTTTATTTTAGGTTTTAGCCTATTTTTTACCTAGCATCATGTGATCAGACATTTTATTGACATTTTGGCAAATAATACGAAATAGTCTCTTAAATGAAATGGAACTTGAAAACATATCAGGGACAGCAACCAAAAAACAGTCCTCCCAAACTGCTATAAAGTAAAGAGATATTTTTAAACTTTTTGTTATGAAAATATTATGCAAATATATAACAAAAACGATCATTTATATGGGTTTCGCATTTATCCTGCTGCTGGTTGTCTATCATCGTTGTGTTATAATGATATAAGCAGAATACATACCCTTGCATTAGTGAAAGTTATCTTTTTTAATTGCGAAACATATGTGTACGGTAAGAAATATGATTGTCATTTCGGCTCAGTTGTACATTTTTGTTTTGATGATGACAGTATTGACGAACAACAAAATGTTCTGCAATGTGTTTCTATATAGTTTATTTGAACCTTACAGTTGGTTGTGTCATTAAATGGTGCCACATTTATGTTGCTATACATTATGACCAATCTTTTCCTTTGGTGAACATGTTTTACCTTTTCTAAAATTATGTTTAAGCATTATCTTAAGCTATAATGGTTTCTGTACATAATGGTTCCTTTGAATCAGTATATGTTTGCCATTAGATCTGTTTATTTGCTAGTCACTTATTGTAACGTCCTTATCAATCATTCAAACCGAGTTCATCATTCTTTAATATTGGATTCTTGGATGTATTATGTTCGTCACCCACCTTACCGATTTGTTTTTATACCTGTCGTTGTCTTAGTGCTTATATGACTTAAGGTAATATGACTTCTGTAAGGTCAATGATAATTGCCTTTTGCACTAGCAATCGTGTGTTCTTACGTAATATCATGCGATGTTGGTTAATCCTATAATGTGGTTTAAAATCCCATTTCCAGTAATTTTGTCACTGTCCATTTCAATGCTGAAACTCCTTATGGTTTTTTTGTTGTTTGTTTGAGGTTTTCTTATTTCTTATAACAAAAGTATATAATATAAAATAAACATCTTTTTCTTTGCTAAGTTTTAAATGTTGATGTTCTCGGTATGTTTTCAGATTCCTTTTAATACCCCCAATATCCTATAAATTATTTTACATTCATTTTCATTGTTTTCACTTACTTCATTGTTAAAGTATCTAAAAGTTATCACATAGCATCGTGATCGAATTCATTTCCATCATTAACTACTCAATGTATGTGGTCATACTAAATGCATGAGGAACAAACATGTAAATGAAAAGTCATATCGATTTTTTTTCAGTAAGCGAACATTAAAAGAATGAATTCTTTTTCTACTAAACTTTTATTAGGTATGGACTTGCAGTGCCACCATTGATTGAAATCATTACAAAATCTAGGGTCAATGTCTTATTACCAAGTACTAAGACACATGCCTTACACCGGGTTAATAAAAGGGCGATTCAAGATATAATCAAATTGTACAATGCACATATCTAATTTTATTATGATATTTATAAATTAACCAGGGCTCGAATTTAAGCTCGCATACTCGCAAAATGCGAGTGGATTTTGAAAATTGCGAGTAACTTTTGTTTGATCTCGCAAATTTTTGCGAGTTAAAATTGCCGCAAAGGTTTTACTGTCTAAACTAGTAAGGCTCAAATCAGAATTGAAATGGCCAGATAGATCGATACTATCAATTAAACATTCACTGTTAAAGCATTTTGGGATATTTTTGTTCTATCTAGTTAAATGTAGCACTATGTTGTTTTTATATTGCATATATGAATACATGTAGTTACTATGTGTGCTATTTTTAAATTTATAGAAAAATGCAAGTGATTATTTTCATTTTGCGAGTTGAAATAACAGCAACTAGCAAAAATTTGCGAGTCCAATTTTTTATTAAATTCGAGCCCTAAATTAACATGAGTATCTTGCTCTTGATATTATATACAAGGTAAATCCTCTATCGCAATTGCGTACGAATGTAGCGTATAACTAACATTGAGTTTTGACTATGGAAGCAAGCATTAAGCAATCACAGAAATAAATTAATTTTAAATCATCCACATCTATGTGCGTTAAAAGCCGCTACTTACCTTTAACTCTCAAACGTCAAACAAATACGAATGAAAAAATGAAATACGCCTGAATTTATCATTGGTCAGTTTCTGCAGAGGCTCAGATTGCTAATGACGTTGACAATGACGCTTGTTAAGTACATTTTAAAATGCTAAATGTGGATAAAGATCTGCTGAGTATACTGGAATGAATAGCAGTATTGTGTGCTTCAGGAAACTGAATACAAACACGTTTTATCGTTACTTACATGGCTAATGACACTTTCTTGTAATGCTTGTTATGAAAGGATGCTTTGCCAAGAGATGAATCACAATGCTGCGTTATTTGGAATAGCGAAATGGTATCCTCGCAACAAACCCATTACCTGTCCTTACAATTACAGCATGCAATCATGACAACATTGATGACTTATAAAGCGTATATTTAATTGAATATGTGTTGACAATTCAGAAATTTTACGTAGTTTTCAGAAGAACGTTAAATTAATAATAACACTAAAACGTATGTTTTGTTGCGTTGGAAGATTTACTTAGTATATACATGTTTTTTATCTGCTTGGGCGTTTTGATATCTAAGTAATTAAGAATGCCTTTTACTTGAACATCATATAAGTTAATATAACTGCACTGCTTTCATATGACCGCATAACTCGTAAATTAATCTTTAGCAATACAAGTAAACGCTACTCAGTTATATGATCTTACAAATAGCCAATCTGATCCTGCAATTTAAATGTATTCTTGTACGAATAATGTATTAGGTCATGTTGTATATTAAATGCGTTATTAAAGGAAAATTTGTCTAAGTGATAAAAATATTGTTCCCTCTTTCATCCTACTTTGAGCCTGCCCTGTCTACAATAAATACATCAACAATAGCAACTTTATTTAGAGAGAAATATGATGTTTGGTTTTATAAAACCATGTTGATATTGGTTGGTTTCGTGTGTCAAGTTTAAACAATTCTAATATTCTTAGGATAAGAGTATATTTTGGACTTTTAATTCTAATGTAGATGAAAATCGTCTGCTGAATGTCCCTTGAGCGTTTAGTAATGAATTTATATGTCCTATCTATATGTAGTTTAAATTAAGTATCACAACTAATATTTTTATCATTTGTACTTCTTTTAAACTTCTAACAATCTTTAGACAAGTGATTTAATCTATTAATCATTATTAATTTTGTAACAAATAGATCATAGCCGCAGTATTTCTTTTAAAAATACACTAGAATATTTATAAGAGAAAACATTTACCAATAAATGTATGACCGGGTTTGAACCAAATGCTGGCTTCAGTCACTAAATGCTCCATGACCAAAAATACGAATTAATGTTTTGCCTACTACATGTACGAGTATTAAACTTTGATTTAGCACTTAAGTAGTTTGATTGGACATATATATAGTTTACAGTGGGTTTGCTTATTAAATTCATGTCAAGGAAAAGACTCAGAATCTTTAGGCGCCATGTTTTATATACTTGTTTGAATTCCTTAAAAGCAAGAGATAATATACAATATGAATTTTTATGTTTTAGATGTTTTCTTTTTAATTGTCTTTTATTATCTATTTTATATATATTCAATATTATAGATTTTAAAATGATATGAATGTAGCTGTGATCTATATAGTACTTGTGTCTCGTAGATATTGTTGACTATGTAGCTACTTGTGAACTCTTTTCTTGTTGCTTGCTCTACAACCTTGCTACCTGTGCTTTACTTTCAGGCCACATACAAGGGTTGGATTGACATCATTCGGGACTCTGTCGACAGTCCTAGTGAAGTATGTATGTATACAATCGTAGAAATAATTAAAATATGTTGTGCAGAACATAAATCACCCAATTTCCTTTCATTATACATACCGGCTTTTAAAATTGTCGAACATAACCAAAGCTGATCAAATTGCTACGCTTTCTTATAGTTTGACAATTTTTAGTCGCTATGTTGATGAAAAAGCATCTATCAGGGAAAGGATGAATTTTACTAAGGAACGAACTATTAACATATACCGATGCATAAAATGTATTTCAGGCTACATACAAAGGCTGGGTCGATATTATTAGAGATGCCGTTGATAGTCCCCTAAAGGTAAGGCGTCTGGTGCGAGACTCGTAAGACTCATATTCTTGGAACGTATATTAATATTGTAAATTTTTGTTTGTATCTTTCTAAATCTCTATATCGCTGAATATTGTGACTTCAAATACAATATTAATCTTAAACTAATTCATAGATACATGCTTAGCTATCTCAATTATATCATATATAAATCATGCCTAAAATTAACAAGTCACATGGGCATAATTTTATTCATGATTTTATGCAGTCTTTAATATTGCATCTGACCTGAGAAAACATGTGAAAAAGCCTCGAGTTAGTTTTTTTAGAAAATTGCCACAATACAATCGGTTTTGTCTATGAATCTTCTATTAGTAGACGGGTATCTCATTTGGAAATTGTGTCATGTATTTGAAGGGACTTATAAAGTATTTTGACTTTGATACTGAATGCATTAACAAGTAGATACTTACATAAATATAATTGTATATAGATACTAAATAATCAAAATTCTTTATAAGTGCCTTTATGCCGATGCAAAACTATGAGTGTTTATTGACTGTTTTCTGTTTCAGATGGTCTAGTTAAAATAACATTGTTCAGATTCATCATCTGTTTTCATATATTCATGACTGAAACATTCATTTATTCGGAAAGATTTAGATCAAATTTGAGCTTGTACTAACCAAAATTGTTTGTTGATTTTAGTTTTAAGAATAAGGTTTTCAAACAAAGGTTTGAAACTGTTATATGTAAATAATTCTTTGTACATTAATAAAGACAATGTTTGGCTGAAATCCATTCAGTCTCATTTAGGAAATACTAATGTTCAACATACAGTTGTACATAAAACCAAAGCACAATCTGAACGTTGTTATTTAAAAACAATATCATTCTATATTACATTACGGTTAGTGATAAATTCAAATCAACGTTTTAAGTAATCGTAAATAAAATAGCAAATTTGCATTTAGAAAGATATTATTTGAAGAATTAAGCTTCATTAGATAGAATTTATTTTAAAATTTTATATTTTGTAAATCATTAAAGTATTGTTATTTGTCAGTATGTCAATATTTCCTTCAATTTTATTTGATTAAAATATTCACACTATTAGCAAAAATATAAATTCGTCAGACTAAATATTTTCTTCGCATTGCTTATGTTTTTATTTGAAAGTACTATGTCTAATCAGTATGTTGTTTCATTTTTTGCAGAAAGATCTCCAACCAGCCAATGAGATCAACCGAATGATGTACCTTTATTTTGTACTGTTTATTATATTCGGATCTTTCTTCACTCTTAACTTATTTATTGGTGTCATCATTGATAACTTTAATAAACAAAAGAAAAAGGTAGGTCTACAATTTAATCACATTGCTATTTTGAAGTAAATGTTCGAATTTAAATTTGTGTTTTCAGAACAGATGGCTACGAAATAGGAGTTTATTGTCTGGTTTGTCTGGTAATACAGGTAACGTTTTCAAAAAAATAAGATATCATTGTTGAAATAAAATTATATCATACGTTTATATTTTTTGTTAAATGAAATCAAGTTTCGAAAAACAGATGTTTCGTGCTTTAATACAATCTAGTTTTGTATACTCTAAAAGTTACCACTTCGTAAGAATTGGAACTAGTGCATTTTGTATGGATTACGAAAATAGATCCAAAAGTTGGTTGGATGCGTTAAGAGGAGGAATCACTTACTGTAATACTACGCTTACAAGCTTTACAATGCTAGATTGACGCAAATTGAAATATTCTTATTAATTATAAACATTATTTATAAAATTAATTTAAATTATAAATAGGGATTCTCATTTAACTTCAAAGTCAACATTCAATATCATTATCAACTAAAAGGCGAAGAATTAATTTTTATTATTTATATTTAATTTTTTATCAAATCAAAAGCCATGTTTTATTGAGTTATTTAAGTTAAATGAGATTCCTGTACAAGCATTTTTACTCACATGTATGTTAAGATTAACAATTGGAATTATTAGACACACAATTAGTCGCGTTAATGCATTCAAAAGGTTTTTGTTTAAACATGTTGTATTTTTTAAACACTATGTTTAATGCCACAAACCTTTTGAATAGAACTGAATAAAATCAAATTCTTAGAAAATTATAATCTATATTTTATGTTTGCATCAGGCAGGTGGTTCGTTGGAAATGTTCATGACTGAGGACCAGAAAAAATACTACAAAGCCATGAAGAGAATGCAGTCAAAAAGTCCAATCAAAGCCATCCCCCGTCCAAATGTCAGTTTAGGCAGCAGCTTTTTGTCTGTTATGTCTACTAAATTCCTGACGTGTTTGTTGTCGATGGCGCTTTTCAAATGATTGTTGTAATATATGCTATCATCTTCATTTCTGTTCCCATACTTTTTAAACGACTCATTTTTTTTGTCTTATGTTGCTCTTGCTGTCAATATTTGATACGATTACATCCATAATTGGTTATTGGCAAGTGATTATACATTGGTGTGACGAACACAAAACTGCTTTTTTAATAATTTACAAATTGTATACATTTTTTACAATGCTGAGAACATATTTGTATTATAAGCGTCTTTACATTTTAAATTGTAGCAAAAATCAAACAACTTCGCAGTTAAATACACATTAAATCATAATTAAATTTGCCTTTTTATTAAAGTCTCTTTTTTAAAAATTGAACTATACAACATTATCATTCTTATTTATTAAAGAAGGTTTTGACAGCTTGTACCTTTTCATTGTGTGATGTGGGTTTGATCGTGTGTCAGTTAGTAGAAAGGTACAAGTTTGAAAATTGTGGGAACAGATATGATTTAAACCGTCGCCGTATGCCTTTCATGTTCATTCAATCAATTTTTGAAATGTCCCTTGCTTTGAGATGTGACAAAAAAGTGTTGACAAACCTGTAAATGTTTCAATGTGGCATTTTATCATTTGACGTTTGATCAATTATACTTTAATTGTTAGAAGTTTTAGTTTCTAATTGATATTATGTCACAGTATCTTTGCAAAGGACTAATCAAAATTCTGTTCATTCATCTAAATATTTTGCCAGGCTTTTTGGCTTACCCCTGTGTACAAATGTCGAAAGCCTCGTAAAAATGAAACCTGTCTCCATGTAAAGCTCATTTCTTCATATTTGGAAACAAACTTTATCTGTACTATATACCCATCTATTCGTATGCATCATACATGAGCGGATCTAGTTGGTGTTTAAAATGATTGCAAATTTGAAAAATAGGATAAGAAGATATATTATTATAAGATTCTATAGTTTGGGGTATTTTTTCTCTTAATACGAAATTTGTAAAATCTTGGATCCGCTCATATACATGTATAAAACGCATGTATGTATGTACATGGAGTATCTTATAACTTCCAAAAGTGTTCTTTGGTGATTGGTTTATATACAAATATATGTATGAAGTACTGAGCTCACTTGGATTGTATTAACTTCTGTTTTTCCAACTTGAATAATGTTTAGCTAAGTATATTCAAAATCTAATCTGAAGATCCCATTCATACAAAAGTATATATTCATATCGAATTCATATTTATTATAAATTGGTAGGGTACTACTTTAAAATGCTATTCGCCAATATAGAAAATATGAAAATGCTAACTTTATGAAAAGTAAAATCTTGATATTAAACTAATGTACCGGTATTTATATGGTTAAGCAGTAATTATGGCTGGCTTTATAGTCACCTTACTTGACAAACTATAATACTATTTTGTAATTGGGGGTACCGTTTGATAATTTAAATGACAGTATAAGATTGACTAGAATAACTGCATAGGCTAACTTGAAACTAAGTCTGTTTTGGCGAGAAATACCTCTAGATACTTTCTTATATTTTCAACTGTTAATGTTAATGTTAATAATGAATGGGGACTATATATTTCTAAAATGTAACTACATAGTATCATTTTCTTTAAATAACTCGCTATACTTGCAATACTAAAAGATAAATGTAGTTTATTCTAATATAAGGAGACTTAGATCTAACTTTTTTACATTGAAAATGAATGTTGGAAAGGCAGAATTGAGTGCTCTTTTAATTTCATGTGTTGTCAATGTGTTCATTTGTCCAACTTTGGTGTTGGCTTTGTGTTACCATCTACATTTTACAGCAATTTTAGGTTACCACGGAGATACTGCAAGAACTAATATCACGGCTAGAAACAAACTACTAAAGAACTATTTTCAGGTTTAATCATAGTATGAAATGAGGAATACACGTTTTATAAATTACTTCTTCAGGCCGGTTCTCTAGAAATGTTTATGACCGAAGACCAGAAAAAGTACTACAATGCTATGAAGCGGATGCAGTCTAAAAGTCCTCAGAAATCAATCCCTAGACCGACAGTTAGTGGGCCCAATGGATCAAGTTCTCCCTTTCCACCTTTTAATTTCGTCTTGCATATGCACAAATATTAATTTCTTTAGTCTTTTCTTTAATTTCTGGTACAAATGTATTACATTATTTACTCTTTAGTCGATGTAAAACCGTAGACGTACAAAGTACTACAGTATTCACTTATTAAGTGTTATTTAGAACTTAGAATGTAAAATATGTCATATATGCAAGACGACCCATAGTTGCCAGTCCTTGTTTTGCTACCCTAGTGACATTCAACGTTGAGTATAAGACGTGGAACGGCAATTAATATACACCTGTTCTTGAAAATGAAAACTAATTTTGGTTTCGAATAGTTATTTTTCTCATAGGCAGATTTAAGCGACAATAATATCTGATTAAGCAGAATGAAAATTTATATTATACATTCTTTATGTCCGTGTGACTAATATGCTCTTTGAATTTGCATTTTGTGTGTATTAGATTTTCATAATAAGCATTATGTTCCTGCATTTGCAGAGATAACACTATGCTGTAACTATAAATTGTTTAACGTGTTCAAGTTTGCTTTATTCCTTTATGTACATGTTAAAACCACTTCAAAGGTTTATCATGTATATATTAATTGATTTTAGTGTTGGACGGTGCCGCTGCCGTTAAGAAAGATTGTTCGGATTTAAAACATTATTATCAAGGACAGGTGTTATATCCTTTTAAACATTTTATCACCTTGATTTCTTTTTTCTACTTTGCACCAGTCTGTGTGTGGGCCTTTACCCGACAGACGTTTTAAAACTTTTCCTTATCACCAACACAGTATATATACTATATAGAGCACCTTTTTATATTAAAACATGGTAGAATTGTGTTAAGTAATTTCCTTTTTAGCGCTTTATTATCCTGAGTTAGATATACAATATATTCAAATAGTTTCGCTGTTTCATACATTGCTATTTACTTGTAAATTTTTACTTCAAGACCCTTCAAGTACCTCACAAATTATTGAATTTAGTTTTACTGTTAAAATTCAACTACACATATTTTAATGAAGATACAAATGATTCTTTCCTAATTCTATTATACAAAATATAAATATTGAATTGAATACCTTCTCTAACTTAGTTTTATTATTTTTAGAACTAGTGGTAGAGTGTATCATAAATTTCTAGGAAATGCTCCCTTTTTATTAACAGTAACTTAAGTACTGGTAAATGAGCCTATCCTGATGCCATATTTCCTAATCTTTCAACTTCTATGCCTAATGGTACCTTTTACAATGTTTTAATTCATTTACCTTGCCTTGTCTGATAGACTATTTTACATCGATTGATAAAACTTGGTGTTTTTAATTCACCGAAATGTATCTATATTTTTACCATTTCACAACAGTATGTCATCATTAATTCAACACAAATTATAGTCTAGATTAATAATTTTATCCAATAATGCATGTTTGCATGTTAGTGTCAATTCATTTAGTGGGTTATTTCAGTTTTTTCTTCATCCAATGATTGAAGATCGTTAGATCGTCTTTCTTAATAGCCTTAGATAGTTTTATTTCAAATATCTTTCAAATTATTCTTTGATAAATCAATTCATAATTTTCACTTTATATTACTTAAGTTAATTGTTTTGTACTAATTACGTATGAATAAAAATGATTGCATTAAAAGCATATTTTATTTAGCTTAGTAAATTTACTGATTTACATTATTGAATAAACTAGTTTGCATTTATGATAAAAATAACATAAAACATTTATAACTACATTTTCTTCTGTAATTACATTATGTAAATTTACCTAATTCAAATTTATTGATTAAGTAATACTCTGCTAACTTTGTAATGTGACTTTGTATTTAGTTTATTTAATTCATAAATATTTATACAACTATTGTTTTATTCACAGTGGTTTCCTGCTGGATTTCTGTTTGATTTAACGACAAGTCAGAAGTTCGACATAGTCATCATGGTTGTTATTATGCTTAACATGATCACCATGACGATGGAGCACTACGACCAGACAGACACATTTACCGATACTCTCTACTGGGTCAACTTCTCTTTTATCGTCATCTTCACCGGGGAGTGTCTCATGAAGCTTACCGCCCTTCGGCAATATTACTTCAAAATTCCATGGAACGTCTTTGATTTTGTAGTTGTTGTTTTGTCTTTATTAGGTAAGCTTTATGTCATTGATCATTTCGGGTACTGGTTGTCATAGTAACTCTGTGTACACTCGATTTCTAGTCAAAAGTTTTATATGAAAATCTGGTATAGTTAATCACTAAGAATGTATTCTGGTAGTCATCTGGTAGAACTAGTGATAAAATTATAATAATTTTTGTTGACTGGAAATAATGGTAGATGATTGCGTAGCACTAGAAATGCATTTCTTATTAGCAGTGTTATAGTTATATTTATAATCTACATACATAAACCCTGTGATAGAAAGCATTTCAACGCAGAATATTTATAACTGTAATAAGACTTATAATTACTTGTATGTATGCTTTGAATGTAAGCTTAAGACTTGAGAAAAAATTCCTTATTCATATAATAGTATTTTGTCACCAAAAATGATCACTAAATATATATTTACAATACATTTATATACAAATACTATTAGGTAATTGTTTCTACTTAGCGGCAATCTAACAAAAGAAGAGTTTATTTTCCCACAACTGGGATGGCAGAGTTTTTCCGGAAGTTATGTACATGTAATATCATCGATATAAAGACACATTTTCATATAATAAAATGTCATAAAACGATGAAAATTACTGAAACTTTTCATACAAATTAAATACTTCTAATCTATGCAACAACTTCATGGACTTAAATGTTACCCCTTTAAAAGGGTGTGTCCAAATTTAAGTACAAAAACATGCCGTGTTTACATAATTAACTTACACATTTGTATTAAAATTTTGTTGGATAAAATTTGCTACATAGATAAGGTTTCTGTAATTGGTTATTCTGACAAGAATCATTTAGATGCATGTGATAGTATAATAGTTCAAAGTGCACACTTTTATATTTATAATTTAATGTAAGTACTAGACTCTATGTAAGAATTGTGTATTTCAGGCGAGTTAGCAAGTAAGTTAATGATTGATTTGTGATGAAACCCATTTGATATACATATACATTGAGTGATAAACTCTCAGCAAATGATAACATTTGCTCAGAGTTTGTAATGATCGAACTTTGTCCGACTTCAGACTCTATTACATTTTGTATTTGTAGCCATCTAGTTTTTTGTTTGAATTGATGATGAAATGTTTCCTTGTTAAACCTTAACAAGGGTTTTCGCCTATTAGACAAGCCCACATCGAGATGTTAAGCATAGAGACACGGATCATTTTGAGCGAAACTGAATGAAATGAAATAATAATAAAATGTGTTGTTGCTGCATATTGTTCATGAGAGTTGATTGTTAGAACACTATCGGTTTGTTCTTCAAGTATCAGTGTTGACAAAATTGCATTCCGGAAATATCTTCTAACGATTTTAATATTTACATATGTTTTGGCCAAGTGAGCGATATAGGATATAATGGTCCTAATGTCTTTGAATTATATCAAATATTGTTAGCATCGTTTTATTTTCCCATAGAGTAATATAAATATCATAATAAATATAATATTGATCAAGAATTGTATCAATAATGCATTTTAATAATGTTTACATAATTGCTACTTTAATAATGCAAAAACAAGCTCTTTCTATTATTTTCCGAAATGTTTCACTGTAACTGTTTCTCATGAACATTTTTGTATTACATTATATACTAATTATGACTTTTGAAATGACGATAAGGATGTGTATATGTTAAAGAAAACACACCATATCAAGGGTGGTAAACTTAATTCCTATGATATTTATTCTTACGTATTAAGGTCTCTTGAAGATGATGATAAATGGTTATCATAATTTCAAATATATGTAATGACACTGGCGTAAGTTGTGGTTTCGTGGACATAATTGCATTAATTGCTCATATGAGAATATATACATGCATCCTGTCACTTTTACCACTATATGCTTCAAATCTGGAATTGGTTAGCTAGTGTAGGTTTTTTAATATGAAATGTGTAAATATTAATGGAAATTGTATTAAATTCTGTTATAAGAAATAGATTTGACTTGAGGCTTATGTATTTCAGGCGAATCAGCAAGTAAGTCAATGAATGAGTTGTAATGAACCCTTTTTAAATAACATAACGTATTGATCTCACATGACTGTGTCAGAGCCTTAATCAGAGGGCAAATGTAAATCGGGCATTTCAACAAAGATACACCTGGTCTCATTTACCCAAACTAACTTCACCCAATCCTATATTACTTCTCATCTTTAGTCCAGATTTTCCGCATGCATAATAGTTACTGCAGTGCAGCCTGCAATGTAATGCGATTGAATAGTTTAAGAAACACCCAGGCTCTCGTAAAATTCATATCCATTTACTTTATTTAAAACTAAACAGATTTTGTCTTGGTTTGTTTTTGGTTTCTGAGTTTTGCAGTTATATTTCAATGTTTGCTGTGCTCCATGAGTACCCCATGCATATGTGTTGCCCATGTATCAGTTATGTATAACATTCGTGGTTTTGAAGATGTAATGAACCGAAGTTTTTTGTGTGCATTTTAAAAGTAATAATATGTTTTGTTAGAAATTGGAAAAATGGCGTCAGTTTTTGAACGTTAGTTTCATAATCTTTCGTTTTCATTGATTGTGTTATATGTTTGTTGGTATGGTTGAAGTGTGCATGCTATATCCGATTACCATCGAAGTTTGATTTAATCAGAATATCTAGACCGCATTGTATATCAACAAAAACTTTCTATTACATTGATTGCTAGTATAGAATATCAGCTCAATTCTCCTTCTTATTAATACTTCCCAGCTACTTAGTAATATGATATAAAGAATATGATAGCAATGATACATTATTACATTAATCACCATTACATAATTTGTATGTAAAACAATTGTTGTAATTTTTAGCCAATGGGGATATATAAACATGCTTTCTAGGTTACTTGAAACTGTCATTGAAAAGCATTGGTTGGCAATATCCAGATTACTAATGTATTCGGATAATCTATAATATCAATATAGTGTAAGCTGATTATTTAAACATTCATTTTTTGTTTGTTTTCAGGTCTTGCGCTTGGAGGCTATTTAGAACAATATTTGGTGTCGCCTACATTGTTGAGAGTAGTGCGCGTCTTCCGCGTAGGTCGAGTACTTCGTTTGGTAAAATCAGCGAAAGGAATTCGAACTTTGCTCTTTTCTCTTGCTGTTTCACTGCCGGCGCTATTTAACATTGGTTTGCTGTTGTTCCTTGTGCTTTTTATATATGCAGTGTTTGGTATGAACTTTTTTAAGAACGTCAAAACTCCAGTGGGAGGACTGGATGACGTCTTTAACTTTCAAACATTCTTTAAAAGCATCATTACGCTCTTTCAAATGACTACATCTGCAGGGTGGGACGGAGTACTTATTGGCTTAATGAATACCAGAGATTGTATCCCAGGTGAAAATTGTGGAAGTTACCCATTGGCGGTGGTCTATCTAGTTACCTTTTTAGTCATGACCTTTCTTGTAGTGGTGAACATGTACATAGCTGTAATCTTAGAGAATTTCAGTCAGGCTACTGAAGATGTTCAGCAAGGACTAACACCTGATGACTTTGACATGTATTATGAAAAATGGGAAAAGTTTGACCCTGATGCAACTCAATACATTTCTTTGGAACAATTATCAGACTTCGTCGATTATTTGGAAGAGCCGCTGCAGCTTCCAAAACCAAATTACTTTATTTTGGTGAAACTTGATATTCCAATTTATGAAGGCGATTTGTGTAATTGTCGAGATATCTTAGATGCATTGACAAAAAATTTCCTGGGAACTTCAGATACGGGTGATATTCCGGCTGAAGAAACAGCCCATGAAAAAAATAAGATCGTATACGAGGTTATCAGTAGTACATTATTACGTCAAAAGGAGCATTATGCTGCTAGAATTATTCAAAAAGCATATAGAAACTATCGCTCATCGCATGGAGGATTTGACGGTTCGACCAAAGATCCTCCACCGTATGATGTTGCTATTGAATTAGCAGCAGACCAAACTGCCGAAAATACAGCAGACAATACTGTACAAGATGGAGAAGTTGATGATTCTGGAGATATAGAATTACAAGATATTACATCTGTTAATGAGTGTGAAGATACAACTGATGGTCAGGATAAAGATAAGGATAACGATAAGGACGACAATGAGAATTTTGGTAATAGAGATGCTGATCATTCTGTAGTTGAGGTTGATTTAAAACCTGATAGTGACGTTGTGGCATGACACGCGTAACTTAATAGTATGTTTATTACTGATATAAAATTTGTGAAGAGTATCGTAGAATAGTGAAAACTTGTGATATTAAATTTTGATATGCTGATCTGAGAGAGTTTAATGACAGGGTGTTCTGTTCACAACGACAAATTGATGTTAATTCATTGAACATAAATTGAAAATTCGTGATGTCCCCCGAAAGTGATGTTGCAGAGAGACTGACACTTATGGTGTAGACGGGTGTTTGTATTGTTGCTTTTAAACGACAACTTTCATAACGGAGCGAAGTCATTAGGGAGAAAATAATTGAAGACTATGTGGAAGGAGGGAAGTTGTTTGGTTTTAGAGCCCATGTCTTGGCGAATATATTTATTAAAGTCGGCGAAGTGTAGTATTTCACTCTGCTTGTACATGTTTGTCTACAATTATGGTTGTTGTTTATTAACTATTCATACAAAACGGCGTTTTTTTCTCATATAAGACGTTGTCACATCTTCAGTACTAGGACAAACATGTCCAGTTTTAATGCAATATGTGTGGACTATTTTTGATAGGAAAATTACAACATTTGATTATTTGTAAAAGTGGATGAATGGTAGGACGTTTACCTCTCTTTTATCCATTTTACTCGCTAATCGTAAACTTTGCACGGCAATAATATTACAATTTTTTTAATCATTAAATATATGAATTTTGATGATACCAGTTATACTATGAATGAGTACATAGCCTTGCTCCTGTACATTTGCTTCTTCTATGCACAATGTGTTTTCTGTAAAAATGCACACTTGAAGTAAAAAGAGAAGGTGTGCACGTGGAAACTATGACAGTTTACATTTTTCATTAATAAATGTATTATTGTGGGCTTTACGTGCTCATGTTGTGGAAAAACGTGAGGTTGGAATTTTTTATTAAGTACATGTATCTGGATCTTCATGTATAATGTATGTGGCTTACATTTTTTCTCAGTATATTTTAAATTGTTAAAATTACTCTTCGATTTACATAATCATAAAGGCTTTGATGTTCTTCATCGAATGAATGGTATTCATGCACATGTTGATCTTAATATAATCGAAACTCATTTTTGTGTTTGAATGGGTCATCTTCATGCTTTTATCATTTTAATGAATGTTGGAATGTAATGTATTTGTATGTATGTATGTATGTACATGTATAATCTTTTTTGTTTTAAAAATAGATCTACTTGTATTCGTCGATTTTGAACATGTTGATTAACCATGATTAATAGTGCTTTATATGCATTTGGCGTGATGCATCTTTTTCGTTGTAGATGGTTGGATATTGGTTTTGAAAGTATGTAAAGAATTAAGGACATTCTTGAATAATTGTTTGTATGGAGTAAATCGATTTATAATTTGTCCAGTCTAAAAAAATATGAATAAAAAATGGCAGGGACTTTAATATATTTTTTGATATACAATGTATATGGTTTCATGTTTTTTGGGGGTCACTCGATCATTTTCATGTTTAATTAAACATTTTTAAGAGGGTTTCAAGCAGGCAGGGCTAGTCCTTGATGTCTCAATATAAAACTATTAATCAAGGACATGTAGTAGTTTTTATGTGGAGTACGAGTCGATGATAGCTACATAAACAAAGCAGAAAAATATGTTTACAACAGAACCATAGGGAGCTATAACAAAGTGGGGACTGGATATTTTGAAGAACAGAATTGTCCAGTCAAAACTAGAACTTTCTAAAGTAGGTGTCGCCTAACGGTTAGGCTTTCAAACAGCCACTACTGTACCCAGTTGTTATGGGCCAGTAATTTTTTATGAACCAAATCTTATTCTTTGTACCTACTAAATATACTATTTTTGTCGAAATACTACCAACAAACAATTTTTCAAGAATGGCCTAGGTTTGGTTATAGTAAAGTTGAATAGGATATTTTTCAAATGTGCTATCATCAAGAATGTTGATTGTTAATGAAAAAGAGGCTATTCGATATTTGGAAAATAATTGTTTTTATTGGTGTTTTAATTATTTATATAAATTCTTTATGTATAAACGATATAATAGACAATTGTTTGTAAATTTTATTAGAATTTATTAATATATGTTTTTACGTTAAGTTTACTTGTTACATTGTTGAGTTGTTTTTTTTATTTAGTTGAGTTGGTATAATTTGTATAAATGTCCTGCTTATCTCAGTGTATTTTAGAAAACAACTATTCATTTTGCTCAATAGTTTAGAAAAAAGGCCAGATATATATTCCTCTTTGTTTAGAATTGTTCAATATTGAAACCAGTATGTCACTTGGGATAAATGAGTACGCAAGGTTTGAATGATAAGCATCTTTGATCAAGTTATAAATTTAAGCTTTGAGCTTTTAAAGTGTAATGCAAAGTAAATGGCACTGTGTGATACCTGCCTCTCATTCGGCATACATATACATGTATATATATATATCAGTAAATTTTACATTTTTTATGAAATTTTCATTTTTATTTATTGCAGTTGAAAGTGAATGAATTTAATAATACATAATGCACTTGTGTGAGTCAGTTAGTTAGTACAAATTTAAATAATATAAATGGTGTTTGAAGAAAACCATTATATTTCTACATGGTGAAAAAAACATTCCGGCCAAGTTTGCTCCGGATGAAATTTATACTGCTAGCTACAATTTTAAGTTTGATGAAAAACAAATCTTTGTTGTTTTAAATCTAATATTTAACTGTATGCTATTTTTTTCATTAATTATATATATAAATATATGTATTATTGAATGAATATATATATATATACGAAATATATATTAACAGGTTTAATTTCATTATTTCTCATCGTTTATGTTTTTTAACTTTCAAAGGACTGAGAGTTTATGTTGTGCCATAGTTATGTTAATCATTCTATAATCATGTGTGTATTGTTATGTTTCATTCTGCAATTTTTCAAATTATGCTCAAATTTTATTAATTCAATCATTTTATTCCATTTTCGATAACTTGTGATATTGGTGTATTTCTTACTTTTCTGTATTGCATGCCTGTTGTTCCATATTTAATTAGAATATAGGGGAAATTAGGGTTCATAATAACTCAAGTATGGTACAAAAATTCCGAATAAATTAATTTAAAATTCAGTGAGCTAATAACTAACAATTTTTAAAACTAGAGAGAAATTAAGTACAAAAATTCTCTTCATAATTCAAAATTTTGCGAAATAATAATTACTAGCAAAATACTTTAAAATAAAAAAGCATTTATAATTTTCATTCAGAAATAAAACTGATCAAAGATCTGTCCTCTGCATTTAATTGGCTAAAATGAAAAAAAATATTGAGTAGCATCACATTTAATTTTTAAAAAAAGATGGTTACTTGTTTGGTTAAATTTTTCTTTGGACAAGAACCATACCTCTGTTAGAACCAACATGGAGAGTAGTCTAAACTTTCTGTATTGGGTAATATTTGTATGTCCTTTTTTGTGTATATATTTAATACATGTAAATCAGCAGCGACACTACATACTGATGAGTGGTTACCTTAGTTACGGCATTTCTAATGCTAAAAATAATGGCATTGATACGAGTAGTAATTTTTTATTTTGTTAAATTTGGAGATGTTTCAAAAATCAGTTTTGAATTTTAATGGCAGCATATTTATTCAATTGATTCTGACTTGAAATTTTAATTTGTGTTGTATTTAAAACAAAATTTGTTGAACTTTAAAAGAATGTTAATTTTTTACTAGAATTTTAATTTAATATGCGTACATGTATATAAAAATCGTTATTTAGTGTCGCTGTGAGAGATGTTTCCTTATCGTTTCTATCTCTTTACATATCTTATTGTTATAAATCATTGACTACAGTATTGTTTTATTTCATCAGTTATAATATTCTCATAACCTCATCAGACTATTTTGTTCACTCTTTTCATTATTTTATTATGTATAACAAAAAACAACCAATGGGTAGCTTTACGTCCTTTGTATTTTATTTTCATTTTTTCATTGCTTAATATTTTTAGATATTCAGATAAAATTGCGAATAATCGGACAATGTATTTAGAAAACTATAATTTACTTTGTAATATTTTTATTTTTATTTTTTTTTGCAGCATTTTAAACAGAAAATGTAAAAAAATTGAAAAAGTGCCCATACTAATAATAAGTCGCAAAACTTTTTTTCATACATTTTTTGGAAAATTGTTGTTTTTAAACAAAATTCAGATTTAGTTATTCAATTAAAATAGATATAAAAATATTTTTTCCCACCAATGAAAACATGCAGGTATAGTTCTTATTATTATGTACATATATTTTTCATTGATATCTTGAATTTTTAATCTAGATTTATGTTGAAGGGCTTTCAGTACCCTTGATTCAGGAAATCTTATTTTCTTATTTTAAATTGATGCATTTTAGATACTATGATTTTTTCATGTGTACAAGGTTTTTTCTCTTAAACCAATCATATTGTAATTTGAAAAAGAGAAACAATATTTGATGTATTATTATATTATTTCCTTGTTTCAACTCATGTAAACTCATATGCTTTACAATTTAAATACTTAATGGTAATTATCACCCACGGACATATATATAAATATATATTGAATTATTATATAAACAATCCATACATTAGTACAGTACGCCATCTGTCAATTTACTTTTCACTGTCAAGTGTAGATTGGAGTTAATATCGGCTTGTTAAGATTAATTTATGAATCAAATATCTACTCCAAAGGGAGCTAACTCAGTATTTTTAATGTACTCATTTTTGAATTAATGCTGTTTTACATTACCTCCCTTTGATCAAATGGGCCAACTGAGATCATGCAACAGAGGTGGTTAGCCTGTTGAACAATAGATATGAATCACAGGCCCTGTTGGCAATATACCAAGCCTTTCATTAAAGTTTAACAGCATGTGTAATTTTTCTCAGTTTAAAGTGATTACCTCTTGACATAAGGTTTGCGAGTACTGGATAAATTGTCCAGGAAAACTGTAAATAGCCTTAATGAAATAAAAGAGTTAATGAACAGTGAAAAACATCCATCAGAAATAAACAGACTCTTGTATTGAATTTTTTATTTCCAATGTTTTGTAAGATTAGCAAACTGAACTGTACTAATTGTTTAAAGTCACACAGGTGTCCAAATACCTTGCTTCCAAAAGTGAACAAGTTCATGACAGGTGGCGTACCATTCTGTTAACATTTATTTTGTTTATCGAAAAACTTGCACATGATCTTTACAAAATTTGTATTAAAATTTCACTCTATTTAAATATCAACTTTATCATACAGTAAACATAAGCAGGTAATTGCTGATGTGTAAACACCAAGCCAGTTTGGTTGATGTTTCTTTTTTAATTGAAAGAGCACTCATATTTGAGCGGTGGATCGCTCACCACTGCCTTGCCTAATTAGTACGAAATTTTATAATATTTTTCATGTTAATTACTATTATGTGTTTTTTGCTTTAATAAGACCCAATAATGGCCAGTAGACTGAGCCAAGAGTATGGCGCATTAAAATTGTACACACTATTTGCCACAATGCTTTAGTATTCGCTAAATTTCGCGCATACTTCACGAACTATATATTGCCGTGGTTGACTTAGTTTAATGTAGAATTTTTTTGTAAATAAATTTTACACATTACCTAAAACCTGATACTGTGTTTCTGTCTCTTTTATTTGTACTTTATGAAAACAAGCTTCATCCAAAATACAGACTACAAGCATTCGGAACAACCTCGGCGATCATCTATGAAGATATACCTCGGAAATCAGACGTAGTAGGAATACAACCAGGTTATAAAAGGTCCGGCGACTGTAATTTTCATGTCAACATTTAATAATAACATTGTTACACGCTTTATCACATCATTACATCAGTACAATGTCTCACACATCATATTTCTGTGTAGTTTAGACTATATTACCACAGAAACCAAATTCCTATAGATCTACTATTTTCACCTTATGATATCCGAGGTTTATCTACTTAGAAGATCACCGAGGTAGTTCCTAATGGGCTGCAAGCACAGTCAACATACATCAAAGACATTGTATGCATGTTGTCAGCTTAGAGCAAAACAGTTTAAATTCTGTTTTTTCATAACTTTTCCGGAGGCCTTAAAAAGTGCATTACAACTACCAAGTTTTTTTCCACTAAGAACGAAATGGCATTTGGCCCTTAAATTTCAAACTTGTCAAATCCTTTTATTTTTTGATGTATGACTCTTAATTCAAAAAGTTATTTTTGAAAAAAAAATGGAGCAGAGTTGCTTTCAATAAGCTGACAATATAAAGTAAAGCATATTGATAATGGTACTTTGTATATAATTTGTATATAAAGTATCATGGGTGGATTAGAACTAAGTCTGTCTCCATTGATTTGAATGATCTCATTGGAAGAAAACATATTTCATTGGTTCAAATAGATTATATTCTATTGAGCATTATAATACAATGAGATCTAAAATTGTACCTGCATTAAATCAGCTGTCAGGCAATAACAAACATATGTGGATGAATTATGCATGGTCAAGTATGACAAAACCGACCTGATACCGATCATTTTATAAAAATTCACTACAATCCATTCAAGTCACTTAGTAAAAAGTTACAAAACAGCATGTGAAAGCAGTTAATAGTATAAAAATACAGGCAGTATAGAGCTCCGCTTGTGTAATATATAGCTGAACTTTTAAACATGGTAAAAATATCATGTTTCAACTACTGTGAAATTATAATGAATAGGAGTATCAGCTTAAATTTGACACACTAGATAAACATACATTGCCGGTCTAGCGCAAAATGGTTGTAACTCACTCTTTCCTTATATTGAGTTACGACCATTTTGTGCTAATCCCGCGACATGTATATACAATCAGCAGACCAAGTCAAATAAAGTAATTAGAGTGTCAACCTCTCAATATACTGACAAAAATCATCACTTTTGTCAAAATATCCATGAAAAGTTTTAACGGCTCGGAATTGAACCGTCAACGTTTAGTATGCTGACCACTGCACCATGACTGATGCTTACAGATGTACCAAACTAAGATATCAGCAAGACAAGGTGACCAACCAGGTTATGTCATAGGACAGGTGTGATAGAATTCTGTTTGATAAGTTTGTTGGGTTTAACACCATAGCAACACATTGTATAGGTCATACAACGGCGGTCAGTCAACCTACTCACTCCTCCTGGAAAGGCTAAATCTCTGGATTTAGCTGTTAACCAACTACTAAGTGCATACTTTTGTCAGTGACTGACAACTGCCCTACATAATTAAAAATCATTGGTAGGAGGGAGAATGGCCGTAGAAATAATTCCATGACCAAGCTCTATGAAAATTTGCCCCGTCTGGGAATCGAACCCACAACCCTTCGATCAGTAGACTTGTGGCTACCAACTGAGCTAGCCGGGTTGCTTGATATAATTCTGGTGTTGTCAATAGTGACTAAGCAATTTTTAATTTTACAGAGTCACATGGGTTTGTATTCCCTCATTATCTGATCCTAAACACGCTATCATAGCTAGGCAACACAAGCTAATTGTAGAAAATGTCAATACCATCTCATCTCTATCAATATATCTTGGTTGTTAACAAATCCAGTTATAAGCATCATAGCCTAGTTACCCTACGATACATAACTTGGCTATGCTGCATTATGTACCATGTGGGCCATATGGTAGGGAAATCTTGTAATCATGAATAATTAATGAGGCTGTTTCATTGGTTCGGCAAGGAAACCACTGTGGAAAACTAGCCAATGAAAATATATTATAAATCTAAGGATTGGCTTATCATTCTAAATGAGAAAATAAACATGTGGGTTGGTTTCTATTTTTAAGTAAGAAAATCCTGGTATGATGTCATTGTTATTGTGGAGTATTTAATTGTAACATGCAATTTAATTGGAAGATGATTGGTCTCCCCAGCCTCATGCATATTCATGAAAACAAGATTTTGTCAGCCAAATTGCCCACAGTACATATAATATTGAGTGTTACGGAAGAAAGAACTCTGGTTGCCAACAATGGTCCTAAGCTCTAGGTGCTTTGCTGGTAGGACAGTGAAGGCATCCATAAAATACTCATAGGCATGGTAGGCACTAGATATGAGCTCTGAATGTCTGCATAAAACATTGGGAATAAGACCTAAAAATTTGGAATATTCACATGAGAACAATATAAGTAAATACTTAAGTATGCAATCAAGCATAAAAATACAAAGAAACAATTCAGATTTTTATATCAGTATATTACATCACAAGGTTTTATGACTCCAATCCAATAATGAATATTAAATCAATCATTAACAACAAATAAAAACACCTTCAATCAATTATACATTCAACACAAGTAAAACAATAATAATTGATTCTTCATCAACACAAATAAAAACAATAATTAAGTATACAGCAACACAAAAATAAAAACTATGAAAATTAAATATTCAACACAAATAAAGCAAACATAATCAATTATTCATTAACACAAATAAAACATTAAATTAATCAAATATTCAACACAATTTAAAAAATCATACAAAGGGATAAAATCTAAATACCTTTAGATGAAAATAGACCACTGAGCTGCTTATATTACCAGTATACAAATGTACATACACATAACACCAATAACCTTCTACAGTACAATAAAAGTCTTACTTAAACAGGGGCCGCATAAACTTGTGATACTAATTTAAATAAAGGGTTTAAAACCATAAACTTGTGATCTATTTACTCATGTATGATACCTTATGGTATAACAAACAAGAAATATCTTTAAAAAAGATATTCGGCGCTTTGCTGGGTTTATTTTCAATGGTTTGAAGTATAAATGTTGGTCATGTACGGCGAACATGTATTAACTATAGGTCAAATGTAATTTGTCCGAAATTGCAAATCAGTCTCTACTGGCAACTTTTGTCCGAATATATTGCCACTTTGCTGATTTGTCAATTATGAAAATCTGTCCGATTCTAAAATTAAAAACATCTTCAATAACAATGCCATGATTTTCTATAAAAAATCACTTCTTCCCAGAATGACCAAATGATTTATATGTTACTTTCTGGCAAACATAAAAAAATTTGATAAAAATGCTCAATGGCGGCCCACATATGACAAAATGAAAACCCATTCCGAGCGTGTGCCAAGTCATACATGTATTCGCAGTTTAGTTATACCACAAGGGGTGTACCACGACGAATGTATGATCAATTAGCATAGTGAGTCACTCATAATACACAGAGTAAATAGTCAGCAGCTACTGTATGTGGTACGCACCTGTTTATCACAAATAGCCAATGGTGTTATGTGTTTTATCCATTTCTCCATCCATTACCGTAAAAGAATTTCATTGCACAAACAGCTATGGTAGAGCAAATTGTATTGGTTAAAATATAGATCAAAAGTTGGCTTAGACAGTTGGCCGAAAAATGCAAACAAATATGAACAAAGGAGTCTTCACAGTTAGAGATCAAATTGATATCATAGTAAAAGGTGAAACTAGAAATGATATATTATGGCAGTAAAAACTGAAGTTTCAGAAGGAGTTCTTAACAGTGAATTCATATTGAATGAGTCAAAAGTAATGATTCAAAGGACATTCATCAGCAAAATGCAGCTACGTAGCCTGAACAGAAATTACAAAGAGCCAATAACCTTTAGAACAAGGTTTTGTGTTGTAAAAATTCCAAGTTAAATTATGATTTATTAATCCCACCATATTTTGAGTAGTTTCTCAATTTAACACAGAGGAAAAACTCTGTATACCTCTATCTGTAGCCATACAAGTGAAATGTGGAATTAATAATCATCAAGAAATGGGATTTGGCATAAGAATATTCTCTTTATAGTACTATGTGGGCATATTTATAATGAATACAAAATTATATAATTATTGTATAAGTTATTTGGTATATTATTAATGTACATATATATTATAATTAACATATAAACAAATATAAATAATTCATAACAAAAAACAAAATACATTTACACTGGTATAAACTTAGGGTAACATACAATAAACAAGCACATATACATAAAAGGGTAAAATAAAACATTTAAATTAAATGCAAGTTTACAAGAACTAGCTATAAAAGTCATGGATGTTAACAGGTATAAAATTGCGAGAAAGTGGTTTGAAATAAACAAGTGTGTCTGTCATACCAGGTTAAAATGTAAAGTATTACCAGCATTGCTAGTTTTTTCTGAACTGTCAAAACATGAAATTATAGCACGCTGACTTAGTGTGTTAAAATGTTAATTTTCCAACAATCTTGATATAATTATAGTGTGTTTAAAAATCAGGTGAACAGATAAATGCCTTAGCAATTATTGCCTGTTTGCAGCGTTAATACCGCCATTGTATTAATATAAGAAAAGTAATTAAGTCTCCATGAAATTATGTCAAATTTGACAGTTGAGAAAAACAGTTAAGAAAAAATTGACAGAACATTTCAAATACATTTAAATTCTTGAGTGAATACTGAGATACTTAGGATCAATTCTTCATATAAACATAGTGTCCATCATATTAATCATATATTTGTGGACCATATTGAAAATTGGTTTTAGCCAAATATGTTATCCACATTAAATAAAGTCGTTATTATATATAATTAATAGTTCTATTGTAACAGATGCTGCCATTCATCATACAACATATTTGCATAGAGAGTAAATTTATCAATATAATTGTACTTATTTATCAATAAATATTTTATACAATAACCAGACCCTTTTACAATATCAACACAACATCTACACAATATCACAAACATTACATATAGTGCGTACAAAATAACAAAACCTGTTTGGGTAAACATTAAAAATGAGACAATCCATTTCAGGGATAGGCAGTATTGAAAATAAATAGAGGATATTCGTCAACTTTGGTGTAAGATCGATTTTTATTTCACCAAGTGAGCTCAGAAAACATATTTTCACGAGTGGCATAGCCACGAGTGAAAATGTCACTTTCTGAGCTCACGAGTTGAAATAAAAATCATCTTACACAACAGTTGACGAATATTCTGTTTCTTTCATGCTTAGTTTGGCATTCTATTTGATGTATTTTACACTAATTATAACGTGACATCATTTCTACTCCAAGATGACCTCATTTATCCTCTAATATGACGTCATGAACGATGAAAATATAAGGTTATATTTTCACTGCGATGAAAATATAAATTTATATTTTCATCGTTTATTTTCATCGAATAACGTGACGTTTCACTGTAAAGCATGAAAGAAAATTTGTGTAATTCATTTAAAAAATTGCATGACAGATAAACCACCACCACTTGGTCAATCATGCTTGTAATGGTAGAACGCTTCACCATTACACCAACATCTAAGACATTTGTAATACATATCACAATTTTTTATGTTATTGTCATCCTGAGCATCCCTCATTGTGGTTTAGTTCATTGTATTGTTATTATAAACAGTGTTTTTTTTGTTCCAACTGTAGTCTAGTATGTAAACCAGTCTAATTTCATATATTTATTTTGTTTTTAACTGTTTTTTGGGTGGCATTGTCGTCACTTTTCATCAGGTTATACATTGCGACCAACTTGCATAACTAGCTTTTCTGGATATGTTTCTTTGCCAGTTCTTGCTAAGCCTTCAAAAAGGAGGTGAAAATTTAACTTAAAATTGATAGTAAATATCAAACTTTCATAGTACAACCTGTCACAGTTTTGAAAACATGCATGCTACCACTTTGCAGAGGTCACATGTCTTAATTTGTAGAATATAGGATTAATTATCATAGCAATACATAGAACTTTCTAAATCATAATTTTATAGTAAAGCTTTACTGTTTACAATTACAGATAACAATGGAGAATATATACTTGAAATACAACTTGTTAAAACAGATAAACACAGATAATTATATGCAATAAGTTATATTAGTACATTTTGTTGCATCAATCAAATGCACATGAAAAAATAGTATTTTCACCTTGCTTTCACACAGTATTACAAATTTTTATGAACACAAAAATACAGACTAATACTTAAAGCCCTTACATTGGCGACACAAAACAGACTGTCATTAAAATAAACATTTTAAAGTTGAACTAATTTCACTAATTTTGATAGGTAGTATATTATGACTAGAAAAGATACCAATAATATCAATGAGGGGATGAAGAATAAACTTATTATAATGGTTTAAATGCAGTATTCGCCCTAAACTTCATGAACACAAGCCTGATTATAAGATGTATGTATTACAACAATAGGCAAAATAATCGAATAGTTAGGGCTGTCACGATATATTGCAATATGCTGTCATCGTATCGCAAAACGTACCACAATATATTGTGGGCTTTTAGATTCATTGTTCCTCCGCTGTATTTAACAGAAAATGCAAATCTTATATGCAGCTATTGATAGAATCTAGCCTCTTTAAGTATCTACTGTCATTTAGGACTGAGACGCGCCACAATCGGTTAAATTCTTGCAACTTCAGGTTAGATGGAATGAACAATGGTAAAACTGACGCTTCGCTACTTTTATTTTGCGAAGGGAAGTATTTTCCAAGGAAATAAAAAATATTGCTTAATACCGGTACACTAAAATCATACAGCGGTCAGTATTGCTGCAGCTGCGTATTGCAATATACCGGTATACCGGTATATTGACACAGCCCTACATAGTCCAACCATATGACATATATATTTTTCAAAAGCTCGATCAATTTTCATAAGTCCTGGGCATCAGACTAGAAGATTATGGCGCTGACTGGAAATGTGTCTATTCTTATTACAACCAGGAGCTTTACATACAACTGTGAAGCTATATTTTTTGGTAGTCAGAGATTGACTTTTGAGTCAGAGATAACATTCAACAAGTTACAATTACTCGCCTTACTGTAAAAAATCAGAATCACAAATAACTTGACATAAATTTCTGTATCAATTGTTAAGTTGTGGCCAAGTATGTTGCCCTAGGCTGCCCTTTTAGATCTAAGATGTTTATAGAAAGGCATTTGAAGAGGAGATTTTCATTGGTGAAAGTGTTATGTCACTGCTCTCAAACTAAAGGTCAACTGAACATGGTCTCTAATTGGGCACTTCAATTGTAGTGTAGTGGAAAATAGTGGAGCAATAAATTAACTGATTTTAATGAGATGATGCTCAATAAATTATTACACAAGAAACCATGACATTTGTAACAATAACATTTATATATATATGTGGCACAGACTTAATATATCAATAACAAGGACATTTGAACAACATAAAATCTAAACTCTTTAACTTGGCTAGTAGATCTAGACATACAATTAAATACAACCTATCTTCAATAATGCCCTGATTTGAGAACATTTAGGGACCAAGTTAGTTGAATCATTTAGTTATAAGTATTGAATAACATTAATGTTATTATAAAATGCATCCAAATATCAAAATGAAGTACATTTACTCAAAATACACTAGTCAACGAGAATCTTAATACAACGACAGGGTCATATGAACTGATGTTAATTTAATGATAATTCCTAAATTCATGAATATTTTCAGGAGTGAGATCAACATTTAGGTATGAAAATGAGTTTCTAAAATATGACATTTGTGATACAAGAATTTCATATTATAATATAAACATAAGTCATTTTGATAATAACAAAAAAACAAATATAACTAGACAATAAAAAGCAAGATACTGACTTAATTAAGTTACAAGATAAATATCTGTCTTTCAGTTTTATCTTGGAATTAAATATACAAACTCAAAAGAAACACCCATTATTAGCTAAAAGGTTCTGACTTTGGTAAATTTAATTTCTTCTAAATGCTGTTGACGGTATTGTTTGAGAGTCAAATTCCTGGTAAATGTAATTCTAAAAAATCCCATGTAAATATAACAGATTACTTACAATATACTATAACAGCAAAGAACATAAAGACAAAATCAAAATGCTTAAGCCTTTAGCATACTAATCTAACTAGGATAGGACTTTGGAGTTTTCAATTTTGTAACAAAACATTTTGCATGTAAATTAACAGATTTCAGATTTAGAATATTAAAGTATTATACCAACACCAAATTCAAGGTCAAATTCTTAAAGCAACATAAAAAATTTGAAAATTAAAAAAGCATTGAGTTCAATTTAAAATACTTAAGTAAACATATAAAAATTGAACAGGATATTTTAATACTTCATATTTTAATAAGATATTAATTAATATTTTATATCCCATTTTGTAGGCTGTTCACAATCCTTGGATTCATCATCCCCACAGAATCTGTTAAAAGTCGTTTCCGGGTCAAATCCAAGAATTTCTCTCTCTTCTTGAATACGGAATGAAAATGTTGACACATAGCTGCCGATAAACACTCTAGCATGGGCACAGATCCATTGATCAATGATAGAAAGATGACCATCCTTGTACACAGTCAAGTTTTTTTTCTCGAACTTAAACACCTCATAGTCACTACCGAACATTTGTTTCAGTTTGAAATAATCGTCCCAAGATGCATCAGTGGAAACGTAAACTTTATTAACCTTATATTTCTTTAAATATTTGATTGTTTGTTTAACTGCATTTTCATAACTAGGCACTTCTTTTGGATGAGCATGGAGGTAGTCATTACGTCTCAGATGTATGGCCACATATGGTCCGCCTTTAGCTTCACCATGTGCTCTCTTCATCTTGGTCCAAACTTCCAGTTTAGTTTTATCTTTTTCATCGTTAGAATCAAGATATGTCTCTCTATACCAATCAGCATCATCTCGTAAATGTTTAGCAAACACCATACTACGTCTAGCCGTCCACCATTCAGGTGACCATTCACTGTACTGACCATGAATCATTGTTTCAGCTCTGTCCAAGAATACAGACTGACCACTCGTATTTTTCATTAAGAATGGTTTAAATGTCAGAAGATATGCTTGAGCAGACAAACATTCAAACTTTTTGGCATAAACTTCTTCATAGTCGAAGAATCTTCCGCGCCAATTACCATCCTCATCTTGATGATATCTAGCCGGGTCTACACATTCCCTTATGTCCATTTTCTCCTCCCATTTAGACCAACCTTCCTTGTATCTCTGAAGATAATACACCTCATCTATCACTGGGGTATCAACTTTTTTGAGATAATCTTCAAACTCCATGACAGGTACATGTAAAGCTAGACTATTGATATCAAAGAATTCTCGCCATGGTATTTTATTCTGTGGTCTAAGGGACGTACTTCTCCAATGGTACAACCTAACCCATGGCGGTAAAACAAGAACCCAGGGCTCGTCTTCGTTTAAAAACTTAACAAGATTGGCAACACGCATGTATACATCCCTACGTAAATTAAAACCTTCACCAGGGTTCACGTCATACAAGAGATATCGGACTTGGTTCGGTCCGTGAATTGGAAGATTGTCTTTGGCTTGATATAAATTTTCATCACTATGGCAACATACATAAACAAACATTGTAATCAACAATATATAAATGCTTAACAATGAGTTATACATTTTGGCAGAAATTCTCATTGGCAAATGTTTAAAAATATATATAAAAAATCTATATAATAAATGCAAAATGCTCAAATATCAACAATTTAAACCTTTATGGCAATATGAAGGTAGGTAGACACGATGAGTAAAATTTTTGTTTAAAATGTAATAGAATTTCGTTTATCACAGAGGTTAAAGGGACTTGCCAGCAGTTATGCAATAAGTGTAAAAGAAAATTGTAGATATGAAAATAGAGTTATCTTTCCTTCCTGAGAGAGAACTATTTGTAGATAATTTATATAAGTTAAGATCGTTCAAGCTCCCATTCAAATATCTGACCCCAGCTATCAGTGTCCAGTTTACAGAAACGTTGACTAGGAAGTTCTTTAAAACTTTTCGGATTACTAAATGTCCCTTCTTTCCAGAGATGTTTTATTTTGTTAACACTATAGTTCCGTTGGAAGATCTCCTGAAATAAACAACGATTATGCTTAAGAACATGTCTAATTATACATAACTATACTAACAATGCTCTCCAAAATCTCTTAGACATCAGAAAATTGAAATTTTGAGAAACACTTTTCATGTATACCACATGTAATTTGCTACAAACATATTCATGTAACATCATTGGTTTTTTGTTTTGTTTTTTTAACGTTGCATTCAACACATATATAGGTCATATACATGACGGCCACCTCTTCCTACTATAGGTTTCCTGGACACTTTTTCTATCACCAGTACTAACTTACCCTACCATGAGGCTAACAACTCATGTATAGGGTATGACCTGCCGCAACAGGGTTTCAAATTTATAAGACTATACCATTAAATGAGAGAGTATGGTCAAGGGATAATGAAGTTTGCTTCAGATATGTCAAAAGTATGCATATAATAATAATGAATAGCAAAGAAATGGGAAAAAATCATAAGTGTTGATACTGAACTAAGATTTTCCAAAACTAATGGGTCAGATGAAAATAAAATGCAATTAATTCAGTCTATAATTAGAAAATAAACGAACAAAACATTTTTACTTCAAATCAGTGAGGGAAAAATATTGAAAGCAAATAAAACAATTCCAATCAATTTTTAATCAAATGTATCTAAATTACCTTCCAAGTTTGTCCTGATAATTTCTTTAATTGCTCAGGAAAGTTTGTAGAATCAAGATTTAAACACTGTAACTTCCACAACGATTCACTGTAACTTATTATATTATACCAATGTTTACAAGTTCCTGTAAATATAAACAATACATCAGGTTAATAAGCAATAGACAATAAAATGATGATTGCAATCAATATACTGTTCAATGTTGTTATTGATAAAAATGTTGTTCAATAATATTCATGAACTCATTTGGTATTTATCTCAGCTTTACAAAGTCATGTATTAGATGTGGTTTGTTTGTTTTGTTGGGTTTAATGCCGTAGCAACACATTTTATAGGTCATATAACGCCGGTCAGTGAACCTACTCACTCCTCCTGGAAAGGCTAAATCTCTGGATTTAGCTGTTAACCAACTACTAAGCACAACTTTCGTCAGTGACTGACAACTGCCCTACATAATTAAAAATCATTGGTAGGAGGGAGAATGGCCGTAGAAATAATTTCATGACCTAACTCCACGAAAGTATGCCCCGCCCCGGAATTGAACCCACGACCCTTCGATCAGTAGACTTGCGTGCTACCAACTGAGCTAGCGGGGCGGCTTTATTAGATGTGGTCAATTAATTGCTTAAAAAATCTGTGTTTCATATTCTGAAGTAGGCCCTATGTAAGTTGTACAGTAATATCAACAAATAAACAATAACAAAATACAAAAATGCAAACCCTTTATGCTTAAAATCACTAGGTTAATGACAACAATAGGTGTTCAAGTGGATTTCTTTTTATGAATATGAGGCTGGCACAACATTTTCCAATATTCAGCAACACGCATATTTTCAACATTGGAAATTTAAGCTGATGCATTATTTTTACGAATCAACAATTAAATAATATGACAATGCCAACATTTTATTTTCAAACGACAAAGTGACATTTATCATAAAAGATAAAATATCACAGAAACATCAGTTAGTTCACATACATGTAAATGTCATAAAGATTAAAGAAATAACAGATAAAGGTCCTTATATTTATCTCTATCAAGATTATACAATACACACTGATTGGTCAGTGCAAACTAGCTTATCTACATGGAAATACATGTATAGATACAAAAACTGCTTGATAATTTCAGTATGTATAATATCGAGGGTTGCCCACAAGACTGTAGTAACTGGCTCTTTAATACAATGCACTTACTACAGTCTTGTGGGAAACCCTCGATATGGAACCTATATTTGTTTCTCTTCGCTATTGTTATTATGTATGTACATTGCAAATATCTGTGTGGACTATATTGAAAATTGGTTAACACCAAATATGTTATCCACAATAAATTAAGTCATTATCATTATTATTATGATTAAATATATAAAGAATAACTGACTAGTTTTATGCTGAACCATCGATGTATACTCTTACTTTGTTCAAGTATTACATACAGTTATAATGACTAAATAAGATATAATTTTAAAGAGTAATGAAGTAAAATAATGATCTACTTGTAACTTGCAACATTGATATTCCTACATTAAATCCAACAAAAAATTGAGTAATACATTTGGTTCAATATCCCACTCCCAGCAACAAAGTCTATTCACTGAGCTACAAAAACACTAAGCATGGATGAAAATCCAAAATTTCCAAAATCCTGAAGTTCTTAAATTTCAAATATTTTTTAAGCTTTTGCAGCAGTTTTCTAAATTAAACTATCAGAGACAACCAACTTGAAGAAGCTGACCTGTTTAATGTTTTTACCAGATGATCCAATAAACCATATGTTTCATCTATTATTAACTTCAACATAACATTACATGTACAACCATTTACAGTACAATGTGTTAATAAATAATCATCTCTGACCTTGTGCAGGCCCACTGCTTAATTATGACTAATATTCATTAAGGAATATACCAGTTCTTGCTTTAATTTTTTCAAGAAGCCTGATTTATTATCCGAAATAGTGAAGGTCAAAATTTTCAACTAGCTGTTTATGTAGAATAAATACTTTTTACAATAGAAGCTAAATCTATTTGGTCAAGTACTGGGCTTCAGGCTAATGGGTTATGGTCATGATGGTTTACTAAACATCTATTTACAGCAAAACGTAATTAATCTTATCTAATGGTACATTAATTTTTAACTGAGTGCTTTGCTATTGTACAATGCCATTGCACACATTTATTTTTAAAAAAATGCTTTCTCTTTCAACTTGTGAATCAACAATTTCTTCTAAGATATTTGTCCATGACAAAAAGCAACAGACTTACAGTACAAACAGTACAGAGGAATTTGCAACAGTAAATTTGAACCTACATATTCTTTTAGGGAGAGGAATGGAGCAAAATTTCAGTCCCAAAATGGCCTAAAACAGTTATACATTGTATTTGGTACCCATGAATGAAATTACAATAAACACAGAATTATTTATTAGGACAAACACAATCTTGTTTATTAGAATCTATATCTTACTTAGGGAGAGAAGAACTAATAAATTATTAACAAGAACATTTATTATTATACCATTTACACAATAGAGAAACATTGAAGAATTCTATTGATTGGCTTTCATCTAGCTTAGTGACAAAAACATGAAGAAATAATACAGAAGACAATTTATTGATTAGCTACCTTAGAAAACTAATAAATCAATAAGTCAATCAAATGATAATACTACACGTGTTATCACACCATCACTGTATCAGTGGTTTGATTTAATACATATTTTATTGCAAAATTTGTTAGGATAACAGGCATACAAGTATAATGCCTATTAGTATATCTATACATCCTCTCCATAATAAATCAGACATTCACTTTTTAGTTTGGGCAACCAACAATTTCTTTCGGGCAACAAAAGTTCTGCAAATGTGATATAGTGCTTGCTCTTAAAATGATCTGTTCGGACAACCACTTTTACATCCTAATAGACTGGTTTTAGACCCATGTTTTAATGCAATATGAGTCATACAGCTTTTTAACTGCTCAACTTCAACTGTTCAATAAGCAATCTTTCAAATGCTTCATTTGTCGTAAAATAAGACACGCATATAAAAATGTGGGTAAAATATAACTTAACTTTTGACATATTTACCTGAAAACCCGGGTCAACAGCGCAGTTGGTGGGACTTTGGCATCTTGTGTCCCGAAGGGGGTATGGGTTTGAATCCAACCCAGGGAGGTTATACCCTTTTATGAAAATTTGACAATAATGTCAATTTTCCTCCATTGATTATATACAATATGGAGAACTTTCCAGCCTTGTGAAGGGTAGGTGAGTATTGGTTATAGACAAGGGTCCAGGAAAGCTAGGTTAGGTGCATTGGACACCGTAAAATGACCAGAATTGTGTTGACACGGCGTTAAACCCAGTAACAAAAAAAAAAAATATTTACCTGAACATGAGATGATATCATCAGTACTGAGGTATGAGAATATTAGATGTAATACTTCTGTAGGCAGATATAATATAGGACAATCTGGATCAATACAGGGTCTGGTATCAATGAAGTCTGGACAAGACATAACAATGCTTCAACTTAACCTCACCACTAGCATCTGTAAGAAATATTAGAAATACCATTTATACTTTTATCTATACAGCTTACAGTATATTTGATAATGGTTGAGACCACTAGCCCATAACATGTGTAATAACATATACATGAAAATATGCATAATATAATGTTTAAAGACAATAATAACATTTAATGAACATTTCATTTAGTGATTATTCTAAAGCAGAATCACGGGACCAGGGTACTACACGCAACCCCTTTTTTTCTCACCCTGTCATTTATTTGTTTCTCCCCCCCCCCTCTTATTGCTCCTGTATATTATCATATGCAGAAATTGTTACTTAGAAACAGCACACCTTCCATGCCCTATGTCCCTATTCTCTGCCTCCCTGACCTTTTCTGAGTTGCAGAGTATACTCATCACATGTATGCACATCAAAACATATAGAGAATAGAAGTGAAGACAATATCAATTCAATTTATTTGGCCACAATGCACCTCTGCCATGAGTGGATCTTTTAGTGAGCACAGTATGGACCATACTATGGTCTATAAAGATTCTGCTCAATACTGGTAGAAGACTATATTGTAAAAATTTATTCAACTGATTCATGAATCCCACTTCTGTACTCAAAATCCATTTAAATCAGCAGGGTAAATATGTGCAGTAGACATAAGATTTAACAATATTCATTATTCAATATAAACTTAGTAATAATCCTAATTTGGCTAATATTATAAATGAAGATGAAAGACATATCATTGAAACAAAATTACTATATGTCAATATAAGCTTAAAGCTAATTTATTAGTGTATCATGTGTCAATTCGTTTAAGTTCATTCTCATACAACCATAGACATATTATTAGACCTATGCATACATCTCATCTCTCTAGTCTGTTAAAACAAAATGGATAAATAATAACAATAAAAACTAGGTCACCAAATGTTCTGTTATGTCCAAGAAATCTGTCTCCTCCAACGAGCCAGTTGTCACAATTATCTCCAGTATTCTATATCCAGTAACAACGCTAACAAGAACACAATAATTTCGTGCATAAAAATAAGACTGACAAGTGGATACTGCAATATACCGACAGTGACAGCTGACCTTATTTTGCCCTGGGCCCCAGACAGGTAGTAACCTGTCGATTATTATATAACAAAACGATCAAATACGTTACCATTTCTGTCCATATGCATTCACCAGCGTGTACCATGGAACATATATTACTGATTGAACTTAGTTGCTTAACGCTATCTTGAGAGATAAGCCGATTATTACCTTATTTCGACACGTGTCTCTCGGCTGTGGACGCTTTATTTACGTTTTTTGACAGGACTCGGAAGTGACGTCATAGGAAACTCTTCAAAACGGAGAATTTTTCAAAATGGCTGCGCCCATGTCGACCGAAAAGTCGTTAAACAAGAAAACGTTAAAATATGTTGTTTTAGGTCACATTTTATCCACTATTGCCTTACTTGCTTTGGTTTACATATCGTTGAATGGGTTTCTTGAATTTGACATAATTTCATATCCTCTGAACTCCATAAAACTATTGATGACATTTTGTCTGATAATTCATTGTTGTTTACATTTTTTCATTGGTTCAATCAAGTGGCCGAAACAGAGAGTTGGTTTGTGGGTAAAGGTTAGTGGTTAGAATGGTTAACTTATGTTTAGATTAACAATGAGCACACTGCACATTTAATGCACCGGCGTATATCAATGGTATAGCACAGAAACATATTTGCATTACTGTGAAGCTCTTTTTGGCTAGAATGCTCTTTACCGGTACGCGCCTACTGCGCATGCGTCATTTTGCATTCTTCATTGAGTCGGTGCTGACGGTTACCGTTAAAAGCGGGGGTTCGGGGGTGGCAGCCCCTGATAAAAGACAGAAAATATGAAATTAAAATCACTTACCTTTCTATTCAAACAGGGTTAGTGTTATATTTCTACTTCGACCGGTAAAGTGCAGTAGCCCCCTCTTTTTTAGCTTGCTATTAAATTTTGACCTCAACCTAACTATAGAAATTATGGGCATTGGATACGGTGCCATAAAAATTACAAAGAGACACTAAGTATCAGCTTTTAAATTATGCATTCTTACAGCAGCTCCTCTCTAGTGCATTGCTGATTAGTTGATTACATCAATAGGCAGCATAACATAAACTCCACTTGATGTTTATTGTAGGTCTTGATTCAACTATGGCTCTTGAAGGCAAAAATACCTTCAGACTGAGTCAAATTGAATGAGGACCAAAATGGGGTAATGCCAAAAGATATGAGACATAGACATATATATTTGACCTTTTTATGTTTTCATTGAATTAGTATGGAACAATCCATATAATTGTATATATCAGATTCTTTCCTATACATTCATTAATTTAAAGCAGAGACATAGATAACATATCCAATTCCCTCATTTAAAGCCACCCGGCTAGCTCAGTTGGTAGCACGCAAGTCTACTGATCAAGGGGTTGTGGGTTCGATTCCTGGGCGGGGCATACTTTCGTGGAGCTTGGGTCATGAAATTATTTCTAAGGCCATTAATTATGTTGGGCAGTTGTCAGTCACTGATGAAAGTTTGCGCTTAGCAGTTGGTTAACAGCTAAATCCAGAGACTTAGCCTTTCCAGGAGAAGAGAGTAAGTTGACTGACCGCTGTTATATGACCTATAAAGTATACGATGTGTTGCTATGGCGTCAATGCCAACAAACAAGCAAACATTCATTAATTTATAATATTTTTTGTTTTTATTTCAGGATGTTTCTAAATGTCTACTCATATTTTCATTATCTGTTATGTTCTTCCATTGTGTAGCAGTTTTATTTGGTGCTCCATTTACTCAGTAAGTTTTTTTAATTGCAATCTGACTGTTGAATTCTGTTAGAATCAAATATCAATTTAAATCATTTGATTTTCTAATGATTACCATATTACTGTGGACATTTCTGTTGTTTAAACTACAATCTATGCTACTGATATTATAAATGTATAATTATAAATTCTGTTGTTCATTCAATCATGTATTATCATTTCAAATTGAACATCCATGGTTGCATCAATGATGAACATTTGCTTTTGAATTAAACTGTAAAGCCTAGATGATCTGTATGATAGAACATTTCAGAAAGAACCAAGACATTTAAATATGTTGAAAGTAACCATGTTGTTATGGCACAACTAATAGCTGGATAGTTTTGTTTTCTCACTCTATAATTGTTGTATGCCAGCACTCAGTCAAGATTTGACAAGTCAGTTAATCACATCAGAACTTATGTCTTATTTGTGTATATGTATAGCATTATAGGATGGGATGGTCTGTTCTTCCGACTTCGATATATAAGTAATACTTGTTTCATTTTTAGCTGTATATCTTCAGTGTTTTGGTCATCCATGCATGTTTATTGGCTTATTATGCATGCACACAATATATGTCATCTATATTTTTCAGGAAAAGTGCTGAAACCTTTCATTTTGCTATGATATTATCAACTACTACTGTTGCTCCTTTGATCATTCATCTATGGACAGATTTTGATGCTTGGTTTAGAATTCTTATATTTCAAAGGTAAATTACTCTTTACTTACTTAATATTCAACATTACTCAATGTTACAGCCAGTCTGGCCAAGACTAGCATAGTGTTAGTTAGAGTCATTGGTTTCAGACTTTCTGTCAGGTCCTTTCACAGATTGTCAGCTCTGAGTCTTTATGTACTGGTCATTGTTATTGTTAATCTGTCAATAGAAATAGAATTCTTATCGTCGGCAACCACAGTACTTTCTTCCATTACACTTCGTATGTACCATGGGCAATTTGACTGGCAAAATCTTGTTTTTCATGAATATGCATGAGGCAGGGGAGACCAATCTTCTTCCAATGAAATCGCATGTTACAATTAAATACTCTTTAGTAACAATGATGTCATAAATCAACATCATACATCACCCGCTTCAGAAGAATTTTGAACATTGGTAAAACCAAACCTTAGATATAAATGTAATTGTATTGGCTAATTTTCCACAGTGGTTTCCTTGCAGAACCAATGAAACTGCTTCATTAATTATTCATGACAAAAGATATTTTTGTAACAAAATGGCCCATGGTACATAATGCAGCTTAGCGCAGTAATGTATCCTGGGATAACCGACAATGTAGAATTTGTTGTTTACCTCTTATTCCATTAGTATTCTATCAATTGAAGTATATAGTTCAGAATATTTAGATTAAAAGAATTAAGCATCAACCAATTACTGTTTCCATTAATTTTGTAACATGCCTTCTGAAATAATCATTTGAATTCCATCACTACAATGACAGTTATAACTTTAGGAATAGTTCTGCTTTTGCAAGAAATTCATTGAAGAATTTTCTTCAATAGATCTATTTGGAATTTATGTGTTTTTCCTTCTGTGTGCAAGCGGTAAAAACAAAGTTTGTTACACATTATTGCTGAAAAGCATGAAATATGGTAAAAATCCCATTGTTCTTTGTACACATAATTTCATTGTGACTGTAACAGTTGGTTTGTGCGGCCAAAATACATGTATTCGAATTCCAGATATAGTCTATCATAAGTAAATTGTATGTATTTGTTACTTTAAGTTATTTTGTAATTTACCAAAGTCTTATAGTAATACACAAGTTTACATGCTATACATTTCAGTCCAGAGATAGGTATAGAATCAATGTTAAATATAAGTTTTATAACAACTATAATTGGTGCATGGTTAGGTGCCTTACCTCTACCATTAGATTGGGATAGACCATGGCAGGTTTGTAAACTTATAGTATAGATAAATATTAATTCACTGTAAGGGGAATTTTAGGGGAGTATCTTTTTATTCAGAGATACTTAAACCCTCTTGTGATTTTTTCCCTTTTTTAAAAAAAACAACAATAGTATGGAAATTTTAATGGTAATTTTACTTAATTGCTAAATTATATATTCATAACATATGGTCATTTTTAGAGCCTGGAATCTTGGGATTTGCTAACTAGAAACGAATCCATTGTACTGTTCTTAGCAAACAAACAAAAACTTGCATGGTTAAAAATATGCATCTGGCTCACATTTACAGCTGTACATAGCACTTGCAACACTAATACATTTGAATTTAAAATACAATTTTTTCTATATTTCAGGTATGGCCTATAACATGTGTTATTGGGACATTATTAGGACATTGTGTGGGTATTATAATATCTGCTATATATACATGTACACAATTTACAAAACGTAACAAATATAAGCTTACATAAACAATATTACAGTGTATCATGGTCTTCCATGATTGAAGAGTAGCACTGGATGATAAAATTCAACTTGTAATAGAACCAATTGACAGTCAGATTTGTAGGGAAGTCACTACCTAGTGATTGAAAGAAAAGGATTTTGTGTGTTTAGGTCAAGCATTTTGCAACAGATTTGCTTCTAAGTAAAAAAAAACAAGATTGGAAATATTCAGATAGCAAAGAATAGTATGCTAGCTGGAGCTACAATACAGCTAACTGTTGCATTGGAAATTGCTTTGTAGTGCTAGACAGTGATACACAACTAACTTATAGTCTATAGTTTTATGTTCTTGTTGAGATAGTGGAAAAGTATTTCTGTTATTCAAAGATATTGTTGCAGAAGGAAGACATTTGGCACTTGTGGCTTATTACTTTTTGTGCCATCTCACAAAGTAATTAAAGATTACTGTTACTTTAGCAATGTTGTGTTCAGACCATTATAGGTCATTTGGTCCAAATTTGACTTTTATTTATTTCCATAGATGAAAAACTATACTGGGAAGGATTGTGCCTTCCAAAATTTATTGGATGTATTTTGCCTTCCTTAGAAAATGAGGAACAGTATTTTGTCAGACACTTATTCAGTACATCTTTCATCTGGATGTTTAAATATTGGACTATTTGGTATCACAGTGGAATTTTTTAGCTTACTAAGCTACAAAGTTAGTTGGTTATAAAATTTTTGACAGTTCAATTTAGTATTGATTATAAATGAAGAATGAAGAAGTATGTTGTATGGTATTTGATATCAAAATGAATGTATTGACATTACCAATAATGTGCCAAATATTTTGTACTTATGTAGTTATTAGGCATTATGTGCATCTCAAAATGCATTATTTACACATTTGTATTGTCTATAAGTATTAATCTTGCAATCCATGCATATTCAAAAGTTTTTGTGGATATAATTTTGAAGTAAATGTTTAAAATCTAATCTAAGTAGTCATTTGATACATGTATAATAGAGCTGTCACTGTTCGCCAGAAGCATACCACGGTATATTGCAATACGCTGTTATCGTATCACGATACGTACCACGATATATTGCGAGCTTTTAGATTCGTTTTTCCTCCGCTGTATTTAACAGAAAAATTGCAGATCTTATATGCAGCTTCTTATAGAATCAAGTCTCTTCAAGTATTTACAGTCATTTAGGAATGAAACGCGTCCTAATCATTTAAATTCTTGCAACTTCAGGTTAGATGGAATGAATAATTGATAAACTGATTTTTATTTACTTTTATTTCGTGAAGGGATGAATTTCCAATGAAATAAAAAATATCGCCAAATACGGTACATTAAAATCGTACCACGGAACGTATTGCTGCAGATGCGTATTGCAATATACCGGTATATCGTGACAGCCCTAATGTATTAGCAACAGACATTTACTTTCTTGTTGAGATTTTAAATGGACATTATTTGAGTACCAGTTCTATACTTATCAACATTATGATAATTTGTTTTCTGTTTGGCTTTTTATAAATTTGTACATACATGTTTACATATAAAACTGGAATATTGTGTATGCAGATACTTGACAATAATAAATAATTTATATTACAATAACATGTATTTTTCTTTTCTTCTTAATTTGACTTTTATGCAATTCATCAACACCTTGGATAAGGTCATGTATGGTGGCCAACTTACCTTATTAATCATTCATCCTACAATAGAATAAGTTACCAGTACTCCCAGACCCCAATTAACTTCTTTCACTTAATCTAATGTAGGATGAATGGTTTGTAGATGTTAAAAGATCAAAAACAACAAAAAACATGCAGTCAGTAGAATAAAGTTTTATTTGTGAAAGATTTCATTTGAAGGCACAACACATAAAGTGAGTTTTTAACATGATAAAAATGTACCAAGCTAAAAAACTTGTACACTTAATAAAATGGTGGGAAAATCAGCACATAATTTTAGAATCAGAAAATTAACATCATAATAACAAAAGGTACCGGTGTAACAGGCCAATTAGACTGCTACACCGGTAAGTCAATTTTATCATCTAATCTAAACATTTGAGTGAAACCTGGTGACCACTGCAAACATTTCTTTCCAATACCATTTCATTGCCAGAAAGTAATAATTTAGAACCTGTATTTAAGAATAATATATTTTTAAATTCTAAACAAAAGGCAGTGGTGTAGAAAACAAGAGTGAAATATGAAGTAAAGCAAAAAAATAAGTAATAAAAGTTCTCATACATGTAGTGAAGTTTCTACCTGACAAGAAATGAGTGAACAACAACTTAAAGAGTATAAATCTATATCTGATCACACATATACTTATCAAAATATTTATTCCTGTGTTGATAAGAATCATTTCAAAAGGAGAAACAAAACTACCAAGTGCTCAGATTTTACTTACGGGTAACAAACATTTTAAACATGTAGCATATTTTAGATCAATCTGTACTCGGCTTAATTTCTGTTGGCCAATGTAGTATTATTTTGTCAAGGTCAATAGTGTCAATTCAATCAACAAGATAAATTTTCTCAAACAATCATTACGATGAGATTATTACAATGTAATATCAATGAGTTTTAAATTTTTTATATGACATATATTATATATATGAAATCAGTTATAGAATAATACCCTTTTAGTCCATTTTTTCTCAACTGTCATAGTTTGAATAATTTCACGGTGAATGATTACACACTATCTCAATATCATTAGTGTTAAACAAAGAGCACGAAGTCACCGTGAAATTATTCATGTTTTGACAGTTGAGAAAAAACAAACAATAAAACAGATTGAATTTGTAGGAAAAAGATAGGTAGTGTATGTGGTAATGAAAATTGTAATAAAGAAATCATTTTGTAATTCGTAGATGAAATTTCAAAATCCTGAAAATCAGAAAATGAGGATTAACATTGGAAAATAATCCTTTCACATGGCTAGAATATCCTGAACTTCTGGACCAGTTGTGGAAACTTTCATCCATGGTGATTACAGAACAAAATATATGTCACATCATAAATAATAAATTGATGATGATAGAAACAAAACAAAAATTAAATCAGTTTCACTGCATTTATATAACTTATTTGGTAATTATCTTTATAGAAATTATTTAAGAAAACACTATTAATTAAAGTGTCAACTGAATATGGATAATGTCAACCAAACTAAACAAAATTTAAAGATTTATACAATTCAAATTGTTCCACAGCAATCAGGTATCAGAAATTTATCATTATTCTGAGTAATAAACAATGTTTTAATATGTAAAAATGAAATAAATGAATGTATAATAGTTGATATGTATAGACAATAAGGCATTTTTGTATAGATATAAAATATGAGACTGTTTCCTTAGCCTTATCACTATGTTTATACTATAACATTGTATATTATATATCTAACCAATCGACAATCTGCATTTGTACCACATGACCGTCCAATATATTCCCGTATTGGATCCAAAAAATATATATTATTTTCGTATTGGACGGTTGGGTACATGTGCACTAAATGATGTGATAAGAATGGCTGCGATTGCTTTGTTGGGGATGATGTCGATGTTGATTATTTCAAAGTAAACGAAAGATATATAATAAAAAGGTTATTATACATTTTACTGTACAATACGGCATATATTTGGACTCGTAAACAGCTTGAAAAGTCATATTGGATGAGCCAATGTACTCGTCCACATATATTTCCGTATTGTACAGTAAAATGTATAATAACCTATAAATATCGTTTGTTTTTTCTCGACTGTCAAGATGTAAATAATTTCATGGTGATTTAGTGCGTTAAACTGTTCATGGTGTCTAACAATCTTGATATTGCATTAGCCAACATGTTTTAAGATAGAGTAGGACAGACAAGTAGCTTAGCAGTTAATGCCTGCTTGTGACACCTTTATATTTGTATATGAGAACGTATTCAGTTACTGTGAAATTATTCAAACTTTGACTATTGAGAAAAAAGGACAATACACATACTGTAAGCTGACAACATTAAACAGGAATGTAAACATATCATACATAAAAATGACACAACAATTAGTCAAATAACTTTTTACTAAATGTCTAATAATTAAGCTAAGAGAGTAAAGAAAAGACAGAAAACATAGAACTTCTGACTTGAAAAATACATTGTATACAAAAAAGCTCAATACGGATAATGCCAATCATTCAATCATGATAAGTATCCCATTATTTTGTTCAACAAACAAAACTCATTTCACTAGACACTTCATTTTCACAAGTCATGCTATGCTTATTTCGACTCATGTCGAATGTATTGTACATCAAAATGATTGATAGTGAGGTCTTTAGATACAGATTGAGAGCATATGACATAGTAATTACAATTTAATTACCATCTCTCAACAAAAGCCAGTTTGGTATTATATCCAGCTTGAAAAAAAATACTACTTTAGCATCACTAATCACTTGCCTAGAGACAAAATAAATTAAAAATCATTCATAAAAAAAACCCCTAAAAACCAATCTAGAATTTGCCTAATGCATATTACTTAGCAGATTTTTATAGACCTTTGTTTACTTAATGGTTATAATATTATGCGTTAGATTTCATTCCATGACAAACTAATTATCTTAGAAATATAATCTGAATAAAATAATAAAATCATCTAAATACGTGTAATACAATGCCCTACATTTAAATGGTAATACATAATATAGTATAATAATTATAATAATAATATAAATAAATGAATTGTTGACTAGATTGAACTATTATAATTATAATATATGCAATAATAAATTGACAAAAAATACAAAATGCATCATGTAAATAAATGAATCTCTGATTAGTAAATAAGCCAGTATGTTAGTCAGGTAGCCAGCAATTAAAAACATGATAGAATGTCAAAACATACAATCATGTTCTAGTTATATCTTAACAACAAGCTAAAGCAATGAGAAAAGTATTAATTACACAACACTAAACAATAAATTAAAGTGACACTAAGTGAGTATAATACATGTATAAAGTTCTGAGTATACCTCAATAAAAGGGGACTATATGAACTAATTTTAACATGGTTCATTTCATTTCTAATTTATTTATTTTTTTAAGTTTCTTATGGATAATGTTGGAAGAAGTTTTGGGGACAAAAACTGGTGAAACCTTAACACTGAAATTTATAAACAGTTCTATAATATTATGTATGTTTCTCATTTAAAAAAAACAATAAAGAGAATATGGGACTTTTAAACAATCACCCAAGTGCTTGGCAAAAAGAACTAAGTGCTCTCTAACATCAGAACATTTGGACCCATAAACCATTAACTAATGAAATTTGATATACATGTTTAAGATTATAAAAATGTAAGTAGCTCTAAGTCATAGTTCCGACACTACTTAGTGTTTTTATTAATTTTAATTGCATCAAAATATTTATACATTATCATCAAATGAACAAAAAAGTGAATTCAACAACATTGATGGTGTTCAACAATATCTCGTACTGAAACCTTTATCAATAATGGACACAAGAAAACCACAAAATCTGATCATACCGTTCCAATGATCTGAGAAACATAACTTCCTACTAATAGTATAGTTGCACATAATGTAATATACAATAACAAAGTACATTGAATAATGTTATCACATAAAAAGCAAGCAAAAATGATTATCATAGCTAACAATAAATATATACATAGCATTAACTAACAATAAACAACAAAACTAAAAAGCATCAATATGTCCCATACATTGTAACTTGAATCAAGTTCAAGTATGCTTTAAATGCTCCCTTATCATGGAATAGCAGGGCTAATGGCAATAAAACTTGAGAATGAACTCCATGTTCAAATATGTGTACTGTTAACAATGAAGTTTTTTTTTGCTCAAACTTTATAACCTCTTGCCCAAATTTAAAAGTAAATATACAACATTGAATGAATATATACAGGGCCCTCCAAAAGTTCTTGAACATATGCAATTATGAGAGTAACTAATTGAGCCTACCACAAGTAATTTTACAATAGTATAAGCTTTTTCATGTCACATACATGTAGTTTAAATCATATGCTGATTTATAAAAAAATACTGCTGATTTTGAAATTTGCTCAAATGGCTGTCTGTTTCTTTTTTTTCGTAGATAAAAGTGAATCAGTCTATCTAAGAAAAGGATTTTTGTCATAGGCAGATCCAGCGGGGGGGGGGGGGGTCAGGGGGGTCCGGACCCCCCCCCTAGAATTTGGAAAATGTACCAGTCCATTAGTGTATTTCTTGCCTGTTAGTCATTTTTAAGTAGCATGAAGCAATTTGTCTCAGGGCTTATCATAGTTTTATTGGAAATGTAGTTTTTATTATCAATATGTTGCATTTTTCTGCAAAATGTGTATAATATGGTTGTGGTTGGAGGTTTTGGACCCCCCCCCCCCAAAAAAAGTTCGGGTTCTGACTCCCCCCCTAGAAAAGTTCAGACCCCCCCCCCCCCTAGAAAAAAATCCTGGATCCGCCTCTGTTTGTACAAAACATTTGGAGGGGACTGTAGAATAAAAACAGACAAAACAAACATTAAGCATCAGAGTAATACATGAACATATAGTAAGAATAATAAACAGATAGAATGCCAAGTATTTTACATGTAGATATAATGTTATACATGAACACAACAATCACATTATAGTTTTCACTAACCTAAGAATAAATAAATAAATGTACATGATACATTAATAACAAAACAAAACAAGTTGTAGTGAGGCTGCAATATTTGTATAAAGTGTATCAGTTATCTCATCTAAAAAAACTTATAACTATAGACATTGGTGGTCAATAAAAATTTTGTGATCAATCTGAAAACTTTTTCTAGTATATTTCATAACTAATTATGACCAACACTTTTATTGCATATTGCCAATATAAAGTCACCTAACATCCTGATTATGTATTTATTAAAAAAATTTAATAAGTTAGAGTCGATTTTGTCTTAGTCAAACCACTGCAAAAAATATATGAGTTGCAGTGAATGTATGGTTGGATAAATCTATTAAATATTCCAAGATCAAACTTATTATCTTATTTCACCTATAACAGGTTCAACTTTAGAGTCTATGCTGGACAAATATATAACATCAGAGATTCATTAAACAGCACAGTATTACATAGAAAATGGATAAACACAAAAAATATTGGCACTTATTAAGAGATTCAGTTATTCTCTGTTCAATTCAAGGAAAATTAAAGAAAAAGAGCTAGTTTTTGTTATTAAACAAAATCAATAAATTTGTCATCATTAAGTTATGCAACAAAACCAAGATCTACACTATAACTAATATTATGCAAACTTAAATACACCAAAAAAAAGCCAATTTAAGGGTAAAATCTTCACCAAAAAATTGACAATAATGATAAAATTTTAAAGTATCTACCCTAAATAAACAGAATCTAAGTAATGAAACAATACTACAAAATGTTGCAGTATAAATCATTTCTAAATATAGTAAACTACATTTAATTTACAGTGCATCAAAATGGAAGTACAAATTTTCTAGTCTATCATTACTCCCTAGACCAAGACTAAAAGTCATGTTTGCTCAATAAGATTCTCTAACACGAGTAAATACAATAATATTATATAAAACAATCACATAATATGACATCAAATTTTCATTTAATTTCATCAGCTAACTTAATTAATTCAACAAACTACTAGTATATTTAAAGCAGTAAAGACACAGTAGATTCCTGTCTCTATTTTTCATATCTGTTTTACTATTTTAACAAAGCTGCTAGTTTTTAAATACTGATACAATTCTATGCCCTAACATAATGTAAACTTGTGGATTTCAATACAATTTGAAGCAGCGACAAAAGCTGAATGTATGGAAAAAAAAATCAAAATACAATAACAAGTATCTTTGTTTTTTCTCAACTGTCAAAACTTAAAAAACAAGAAATGTAATGTGGAAACCACATTAAAGCCGGATTTAAAAACTTTAACACAAAAATTACAAAGGGAAATAATCCATAATAAAGCCAGGTAGAGTTGAGGTTACTTTCTAATTCTGTTCATCACATGTTATGTGATCATTGTATGAAGTTTCATAAAGATCTGACAATAAATGGCAGAAATATATGCTAAATTGAAAACCTTAACAAAATTGTTAAAGACACTGGACGAAAAGTTTTGCTGAACTATTAGCCAAATTTTTGTTGAAAAATCTGGCTAAAAATCAAAATGATTTTTAGTGTTAAAATACTGCAAACAATTGTAATATTCTGATACACATGTAGCATGTTTTAAGATCAGATAGAAAAGACGAACACCTCAGCAGTTTAATGCAAATGCTTCTAGAGTTGATGTCACCTTCATATTTACATATTTAGTCACTGTGAATTATTCAAACTTTGACAGTTGAGAAAATACAAACTATATCTTAACAAAAACAAGTAAAATTTAAGTAAGCATACAATATAAGCTACATCAATATAACCACTAATATAAATAATATATGATATAATAATGATACTAATCAAATAGGTTAAATAACCAGTGGTCCAAAGACAGCATACTCGACTATTCCAGGTAAACTATCAGTCTATAGATATCAGTAAATTTTCAAGTGAATACTTTCAGTGGAAAAACTTCTAAGAATTTGAAAATTAGTTTATTTAGATACTGGGTTACACGCTGTGTCAGTATAATTTATCTTATTTACGACAACCAACACACCTAACCTAGCTCTCCAGGACCCTCATCTATAACCAGTTCTTAACTACCCATCAACAAGTATGGAAACTTCTCAATATGCCTTATTAATGGAGGAAAATTGAGATTATTGACAAATACTTAAATTGGTAATTAAAAGCAGAAACAATACAATTCAGTACAAAATATTTTAGGTGTATAGAAATAGGTGTTTGACCTCTTATGGACATGTGCTAAGTTTCAAGAAAATACCCTTAAATCTAGCAAAGATAAAATTGCCAAAAAAATCTTAACACATCTGCACATCTGAGAAAGATAGCCCAACTATTCTCTGAATTGTTGAGCTAAAAATGTACAAACATGTACATGCATCTATAATACTTGAAATAAATGACTATACATACCGGGTATATTGAATAAATACATGTATATGAATTACAATATATGAAATACAATTCATGTACAATTATTGCAGATATGATAAATAATAAAACTCTAAAAAATGACCACACACCATATCATACACTGTATATTTCTATACCTATAATGTACCCAGATATATTTGATTACATGATAAATTAATAAAATAATAATATTACAATAATTAATACAATAACCAATAGGAAGCAGAAAATCTAGTCAAATGCTCCTGTACTCTTTGACAAATGTACTACTCAATATATTTATCCTACAGAAATGTATACATTTAATTGCTACCATTAGGCCATGCCAAATTGGAATTCTGTTAAGCGTCAACTCAACTTTGACAAACCTAGGTACCTATTCACAAAAACACACAAACCGACAATGTAAACAAATATCATTTCTGCAAAAAACAATGCATTATATATATATATCTTTTCAATGGAATGAAATCCTCATAATATGAAACAATGGTCTGAATTTAATATAAAATGACTAGTGTTTTTTTACGTAAAATATATTTTGTATTAATGACGCGGATATAATAAATTGCTTACGATGAATAATGTCGTTGCTGAACACAATTTTCTCTAAATTAAATTGTCGTATCAAATCCCGGAACATCGGAATTATCAAAAAAAAAATACCTACAAATTTGTTTTTTATTTTGATAGAGGACTCGAAAATCAACGCGCACGTGGACGCTTAACAAAATTCCGATATGGCATGGCCTTACAATCTGCAGTTTCAAAAAAATATACAAGGGGTGATCTAACAATTTATAGACAGTCACTATGAAATAAATCAGTAACTTCTAAATCTGAAATAAAGTAGTTAACATTGAGGATTAAGCAAAAATATGTTGGCCGGATGGTTGATCAGAGTGAAACAAAAAGGGTAGTAAACAAACTCATACCATTCACTATGTATGATGTCTGACTAAATTGACCCAATACAACCCTATATTGTAGTTTTGCCAGCACTTTGAAAATTTCATGACTTGATTCTTGTTAATTTCCTCATTTTATCTGATAAAGTTGACCTTATTCAAAGCAATGCTACATATCAATATTTAACAACTTACAAAGGCAACATATGTGACTAATGTGGTTAAACAATGTAACTCTAAAAAAACAAAATCTTTCCACATCAAAACTAAATGTAAATCAAGATTGAACATGAATGTAAAATGACAAGAACATGTCCTATGATGACTCTATAGTAATCAAAAACCCTACACACCAATAAATAATAATACCATATAAGTTCTCAATGATTACAGTATATACAATGCATGGATTTCTATATCATATTAATTGATAAGCAACTAATATTCGCTTAAAGATACAGGTCAGAGGTAAGCAAAACACTTGTGTAATAACATGTGAATAAAGGATGTTGACTAGTTTTATACCGACCCAGCAAGGTGTTTCATAACAGAAAAAATCTGTTTTATATTCTGAAAACAATATAACATTCTGTCTAAACATAGCATCAGATACAAACATGTAGTTTATTTGTGCATTTCTAGTTAACTTTTTGTTTATCTGTTTATTTGTTAAAACATGTACATTGTATTTTTTGTATGTTTATAATAATGTATATCACCTTGATGGTGGAAATAAAGAGTATATATATATATAAATGAAAATAGTAAGCAGTCTCAACAGCTTAATATATGAATAATAGCTAAAGAAACAACTAACATTTTTTTACATTGTAAGGTATCCCAAATATGTAGTAGTGAGACTTTAAAATTCGTAATTAGTAACAATTAAAACTTTGAGCAGTGATGAGTGAAATAATGGACTAAGTACAGCTAGTTAATTAGTTAATTATTTTGAATACATTATAAAAAATATACAATTTGTGTGCTTATATTTGTCGTATGTTTTACCTAAATTGCCAATATATTTAAACCAGATAAATTATCCTGAATATAACAAATACAATATACCCTGAATGTATTATCTTCATTAACAATAACTAGCCACCTGCTCTGTGTTCAGTAACTACTGTTAGCTAACGTTACGGGTACGAAAGAACTCAACCCGAAGACAACTCAACCTGTGCAATACTTAACTCAAAGTTGGGACAACTCAATCCGTTAGTAGGAGATTGAGTTGTCTCAGGTTGAGTTGTCTATGGGTTGAGTTGTTCCGTCACGGAACGTTTTGGAACATTCAAGGTAACTGAACACGCTGCTGTATTTGGGGTGACAATACCATGTGACTATGACATCACAAATGCTATGGTGGCTAGAAGCAAACAGCAAAAATCTGCCTTGACTCAGAGGCTAATCGCCAATGTCTCATGGATAAGAGTCACACTGTTACACAGTCATGTAATTACCCTCACAACCATGATATATCTATCCAGTGCCATATTTAGTGTTCTCAAATAAACCTTTCTTAAAGAATGTATTAAATTCACATAAAACTTGCTTAGATAAAAATTCATTCTGTGTTGTATGCAGGCTGCATGTTGGAATCTTAGAGCATATTTCTATAACACTTCTCAGGTAAAACTCTAATTGATGTTGTCTCTCACTGGCTACTTTCTCTGTTTTACTAAACAACTTTTTGGGTGGGAATACCAAGGCATTTATCTGTAATTAAAAAATACATAGTGAGATGCCTTAAAAAGCAATATAACATTAAAGAAAAATAATATTACAGAAAATAATTGCAAAAAATAATATGCCATTTGTAGATAAATCTTGACTGACAATCAAAAGAATAAGTATTCTAGTATAACAGTTTTGACCACAAGAATTGCTGTAAACAGGAAGGCAATCAAAAATAAATTAAATGCTGAAAAAAAATTATTTTGATGATATAGTAGATTTTGATAACATGATATCTTTAAGTTTTACTTTCTGTTTTGTGGTGTCAACATACAATAACTATCAAATGGACAATTATATATAGACAAAATTTATACATACCTCTGGTATTTTGGATTTCATTTCTTGATGAAACTCTCTGAATTTACTATATCTTCTTATAATAGACCATACATCATCACCTACTTCAATCTGAAATTATGAATCATTTTTATCATTAGCCAAAAAGGGATAATGACAGACATTGAAATAACTGGCTTCACATTTAAGATACATGCATGATGATTTTATTAAACTAAACTGCATTCAAATAAGAGTATATTAATAAGTTTTTTATTATCAAGTGATATGAGTGTACAGTTCAACTAACCATTGCTTCTAGGATGCTCCATTACAAGACCCCAACTCTCCTTTAGTATTTGTACATTTTTATTTGCTTGTTCAAACCCAGGGCCAGACAAATATATCTATCATAATTTCAGCCTTTATCAATACAAGTTTTTCAATACAACAGAGCTAAGGCCAGCTACTGGGCTTAAAATTCAATGCCACTATCAGCAAAAGGAGTGGGCATGGCCAAGCGGTTACGTCTTTGGACTGGTAATCATTAGATAGCCAGCTTCATGTTGGTTTGAATCCCATCCAAACACTACACGGTTGTTTCATTGGCAAGAAACTTTATCCTACCAGCTCAGTACTGGGGGACCAGGAGGTGAACTAAAAAATAACTAATCTAAGTAGCAATAACTTTTTTCACAATTAAGCTAAGATAAATTAATATCAACCAAGCAAAAGGTTACAGTGATTTGATGACCACAACATTAATCCATGAACCATTATCACTGTCGTGTAGCTGTGTACGGTGCAGTCAACCAAGATGGCGGACCGAACGCTGGTGAAAAGGTAAACCTATTTTATTTTCTCGATTTTTCAAACTTAATCCACATGTATTGCTGTATAATCAGTTGTATTCAACCAGGCATAGATTCCAGTGCATAATGTACAACCTGTTTTCGCTTGATATCCACCCAAGAGCTTATAAATGAATCACAAAGTTGGTCGATCTATGATTTTGAAATTTGAAGCGAGAAAAGAATCTTTTAAGTCTGATTCTGACTTTATTTGAGCTCTTAGATTCAAATCAATTGACAGAGTAGCGTAAAATGATCGACCGAGTTACTCTGTCCCCTTACTTTGGAGGAATATCCTCTCCCTTCCACAAAAACGTTCGTTTTATGAGTGTACACAAAGTGAGTGCAGTCGCCGGTGTATGGTGAAGTCAAAACGCACATTTTTGAACGGTGCAGTCTCAGAAAACTGTACGGTGTAGTCATTCTGTACAATTTTAGTGTACGGTGTTGTCTCAATTATTAATTTCAGTACCAACTTTCATGAATGATCTTTAGTCCTATGTTATTGAGTTACTTTTCACTCATTCGACCCGATGACCTTTAAATGTTAATATGTAATCATTACTTCGATCAATTGACTTGAATCAAAACTTAAACAAAATTAACACTATGACATAATTGTGTTTAGATTATGAATGACATGAATGTTGGAGTTACTGATGTCCCAGCTCAGCACACATATTACGAACATTGTAAGACAGGAGTTACGTACATTAGACAGTACAAATACGGAAAACCCCTGTTTCCACTGTATAGACCAGGGATGGGGCCAATTAATTGCTCTGAACAATTAATTTCCAATTAATTCCTGTGTGAAAAACAATGGTAATTTCAATTAATTATTTTATCAAAAAATGGAAAACAATGGTAATTATAATTAATTACTTAGGAAATTTAGGCAATAATTAATTGATTTCAATTATTTTTCAATTACTTCATGATACATTTGCATATGTTTCATTAAATGCGACTTAGTTTCCAAACTGGCCCCTCTTTTCTGTTTTTTTACACCTTTCACACCTGATGAATGGGTTCTTTACTATCATAACAATAGTGTTTGTAATATGAAATCTATAACTAATTGATTGATGACCCTGCATGGTGTTATAGTAAAAGATTAAATTGTCTGACTGGTCACTGACAGTTGAGCATTGAGGTGATAATCTTGAAGACAATGCCCATATTGAGTAAATATTTCACATTGTGTCTGTTGATATGATGTACATAGTATATATAAAACATAACTAAGAATTATTGGAAGAAAATAAATATCAAGTACATGCATACTGTCATATGAGTTATCTTATCTTTTATTTAGTGTTTTAAAGGTAAGGACAATAATTAACAGTGATTTTTTACCTCTGCATCCTGAGTCCAGGACTCATTGAATTTGCTGTGGATGCAAAGTTTCAAAATATAATGTACATCTTTTGGATGTATACTTTTTCTTCTGTAAAAGTCAGAATATCTTGGAAATTTGTCTGAGAGATAGACATGATGATATCTTAATGGCCGGTCACATAGGCCAAAGCGCATAAATCTTGCAAAAATCACGCACAAAAACTCGAGTCTTACGTGAGTCATCCGTGATAATCGCGTTTTCTCAGCGTTTCTGACGTGGAGCATTCGTAGTTGTGAGTGGAACTGCGCCGTTTCATCGTTATGCGCGATTCCAGGTTTTGAACAGTTCAAAATTTATCGTCGCGTAAGAGTTTTGCGCAGTTTTGCGTTGTTTACGTATTCTTTGCACGGTTTGCGTAGTTCTTACGCGGATTATGCGCGAATCATGCGTGGAACATTAGCGATCGTGCGTGAAAATGTCCTGAAGCCCGCATCCGTTTATATGCGGAACGGCGTTGAAAGGACGCGACTCCAACGCACATTATGCGTAGTTCATGCGCGAATCATGCGCCAATCATACCGTCAGTTTATCATTGATAATGCGCAGAATATACGTAGTTTTCCGCGAAGCTTTCGTTGGGCACATTCAATTCTGTGCCCCTTTTTGGGCTTATGCATGGTTTATAAGTGCTTTGTCGGTGAATTTTGTGTGATTAATACGTACTTCTTGCGCGATGTATCGGTGATTTTTCATCGCGTAAATCGAAGAAAATGGTCAAATCCCCGACAGACAAGCACGCACAACCCAAATTTATGCGTGATTCATGCGTTTTGGCCTATGTGACCGGCCCATAAGTCAATTTTGACGCAGTATCATCTTGGTAAAAAGTAGGTCACTGTGCCAAAATATTCGATTACCAAAAACGTACACGTATTCATGTGTGGTACTAATCTTTAGTAATTGAATTTTCCGTTTATCGGTGTTAACTTTTTGTGAATTCAGCGACTTTGTTTAACGTTAACGAAGCTATTTAAAACGTCAATATCCATGACTTGCCCAAAATGCTTGTCTTTTATCATGTGCAACCCGGGTCTATAGCGCAGTTGGTAGCGCGCCGGGATTTGAAATGGTGTGTCTCGAAGGGTTTGAATCTCACCCGGGGACAATAATGTCAATTTTCTTGATTTGATTGGATAATATGGACAAGTTTCCAGTTTTGTGGAAGGGTAAATGCGTACTGGTTATAGACAAGGGTCCAGGAAAGCTAGTTTAGGTGTGCTGGACGCCGTAAGATGACTTAAATTGTGTTGACACGGCGTTAAATGCAATATAATAATAAATATAAAATTCTAATTTCCTGAATTAACTATTCGGACAACCACTTATTTTCTTACGCATGTACTGCAAGGCGGACATCGATTTACATTAACCAAAGTTTAAAAAAAGTTATTCATCCGTATGCTTGTACACATACTTCTTTCTATCAATTTCTAACGTTTTCATCTCGATTTTGTAGTTACTTGATTCAAACAATGTATATTCATATTTTACAGTCTATGTTCAAAACCAAGAATATACGTATACGTGATTACGGTGATGTTTTGAGGTGTTTTGATTTTTTTTCTTTTTGAATGTATGTAACTCGTGTCTTAGAACGTTCGTAATAAATGTATCAGCTGAGGACGTCAGCATAGGGGACATCAGGAACTCCAACATTCATTTCATTCATAATCTAAACACATTTATGTCATAGTGTTAATTTTGTTTAAGTTTAATTCAAGTCAATTGATCGAAGTAATGATTACATATTAACATTTAAAGGTCCTCGGGTCGAATGAGTGAAAAGTAACTCAATAACATAGGACTAAAGATCATTCATGAAAGTTGGTACTGAAATTAATAATTGAGACAACACCGTACACTAAAATTGTACAGAATGACTACACCGTACAGTTTTCTGAGACTGCACCGTTCAAAAATGTGCGTTTTGACTTCACCATACACCGGCGACTGCACTCACTTTGTGTACACTCATAAAACGAACGTTTTTGTGGAAGGGAGAGGATATTCCTCCAAAGTAAGGGGACAGAGTAACTCGGTCGATCATTTTACGCTACTCTGTCAATTGATTTGAATCTAAGAGCTCAAATAAAGTCAGAATCAGACTTAAAAGATTCTTTTCTCGCTTCAAATTTCAAAATCATAGATCGACCAACTTTGTGATTCATTTATAAGCTCTTGGGTGGATATCAAGCGAAAACAGGTTGTACATTATGCACCGGAATCTATGCCTGGTTGAATACAACTGATTATACAGCAATACATGTGGATTAAGTTTGAGAAATCGAGAAAATAAAATAGGTTTACCTTTTCACCAGCGTTCGGTCCGCCATCTTGGTTGACTGCACCGTACACAGCTACACGACAGTGATTATGGAGGGTAAAACATTTATATTGTGAACTAATGAAACATTTAAAACTTACCTTGACTTCATATTCATAATGACTATCAGAACCATAACATTGTAGTCTATATGATGGTATTGTTATATTTATAGTTCTTGGTTGATTGGGACTGAGTGATATAGATCCAGTCTGAAATATATAGACATATTAATATATGAGTAGATGGCATTTACTTATAAGAATAGCACTTACATGTACAATTAAGTTATAATAGGGCATTAAGATGTTTACATTTAACCCTAAACTGGTCAATCTCGCATTTTTACGTGTCTGGACCTGCCCCCCTTCAAAATGGCCGCCACATCCTTAAAATTGGAGTATTTTAACTGAATTTTCTGAAATTTACATCAGGAAAGTTGACCCAAAAAATGACCTTTTTTCGCACTCCTCCCACATCAAAGATGTCTCTAAGGGGATCTGAAGGGGGGGTTGTGCCCCCTTTTTTGCTGGGGTTTGAAGGGGGCACAGCACCCCTCATCGCCAGAAAACAAGAGCACCGCTAGGCGGAGATGAAGCATTTGTAAGACATGAGAATATTTCATATGAATATCATATTATGAATAATTGTGGAAAACAAAGTAGAGAAAAAAGATACCATTGAGAATGCTTCTTTTTATTCGTGATGAGTATAACTTTGTCGGTAATAGTGACCTTGCCCTTTGACCTTGTGACCCCAAAATCATTAGGGGTCTTCTACCCGATATGGACAATCATCCTATGAAGTTTGAATATTGTGGGCCAAATTGAACTTAAGTTATGCTCCGGAAACCAAGTTGCTAACAGACGGACGGACAGACAAACGCCAGGGGGTATAACATAATATGCCCGAAATTCTTTCGGGCATATTAAAATCACATGTCCCAACCATTAAAGGGTTTAAGACCTATAACAGTAAACCTAAAGGTACTGCAAGTACAAGAAAGAAAGGATTATTAGGATCATTAAAATCAATGGCCTGATAGCAGAACAATGTTGATATAGGGACCTTTTCTTCTCTTTAGAAACAGGAATTAAAAATTGTCTCATGATTTTGCACTACATAAGGTGGTCTTTATAGCAAAACTTTACTGTATGAACCAAAATAACTAGATAACATGTAAGTTTTATAAAGGGCACATAAACACATAAAGAAGGACACTCCATTTTACATCAAGATAAATGATTCAAGAATAATCTAATACTCACATTTTTTCTTCTAATAGTTTCCCCTTCAGAATCTGCAGACTGTAATATACAAAAATGTACTCGTAAGTTATAAAACACCTTGGTTTGTGAAAAATTATGTTTTTAGACAATTTAAGAATACAAAGATTCCTCTATTAAGACTATTTAGCATCGTGTTTGATGGTTTCAATAGCAAAACTTCACTGCATTTAAATCACATAATAATTATATCAACTGTTCAACCAATATCAATATACAATGTAGATTATAATAATGTCCCGTAATAATTTAAAAATAACTGTATATATAAAATTTTCCCACAGTGGTCTGTTCCAAGTTTGTTATAAATCTACCCTCCCAAGTATAGGTTTAAATGAAATAATTAAGTTTTATCACACAACAGGATAATTTCACTATCTCTAAAAGGACAGCCAAAGACTGAATGAAGTTTTCAAAATCTTGAAATATAATATTTCAGCAGCTTTTATAAGGTAAGAGAAAATTCTCATGGGTCACAAAATGCTAAACTTTATGACCAGTCCAGACAAATTTTACTCAATAGAGAATTGTTATCAACAGGCATTCACAAAACATATCTAAAAATAATATTTTTACGTAGACGATAAGAGAATAATACATTACCATAACTGTAGCATATGGATTAGACATGGATTGTGAGATAACAGATCCTGACCTGTAAAATATAAAAATAGTGACCATTAGTTTTCACATAGATGATTTTCATATTTGGTTTTATCATGTATATTTTTTGCAAAGAGACCAAGTTTGAAAGATGAAAATAATAACCATCAAATTGGATATATGAATGTTGTTCTAAAGGTTACAGGTAAAAGTAAAGTAATTGCGATTAGTCTAAGTTTCAGGTCCAAACATACACACTGTTTACAGCAATTACACCTAGTCATTGGGCTACTAGTAGTATCACAGGTCAATTTCTTGCCCAAGTAAGCTAGCAGTGTCCCTAGAAGGGTTTGTACTTGGACCCTTTTGATTACATCCCTAAAAAAATGGTTTTGCTAAGTGGAGCAACAATAACTTTGCATTACCCCGGACGTGGGTCTGTGACACAAAAACATACAAGCAGAATTGCAGAGGTTGCTGGTTTGAGTCTCATCCAAGCTGTTTATACCCTATCATGATTTGACAATGACCACAGTCTCTGAGACATAATTATTGTAATCTATAACAAGTCAGCTACTATTAGACCTTCTCCTGATCTTTCACCATTCTCATACTCAGAGATTAGCAAGATTCTCAATCTAATGATAATCAACCGTCTTTCATAAACCAGTCATTAACTTACCTTTGTTCATATCTAGCTTTAAGTTGTTTCATTTCACGATGATGTGCATCTTTTAATCTTTTTATTTCTTCTTCTCGTTCTTGTCTCTCACGATTACGTTCTAACTGACGTTTCTGTTCACGTTGTATTTTCTCTTCTAACATACGACGTTTTACTTCTTGTTCAACAAGTGAGTTAATTCTATAAATAATACATTACAAACAATTTATAAATAGTATGAGTAGATACTAAATGTTCTTAAGCTTGAACTACAGTAAAACTCGGATATAACATACTTGGTTATAACATACACTCGGTTACAACATACCATTTTTTTTCTGGCCCGTTTTTTCATCCTTATATATAACATACTTAGTATGCTACATGGATATAACATACCATGGTTATAACATACCTTTTTTCTATGGCCCAGTATGTTATATCTGAGTTTTACTGTAGTATCAATAACCTGCTGCAAACAGATCTACCATGACTTACTTTCAGGCATGGAAAGCAAAATATCAAAATACTGAAGGGGGTGTTTCTGTTCTACTTTGAGGTCTATTCAGTTCTATATGAAAATACTGCTATTATTCAAATCCGTAATTTTCATTTTCTCTTTTCTATGCTCAGTGACCCAAGAGATTGGCAATATCTGAGAAAGAACTCTTAAATTCAGTACCCAGTTTCAGAAAACGACCAAGGGTCAGAGAGTAAGAACCATCCATCTCCCACCTCTGCAAACTTTCGACTCAATTTACAATAATTAATAACAAAAACACATTTCATAGCCTCCAATGAAAAACATATTCCAAGTTTTCAAAGTAACACATATTCCTGGGTTTTTTTTTCAAAGTAACACATATTCATAGCTCTCAAAGTGTCATAAAGTTTCATTACTATACAGCATTCTAACCCTCAATATTGTATCACCTGTACCTACCTATCTTGTCTAACTCTTTCTTGTAGATTATCTTTTTCTAATTCTATAATATCAAGTTCATAATCTCTAGCTAAATCAAACTGTCGAACTTTTTCTTCTAATAATTCATTGGTTTTCTCTACAGCTCTTTGTAATTCTTCAAGTTCCTATAATTATACAAATGAAACATTTAAAATTCTTCCAATAATACAACTACAACTGCAAAACCAACAGACTAGCTGAACTTTTATAACATGAAAATGCTTCAAATTTTAAACTGACAAGATTATAATATAATGAAAATAATAAAAATAACAACTTTATTTATTATTTATTTATGTGGGTAACAAATTTGGTGTAAACCAATTTTCAATATGGTCTACACAGATATTTACAATGTACATACATAATAACAATAGCGAAGAGAAACAAAATTTAGGTTCAATTAGATTAATTGTAACATTACATTGCATGAATAATAAAACAAGTACCAACTATGTATTTGAATAAAGAACAAAATGGTAATTGAGCTGTAGCAACCTCAAGTTGAAAATAAAGCATATCAAGTCAACTACACATTCAAGCTTTTTTGTGTATAAGTGTACTAAACTAAACTTTTTATTTTATATACATGGAATTTGTTGTTTCCTTTATCAAGAATCTTTGTCCTATACTGGCCACAGGTGCCCATCGCATTTCAAAACACCAAATTATTAGTATTTTTTTCTTAAACATGCTCCAATTATCATAAAAACACGAAATACAAAAGTTCCAGCCAAAATTTTTTTTTGAAAAAATATTTTTTTTTAAACACAATTTTGGATGCAACGGGCACCTAGCGGTACTAGCGGGCCAGGAAGCAAACTCAAGAGTAATTAATCTAAGTGGCAAGACTTTTACAGATTTGTTTAAACTAGATATATGTAGAATGCTGAAACATTAAATACACAAATAAATACTAAAATACAATGCTAAATACTTTTCTTTTTTGTTCTATTTTCTTAATATCCTCTTCTGACATGTTAACTTGTTGTAATTGTTCTTCTAAATCACCTAGACCTGAATCTACCATACTACGAGATTTCTTTAATAATAACAAACTGAGAATAGAAAATATTGACATTGGATAAATGATTTAAGAATGTGAATCTATAAATCAATGTACTACAAGAAATGTAATGCGGAAACCACATTAAAGCCAGATTAAAAATCTTTAACACAAAAATTACAAAGGGAAACAATAATAATGCCAGGTAGAGTAGTGGTTACTGTCTTATTCTGTTCATCACATGGTATGTTATCATTGTATGAAGTTTCATAAAGATCTGACAACAAATGGCACAGCTATATGCTATATTAAAAACTTTAACGCAATTGTTAACGACAGGGGACGCCCGCCTGCCTGCCTGCCTGCCAGCCTGCCAGCCCACCTGCCCGCTTGTGTTTCACCAAACTATAAGTCGAATTTTTTCCTTGAAAAATAAATGTGCCCAGTTGGACAATGGGCTGTATGTTTTACTTGGCCAAATATTTTACTAGCAGTAACAAGTTGCCCAAACCCAAATATAGGTCATCACTCAGAGGACCTTTAATGTCGAGCCCTGAGGTTGAATGCATATAAGATAGCATGCACCAGAGTCGTGCAGGTTTAAAGCCCCTATATCAAAAGTAACACTGTTTTTTGACTGCAAAGAAAATAGACATTTATCTATTTCAAACACCTCTAATGAACAAGATATTTTTTTAAATAAATGCAAATATTGCTTAGACATGTAAAATGTCACATGTTTATGTTATTTATTGTATTTCAAAGTGAAAGAAGATCGAATCCGAAAGTAGAATTCTGTTGTCAATACTTGAAACAATAGTTTTGATCACAGTATGTTAAAGATGAAGTCTTATAAGAGAAAAAAATTGCGCCAAATTACATAATTAAGCTTTTAAACTAAGTTGGATCAGGTATATTAAACATCAGCATGTAAATGAATATAGTGTGCTCTTATAAAAGTACCCTACTTTTTTAAGAATTGGATACTTTGTCAAACTCAAATTTGGAAAGCAGAATTGTTAATTGCGTCTTTAATTTATGTTTTATTATGATAACTTCATGGTTGTAAAACAGTTTTCAAGCTTACTGTTTGTGAGTATGTCTTCATATAGTGGCTTTAAACAGCATAGTTACCAATTGAAACAAAGATTAGTTTTTTATCATAATCAGGAAGAGAAGAGAATGGAAATAAGGTTGGATTGCTTTGCCACTGAATAATATATACTCTAGATGCATTCTCAATGTATACAGTTTCATATTCACATGTAAGTAAGAAACTTCCGTGAAATATTTTTTGTTACAGTATACAGCTTTAAACCTCAGACCATAGGGATAGATTATTACAAAAAATCAAATAACTTATGAAACAATCAACCATACCTTTCTCTTTCTTCTTGTATTTCTTGTAATTCATTATTCAATTTTTCATCAACATCATTTAATTCTTCATTTATAGATATTATACCTTGTTCTAACTTTATAGCCGATTTACACAGTGAATCATTCAAACTCTCCTTCTCTTTTATTATTTCTTCTTTTTCAGATAAAAATTGAGATTTTTTCCTCTCTATTTCACTTTCCAATTCCTTTAATGCAGTTTCCTGTTTTTTCAAGTCACGAACCATTTCTGATATATTTTCCACTTTCATATCTATTTTATTACTCAAAGAGTTTAAATCTTTATTATCAAGTTGTTTAGCTAAATCTTTCTTACTTTCAGCTATTTCAGTTTCTTCACTTTGTTTATATTGTTCCCATCTATCCATTTCTACTTCAATAGCATCTACAACTTTTCTCTCTTTAGCAGCAACTTTTTCTTCTTCTATCTTCAGAAAGTTTCTAGCTTCATTTAGCTGTTCTACTTCTACATTAATCTCTTTTCTTTCTTCATCAGTTAGTGTCTCTGATTTCAGACATTCTAAATATTCTTTTTCCTGTTCCTTTAAATCATTCCAAGCTTCTTCGATTTCCTTATTCTCATTAGCAATCTCCTCCATGTCAGTTTTCCATCTTTCTTTCATTTCAGTTTCCTTCACTAAGAATTGTTGTTTTATATCATTTTCATGAGCTTCTAGTTTATCATACATTTGTTTAACTACAACATTCTCCTCTAGTTTAGCATGAAATATAATATCAAAATCCTTCTGCATTTTGTTCAGTTGTTCTTTTTCTATATCTACAACTTTCTGATCCTGTGTTTAAATATAAAGAAAGCAATTTAAGTAAACTATTGTTTTACAGTCTAATTTTGTATTACCCATTATTTCTGTGACTAATGGAGCAATTATATTACATATCCACACAGTCTGATATAGAAAACTATAGAATTTTCACATAAGTATTTCAACATAGCATCATAAAGCATCAAAATGTTAAAACAAGTATGTCATTTGAATGATTTCTGAGAATTTGGACAATTCATCAGCAGAATTAGGAACAGACAATTCAACACTTGCCAGCATATCTGCCTGATACATGTATAAGTCAGTAAATTTATCTATAATATAGAATCAATTAACCAAATGAAGTTGTCAAAATTAAATACTTGATAGACTTACAAGGTAACAGTTTAAATTTTTTGAAGTCCTGTAATTTCTGAATTTCGTGATTTCATCTGCTTTTAAATTCAAGGAAACAAATTATTCCTGTGCTCCCAGAACAGAACTCCGATACTTTAGTGGGTGTCCAATGGCAGGGACAACTACTTTTTAGTTTGGGCAACCAAAAGTTTCTTTTTGGCAACCAAATTTCTACAAACAAGATACAGTGCTAGCTGCTAAAATGACCTGTTTGAGCAACCACTTTCATATCTTAATTTTGTAAACTGCCTAACACAGGATTTTATCCAAGGCCTTTTGAAGGTCACTGTATAATATAAAATATCACAAACCTCCATATCTTGTTCTCTAGCAGTTTGTTTCTTCACCATTAATTCATCATCTAATAATTTCATCTCTGTATCTTTTAGACGACATTTATCATTTAACAAAGTTATCTTGGCGTGTATACTTTCTTTATGTATATCATTATCATGACGTAATGTTTCTAATTTCTGTAGAATAAAATACAGAGAAATATAGGCATGTAACAAGAACAAATAAATATCAATATATGGCTGTATAATAAAAACAAACAGTCAAATAAAGAAATAAGGTGTGAATTCTGAATACAGTTGAAAATACCAAACCTTTTGAAGACAAATATTGATCTCTAATTTGTACTTAAAAAGGGATAGATTGTAAATATGTAGATACATTCCTTAACATAAAAAATATGCACCAAACATAAGGAGGTCAGAGTAGTCCTGAAACTATGAGGATACTACAAACATATATTGTATAATTATTAAATTATTGTTGTTTTTTGGCTCATACATGTATTCAATTTTATTGTAAATAAACCCCCACTCCCCCCCCCAAAAAAATAATTGATCAGTCCAAGAAAAAGAGACAGTATTTCTGTACACAGATATAACTTACCACATGTAATGTATCACTTTGTTGTCTACTAGATTCTGTTAAATTGGCCTCTCTTTCATCTAATTGTTTTAATAAATCATCTATCTGGGCTCCCTAAATATCATAGTAATAAAATATATATATTAACATAATGTAATAGTATAAGTAAAACATATGTAAAAGAGCAGTATTGAGTCATTTTTGTACCTTTTCTTACAAAAGTAGAAGTCATCACCTTTAACTACAAGCCTGGCGACCATGACCAGTGAAAAGTGATACAGGCCTGGGTAAATTACTTATTTCATATTGTTGGGCTTTGTCTTTAAATACGTAATAAGTCTGGCAAGCACTCAAGAAAACTTATAGCAATGACGACAGATGTAATGATGCTATTAACTTCAATAAACTAACAATGCATTCATAGGTCAAATTAAAAAATGAGCTATGCACAAAAGATTTACAAAAAATCATGCAAATTTATAGAAGACAAAGGCATAAAATGTTCAGCAAACTGGGTAAACAAAGGAAAGTTTGAATCATTTTGAATACAGCTATATTATAAACTAAAAATGACAGATTTTTATTTCATATACATGTTACTTCTATAGTATTCATAAAACTTCATAAGAAATATAAGCATAGACAATCAGTGAAAGTATATTTGAAACAAATTTAAATGATATAACTGGAAGTTTAAGTGGAGATATTTAGAACATTTAGACAGAAAAAACAATAAATATATACCTTAGGTAACTTTATAGGTACATGGTCATACTGGTGTGCCTGGGATGGAAAAAGAATACACAAAGGTTTATTATGATGGTTTGTGCTTCGTTTAAGTACAAACGATTTATAATATAGTGCCAACATAATTGATCTTTCGGAAACCCAGGGTATTATTCATCCATGATAATACCATATACATAATGTATGAGATTCGTTGGTTTCGGACGATAAACAATATCAAACTTGCCCTAGATATTGTATATATATGAATAACATTGAGTATTTATGTTCACTATGGAAAGTGAAATTCAAACAATTAAAATCTAAATGGAGCTCAATGATCTAAAAATTGGACTGCATCATATAAATCAAGAACTTCTTTAATAAAAAATCCACAATGTGAAGTACTGGCTAACTTAACATGATTTATTTTCAAAATTAACATGTTGTGGAAGTAATAATTTGACAAAGCAATTAGCGTAAAAGTTTATGGGATTGAATGACCCTGGAAATGATATAAAATGGGTTATATCAAGGTTTTGCAAGGGATGTGGAGAAAGGGGAATGTATTATGCTGCAATAGCTAAAATATGCAAAATAAAGCATCTTCTAGTAAAACACAAACAGTTTCAAATCATATATTTATCTAGACTAAAACACTCATAATATATTCACTTTTACATTAAAAATGCATGTACAATATGTATAAATTGTGAAATAAAATTAAAATGACTAACAATGAAGTATAAATTACATTATTTACCAATTGATTTAACATTACATTCAAAATGTAAAAGAACTAAGCTGTACACTAAATCAAGTGAACTTGTTGGCTCACTACAAGCAGAATAAGATTTCTTGGTCTAGGAAGTTTTAGTTTTTATGCCATCACTGAGGAGAAAATTAAAGAATACCAGTCAATAAAGAAATCATCATCAACCGCAGCATTTATTTTCTCTTTTGAAGGAAAGGTGGCAAAGCCTTTTTTGAAGGGAAAATAGCGTCAAAAACAACAGTGGAAAAATCCTTTTTCCTTCATTTTCAATGCTTAAAAAAGCATACATGTAGTTATTTTTAAAGAGACACTTCCGTCTTCTTATTTGAATTTTCGATAATTGAAGCAATATAATCCACTGAGATTTTTCACTAATACTTAAGAAATTTGCAAAAATAAACCAATAGTGCAAAACTTTAAGGACAGGTTGAGTTTGCTTCAAGGAAGGAAAAAACATACTTCTTGGGGAGAGGAATGGCCCTATTTCAGCACCAAAATGGCCTGAAAATAACACTGAACTCTATAGACAAGGTAATGAAAATGACAGACAGGCACACATACCTGTAAGACTTCATTCTGAACTTTTTCTAAATCTTTATAAGCTTTATCAAGTTGATTTTGTTTTCTTTCTAATTCTATTTCTAAAGCAGCTTGTTTATTTATTCTTTCTTCTTCCTCTGTATGATGACGATCTTCCAGTACTTTGATTTGAGATCTAAAGAACATACATGTATATAAAAATGATTATCAGCTTAAACTTCTTTATACAACTGAGGTAAATCAGTTGTATGTCAATGAATATCAAGTTAAATTCTACTAATTTGTCTACAAAGTGGATTATAAAATCAGTCAGGTAAATAATATTTCAATCAAAGAAAATTAATATTTTTATTGTTTAACTTGACAATGTCTGCATCAATCACAGACCTGGACAAGAACAGTAATATAATATGTTCAATATTTGTAATATAAAAACAACTGTTTTAAAAAACAACTGAAATAATTCATACCAATATCCAGATGCCAAAATTGAACTCATATACCAAATGATCCAAACATTCTGATATCCAGACTCCAGTTGCATATAATTATTCATCATAGTAAGACAAATGAACAAAAGAAATACAGCAATATAAGACTTACTTTAATTCCTCAATTCTTTCATGTTCTTCTTTATGTGAAATATCTAATTCCCATCTATAATATAAGTATATATTTTGTATTAAATAATGTAAATGCAATTAAATTACATGATACGGTAAAGTTCATAATAAGATCACTTCGGTTATTGCAAAATCATGTGACATTTTACTATTTTTAAGTCTCAAATAATGGTGGAACAGTCAGAACCTACCCAATTGGATAATTGTGCTGTTCTCCTAATGGTGTATCAAGTAGAACAATAATTTCCAGCTGTTCATAGGTTAAAACATGCATTTATTGCAGATTAAAAGCATGAGATTGACAACTAAACTCTCCAAGAAAAAATGGGGTCGACAAAACACCATAATAATGGATGAAAAAGTCAAAAGAGCAGTATTAAGCATTATTAACAAACCAAAACTACCCAGAGAGGATAAAGTTTATGAAATAAGTAATTAATAAATGATAAAACCACATACCCACTTCCAGATAGATTTTCAGATGATCTATATAAATCTGTCATTGATTGTGATATTAATGATGTACGTGATAATGATACTGTTACACCACTCTGAAAATATTAATATAAACAACATCTAGACATTATACCAAGTGAATTTATATGAAAACATATAACAAGCTCATGATTATATATCCTGTACATGACTCATAAAACATAGGGAAAAAACGACATATACCATGTTATAACTATACATGTATCTATATACATATATACCAACATACATGTAAATAAGCATTTTTTCTTAGTCTAATATTTTTAGATTAACAGATTTTATGTCCATTATCAATATTGCTTTTACAGCCAAACAAAGCTCTTTTACTTCAGACTGACATTAATGTCAAAATTTTATAGAAAGGTATAACTGCCTGGGGTGGGATTAGAACCCTACTCCTTTAAAAAACTAGATTCAAAATCCTAATATTCAACCAACTTTGCACTATGGTCCCAGGTTACAACTGACTGAGAAAGTTACAGCATATAACTAGCTAGCATATAACCAATCTGTTTAAAATTGAATATGGAAATCCAGCCCTTTATGCGAGGAAATAGGCACAAGTCAACAGAGCATTGGACTTACAATACTGGTACATGCCATTGCCCATCCAAGACTAGTTGGGTGGACTAGCATATTAGCCAATCTCATATTACCATGACTTATGAAAAGGGATGTAAAACACAAAACCAACAAGCATATTCTTACACTAGCTTAGAAAAGAATCATTACAATAGTCAACAATAAAAACTTAGATTATGAAATTAACAAGCAAAAGACAGAAGCATTATAGACAGCACACCAAGCAAATCAACACAACAAATAAGTTAGAAACAATAAAATTACAATTCAACAAAAAAGAACATCTATCACAAGTAATGGTACAATTGTATACTGTAAAACTATGTAAAGTATATGTCAATATCAACATGCATTAATGTTAACATACAATACTACATATACAACTGTCATAGATCAGACAGGGTCATGATGTCAATATTATAGACCAGTTCACAGATGACGTCACAAGCACCTGCTACCTACATTTAGCTGATTTACTGGCTGGCATAAAGAAACCAATGTTTGCATACATTTGATAGCAGCAGAATTTTTAAATCATGATAACTTTTTTTTTTGGCCGATTTCTATGATATTTACGAGTATATTGATAGAAAGCTTTTAAAATTCATATTTTTAAAATTAAGGAGAATGCCAAAATTTTTATTTAAACCTGTCTTTTGAACAATCTTCTTGCCGGTTTGAAGCACTAGGTTTAAACACTCGCTAATAAAAAACGATTGTGTTTTGGAAAATTATTTTAAAACATTCAAAATATGAATTTCAAACCCTTTCTAATGATATAAGATACTAAATTGTTTGATGAAAAATGACTTAGTAATTGCAATTTTAAAATTACTGTGTTTTTCATTTTATCTACTCGCTATCATTTCTTGCCAACCATCAAATGGTTACCTGTATTTCTTATCAGCTACTTGTTACTATTTATAGACTTCATAACAATAACAATGAACTGGTCTATAGTTATATGTATGATGTAACATTTTGTGTATTTCACAGTCCCTCATTTGCCAATTGTATTATTGATTTCACTTATTGTTATTTTGTAAGACCATGATTGGATGACCTTTGACATTAGATCATGATAAAGAAATTTATACTTTCATTGTAATAAAGAAGATTTAAGATTTTACATAAAAAATTAAGATACTAAATAACTATGGAAAAAAACAAAATTCGGACATTCAATATGTAACTGAAATATTGAAAACTTAATAAAATCAATAATGAAGCAATGATTTGACTGTATAGTATTAAATAATTATGCTTACTTGAAAATATCAGTTGATTTAAAAACTTGTGAGAATTTTTCATTTTGCAGTAATAATATATTTCTTAACTATCAGATTTATAATGTCAACTGTAGCGGACCTCCCAGGTGCCAGGATAGGTAGCAGGAAGGGTTTTGTTTTAAATTTAATTAATCTACAAATACATTCAGTTACAACAAAAAAATATACTGAGTTATTACATGCAAAAGGATCAATACAAATGTTTAGACTATGCCCACTTATGTAATTTGAGTTAAAGGAACTGTCATGATATTGGACTAGGTTGTCTAATTGTGCAAAATTAAAAGACAAGAAATGTAATGTGGAAATTACATAAAAGCCGGATTTAAAAACTTTAACACAAAAATTACAAAGGGAAATAATCAATAATAAAGGCACATAGAGTTGTGGTTACTTTCTAATTCTGTTCATCACATGGTATGTTATCACTGTATGAAGTTTCTTAAAGATCTGACAATAAATGGCAGAAATATATATGGTAAAAATAACTTTAACTTTAAGACACCGGACACCCAATCGCCTGCCCGACCACCGCCCTGCCCATGTTTTAGTCAAACTATTAGCAGAATATTTTTGTTGAAAAATCCGGCTAAAAATCTGAGATGATTCTATTTAAATAGACTGACTCACAGGATAACCATCATTATGCATGGTCAACTAGCTACTTAGTATCATGATATAAACATAATAAAGGCTTAAGTGGTCAACTAATTCATTATTGTTTCCTTCACATAAATTTTATCAAAGGCAGTTAGCATGGAGTGACCTAAACCAAACACATTACAAACAAATTTTTATTTAAATCATGGGAGGAAAGCCATAATTCAATACTTTGACTACTTTCGATTTATTATGTTAACATCAATCATGTACATTTAGTGTCTGGTTTCGGGCCATGCTACCATCTCATATAATAAACAAGAAATGTAATGTAGAAACCACATTAAAGCCGGATTTAAAAACTTTAACACAAAAAATACAAAGGGAAATAATCCATAATAAAGCCAGGTAGAGTTGTGGATACTGTCAAATTCTGTTCATCACATGGTATGTTATCATTGTATGAAGTTTCATAAAGATGTGACAATAAATGGCGGAGATATATGCTAAATTGAAAACTTTAACGCAATTGTTAATGACACCGGATGCCTGCCTGACCAACAACCCACCCGCACACCCGTGTTTCGCCAAACTATTAGCCGAATTTTTTCGTTGAAAAATCTGGCTAATTAAATTCTGTCTGCCTAATGTCAGTACTCTGATGATGTTGTCTAACTCTATTAATTTAACATTAACAACAAAATAAAAAAAACATACACAAAATGTGAGCATGTTAAATAAACATTAAGGTTAGGTAAAACTGTTACTTAAACATTGAGGAAAATTTGGTAAAATTCATGAAAATCCAAAGTATAAGCCAACAAGCAGGAAAAAATCAAACTTAGCAATTTATAATTGTTATCATAGAAACAAATTTAGGAGTAATAAGTCCCCCTAGAGCCAAGAATACATGTACAGTATCATAAAGGTAAATATATCATAATTCTGACTTATAAAAGAAACAAACATAAACATTTAAAACAATCTCACCTTTATTAAAGTTCCCTAATAGAAAAAGGGTGAAAAAACAACAACATTTATATAAAGAGTGAAAAACAACAACATTTATATAAAGAGTGACAAAGTGAGCAAAAATAACAACAAGAGCTGTCAGAGGAGACAGCATGCTCGACTTAGTAAGTGTTTGTCACAGGAGATGTGGTTGATGATAAGGAACATACATATTTTAAAATTTGAAAATATAAACTCAACAAATTCAAAGAAAAAAAAAATAAATAAATAGAAAAACTATAAGTTCAAGGGGATAACTCTGAAAAAATGTATAAGGAGTTATGAATCTTGTCACATGAGATGTGGTTGATAATAAGGAACATATATCTAAAGTTTGAAGTCAATACCTGAAGAAATAAAACAGTTGCAGTAAAAAAAACATTTTTTAAAGAAAACTCTAATTTCAAGGGGAGATAATTCTGAAAAAAATATATTTGGAGTTATGAACCTTGTCACATGAGATGTGGTTGATAATAAGGAACATATATTTAAAGTCAATACCTAAAGAAATAAAACAGATGCAGTAAAAACAAATATTTATTAAAGAAAATTATAAGTTCAAGGGGGATAACTTTGAAAATAATGTATACGGAGTTATGAACCTTGTCACATGAGATGTGGTTGATAATAAGGAACATATATTTAAAGTTTGAAATCAATACCTAAAGAAATGAAACAGTTGCAGTAAAAACAAACATTTTTTAAAGAAAACTCTAAGTTCAAGGGGAGATAATTCTGAAAAAAATGCATTCGGAGTTATGGACCATGTCACATGAGATGTGGTTGATAGAAAGGAACATATATTTAAAGTTTGAAGTTAATATCTTAAGAAATAACAAAGATACAGAAGAAAGTATTTTACTGCACAAAAACTTTAATCTGTGCACAAAAACTTCAATCAGTTCAAGGGGAGATAATTCTTGAAAAAATGTGTTTGGAGTTATGGACCTTGTCACATGAGATGTGGTTGATAGTAAGGAACATATATTTAAAGTTTGAAGTTAATATCTTAAGAAATAACAAAGATATAGAAGAAAGTATTTTACTGCACAAAAACTTTAATCAGAAGTGTGGACGCGGACGCGGACGCCGACGCCGACGCCGACGCCGGGGCGAGTAGGAGAGCTCTACATTACTTCGTAAAGTCGAGCTAAAAAATTATAAAAACACTATGACAATACAAGACAAAGAACACATGGGGAATCTCTAGAAGACTCTACATTAATTCTTACATTATAGTAATTATTCTACAGACAATGCAATTATGGTATGAACAAATGGTGTAATGCCAAAACTTGTATTTTCACTGTATATTCTAACTGAATAATAATTATTACTACATTTTTCAAGACAAAGTATAAAAAACCACTACATCAAACAAGATACTAATAATAAACCATGGCATTCAATAACAAAAGGGCCTTTTGTAACTCTAACCTGAGTGCAAATGAAGTTTGATGAAATTGTAGCATATTCTGGCCTTAAGAGCAGCCCATTGAGTGTTAACAAGGTTTTCCCTCAGTTTGATTTTTTGTGACCTTCTTTTGATCCATGTGACCAATTATCCAATTCGTCAATGAGTTTATTAATTTGAAGCTTCTAACCAAATTTGATGAAAAAAGGAGTGAAAGTGTGACCTCTTGAATGTTAACAGTGAAAAGTTAACAACACATGGCTATAAACAATCCACAATATCTTATTTTGTGCTCAGGTGAGCAAATAACACATGATGTCAATTATTATGTAACTAAACAAGACCTAAAATAAGTAGAAAGATAAAAACTACAGCTATAAAACAACTAGATTATATAAAGTGACAAGTACAATACTGGTAGTAGATATATAATATACATAATAGATTTAACTATCATATTAATATATTTACCTTCTTTAATTCTTCTTTCATCTGTGCTGCCTCAGCAGGATTATTATATCTAAACATATTAGTTTTACCAAGTAATATCACAGCACCTAAAAATGAATAAATAGTTATGAATGAGTAAGATTGTTTGGTAAATTTCAGTATCTAAAGTAACATTTTAAGAGAGCATAAAAGTTATTATAAATAATGCATAAACTTGAAAACAAGAAAACATACTTAAAATAATTTTAGCAGGAGTTCTATTAATGTTGGATTGATTTTGATGGAGGGTTTTCATTGAAGGATGGACAATCTTTCAATGAAATCCATATAAAGCCTATCTCAGTGCTTTCTTCCAAATGAAAGCAAAAAACCTATTTGCCTAGTTTTATGTGACTGGGAGGGATCTGGAACAGAGAAACCTGTTTGGATATATTCACCAAAATCTACATCTATCTAAATTCTGTCCATGGCAAAGGCGTCACAGACAAGTGATGTCAACACAATGATAAAAGAACATTAGAACATTAAAAGTAAATATAAAATTGATAAAAACATTTCTGGGATCTAGGCGGTTAGATTCTGTAGATGGGAACTAATTTCCTCTACAGATTTAGCATGCATTATGTCCAAAGGGTAGAGCATTTCATTAAGGACAGTATGTGGCATAAAACTGTTCTTATAATTCTCCTAGTCAGCACAAGTTTCAATTAAGGATTTGTCATGGGTTTTCGTTACATGATGAGTTGGTTTAATGATGTAGTCCTGTGTACAAGCTGAAGCATAATATTACCTTGTGTAAGTTTGGTAGGTTCTGATACAATATTACCATTCACACAACATAATGCATCAGTATTAGGATGTAATGTTACACTGTTAGATATGTTCTCTATAATACAATGTTCAACTTCTACTTCTTCACCAGCTATCACTGTAATATAGATGTAAGTTGATATATAACAAACATACCAGTCAAATGGTAGAAGACATCACAACTTTGTACAATTACGATGAAATGTGGGTTTATCACCAGTGAAAGATCAAAGTTTCAAAATTGTGAATTACATAATTTCAGCAATTTTTAAATGGAAAAATTATTATTATTGTTATTATATACCGCAATTGTATAGCACTCTTTTCATATTGAATATATGTTCAAAAGGGCTTCACAATCATATGCATAATTAGGAAATACGAGTTTAAATGAAAACGAAAATGATAAAGAGATAATGAAATACAAAACATAAACAGAACAATAATATAAAACTGAGAATTTGTGATCAATAAAGTGCTCATAGTAGTTATAAAATAAGTAATCTGGGGTAAAAACTCCTGAACTTCAGGCACAGTCCTGAAACCTTTTATCTATGGTTTATGAGGGCTAGTGAAAATAGTTATAGTGTGACAATATTAACCTGAGCTTGAACTACCTAATTATAATAACTACACACTTCACTAACATTAAATCCATATCCGTGTATATGATTATACAAATGTTTATAACAACCTATGTGACTATAAATCAACTTTGTATAAGTGGCTTGTTATTTCACTTTTAATTTGAGAAACATTAGTTTTGGGAGAAACAAGTAAGTCAGCAATATTATGACACAGTTTCAAAGTATATATTCTTATGAAAACAAAATTATTTGAGGAGTATGTGTATTTTGCCGAAAGCTTCCGATAATGTGCTATTTACAAACGAAGACCAAAATAGACTGTAAATATTGATTTGATATATTCTTGCATAAAGGTCAAGCTCAGGTTAATTCTATTGGACTATAAAAGCAATATAATTATATTTAATATATACCTATATCTACAGGAGGTTCAGCATCACATCTACCTATTCTGGTTTTACCTTCCTGAAATTGTTATATATTAACATTAATTACACATTGTAACATACCATTACATAAATATAATTAACAGCTAATTAACAAGAACATTGCTTGGAACTAAATTGAGAGTACATTTTCTCAACCAAATTCACAGAAACTCTTTTCAAAGTCCCATTTAAATTTTACAATCGGGAGACCATCAAATTGCAAAAACAAAGGATTATACTTTCTTCCACTCAAAACGAAAATTTATTTTCCTTAAGCTATCCGTCACCTTCTTCAGCTGAATTACATTGATCACATGATCCATAATCCAGAACAAAAAAAATTATTAAGAAAACAAGTATTTCAAGTCAGAGCTAATCAGTGAAATTCAATCATAATTTTAAGCATGAAATTTTATCAAACCAGTCACGACACTTTCACTAATCGAATAAAGAACATGAAAGACTAAAAATAAAGGAAAAAGTAAAGTATTACCGTAAGATAAAATAATATAATAATAAAAAAATATTGCTGAACTATTTAACGGTCAGTGGTGCATACATTAACCCCACTTTAGTAAATGAATATGGATATCTATATGAATAAATCATGAATATGGAAGTTCTGTAGCAAATAATTAAATCAACAGGCTTAATGTTCGTGCCACTGACAGTTAAATATTTAAAGATATTAAAGACTAGAGATAGAAATAAACAGTTACCTTAAGATGAAACAATATAATACCAGTACTCAATATATCATCATCAATACCAATAAGATGTGGTAATGCTGAATCTAATATAACACCAGCACCTTCCTTTCTTAATGCTAGCGTACCTTGTTCCTGTAATATACCAGAATATAGTTAATATATCATCACCTATAAGATGTGGTAATGCTGAATCTAATATAACACCAGCACCTTCCTTTCTTAATGCTAGCGTACCTTGTTCCTGTAATATACCAGAATAAAGTTAATATATCATCACCTATAAGATGTGGTAATGCTGAATCTAATATAACACCAGCACCTTCCTTTCTTAATGCTAGCGTACCTTGTTCCTGTAATATACCAGAATATAGTTAATATATCATCACCTATAAGATGTGGTAATGCTGAATCTAATATAACACCAGCACCTTCCTTTCTTAATGCTAGCGTACCTTGTTCCTGTAATATACCAGAATAAAGTTAATATATCATCACCAATAAGATGTGGTAATGCTGAATCTAATATAACACCAGCACCTTCCTTTCTTAATGCTAGTGTACCCTGTTCCTGTAATATACCAGAATATTGTTAATATTTCATCACCTATAAGATGTGGCAATGCTGAATCTAATATAACACCAGCCCCTTCCTTTCTTAATGCTAGTGTACCTTGTTCCTGTAATATACCAGAATATAGTTAATATATCATCACCTATAAGATGTGGTAATGCTGAATCTAATATAACACCAGCCCCTTCCTTTCTTAATGCTAGAGTACCTTGTTCCTGTAATATATATGTGTATACATGAACTAGTATATAGTTGGAAATTATTTTTACTTTTACTTTGTATGAGGTGGACAGTTCACCTAACCCTAACTCCTGGATTTCTCCTTTGCTACACTCTTATCAAATTTAAGCAAGTAGCAACTTTCTCATACAAACAAGACAGAACAATATCTCTGTTTAGAAGTTTTGAACAGATTTTGTCAGTAGCTGGACTAAAACCCTAGATCTTTCATCAGTGAAAGGATACAGTGACTAAACTTTTTTTTTAAATTGACAAAATATGGTGTAGACAGAAAACAAAAATATGTATCTTCCCTATTTACGCAATGATTTATATTTTGTTTGTATTTGAACCAAGTTATTGACTTAGCAATAATCAAGATACACGTACCTCAAATACAATAGTTACACTCTTGTCATACCCTATTTTTCATGCTACATTAAGTAAACATACTCAACATTGTTGATAAACAATGCAATACTTGCATAAAGATTATAAGACATTTCAGAAATAAAAAAGCTGATAATTCTACTAACAATATCCTACATACCTTCAGTATACTAGCAATATCTTTCCATTTTTCACTCCATTCTTCAGTAAGAACTTTCATCTAAATAGATAATATATATACAATGAATAAGTCATACCTGTTTATCAAGAATATGGAAAAGACATAATTATGAGGTAGAATTGTAAAAGTGAAGCTAATCACATAACACAATCAATCTAGCATAAGTTAGAAAAAAGGGAGTGTTTTAATTTGGAATACACAATTTGATGGAAATTCTGTTTGAAATATTTTTTTCTGACACAAGCTATTTGCTATATTTCTCAAAAATGATTTAAGAGAAAATATATAAAGAAAGATTGACTAAGTATAATTATCCTACATACCCTAGCTTCACTTTCATGTAGTCTTTCTTTAACTTTAGGTGCTGATATACTATCCTACAACATTAAACAACAAATAACTATACATTGAAAGCCTGTAGCAGTGAATAGTTTAGAATGTTTGGAATATTTATTACTGCTCCTAAAAATATTTTTTGACTGACAAAACAAGTTTTAACAACTTATATCAATCATATATAGTCTGTATCCTAGCCACCCATTTCTAGACCAAAGTGATAAAATTTCTTGCACATGGAAACAACAAAGAGGGTTTGCAAGTGGTTCTGCTATGAGGAGCCGGCAATTTAATGTCTACCATTCAAAAAGAGCAACCATTGACCACTCACTTACTCCTTACAACAGTACATAGGTACAATATTTTTAAGACATCTATCAATGGGAATTAATTTTAAAGTTGCCACTGATGTAGTGATATCTAAGTTTTATTTCATATAATAACAAATACACAAATACAACTCAATTGTATGAAAGTAGATTTTTTTCCATTTCAATCACTACAGAGGTGTTCCATATTATTTAAGAGAACTTACTAAGAACAAAATGTATAAATCATATCACAGCAATTAAAATCTGGTTAAGTTACTTAAGAGTTACAAAAAAAATCTAAATTAGTAAGATGGCAACTTGAAGTCAACAATATAAAACGAAATCAAATTAACGTTAATTAGAAATAATCAATCAAGACAAATAACTTACAATATCCCCTCCAATCATAGTTTTTAATCTTTCTATCTCCTCTCTTAATTCACGAATAATTTTAACATTCTTGTCCTGAAAGCAAATCAACATATATACTATGCAGCAAGTCAACTAATACAGTGCTCTCCAAAGGTCTGTAGACAAATGCAATTTTAGAACTAGAAATATTAGGTGGAAACCACATTGAAGCCGGATTCAAAAACTTTAACGCAAAAATTACAAAGGGAAATAATCCATAATAAAGGCAGGTAGAGTTGTGGTTACTTTCTGATTCTGTTCATCACATGGTATGTTATCATTGTATGAAGTTTCATAAAGATCTGACAATAAATAGCAGAAATATGGTAAAGAAAAAAAATTAAATGCAATTGCTAAAGACACCGGACGCTCCCCCCCCCCCCACCCGACCGCCCATGTTTTGCCAAACTATAAGCTGAATTTTTTTGTTGAAAAGTAAAGCTAACTCATTTTCACAATCAATCTAATTGGGCATACTGCAAGTAATTCTATTGTTATTAAAGTTTTAAATGTAGTATTGTTCAAATTATAAACTAATTATTGCTGATTTTGGAAGCTGATCAGGTGAGTATTTGTTTATTTTATAGTTATTAATAATCAGTTAAATCTTAAAACAGGATTCTGTCCCAAAACTTTTGGAGGGCACTGTATATTAAGCAAGTAAAATAATATCAATAGACATCAATGTTTGGTTACATAGTCTAATGTACCTGACAAGGTATATATTGGATAAATGTTCAATAAACTATAGTCTAACTATCTTTCTATGTTACATCATCTAAAGACACATGATAACCCCCCTTAGGCTATAGACATCATCTTTATATAAAGATGTTAAACAGCTATTGTTGTTTTCATGCATTGTTGTCTATACCATAGTCACGTAGAGAAGTTCCCCTTAGCAACAATATCAACAAATCTATAGATCGAACATCAATAATTATAGAAATACACAATTATCTAAGTGAACTAAATCACATTAAACTAAAGTAAATCATCTGGTTAAAACTTCTTTAATGTTGTTCAAATTGAATATTATTTTGTTAAAATGACAATATATATTAGATACAAACATGGCCCATTCTTTTCTGTATCTTATTTATAGTTTAATCTCAATCCCACACAGCTTTTGTATCTACTTTCTATATTTGTTTGTTTAGCTCAAATCACATTTGTGTGTGGGGGGGTGCAGATAGTACCTGATACACTAATAAACAATAGTGAAATGTTTTCATATTGTAACCCTTTACTAATGGGTCAGCACAGAAACAGTCTACAACATTTTTCATTTACATGTATAGTTCTATTACATTAACCTGTCACAACTTAAATAGTTACACGGTCACTGAATCTGTTATTTTTAACTCCTTTTGAACTTGATATTTCCTCGATATTCAAAATCCCTGCATATATAGTTAGATTATCAATAATTGATATGGATCGGAGGCTCACTGGTTAAAAAGAAGTTGCATTCAGTGACCATGTAATTATTCAAGTTGTTACAGGTTAATATAACAGAACTATACTTTCACCAGTTTTTTACTGACTTATCGATATGGTTATTTGAATACAAATGTACAGACACTGATAGAAAAAGTTACAATAAAACAAATACCTCATTAACTGTTGGTCTATTAATTATATTCTTAGCTCTATTAGCATATCTTAGTGCACTCAATGTTTCAGCATAGTTGACATCAGCCGGTGATATAGCTGAAAAAATATATAGGTATAAATTATATACTAACGAATGAAAGTTGATGGTTTTAAAAATATTGAAAATCTACTGAAATAGACAGATTTTATATAATTTTTTTTCAGAACACATCTTTATTTCGTCACAGTTTACAGAGTCAAGACATGTGAACAAATTCAGCATGAATACAACATGACAGTACGTTTTCAAAAGTCAAGAATTAGCTTTCAAATATGCAATTTAGAAGCAGGCATCACTGTCACAAATTTCATGAAATATTGAGAAGAAAGTTCCCACAGTCATTTGTACATTGTATGTTACACACAGTAACTTATTCTCAAAGATACATTAAATATATACTCTACTTTTTGTTTCATCCATGTATACAATAAAACAGTGGTCCGTCAAAACACCTAAAGAACCCCAAAGAACTTAAAACACCCCAAAGAACCCCGAAGAACTTAAAACACCCCAAAGAACCCCGAAGAACTTAGTGTGTGTTCTAAGTTCTTTGGGGTGTTTCGACGGACCCATAAAACAGCAAAAAATCAAAGAACAGGTTATTTTTACATTTTAAAACCTTTTGTTATAAAAAAGATACCACTAACAAATAATTAAAACAAGAAATTTAGGATTTTCTGCCTTGGAATGGACAGTCATAGAACAGTTGCCACTGAAATGGATTAAACCAGAGAGTATTTTTAAGCAATCTATGACTACATAAAGAAAACTTACTTGTAACCATTATAGTTCTAGAGTTTCCACCAAGACTATCTTTCAGTAACCAAGTTAATACAGAATCTCTATAAGGTATAAAATTACCTTTACCAGGTTTTAAACCTTTCTCCGATGCATCAGCTGTAAATATAATAATTTATATCAATTTTTGTTCAGTATCAAACAAGGAACTCTTCACAATATGAATTAAATAAACAACAAACAGGAAAATACTAGTATTTAGCATGCATACTTAAAAGTAATTGGAAACTAATGAATTATAGCTGGATAGTGAAATTACGAATAACAACTTACACCAATTCCTCTCAAGTCTGCATCTTGCCCCTTACAGTATGAAGCAATAACAACTAAGTTTCTGGAGCCAAATAAACAATGGGGGTCAGAAAGAGCTTAAAAGCATACCTACACAGCAACAATTTTAACAATACTTATATTTTTCTCAAAATGAACACATGCTAAATAGCATTGACAATGGGACATTATCATATACTTGCACATCACATATACTGGGTACATACATCAAAAGCAGAATGTATTTCAGTTTTGAAGTGAGACAATAATGGTCTGTTGCTCTGGGAAATGATTGGCCATCTTAACACTAAATAAGAGAAGTAATGCATATAATATAACAACCATACCTAATTGTTTGATGACAGTACCAAGTGATACCAATGATTTATTGATACTTCCTCCTTCACGTAACCTTTGACCTGTGGCACCAGTAGCTGTAGCTCTTTCACTGTAATATACAATGTACATTCTTCATTATTGATACACAATGATATTTTAAGAAACAACTTACAAACATTTTAGGTAACAGATTATAAGATATTGTCATATTAAGGCATACAGTACCTTATGCTATTCAGTTGTAAATTAATTTTGTAAAAATATGATCAATGCTTGCATAACATGATAGTTTTCTTTATAACAATATGTTAATCATTTTGCATGGATTAGATTTATAACACAAGTTGCAATTTCAAAAATATGTGATAAAAACTGATAACAGGAGTTGGTTATTATCTCCCTTGCATATAGAATTAGAATAGTTTTATTAGTTTAACTGTACACATGCATCCCCAAAAACTTCTTTCACAGTTTCTATATCTTCGAATGTTGCTGGTAATTGGTCAGATGTGATGACATGATGTTACCCTTAAATAATTTGCATTTTATGCAAATTAAGTCTGTTATCAATGAAATTCCATTTTCGGTTAATAACACAAATGATCAACTATGATGAAAATCATAAAAAGTATATTAAGAAATAAAATATAAAACCTACCTTCCAGCCAGATCAACTAGATGTACCTTACTATTCTTTTCACTAGGTATACCATCTTTTATTGTAGCCTGTAGAATATCAATAATAATATAATCTTCCATATTGAATAGTAGTTTAACAGATTTTACACTAACAACTTTATTCATACTAGCAATTACATGTATCACAAAAACATAGAGAAAAGTTCACTTTTTCCAAATCTAAATTCCTGATTGCAGCAGCTTTTACAAAGGATTATAAGTCTTTTTAGGTCTCCAAATTCTTAACTTAAAATATTCCTAACAACTTTCATCAAAATATACATGAATATCCAAATGCCACAAAATACTCTTACCATCCATTTTCCAATGTATATATATGCATGTTCTTTGTTATACAATAAATGTAAATATATTACAAAGTTACATATTATAATAGTTCTGTTTTGATACTTTCCTATTACATCAATACTTGATGTGTATATTGTCATTGTCTATATGTTGTATTTATCTTTTGATTTAAATGTAATATAATCAGACATTTATCTGATATTATGTCTCTATGTTTGTCATTGTCATTGTATTATCTTGTTCACCCGTGTCATTGTAATTTTGTCATGTCTTGTATTATTGTAATATTTTCACGTCATTGAAATTTTGTGATGTTGTCTTATCATGTTATGATCGTTTTGATTGTGATGTAAGCATTGTATTGTTATAATTGTTAATCACTAGAAACTGTATAGTTTTTGTGAATAAATGTATGTTCTGTTCTGTTCTGTTCTACAATAACATACAGACCATACAAACAAAAAAATCAATGAGACATTATATGGGAATTAAATGTTTGAAGTCTGTTGTATGCCACAAATGGCTTCAACTGACAAAATGACAATGAGACATTCACACATAGAAAACATGAATAGAACAGTTTTTACTAGTTTGCATGAGATGTACACCCAAGCACCAACATATAGAAACATTTCACCTTACATCAAACAATAGTTTTATAATTAATAATAATATAACATAACATAAACTTTATTTAAGGTTTAAGTGTTGAAGCCCCTTGCCATTAAAAAAACATACATTCATAAATAAAAAAATACATAGTAAATTACTGATGAAACATAATCATACATTTTTAATATTATTCAAATAATGACAATGACAATACACCTACCTGAGTAAAAACAATGGTAAATAAAGCATGTGATCTACTACTGACATCATTCATGTTTGTTGAAGCTGTAGTTCTAAAAAAAAAAACAACAAGTCATGTTCACTTTTGTATAGAGTTCAAAATATAGAGTAGTTATTTTATAATTTATAGCATTGTGTCATCAAATTACAAAAAAACATAACATTTACTCTGCAAAACTTATTTCTGAAGCTCTTCAAAACCCTAATATTATAATGAATTATATGTGTATTTAATAATATTGACTAGTTAATTGTCTTTCACTTGCTTAATATATGTGGTGCTTTTCACAGAATATTTCACAGAAAAATTATCTTAAGTCAAAAGCAAGATACATTCATAATACAGTCATAATACAGGCTTATCAATACCAAATATTATTGAATTAAGTTGAATATATAGAGAATATTAGGTTAGTGCCAATCTGTATCTAGTTTATCCGGCAAGTTGGAGAAAGGTTTATTCGGCGAGACTTGCCGAGTCGAATAATCCTTTTGGAGACGAGCCGGATAAACGAAGTACAGATTGACACTAACCTAATATTCTATTTATCCTACTCGCATTTGCTTAAATGACTCATTTAAAATTCGAAAATTCTGCGTTTAACATGCTTTAAATTCAGATGGCCGAATTGAAGCGCAGTAATTGTGTTAAACGTCTTTTAACTGTTTGCGTGTCAAGAAATAATCCCGATTATTGACTCCATTATATATTAGTAAAGGCAATATATTAAATGAAAGAAGAAGACAAAATACTAAAAAAAACTCGGTTTATAAATAAACAAGGAAAAATTCATTTTTGGATGAATAAATCACTTGCGAATTTTCCGAGGACGAATCAGTTTTTATGACGTCATGTAAGCAAAGTTTGTTGTCAACATGGCGGTTGTATTTAGGAGCGTTTGTAGTATTCGTCATTTGACGCGTTTACTATTATTTATCATGGATTTAACCAATATTATCAGGATAATTTGTTATTCAAACTTTAAATAGACGATAGGATATTTGGATGAAAGGATTATTAGGGGAAATACACCTGCAGCGAGCCAGCGACGCTGAAAGATGTCAACAATTTTCAGAAAATGGCCAGGACAGTCTGTGTCGTGAATGACGATGATGATTTTTTGAGGCCAGTTTCATTATATTTAATTTATGCGTGGCTTGGCTTTGGTAAACAATAGTCAACCTATGTATTTACTGTATAATGGCTGGATATTCGTCAACTTATACGCAGAAAGGATTTAAACGCAAATTTAGGAGTTAGGCACTGTACAGCGTCGACGATTGAAATTTTGTTAAATTTGAATGATGAAGTAAGTGATTTAAGATTTAGATCTATATTGAAATTGTTTGTAAAATCCCTTATAAGATTTTTTTGAGTAAAATATATTTGTAAGGTTGTCGTTAAAAGAATGAAACGCAGCCGCTTTTGATGCCCAATGTTATGATTATGCAGACAAGTAGTCCGTCAATGCGTAGTCACGTGACTGCCGAATAAAGCAACGGTGCCGAATAAAGATAGGTTTATTTGGTCAATAGGTTTTCCTTCTAAAAGATCACTTTGGGGTAGGATAAAATCATACTGTACACTTTTTGAATATCATACCATAGTTATGCTTATTATCGTTTTGACTTTGAGCTGCAAAGTTTGTGAAATTGACTTACAAGTTACAATAACATTTTTTGTAAGATTTTTTGTGAGAAAGGTGCGTTGGTCAATTATATTTTGTAGATCCTCAGTATGTAGTGTACGCATTTATAATGACTTTGTCATACTATATCTTTTATCTTGATGTAAATGTGTCTAGTATTACATGCATATTACATAAATATACAGCCATCCGGCTAGCTCAGTTGGTAGCACGCCGGTCCACTGATCAAGGGGTCGTGAGTTCTATTCCTGGGCAGGGCATACTTTCGTGGATCTTGGTCACGAAATTGTTTCTAAGGCCATTCTCCCTCCTACCAATGATTTTTAATTATGTAGGGCAGTTGTCAGTCACTGACGAGAGTATGCGCTTAATTGTTGGTTAACAGCTAAATCCTGAGATTTAGCCTTTCCAGGAGCAGTGAGTAGGTTGACTGACCATCATTGTATGACCTATAAAATGTGTTGCTACGGCATTCAACCCAACATACAAGTCTCTGTTAGTCTAAACTTTATCAAAATGAATGGATACATGTAAGTATTTCAAAATATAACCATGACACTATAGTGAAAATTTTATATAAATATATAAATTACATAAACTTTACCTGACAGAGTTTCCTTTGTGCATTAAAGCTTCTATTTCAGAAAAACTGTGAACTATATACTTAGAAAGACCTGAAAAGTTGTAAAAAGTAAAAGCCTGAAAACAGCAGCCATATATAATAGTAGATTATGATCAAATGCTTAATTATTGTTTGATTTCTCCTTGAAAAGGCCATACACTATCAAATAAGTTCACAAAAAATATTGATTTCAGTCTGAAAAGTCAGACTGGGTGAAGCCTTTAGTAACTGAACAAATGTTGATACACAATGTAAAATCCAAATAAACATGAATTTAATAAGAGAAGTTTATTGTTCAATGTTCTCATATTTGAAAACAATCCTAAACTATACCTATCACTGAATTTGTTAAAATATCCCACAACAGGTGTTTGTCAAGTAATTGGGTGCTGAGAAAATGAGCTGAGACTTTTCATCAAAGGACCATAACTTGGCAAAAATCAATGGACCATAAACCAAAATGAACAGACCATCCTACTGACAGACAAGTTGATTCCTATATAACCCCAAAAAAATCTATGTAAGCAACTGTGTCCAAAAGCCTGATTTAAAAATTACAATGGAAATAAAGAGGAAGAAATAAAGTATATCTAGGCAATATTCAAGGGTTACCTTGTACATAGGGTCCATCTTTTGGATGTTCCCTAACTCTGAGGTTATGTACAACATTATTGGAATTGGTAACTTTGAGCAAATCACGAACTTTCTCGTTGTATATTTCAAGGTAACTGAAAGAAGACAAAAATGACTGACAACTTTATCATACTACAATATATGGAAATCATACCCTCCTGATTTAAATACTAAATATTTATTTGATAATCCCATACACAATTACAGATATCTATTTTCTAGTACTGTAGAAAGCATTCAAATCAACAGGGTTAATGTAAACATCACTGGCAGTTAAATATGATAAAATAATAATGGCATGTAACACTAGCAGCTTACGTTTTTAAAATATTTGATTCACAGCTATTTTGCTTCACTATCCAATAAATGAAGTTGACAATGAGGCTGAAAAACATGTCTAATTTATTACGCTGTCTATGCTTTCAAAATCATCTCTGTCCAACTGAACAACATACAGCTTGAACTAAAACAAGTGGTTTTCATGTTCAACATAAAAACTAAAGATGTAAGATCTTAGCTAAGTTTTAGAATCATTGGCATACATATATTTTAACAGAAGAGATACAATCTCCGTAAACAGATATCCAGTAGAGCGTTGTCGTACAGGATCGCTAAGATCTCAATGGAGGGTTACGTCAAGATGACCTTTATGTCAACTAATCAATCTGTAGCTTTCATTCAAACGAAACACTATTAATAACATTTTGATTTTTAGACCAAGGCTAATTTAAAAGCGGTATTATTTACAGTCTGCGATTGGACGGCTCATTTCAAATTGCGTGGCGTAGACGATGTAAACAAGTTTCTAATCATAACAATTTTGTCATGAATGTTATGATGAGAAAAGGTCACCTGAACGTAACCTTCGTTTGAAAAATGCCAGATGTAAATAAGTGAGTAGGCGAGGGGAAAATTTTAGATCAGGTTTTAATCAGATTGGAAGAGATACAACAAGAAAGTGAGCATTACAGCAAGCTGTTTAAGTAGGTATTCTATCATATTATTGAAAATCAAACTATAATTACATTACCTGACTTCAGTTCTATAACTAGTTGTTTCATCAGTCATTCTGTTAAATAATTCTTGACAAATTCTTGGAATTAATCCTACATCATTCTGTAAATATATAAACAATCCAGTTAGTGTCAAATCAAGTATACAAACTAAAGCAACCTATTTTTTAACCTTATAAGATAATATCATAATTATAACAGAATAGTTAGCAACAGATTTACCTTCAAATATTTTCATTAAGCAACCTAAAAGCATTCACATAAAAATCAACTACATGTATACAGAAATGTCAAGTTTGGTGTTACTTTCTGTATCTAAAACTTCTGTTGTTAACCAGATAGTTAATGTGATTCATCAGTTTATATCAGTATGTTTACAATGAAAAGTAAATCATTTGAATATCCATCTAAGTTCAAATAAGTCCAATTATATCACATGTATTTTTGTCCAACTGTTCAGTAGTTCTCAAAAGACAAAACACTATCAATTTTGACACATTGTTTCCCATTTAGGCACTTTTTTTCAAAGAGCATGGCATATAAATGTCGAACAGTTTATTTTGCTATATAAAATTATGTCAAAACAGAGAAGAGAAAATGTTATATAACATACATGAGGTCCCATCATGGTATATGTTTTCCCTGAGCCAGTTTGTCCATAAGCAAATACACAAGCATTATAACCATCATAAGCTGAGTCTACAACATCTACACCAAGGCACTGATAAACCTGTCAATTATGCAATTAAACATTTTATACACATACAAATTACAAAGCTGAACTTCATTTATTCAAAATTGGTTTATTGCATGATAATGCAATTATCATGCAATTTAGAAACACACATATTTATTTAGATTATGACAAAATGAAAGTTATTAGACTTGGATCTGAATCTGGCACTTTTATTCTAAAATTTTGACTGCAAATTAGTACAATAAAAATAATCATACATAAAAGAATTTAGATAAGAAAATACTATTCAAATAAAGATACCTAATAACATACATTCTACAAAGGAATGAGTTTTGAATTTAGGCTTCATCGGCAACCACAGTACTTTCTTCTGTTACACTCATCACATACTGTGGGGAAATTGACTGGCAAAATCTGGTTTTTATGAATATGCATAAGGCAGGGGAGACCAATCTTTTTCCAATGAAATCACATGATGCAATTAAATGCTCCTCAATAGCAATGACGTCATACTGTGACTTTCTTACTCATAACAGAAACCAATGCACATGTTTATTTTCTCAAAATAGTTGCATAATTGCATTGGCTAGTATTTTACCGCAGTGATTTCCTTTCAGAACCAATAAACTGCCTCATTAATTATTCATGATATTGAGATTTTCCTAACCAAATGGCCCATGTACATAACCCAGCATAGCAGAGTAATGTATAGTGGAATAGCCGACGAAGGTTATAGGGTATAAAAAAATTACCTTTTCTTGATCATGATATCTTTCTTTGTCTTCTCTATCTACTGTCCAGAATGAGAAATCAAATGTAAAATCTTTAACTCTCATAGCTTCTCTAGTGGATTCTGATACACCATCCATCTTCTCTTCAGCCATCTGAAAATAAACATAAGATATATATGTGGCCAATTTCCTAAGGATTTATTATGTTGCCAATTTCCATTAAGGATGTATAGTGAGCATTTTACCCTCTGGTATCTTTTTTACACAAAAAGGAATAAGTAGATGATATCAAGGGTTTTAGGGAATGAATTGCTAGCTATTGATATTCTTAAGAAAATGGCAAGTGACTTAGAGAGTTGAAAACAATTCAACAAAGACCTTGCACCATTAAGAGATCATTACACCAGCATGTCCAAGCACATTGACTTGGTTATCATATTCATCATAATTGTTCAAGAAAAAGCATACTGTACAGATTTGGTCAAGATCAGATAAAAACAGTTTAACTTAGAGAACAGACTTTCAAAGATGGCCACAGGAATGCTTATAAAATAAAAGATTCAATGCTACTTCCTACTTATAATGTTGTTTTTTTTCTGCAAAAAAAAGAAAGTTACCTTCGTATTTGTGATGGTTGTTTTCTTTTTATCCATTTCAATAATAAACTTAGCGCCCATGTCAATCTCCCTGAAAAGCAAACAAATATCAGCTTAAGACTATTAATCTTAAAAACTTAATTGATAAATGTTTCTACAATACCATTCACCAAACAAAGATTCAAAAATTTTATTCAGGCTCATAAAAGTAAGTAGTAAAAGAGAATAAAATTGAAATAATCATGGTCAAGGTTTATAATCATGTGCTTAACAACAACATAAAATGTAAATAAATGCTCAATTTTTGCAGCTTTTGCTTTCAAAACAAATATTTGAAAGACATCAAAAAGCACATATGATAATGAAGCACTATTTTTCTCTCCCCAAAAAGTCTCAATTGGTTCCTTTAATTGTAAAATTTTGTAAACTAAAAGTCCTCAGTACGAAAATTGTGTCAAACAGTCAACTGAGTCAATGAAAATTTTTTTCTTCCAGCCGATTCAAAGTAAAAAAATATTCAAATTAAAATGATGAAGGATGTGGCTTGTGGTTAATTGTGCCGCTATGATTCATAATCATCATAGTGTAGTGATACCGGGATTTGGGGCGAAATCCGGATCATAGACCCAACCGTTCGGTCGACTGCGCATGCGCACGATGAAGAGTTCTCTTCCCGTTTCGTCTTGGAGCAACGGAGACGCGTCCTGGAAAGTCGAGTGGAATCCGAGCCAGGGATTCGGTTGTCATTACTATCGGAGCACAGAGCCGACGATTATCGTGAGTACGCAGCTTTTGATACCCCTTAAAACACAATATTGGTGGCAGCGATAATGGGATATGGATATTTTCGGACGAATATGCGAACCGGCGTCTGCCGGCCGTAAATCGCCATCTTCCTTTTGAGTGATTTTCATGCAAGATGAGGCATTGTTTGAGAATTGGTTGTGTTCAGGGGAGGTTGCCCGATCGCGTTCAGAGAAATATTAATCCCGGGATCTCTGTTCGGCGGATGTGGGTTCAGTGGTTGGTTGGTCTCATGCGTCACGATGATTGTTGTGGTGTCTGGTGCATTTCCGGTTGACGGCGGTCGACGCGCATCCTTGCAGTGTCTAATATGGCACTGTAGAGGGAGTAGAGTTAGCTAAAGCTTCTCTGCTGCGTGACCGGCCGTGTGTAGAGGTGCCAGTGTAATAGGGTGCAGTGTGTGCAGGGCTCAGGGGCTCTGGATCAGCAAAGTGGTATTCGCTCTCTGGTTTAGCGGGACAGCTGTGGGTCTAAGTCTTGACTCAGGAGGTGCCAGCTTATGGCATCCAGCAGAGAGGTAGGTAGTTTTTGCTGTGTTTTGTCAGGAAGTGACATGGTGGCTAACTAGGTTTGTGGTTAGGCCACGGTGGAAGAACACCTGTGATCTGGCATAGGTGGGGCAGGACTGTTGCTGAAGGGAATGGAGCGTTTCTAGCAACCGTGGTTTGATGACCTTGACTTGAAGTGGCAATTGAGTTTCTACGAACCCCAGGGGCAGGGGAAAAGATGATTGAAAGACATCATCGGGGTTACTAATGCTGCAGCATTGGGCAGGTTGTGTGCATGAAATGGCAGGTACCTTGTCATTGGTTGGACAGGGGGGATGCCTGTGGAGGTTTCATGTGGATGCACACCTGGATTTACTGCCATGTGAATGATGCCGGAATTACATTGGCGGGGAAGGGATTTCTGGGGGTCCTGTGAGATGGTTGTTGACAACCTAGTGCCATTGGTGATATGCGGACCATAGCTATCAACCAGGGGTTGGTGCGGTAAAGTTGTCTTCGGTGTAACTGGTAGTAATTCAGGTGTCACGGATGGTCAAGGTGGTCATGGTCACTTTGTGCTGAGAAAGTGGAAATGGAACCCGTAGGGGTGGTGGTAGTACCTATGAGAACTTTTATTTGAGTGTTTTGGTGGCAAATGTAACATTCTGTTCTACAGATTTCACTAGATTTTTAAGTTATTTGTTGAAAATTTTAGAAATTTGAATATTTGAGTTAATTTTAGGACATTTTGGCCGGTTTCATTGTATTAATATATTAAAGCTAGCTTTGAATTTTGACATCCAGTCTAGTGTGAGTCATCATCTGTTGGACCATGGTATGGTGTGTGTTATTTGCCATTGAAACATCAAAAGTTGCTTCAGGATGTGTTACAAACCTTGGGAACTCATAGGCCCAGGAGACACATGACTGAAGTGGGTGTGTGCTGTCCAGCTTGATTGCTTGCGATAGGCACATTACCAGGCCGGAGAATTGAGAAGAGCACTGGTCTGAGTGATGGGGTAGTTTTTTGGTCTCTGTTGTTTATTGGAGTCCTATTCACTGCTTCGTCAAAGGACCAGCGTCAGTGATGGTGTTCTGCATATCATTTTGGTTTGGTCGCAGGATGGCTAGATTCCGGAGTCTGCCTTCTTGTTAATGCTTGTTGGATCCACTAGTTGTATTTGCAAGGTGATGCGCAGTTCACTCATTGCTGGCCGGGTCATGTTTATTCATGATCCATGGAATTTTAGTGATTTTTCTAGATCCTGTTTTATCATTTAAAGCAGGGGGGTTGGGAAAGATCATGTATAGGTAACTGTTGATCATCTAAGAATGTGGGATAGATATGGACGGGTGAGGGTTTAAGTTTTGGTAAGGGTTGGGCTGGGACAGGCTAATAACCAAAAGTCAGATTGACCAGGCAATGTTCATCTGAGGGAGTACCAGACTGGTTCACCCAGTGTTGAAGTCTCATGGCCTTATTAGATTTTCTAAATCTTAAGGACATGAGATGGTTAAGTGATTTGTGGCTCAGGTCACAATGAATGTTGTACATCTCTTTTTGATCAACAGGGCTGTATTCACAGCACAGGGGCCTGTAGATGGGGTTTGGTTCAGCCAAAGGTTATATTAAGTTTAATATATAGGGGTTGGTTCAGCCAAAGGGGTATCTTAAGTATAAGTTATCTACAGGGGCAGTAGGCAAGTAGAATTTTGGGCCGGTATTACTGGAAATTACTGTCTGCTAATGGCATGGCTAAATTCAAGGTAAAGGGGATTATGTCATTAGGAGCTACATGTTAATGGGTATGTCTAGGAATTTTATAAAAAGACTAGCATTGGTTATTTAAATGTAGGTGTGGGGTATCCTCATTGAACAGTTTTAAAATGTGTTCATGCCAATAGAATAATTGGGGGGAGAGGATTGGTAGGTACTTGGTAACTAAAAGACCTATGGGTATTGTCAGTCGCAGTGATAGTAATTAAAGTCTGCGAGGTGACATTGATCGAAACTATTGACCTAAGTATTGGGAATAGTTGTCAGGGGAGGTAATCGCAAGGTATATTTTTGGTTTAATTTAGTTGCGATGTTGGATGGGGAGCTATGGGTTTAGCATAGCTAAGGTAATTACGAGTCACTAGGTGAACATTTTAGTGAACGGTAATGGTTCTTCCATGAAGTTCTGGATTATAGTGGTTGCTATTGGCATGTTTCAAAATCATGGCTATCCTGTCTGATGTCAGTTGTTTATGATCAGACAGTAGAGCATCGGATTGTCAGATGCTGTGGTTCCCATGGAGGGAATGTTTTGGGGTTGATTTTGATAGGTTAGTTAGCGGGGAAGCTTGTTCAGCTGTGGTAAGCGCGCTTAACTGTGAGTGGTTTTATGTCAGAGGTTTTCTGGGTCTAGGTCCTGGGAAGTGCATAGTGGTTGTTGGCTTCCGGTGTTTATAGGTTTCAGGGGCCTAGTGTAAGCTTAAGCTCTTTTAAGCTGGTCAATGTGGTGTCATTGGTAGGTCATTGATAGCTGTGAGGGGGACCATAGGAGAATAGATATTGGTCTGTTTACGGTTTATAGGGACTTCTGTATAAGTTTGACAGAAACAGCTAGTCAAGGTTTTAGTTTTCTGACAGATTGGGTCTGATCACTTGAGTAAAGCAAGCGACTGCCACTGTGGAGAAAATTAGTCAAATCATGTAGATTGATTTGTGGTGTTGAAGACAGTAGGGTATACTTCTAGTGTTGGAAAGTATTGTCATTGTTGTCTGTCTGCTGAGTGGTGCTAATCTCAGAGACTTCACAAGTGTGATTTGGCTTGTGATGGTTATTAGGGAAAGAATTAACAAGTCTGGTCTTCGTTGCCTGACTAGGTCAGGGCTGTTCTTGAATGCCTGACAATGTCAGGGTTGTTTTAGGGTTTCTGAGGAGGTCAGGTTGTTGACAAGGTCAGGGTGTTATTGACAAGGTCAGGGTGGTTCTAGTGTTATTGACAAGGTCAGGGTGGTTCTTGTGTTATTGACAAGGTCGAGGTGGTTCTAGGGTGCCTGACAAGGTCAGAGACGCTCTTGTGTGGTTGACAAGGGTCAGGTTGGTTCAAGTGTGCCGGATAGGGCAGGTTGGTTTAAGTGTGCCAGTAAGGGCAGGTTGCTTCAAGTGTGCCGGATAGGGCAGGTTGGTTTTAGTGTGCCAGTAAGGGCAGGTTGCTTCTAGTGTGCCGGATAGGGCAGGTTGGTTTTAGTGTGCCAGTAAGGGCAGGTTGCTTCTAGTGTGCTGGATAGGACAGGTTGTTCTAGTGTGCCTGGTAGGGCAGGTTGATCTAGTGTGCCTGGTAGGGCAGGGTTGTTCTAGTGTGCCTGGTAGGGCAGGGTTGTTCTAGTGTGTTGACTAGGTCAGGTTGTTATAGCTAGTGTGCCTGGTAGGTCAGGTTGATCTAGTGTGCCTGGTAGGGCAGGGTTGTTCTAGTGTGCCTGGTAGGGCAGGGTTGTCATGTGCCTGGTAGGGCAGGGTTGTTCTAGTGTGCCTGGTAGGGCAAGGTTGTTCCAGTGTGGCTGACAGGGTCAGGGTGGCATTTGTGAGCCTGACTAGGTCAGAGTTGTTCTAGTGTGCCTTGCTAGGTCAGGGTTGTTATAGTGCACTTGGCTAGTGAAGGTCATGGTTGATACAGTTTTCTAGACTTGGAAAGGTCAGTTTTAATCTGATGTTGTGCCTGACTAGGTTGGAGAGGTCAGGAATCTCCTGTTATTGAAGATTTGCCTGTTAGTGGCACTGTGTCTGACTGGTAGTATGGTCAGAGTCCTCCTTTTATGGAAGGATTTCAATGCATGCTGTGTGGGTTGTTGAACAATTGGTAATAGAGTTGTTCCGTTGACTATGCTGTCTGGGTTTGAATCCCAGGGGTGGCAGCTTGATGTATAGATCTGGTGAATGGCTGGTATGAATTGATCATAACAAACTCCAGAGGTTTTTGTTAGTTAGTACTGGTTAGAATTAAGTATGTCCAGGAAAACTTGGTGTTGCTTGGTGTATGGCCTGAAAGTTGCAACACTGTTAGGGAGACTGCATTGACCTGGGCTCGTGTTAGAGTGTCAATGTAGAACTAGTTTAGGCAGAATTGGCTTAAATAGTTGTTGGTTTCAGGTTTAATAAGAGAAAGCATGGCAGAAACGGTCTGGGGGTAAGATAGCACTGGCTGGTTTCAAGTAGTAGTGATGGCTGGGGGTTAGCCAGTGGCCCACTTGTTTCTCCCAAGGCCTTATTTAAGGTGGGGAGAAGTGTAGTGATACCGGGATTTGGGGCGAAATCCGGATCATAGACCCAACCGTTCGGTCGACTGCGCATGCGCACGATGAAGAGTTCTCTTCCCGTTTCGTCTTGGAGCAACGGAGACGCGTCCTGGAAAGTCGAGTGGAATCCGAGCCAGGGATTCGGTTGTCATTACTATCGGAGCACAGAGCCGACGATTATCGTGAGTACGCAGCTTTTGATACCCCTTAAAACACAATAATAGCAACACTTTCAAGTTATTAACTTATTATCACTTGACCACTAAATCTATGTTTTAAATAAGCACTTATGAATTAAAAAACACAACCGAACTACAAACATTGATAAAAATCTAAAAATTAGATTGGACTTAGTGTTTGTTTTTTCACCTTTTATTGAAGGGTCTGACCCGCACTGCAACTTTTACTGATGTCATTTTGTCGGTTTACTCTTCGGAAAAGTGTTTCCACATTACAAAATCATTGTCACTGAGTAAACTTAACAACAACGCAGAAAAACTTATTTGTTTCCTTTCATTTCCGTGTGGTATCCACCATTTTGAATGTCACGTGACATAGTAGAGGGTAAAATCCGTCTGAGCCGTACTCAGAAAAGTTGCGTCATGCGCTCAGTACAAATTAATCAATCTCTCATACAGACTTGTCGATCCTTACGGTGATCTTTATATAGATCACTGTAAGGATCGACAACTCTGTATAAGAGATTGCAAATTAATAATTATGATACTTAACAGTGATGACCCTACAAATGATTACACATATTTTAGTAAAATCATTGATATTATATGGTAATTGTTTAAAACTACGGTCCCATTATTACAGTTAAGTATGACGATTGATAACCTGTTTGTACTGAGATATATAATACATGCAGCATGTATGTTACAGATGCCTACATTATAAATTATTTTGATGAAATGCACATGTATCTAATCAGTGCACCTCTGATATTATATTTAAATAAGCAATATCTAGTAAAGGTCCGTATTATTTGTATTATTTAAAGTCACAAACATACCTAGATAATTTACTTGGCGTTCTATCTTCTTTAATTGAGACAAGGACCCTATAAAACATGTAATATAAGCTAGGTCCTTGATTGAGACTACCCCAAATATATATTCCAAAGTTTTTTTCAGAAGATATAAGTGCCTGGTCCATCACAGTTGAACATAGGTTCAGGTAGGAACTATATAACTTGATGGGAAAAGAAGTTCTTCATTTTGTGACATGAATAACTAGACATCGGTAGGTCCCCATCACTCTCTACTTTTCATTTGTCTAACTGTCTTATATATCATGCTGTACACATAGAGGGATTGATTCCTCTGCAGGCAAGTTTATTACTGTTGTTACATGTTTTAGACAGACACGTGAATGTAATTTTTGTTGGAGATCAAGATTAAACGAGAAGGGTCTAACTACATAATCCTGATAATAAATGGCACAAGATCAGAAAGCAATCAAATAAAGTGCCGTTCAAAAGAACTGATTGAAATTTATTATCATGCCAAGTTTTATGCTACGTCTTACCTCTGACCCCTGATATAGTTGTGCTATCAACGACAGTAAATACATGTATTCTAAATGTAAAAAGAATTATTGATGACGGTTTGTTAAGAATGCAATCTACTTGTAAGAATTGCTGCATCTAAAAAAAGTGCTTTTCGACGAGGATGGGATTCGAACCCACGCGGGCAGAGCCCAATGGATTAGCAGTCCATCGCCTTAACCACTCGGCCACCTCGTCGTTATGCACACAGTAATTTCCATCTAATTTTGTATCTCAGTAGAGTATAGATATGAAGACAACTGGTTAAGTTTAATTGATAGTAAACGTTATATCGCTACTTTTGAACGTCTAACCGCCGCTAAACATCACAATTGACGCTATATGTCGCAACACTGACGATATTTTTTTTGGAAGGTGTAGAATCGAACTTGTACAACACTTAAGAATTATACAAATGTATAGGATTTATAAATAAATATGACCTCAAAGCAACCAAACCATTTGACCATACGCAACCATCCACACATTCCTATAAAAGGTTTGTAACAGTCACTATTGGGCACTAAGCAATCGCATTAAAGCCCATAGCAACACCAGTCACCAATGTGACGCTTAGCGTCAAATATGACGCTACAGCGGTGCTATAATTAAGCGTCTTAATTAGATATTCTTCTAAGTAAGGAAAGTCATGTTGTCTGTATTAGCTTGTTAGACACTGTAGGTCTATTGAACATATTTATTAAACAGATTACATATAGCTCCTCTAGTGACTTACTCTAATCTTATTTAACGTAGACCAAGTGTGCCATGTTATATCCATATAAAATGTTAAAATTACATAATCCTTAAATGATTATCAAATTTTTTTAATCCCCTATAAGTTTCAATTTTAAGGTCGTTAAGTTTAATCGACTGTTATGATAGCCATTTAAAGCTTGTTAAAATATTAGTAGTAAAAGCGAAAACGCGGGAGTATTACATAATTTGCATAACATTCGGTGACAAGTGACACATATACGATTCCATAGGTATTTAAGATAATCAAAAGTTTAAAACAACTAAAATTTGTAGACCCAACGTAACAAGTTGACGAGGTGGCCGAGTGGTTAAGGCGATGGACTGCTAATCCATTGGGCTCTGCCCGCGTGGGTTCGAATCCCATCCTCGTCGTACCCTAATTTTTACTCTACATAAATACGGATATTTATTCTTTTCGATGGCGTGCGCGGAAGTACGGGACTACGGAGACTATATAGTAAAATATCGAGTATTTAAATAAGCGGTTTTATTGGAGCATCACTGACAGGATAACAAAGTTTAACAAAAAAAACCAACATTACTTGAAGTTGAAGTAGTTCAATTTGCACATAACATCCTTTAAATAACTTCACTTTGCTCAGTCGTGAAACAATAAAACTTACTTTTAAAACGTATTTATTTCATTTTCTGCGAAATGATTTTTTAAGACAATGCGACATTCTAATCTTTGTCGTTTTGTTAAACAATCTATGTTGAGAATATATTGTATGTCGCGAATATTCGAAATCATTATATTTGTATCATGCGGAATGCATGTTATGTTTTTATTTCATTTCTCAAACACAAAAAATGCACATACACTTATATCAATGAATATAATAAAAATAAAAGTATGTAAAACTTATTGTTTTGGAAATGAGAAGAATTATCATAAAGGCTTTGTAATAATTATATATAAACATAATTGTTTTCATAGATATAAGAATAATCAAAACTTAGTTTGAAGTATGTATACAGGACATTCAATTCATCGCTCAATCCTTCAAAAACATTCACCCTGGAATCTTTAACCGAAACAACTAGAAAGAACAGAAATTGCTAGCACACTTTGAACTGTTTGATTTAACAATTCCAGGCCTAATTAAAGTTATGAACCTGAACAGTGTTCTAAAAAACCACACATAACAGGACTACAGTGTTGAGAAGAAAATATACCATACAATATCATGGCTGAGATAGCAACCCTTTGATGTATCCGGTAAAATTTCTAAACTTAAGTACAGATATGCACATTTATTTCTCTGTCACGATTCCATGGAAACTGAGAATCTGTGAAAGTAACTGGAACCTAGAACATAATATGATATATCCTGAACTCTTGGAGATAAAACGTAGAATACATTTCTGTTATTCTAAAAGACCACCAACAGAGATGTTTGAAAAATCTGCAGATTCAATTTTCATGGTCCTCGTACAAAAAACACTTCAGACTATATAGCCTATAAACACTCTCAGGAAAATGCAACCTCATATTAAGTGTGGGCGTTAGAATAGATGTGCTTGAAAAGTATTATGCCTTGTTGGACCATGCCTTGCTGGATACCACTTGTGATTATATGTATATTAATTTATTAAATAACAAATATAATTCAAAGAATGATAAAGGCTACGTGTATACACTATATAATGTCCATGAACGGCATATATGGGGTGGAAAAGTCAATTCGTGTCTTATGCCATGGTTTCAAACATTATTGTAGGACCTCAAGATCGACTGCTGAAGCAGTAAAAAGATGAATATTTGCGCTTTTATCAGCTCATCATTTAAATGACCTATCTTATATACCGTTTTGAGTACCAGTTATGGCTTGCATAAATAGTGGCAAGTTCGCAACTTCTCTCCTTTTAAAGACATTATAACCATATTAATGGACTGAGATTACATTTTGGGATGAGGAATCGAACTTGGAATGCCAGATTCGGATTTTTAGTACAATGCACTGTTTCACAACGACTTTGAGCGTCCTTGTCACTTATACTACTCCAAGCCGTGCTTGAAGAACTAATGTAATGCGTCATACATTTTGACTGACAACCTAGAATGCGCAACTTGAGGAAAATATATTATACCACTTAAACCTGTGACTATAAATAACAATAATGGCGGTTTCTGATCACGGTTTTATCATATCAAATAAATATATTTGATGGATTGATTCATCGCCTCAATTTACTTCGAAATATATTTGTAACTAAAAGACAGTGGAGTTATTAAACCTCTCGCTGACTTACTACAATCATGCAAATCTCATGATTTATTCTCCAACTGTCTGGATAAATCTCGCCAAACGATATGGTAAATCTCCAACCGGAAGTAGACCATGTCACACAAAAGTGATACTGGCGGCCATTTTGAAATAAATAAACGTAAAATCCAGCACGCCCATGCATAATTTCTCACCTTGAAGGAAGAAGTTAGACACGCAAATTGTGACAAATTGGTTATGTCCATGAAATGGTACCATTATCATACAGACAGCATTACAAAGATCCTAATGGCATCCATTACTCGCTAAGTACCGTGTTATAGATTTAGACGAGTACGCTTGCATCCGGAAGTGACATCAATATTAAATAATGGCGGTCGTTAGTCTTTTTTTGGTGAGTTTTATATCTGATTCTGAATACAGTAATGTCATTTATGACCGTAAAGTGCGTGAATTTGTTGAAGGTCGCATATATTTGTCATAAGTTTAAGGATATATTTGAATGTGTAATATGATTGAAAGCTTGCGTGTACATATATAATACTGCATATTTGTTAGTATAAACAGATTGTACAGGCAATGGTGCTTATATTATATGAAGCGATTATAACAAATCTTATTAAACTACGGAACCAGTTATTTATTTGCAAGATGATGTCATTTTTCTTCAGGAAATGTTTAAATCAATAAAGCAAGATATTTAGTTCCATCAAAGCTGCACATAATTACTTGGGCTACGATGAATAGTGAAGCAAAAATGACTTATGGTTCATTGTTTTCTACCAAGTGTCTAATTTTACCTCCACGTTGCTTCAATTTGCATATAAATGTGTAAATCACAGAATAATGAGTTCTGAGTGTTTTATTGATATCGATGGTGGTCCTGTAATATGTTTTATGAATTCAGCAATATAACCAATTCTAATATCAAAGCGGTGAAGGTTTTTATGTTATAATTCTCTGGTGGTTGTCTCCCTTGGTCTGATGAAAACCAACTCGTAAATGAATTTAAATAGTAACTTGGTGTAATGGAAATTATTTTCTCTTGTAAATAAAGAAAAGCATTTTGTACATAAATGGTGCAAATTATAATAAGCAAAATAGAATTAATGAACTCGGGAGATAAAATTATTTCATGGAATCCAGTTTGAGATTGAAAAGAGATATTTGATATAATATTGATTGTGTTCTTATCTAACAGCAGTGTTCATTGTTAAATAAATTAGACTTTCCTTCGTATGTATATATATAAAAGTTGTCGACTCTTCGTGGAGGGTACATCCCTGCACCCTGAGGCTATCAGGATTCTCAATACTCTTGGTGACCTCTGGGTATGAGGATAGGAACGGTAAAGTGCGTGCTCGTTATAACAGTTTTATGTTTGATATATAGTGTCCTTGACTCGAAACCTACGAGTTCTATAGTTTGTTTATATTGACATGATACAGATTAATACATTACACCCTTTAACAACTATTAAATGCTATATTACTATTGTAATTTAGCTCGATTGTGAAACAAGTTCCGACAACTTAAATTAATCCCTTTCGAGTTTGCTTCCTGGTCCCTCAGTACTGAGCTAGTAGGACTTAAGTTTGTTGCTCAAAGAGGCAACGGGGTTAATTTTGATGGGTTTCGAACCAAAGTGGAGCTGGCTATCCAATGATTACCAGACCAACGTCTTATCCGCTCGATCACACTTGATAACTATATGGCACAGCTTACTGATATATCGCATGCAAATCATTTCTATATTGTATTTTGTGTATCAGGTCAATTTTCAAAAGCTGTCCATAGAAATTTGTTACGTGAGCAGGCCGCTGATTTTAGATTAACAGCGTAAATTCAATATAAAAAGAGAAAACGGGAAAATAAACCATGACAACTATGTAACAGTTATGATTTGGTTTCAAGGTGACAATCACACATTATTCTTTGACAGAAATGACCAGAAAAATCACCACAGAATATCTAACAAACCACGAGGGTATCTTCTTTAACCACAGATGATGTCGTCTGCTTTCGTGCTATAATAAAAACCGCTCCCTGGACAGAAACATATCATCGAGATGCCCTGACAGAACTGTTAGAATATAACACCGTGTAGAGATCAATACGTCACATAATGCCCGGATGATATCAATAATAACTGGTCCCCGTCACGATATAACAACTTCTCCCTGAAATCTGGGGGCTAGATGGTAATAATTTCAGCATAATTTAAACGAGTTGGGTTCATCTTATGTCAAATATTATTCAGATATTTGTCAGATATTGTATTTAATATTCACAATAATTCTAGATAACGGTATTATCATGCACGCAATATATTATCAAGCGTTTGTTGGTGACAGATTTAAACATGAAGTCGAGAAATCTAGGACCTGCTATAAGTCACGTGACACGCTTTGGTTCTGCTGACACAGAAATGCAGCTGTTAGCTTTACACTCTGGTGTCATAAAAATCATTAAAAATAACATCTTCTTCTTTTTGTTATCATACATGGTGGCCACCAGTCTTACGTTAGTCTGTTCTGTTCTGCTCTTACTGGTATTTTTTTAGTAAAGTTCCATTTTAGGACGTTTCAAAATCGATGTTTAAATAACGGATTGGTCTTTATAGGTTTTTCCTTCTAACATTTTAATGTTTAAACATTTGGGACTGACACATTGTAAAAACAATTTTGAGATAACCGAGATGGTCTCTATAGCGAAGCTTTACTGTATTTAGTTTTGTCCCATTATTATTTCCCTCAATCGGAATAACGTATAGCTAAATTGATAAGACAAATTGATGTGCTGCACTGTATTCTCCGAGTAATGAGTACATTGTACTTTAAGCAAGTCACTTAATGAGCTCAGAATGATAAGGGTGATGACATTTGTGTTTTTGTTTTCTCAGTGTGAATATACCAATTGATCCAATTTATGTTCAAGTAAAAAAGTAAACAAAATAACCTCCACAGAAATATGAAGTAGCACTTATTGTTTAACCTTTTTAATGATTTTTTAACAAAACCCATACTGATTCTGTGGCAAAAACACATTCATGAACATACAATTTTTTCTAAAAGTTATTTGATAAATGAACAAGAAATGTAATGTGGAAATCATGGTTTAACGCAAAAAATACAAAGGGAAATAATCCATAATAAAGCCAGGTAGAGTTGTGGTTACTTTCTAATTCTCTTCATCACATGGTATGTTATCATTGTATAAAGTTTCATAAAGATCTGACAAAAAATGGCAGAAATATATGCTAAATTGAAAGCTTTAACGCAAATGTTAACGACACCGGACGCCCGCCCGCCCGCCATTGTTAATACATGTATATCCTTTTATTTATTCATTTTGTAGCAACACATTGTATTGGTTATATAACGGCGTCCAGCGCACCTAAACTAGCTTTCCTGGACCCTTGTCTATAACCAATACTCACCTACACTCCCACAAGGCAGGAAAATTCTCCATATATCTTACCGGGTATTAATGTAGGAAAATTGATATTATTGTCAAATTTTCATGGAAGGGTATAACCTCCCCGGGTGAGATTTGAACCCGTACCCCCCTTCGGGACATTAGATTCGAAATCCAGGCGCGCTACTAACTGCGCTACCGACCCGGGTTACATGTATATCAATCAATAGTGATTTTGGAAATCGTCAGGTGGCTTTTCATTTAGGTCATGCCAAGTTAGAATTTTGTTAAGCGTCAACTCAAGTTTGACAAACCTAGGCACCTATTCACAAAAACACACAAACCGAAAACGAAAACACATGTTCATTCTAGCTAGTATTCACACAAATAAGTACTTGGTATATAGTACATGAATGTTTATGACATTAATGTGAGATTAAAGTAATTCTATAAAAATATATACAACATAGACATGTATATTTTCATTAATCAGATACACTAAAACAAGGAACTATCAGTATTTCCTGTAAAAAAATCAGTTATCGAATCCCGGAACAACAGAATTATTTGAGAAAATTTCATCAACAGTTTTTTGTGTGTGTTTTTTTAATTGAGGACTCACCTACGCGCACGCGGACACTTAAAAAAATCCGGTATGGCATGACCTTATTTTAATTCATGTGTAAACGTGAATTTGTGTATTCTTCCAAACAGCCTTTTTGTAGGAAGTGACAAAATTCTTCAAAAATTTTCGTATTCATATCTTCAAATATTTTCATGATAGTGTTAATTTCTGCGCAAGTATAAGACACTGTTAATTCTTGTCGTTCAATATTTATGATAAATGTATTTAGATGATTATAATTTTCCATCATGATAGATTAAGTTGTTGAAGTTATTTATTTTACATTTCAGATATATCTTCAAAATTAGGTTCTACGTACGGCCACTTAAGTTAGATATGAGTTTATCATGGCGCTATCATACACTGGTTTTTGTATAGTGATAAGTGACGAAAGACCCTTGACGAGTTTTAGATCTTTCATACTTCTCCACTGTTCTTTAAGAAGTCATTTTTTCAATGATTTATCAAACGGGGAAGGACTTATGCAAGCACATTTCATGGAAATCATGGCGTCTAAAGCTCTTTGAAGAATCTTTTAAGCTATATTATATTTTTTTTAAAATATAAAATTTGAAATCTATTTGCTTGATAAATTTAATCACGGATATTTATTTATTTGAAAATATAGACAAATGTTTTTATTTTATAGACCTTCATGAGAAGCTGTCTCTAAGACGCCATGGAGAAAATTTTATCCAAGTGTTTCAGAAGACCGCAGACGTACTGCTCGGAGCCATTTTACAACCTATATAAAATTGGGAATACTTTTAAAATATTGGTTAAAAAACTTTATCACTAACCATTTCCCTGAAAACTATAGAGACTTTGTGAAATACCAGCACCGCCCATTTCTGAAGTAACTTTTAAAGAAATGAGAATATTTTCATGGAATTATTTATCACAGAAATAATAATTGTTTCACATAAATATTCCTGGCGGCATTGTTAATAGCAATATACGATAACAGTAAGGGGAACTAACTGTGGTATGTTTGATTACCTCCCTTTGTATAATACAAAATGAATTCCATGTAAATATTTGTGAAAATGTTTTATTTTATAGGGTATCTATAGTTAATGAATATATATTTTTGGACACGTGTTAATGATAATTCAGCCATTATATTATTTACAAGTTTTAAGGATAATAATTTGATAGAGGGCTTGGCTGAACGGATACATCGTTGGAATGCTTATATCTGAATATAACGGCGCGGAAGGTTCGTCTTAATTCGAATGCCATCAGAAATTCATTGCCTTGGTATGAGTAACTCGCAACTTGAATAACATTATGAACAACTTATCAGATGAAAAGTTTGGCATCATTTTGTATTTCATTAAACCGTATGTGTTATAAAGGGAAACCTCTTAGCGCCATCCACTGAATCGTCAGAGACCCACTGTACTTACACGTTATTGTCCACTGGCACCAGAGTCCTAACATTCTTTAGATACGCAGGCATATAATATTTTTTCAACAAACACAAATAAAAATCGCTCTCGTATACATTACCGTGTACAAGTTATAACTACACTTTCATTATATATAAGGTAGTATGCACAGGGAACTATAAATAGGGACGTACGATCATAAGATATGGACTCTAGTGCCAGTGTCATTGTCGTTGCGTGCCCTGGGCGCATTTTTTCGGGGCACACGTATAAAAGTTTTGTTCATATACAAAATGGTTATCTCCTAATCTATGATATCTGTTTTAAAACCCTGTAGAACTCCAAATCATATTGCAACATTGAAAGATAGACTTTTCTTCAATGCCCTACTGACTTGAAGGCCAACATCATACATTATTATATAATCAATTTATAAAACAAAAATAAGTACACGTGAAAACACACGTGTCGCATTCTACTACCATAGTCCGATTTTCCACAGTTAGATTTCCAGTCGACATATTACTTATTTAGCTCAATTGTGAAACAAGTTCTTACAACTTAGATTAATCACTTTCGAGTCCGCTCCATGGCCCCTACTACCGAACTGGTAGGATAAAGTTTCTTGCACAGGAAAACAACGTGGTAGATTTGGGATGGGATTTGAACCAACATGGAGCTGGTTATCCAATAGATAACAGTCCAAGATCGCAACATTTCGCCCCTTTTGCAGTCGTAAGTCAATAGATTTCCAACCGGACTACATGCTCATGTAGTTCTTTTCTGTAGAAACCGTTCACAGTTACCGCGCAAGGACAATTGCTAAATGGGATTTACAAAAGAGGAACTTTAAAACCACAGAATACAGAAAGCCTCTAATGACAATCTACATGCTTAGACAATTAGTCTAGCCTACATAAATTTTATTTTAACTAATTAGACTTATTAATAAGAGTCTAAACACGCATTATGTCGAGACGCTTACATGGTTATAATTTATTTGAAATTATAGATTGAGCCTATAGTCTGTAATTAATTTATTAAAGTTTTAAGAAATTGTCAGAAATACATCATATTTGAATCATTGCCTAATGATAATGCATTTTTTCGCAGATTTGTGTTAGCATACTAAAGCTTGCTGTTAGTAGATTTCAACTTAATTATCAACATTTTAAACACCCAAAACTGTACAGAAACATTTTGAAAGCAATAAAGCGATGTTCTGATAATGACATTTTAGAACAAATTGACATGAAATTGTAAAAGATGATGTACGTATTAAGGAGCGGGTTACGACGTTGGATTGGACATCATTGGATAGCTAGCTCCACGTTGGTTCAAATCCCATTCAGAAGCTATCCTGTTGTTTCCTTAAGCACTACGTCAGTTTTTGTTGACTTGAGATTAATCTAAGTTGTAAAAACTTATTTCAAAATTATGCTATAAATTAATTTATAAATTAGTACAAACTAAACTAGAAAATGGTGATACACGTACATATAGTAGGGAAAAATCGCCATCCATTAGTAACAGTATAGATGATTTTAGTTCGGTTTTAGTGACTTTTATCTTATATTCCTCACATTCTATAGCATTCGGAACTCCTCTGTCATTCACTTGGAATAATATTCATTCAAAGAATACTCGAGGTGTTCCGAATAAATCTTTAGATCAGTAAACATAACAATATCAAGTATTTAGTTTCTTAGTTCAATTACAGACACTGACAAGTGATTTTAAAAATTATTTAACCAAATCTATGAGCGAGTCGCTTTCATAGTTGATATAAATTGTGTAACATATTAACTCTGTGATAATGCAGACATTTATTAGTTTTATGTTTTATTTAATGAATTATTACATAGTTTAAGTAATTAGACTTGTAATTAAGATTGCGTTTAGTACATTGACTAATTAGATGTAATTGTTTAACAATTCATTATTAATTAGTTACATAAGAAAGTTGACTGTGATGTAGAGACCGTTTATACATTAACAACACGTATATAATACATTAATACACGGCTTGTAAACCATTCTTAGATTTACTAATAATTCTTATATAATACAAAATAAAATAATTATCATACCGCAAGGAAATCATGATAATTTATAAATTATCATTATCATAATTTATACATATTGTTTTGTAAACATCGTCTAAGCGTGGTAATTATTGTATAATGAATTTATGTACATTGTATTTATATGGATTATGAGTATTACTCATACAAGTCTTGTTGTCATTAATAATATTCTATTCAATTCTATTTAATTCTATTCCAATCTATTCTATTCAAATCAATTCTATTCAATTCTGTTCTGTTCTATTCTATTCTATTCTATTCTATTCTATTCTATTCTATTCAAATCTATTCTATTCAAATCAATTCTATTCTATTCTATTCTGTTCTATTCTATTCTATTCATTACTTGCCAGTAATATAATGTTCTGTTGTATTTTATTTTCACTGTTCTTTTGTTCTCTTGTTATAATTTCTGTTCTGGTCAGGTCGGATCAGTTTTGCTCTGTTCTGCTCTGCTCAGTGCATACTAGCATGCATTCCGTAAAAGCAATTATTTAATACTTGTTGTGACCGATTGAAAGATTGTTCTCTATAAGATACGATAACACCTCTCTCTCTCTATAACAGCCAATTTTAGGATTAACTGAATTTGTTTGTAAAAAAGAGGTGACTGTTGTTTAGAATAGACACTTTCAACAATAAGTACATTAGCCACTTTGGGGTGACATATTGACAAGGGACCGTTATATGGAAATAACGGAACAGAGCAAAACAGAACTGAACAGCAGCGTGTTCAGTAACGACTGTTAGCGAACGTTACGGGTACGGGACAACTCAACCCGTAGACAACTCAACCCGTGGATAAGTTAAGCCAAAGTCCGGACAACTCAACCCGTTAGTAGGGGATTGAGTTCTCTCGGGTTGAGTTGTCTTTTGATTGAGTTGTCCCGACCCTAACGTTACGGAACGTTTCGGAAAGTTCGGGGTAATTGAACACGCTGCAGAAGTGATATGTTCTGTCCTCTTCTGCTGTGCTGTTTTAAGGAGTTTCACTGTATCTTCAATTAATGTTAAGTTACCAAAGAAATGATAAATGACATGTCATTAAGTAAGGAAATCGCAAGTTTATCAAGGCAGTTGTATATTACATGCAGTCATACTGCATTTCAAATTTACATGTATATACTCATTAGACATTCTTCAAAGACCACTTTGGATACATAATTTGAGGAAAAAAATCTTATTTATCTATTGCAAAAGCCAAAGTTGTGCGTTCATTTATCCAATGATATCAATCGAGGTTTTGGTATTACTTTTAAAGTGTGCTGGCAAGTTCCATGTACCGGCTCGTGTCATGTTATAATTATATCAATTTATGTTCGCTAATTATTATATTGCGTGTTAAATCATACTGACAAATGGTTGTATCAGTCACTCAATGTCTTCAGAACTAACTTTGTACAACACTTATATTACTGACATTAAGACATAAATAATCATATGTAAATATATTTATAATGTCATAGCAACTTAATCATTGTATACATTTTTTATTTTGCTCATGCTGAGAGAAGTTTTATGTGTTTTCCTTGGATGGCACCGAGGGCGACCGGCACGGTACCTTTCCAGCAATTGCATAATGTTATGTCTATGGTGGATCGGTCTTGTGTCGACCTCCTGTAGATGGGACGGTGTGTCTTCATTTCGATCATGCAAAATTACTACGTACTGTAGGGTTGGTTTAAGTTGGAACACATTTCTTTGAACTTGAGTTCTGAGTTAAGTAGGACCTGTGGTCCAGTGGTAGGACGCGCGCCTGGAGATTGAGATGTCTCGGATTAGAACCCTACTAGGGGCACTACTAATAAATTTACCTCAATTGTTCCAGTCCACCCAGGTGTAGATGGGTACTGTCGGGATCACTAGCATGAATGTAATTTCAATGATCAGGATGTGATTTCAATGATCAGGAGTCATCGTACAAAAATGGTAACGTCGGCAGACTATGTATAGAGAAGCAGATTTTAAACCACACTTTTTTACTTCTAACTGAGTTTAATTACAAATCAGCAACCGCCCGTTAAATTTTTACGAATGTTTTATGTAAAAGAGCGGGAAAACAGCGCAAAGCATTTCAAAAGAGTTTGCAGTACAAGATTGCTCTCCCTTTGATAGCAAGTTTGAATATAGAAAACTTGCTCTATAGTAAAACCGTATAGTATGATAATGTTAGGATAATATACACGTGTAAATAACCATCTCAGATATCTTATAATGTTTACAGTAATAAAACATGTTACAATTTTAAGGTGTCACTTTAATCGTAAATTTATATGATCGCATTCCATTTTTGTAATATGAACTATGTATAGAATTACTGTTTAATGAAACAAGTCGTGGTTTTACTGTCATTATTATTCGCTTGAAACTTTTATGTTTCTCACTCGTGTGTCAGATTTTCTTATTTATGCAAAATGTGTATAAAAACAACCAGTTTTTGATAATGTAGGGATATTCTGTTAAAAGTTGAAAATTAACAGTTTTTTTGTGACGTTTATATTTTAAAACTTGGGTGCTTTCCAGTACTGTATATACATGTTATTTTGTATATAGTACCGCAACAATGCTGCAATTACAAAGTATTCAGTTACACTGTATTTTGTTAAAAATGATGTTACTTGATTTCTTATCCCTTTTTTCGCATAATTTGATATTAAGTATTCAGCAACTTTATCAAGTGCATTGTACATACGTTTGACCAATGTATTCTTTAGAACCAAACGGATATCACTCAGAAATAATCTGAGTGTATGTATATTAAACTGTCGCTGCCTAAATGAGCTCAGAATAATTTAGTTTATTTGTTGTCAAATGACCTAATTTTGACCAAATCTGTACTTGCCTCCCCCTAGAAGATTTGCATTCACTTTCACCAAATTGATAAACAACATCTGAGTATAAATATGTAACTTTAGAGATTGTTTTCGTCTTCTGACATCGTTAATTTGTGAGTTGAATTCCTTAATACAGAAGGACAAACTTACAAACTATATTCCAATATTTAGACTGTGTCCCACTGTCGTCATCAGGGTTGTAGTTGATGATAAGTTTGCATCATCTGGTTTGTGGCGGTAAGTTACCTGAAAAACACTGAACACATCTTACATAACATAACTTGTTCATATTGACCGACGATAATATACAAAATTTAACCTCACATATTTATTTGTTAATTTACAATCATTACGAGTAATTTACTGGGTTGTCAATGAAGCTTATAATTGATAGATTAGTTATAAGATCAATATTTACAACATGTTTCTGTTTACAGTAAGTGTTTTATAGGCAGTTGTGACCTCGTTTCAAAATGAATGGATGCCTTGGCAAACAAAACGGTACACGAAAAATATGAACACAAGGTTTGCTCATGTACGCTACGTTTTTGGACATTTTCAACCATTTTTCGGTTGTGGGATTAACAACAAAGGGTAAATTGTAAATAATAAAACGCAATTTGAAACACAGTCGTTTATGAATGACCTAGAGCTATTAATTTCTAATTGTCAAGAAAAGTGGAAAATTGCCTAATATATGCGACTTCCATGATGCATGAGGAACAGAACCGAAGAGTTACAATAGCATACAGGAATGATAAGATGTGTGTGTTTTTGTAAATACTAACTTGGAACTATCGTTCAAAAACTTGAGAGAGGAGCGACATTATTGGGTCAGATGGAACTGAATTAACTCTGTCAGTCTAAATTCTAACTTAACAGTTTTGTTTTACAAAGTATTCAGATTAACTGAACGTATCAATGTCACATACTTAACCTGATCACGATCCTCGTTTTAAAACGTTTAGCATGGCGAGTTTGTCAATCAAAAAACTGTCGTGACTGTCCCTGACGATTCCAACACGGAAGGCACGAACTAAACCGCTGATGAATCACAAAGTAAACTATTCATATCGTTGTCGTCTTCACATCATTAATCATAAAGTGACATCTTTGCAAATAAAAAAAGCCACCAACATTGACTTATTTTATATCTGGTACATCAGTAAATTATGAATTAAATTTCGATATCTCCCATCTTTTAACATGGGTGGGCTGATTTAATTTTTAACCAAATGTTACCATATAGGCTTGAAAATATTGAAGTAATGAAACGACTCTTGTGATCAGGGGGTATATTTAACGATGAAAACGGTTGACAAACTCATATCTTTTTATTTGAATACTAGTAACACAAAATTAGGGGTTTTGTAGTACTACTGTGATATTAAAATGTATATACATGTTTGTACGAAGTATGTTTTGAAGGAAATGAAAATCTGTAGCATTTAAGTTCATAATTAAATATTTAATTTGCTTTTTATTTTTTTATGAATTTCTGTATTAGAGTGCGTACATTTGAATACATGTATAGTACTTTTAAAGGTAAATTAGAAAAACCATTGCCACATTTTTCTTTTGTATGGTATTGGTTGTAAATACAGAGCTAACCAAAATAACATTTATACCTGAAAAAAGTTGAATTTTCACCAGTACAATTAAATTTCATTTCAGATGTATTTACGCATAAATACATTCTCGTACCCAGAGTATAGATCTAGAATCTTGATAATCTCGGGGTACGAGAATGGCATAAGCATAGTTATCATAGACTATAACATTTGGAAGGGGAGTATGATACTTTTTACAATTGTAATTGTTATACATGTACGCGTATTTTAAGAAATGTTTTAATTTTTCAGTATTGGTAAAAAATTAAAATAAAACATGTCATACATTTCAAAAGGGCAAAGGTAATTAAGAATAGCCCCTTGTACATGTATAGTTGGTACAAAATTACATTATGTGTTTGTGTAAATATTAAAATAAACCAATCCATTCTAAAGGTAGTGCATTATTGAAAATTGGCGTTTAGTTGTTCATTTCAACAAATTTAGTGCGGCGAAAACACCATTACCCCTTTAATCAAGCATGCTAGAATTGGTAGAACGCTTTACTATTACACCAACTAGACAATTATCAGAACATATTAACATTAATACTATATGTTATTTTATTGTCATTTTGAGCAGCACGTGTGGTGAATTAGTTCATAGTATTGTTTACATAAACAGTTATTTTTTGTACGAACTTTATGTACTAATTTTTTTGCAGACAAATAACTATAAGATGATTTCTGATTATGCGACTCAGGACAAAAGAATGTGCCAGAGTTATTGCTAGTATGTACGAATATTAACTCATTTAATATAAGTATTAGTAATAATCATAATAGTTAGCCTAGATTACAGAGCGACAGATTGTTTCATGTAATATGCACATATTTTTGTACCAATGCATGACTATTAATATGCAATAAAATGTCTTTATGGCATTGTGTTGTTTTTTCTTAGCCAGACACAATAATAGTATTTGTCAGTGTTGACATGCATGCTAGAAACAAAATGTACAATACCTGTGCAAATACCATCGGTGCAGTGGTAAAGAGGAAGGACTCGAGAGGTCCTCGGTTCGAACCCCTCTGTTAATTTCCTTTAGCAAGAAATTAACCTAAAGTTGTTCCACTCCACCTAGGTGTTAATGGGTACTGTGAGAGATCACCTGTCTGAAGATGGTTTCAATGATCAGGTACAAAATTGTAAAGTCCGCTGAACATGTTTTTGCAAGCAGACTTTGAAACGCACTTTATGTTTTTAATAGTCTTATATAATATCAGTTCGGCTTGGTATCGCCGGGTTATTTTTTGAAGAAAGCATAATTATTTCTAATTGAATTTTGCGCTGTTTATCATTTTTCATGTTTTTAGGCGGGAGATAACACTTATTGTCTGCTTAGACGTAAAATAGAATTATTTGTAATTGTACGCGATCTATCACTCGAGTTACATAAATGAAATTATGTGGCACCGCGAGGCTCACTCATACCAATTTCGTTAACAAATTTGTTCGTAACAAAAATCGTTAGTAAATTTGTTCTTTTGATCTGTTTTGTATTGAATAATTCAACCTGAATGTTACATGAATAAAGTTTTTAACAAATTAACTCTAAAATAAAATGATTCATTGTAATCTATAAAGTCAGATTTTTAGTCCTGACCTCGTACTCTGTGACATAGTACCTTAACTGATAAAGGTGTCAGATAGTAAGCATTAACTAGGATCTAGTTACGTTTACGATTTTCTAAATGATATAATATACCTTTAGAATATAGTTATAATTACAATGTGGAAAGATTTTATAAATGTTGTTTTTTGTAGTACTAACAATCTTTGACACTTTGATCAGTTACGTATTAGTGTAGGCTTGAAAGATTTTAAGAAACAATTGAAGGTCATTAAAGAACTAGGTACAGTACCTTCCATACGTTCTTTGTCAAAAATAAAATTTTGAGAAAAGTTGGCCATGCATACTGTTAGTAATTGTACTGCAATACACTTATTACTAAATATAGAATCACGTTTTACTATAATAAGGGCCTTAGTCAGTTATTTTCCCGTGTATACTCTTCTAATAGGTAGGTCCAATCAGTTGGATTACTCGGATTTTACCCTTACTTTTCAATGTCAATTTGCCACAATCAATCTTAAATAACATTTTTTGTAAATCATTAATTTGTTTGAAAATCAAGCTAAGTATTGTTAGGGTAAAGAATTTTCTAAATTTCACCACTCCTGTTAATATCTTAATTAACAAGAAAGATATTAGACGAAATATTTTATTATCCTTACATAAGACTTCAATGATAAAATCCGAGGATTCCATCTGATAGGACCTTCTTACCAATTGGATTGTTTCAGATTTTATCAGGGAAAGATAACTGACAAAAGTTCTTCATTAAAAGTTATATTTAAATGCTAAAATACAGTATCGTCGATGGTTTTAATAGTGGAATAGTCTACATATAGGGACCCCTTTCCCCTTAAATTACACATTTGGGACTTTACACTCAACAAAAAATTACACGGATTTGCAATAACCAGGGTGGTCTTTATAGGTGAACAGTATTGCATTTTGAATCATTTATTGGCAATGTTATTTATGCCGATTTTGGTTTTTCTCGTGCAGATGTCGTTTTGTGTCACATCTCATGGGTAAATGTAAAACGGGTCATCTCAAGTATTTTATGGGTTTGTTAACGGTTTATCCCATAAACCATTGTCATGTTCAAGTACTTTTGGAAGGTACTGTATACGTACAATCGTCACTAGTTAATTTGTTGTTTTGGAACGCCTAGTTCCGAGGTCACAGTAAGATCAAACAGATTTGTTTATGATATTTGTCAACAAAGTTAGAACGTGTCTGACCTTAAAATGTCAGGGAGTGTCATAAATTATAGTATTAAGTTCTAGAAAAAAGAGAAATTATAATGACATATTTTTCAGTTTCCCTTTTTTATATAATATCAATACTTACATGGAAATCATCGCTCAGACGACTCATTATGAAAAATGCAGCTTTATGATGTCACGAAATTTGAAGCCTTGAATAAAATACACCCTTCCTTGGCTTATAGATAATTCGGAGTTCTTCGAAATGAAACATTCCATTTTCAGCAAAATTTTTTTTAGATTTGGACCGTCTTATTTTTCTAATTCCGTGCTTTTTTCCATACTAAACACGTTCATTCGCAAATGGATGACAACTGCCCTATTTATTAAGGTCTGTGAAGTTAGCGATCTATTGTCTATTCTCTATTCAAAAGTCTATTCGCTCAATGGACAGCTATGTATTGAGAAATCTATTCATGCAGAAATCTATTCGCATTTACTGTATACATTGATATAGGAAAGTTCAAATATCTGTACAAAAATCTGTACACAAAATGCCGAAAAGACAGCTGTCTATTCGGAAATCTATTCAGAAGTCTATTCGAAAAAAAGCACTAGTTCAATAAAACATATTTAAAAGTCTTTTCATAGAATACATAAATAGACAAATGTCCATTCAAAAGTCTATTCCGAAGTCTATTCGAAAAAAAACAGTAATGCAATCAAACAGATTTAAAAGTCTTTTCGTGGAATACGCAAAGAGACAAATGTCCTTTCAAAAGTCTAATCAGAAGTTTATTCGCAAAAACATAGTAATGAAATCTTAATGATCAAGATGTCTATTCCCAAAAATCCAGGGACAAATGTCCATTCAAATGTCTTTTCGGATATATATTCGCAAAATCATATATGTGCCTTAAGACTGTGTCTGAAGTCTATTATTAAGTTGGGAATTGATAGATATCCATTCAAATGTCTATTCAAAAGACTATTTAAAATATCTGGTGAATGCATTCGGAATGAGTCAGAATTCTATTATAGATTTTCAAATAGACAGCTGTCCATTCAAAAGTCTATTCAGAAGTCTATTCGCAAAATCATATATATGCATAAAGAATTTGTCTGTAGTCTATTTTAAAGTTGCAAATAGACAGATGTCCATTTAAATGTCTATTCAGAAGTCTATTCGCAAAATCTGGTGAATGCGTCCAGAATGGGTCAGAAGTCTATTATAGAGTTCGAATAGAGAGCTGTCCATTCAAAAGTCTATTCAGAAATCTATTCGCAAAATTTGGTGAATGCGTTCAGAATGAGTCAGAACTAACAAACAGTAGCAAATACACAGCTGTCCATTCAAATGTCTATTCAGAAGTCTATTCGCAACATCATATGCAAATACGCATTTAGAATGTGTCTGACGTCTATTTTAAAGTAGCGAATAGAAAGATGTCCATTCAAAGTCTATTCAAAAGTCTATTCGAAAAAATCGGTAAATGCGTTCAGAATGAGGCAGAAGTCTATTATAGAGTTTCGAATAAAGAGCTGTCCATTCAAAAGTCTATTCAGAAGTTTATTCGCAAAATCATATATATGCATTAAGAATGTGTCTGTAGTCTATTGTAAAGTTGCAAATAGACTGATGTCCATTCAAATGTCTATTCAGAAGTCTATTCGCAAAATCATGTATATGCCAGCAGAATGAGTCTGATATCGTTTATAGAGTTTCGAATAGAGAGCTGTCCATTCAAAAGTCTATTTAGAAGTCTATTCGCAAAATTATTAAGAATGTGTCTGAAGTGTATTATAAAGTTGCGAATAGACAAATGTCCATTCAAATGTCTATTCAGAAGTCTATTCAGAAGTCTATTCGCAAAATCATATATATGCATTCAGAATGTGACTGAAGTCTATTATAAAGTTGCGAATAGAGAGCTGTCCATTCAAATGTCTATTCAGAAGTCTATTCGAAAAATAATATATTTGCATTGAGAATGTGTCTGAAGTCTATCATGAAGTTGCAAATAAAAAGATGTCCATTCAAATGTCCATTCAGAAGTCTATTCGCAAAATTATGTATATGCATTCAGATTGAGTCAGAAGTCTTTTATAGAGTTTCGAATAGAAAGCTGCCCATTCAAAAGTCTATTCAGAAGTCTATTCGCAAAACCTGGTAAATGCGTTCAGAATGAGTGAGAAGTCTTTTATAGAGTTACGAATAGAGAGCTGTCCATTCAAAGGTCTATTCAGAAGTCTATTCGCAAAATTATATATATACATTAAGCATGTGACTGAAGTCTATTATAAAGTTGCGAATAGAGAGCTGTCCATTCAAATGTCTATTCAGAAGTCTATTCGCAAAATCATATATATGCATTAAGAATGTGACTGAAGTGTATTATAAAGTTGCGAATAGACAAATGTCCATTCAAATGTCTATTCAGAAGTCTATTCAGAAGTCTATTCGCAAAATCATGTATATGCATTCAGAATTAGTCAGAAGTCTGTTATAGAGTTTCGAATAGAGAGCTGTCCATTCAAATGTCTATTCAGAAGTCTATTCGAAAAATAATATATTTGCATTGAGAATGTGTCTGAAGTCTATCATGAAGTTGCAAATAAAAAGATGTCCATTTAAATGTCCATTCAGAAGTCTATTCGCAAAATTATGTATATGCATTCAGAATGAGTCAGAAGTCTTTTATAGAGTTTCGAATAGAAAGCTGCCCATTCAAATGTCTATTCAGAAGTCTATTCGCAAAACCTGGTAAATGCGTTCAGAATGAGTCAGAAGTCTTTTATAGAGTTACGAATAGAGAGCTGTCCATTCAAAAGTCTATTCAGAAGTCTATTCGCAAAATTATATATATGCATTAAGCATGTGACTGAAGTCTATTATAAAGTTGCGAATAGAAAGCTGTCCATTCAAAAGTCTATTCCGAAGTCTATTCGCCAAACCTGGTAAATACGTTCAGAATGAGTCAGAGTTCTTTGATAGTGTTTCGAATAGAGAGCTGTCCATTCGAAAGTCTATTCAGAAAACTATTCGCAAAATCATATACATGCATTAAGAATGTGACTGAAGTCTATTATTAAGTTGCGAAAAGAGAGCTGTCCATTCAAATGTCTATTCAGAAGTATATTTGCAAAATCATATACATGCATTAAGAATGTGACTGAAGTCTATTATTAAGTTGCGAATAGAGAGCTGTCCATTCTAATGTCTATTCAGAAGTCTATTCGCAAAATTATATATATGCATTAAGGATGTGACTAAATCTATTATAAAGTTGCGAATAGACAGATGTCCATTCAAATGTCTATTCAGAAGTCTATTCGCAAAATCATGTATATGCATTCAAAATGAGTCAGAAGTCTATTATAAAGTTGCGAATAGAGAGCTGTCCATTCAAATGTCTATTCAGAAGTCGATTCGCAAATCATATATATGCATTCAAAATGAGTCAGAAGCCTTTTATATAGTTTCAAATAGATAGATGTCCTTACAAATGTCTATTCAGAAGTCTATTCGAAAAATCATATATATGCATTTAGAATGTGTCTGAAGTCTATTATAGAGTTTCGAATAGACAGATGTCCATTCAAAAGTCTATTCAGAAGTCTATTCGCAAAACCTGGTAAATGCGTTCAGAATGAGTAAGAAGTCTTTGATAGAGTTTCGAATAGAGAGCTGTCCATTCAAAAGTCTATTAAGAAGTCTATTCGCAAAATCATATACATGCATTAAGAATGTTACTATAGTCTATTATAAAGTTGCCAATAGAGAGCTGTCCATTCGAAATTCTATTCAGAAGTCTATTTGCAAAATCATATATATGCACTAAGAATGTGACTAAAGTCTATTATAAAGTTGCGAATAGACAGATGTCCATTCAAATGTCTATTCAGAAGTTTATTCGCAAAATCATGTATATGCATTCAAAATGAGTCAGAAGTCTCTTATAGAGTTCCAAATAGAGAGCTGTCCATTCAAATGTCTATTCAGAAGTCTATTCGCAAAATCATATATATGCATTAAGAATATGACTGAAGTATTTAATAGAGTTTCGAATAGAGAGCTATCCATTCAAATGTCTATTCAGAAGTCTATTCGCAAAATTATATATATGCATAAAGAATGTGACAGAAGTCTATTATAAAGTTGCGTGAATAGACAGATGTCCATTCAAATGTCTATTCAGAAGTCTATTCGCAAAATCATGTATATGCATTCAGAATGAGTCTGAAGTCTATTATAAAGTTGCGAATAGAGAGCTGTCCATACAAATGTCTATTCGGAAGTTTATTAGCAAAATCATATATATGCAGTTAGAATATGCCAGAATGAGTCTGAAGTTTATAAAAAAGTTGTGAATAGATTGTCGTCCGTTCAAATGTCTATTCCGAAGTCCATTTGCAAAATCTTTATATGCATAAAGAATGTGTCACTAGTCAACTATAGGTTTAGGAATAGACTGCTGTCCTATTTGCAAACAGTAGTTCGCATTCAGAATGTAGCAGAAGTTTCTTTTTGAAAAGTGATAAATAGACATATTCAAATTATTTGTTAGAAGTCCTTTGCAAAATCATTCATATGCATTTTAATGTGTCAGAATAATTTGCTGGGTTTGTGAATAGACATGCTCTTTGAAGAAGGTCTACTTTTTTCTATTCAAAGCAAGATTTCTATTTTTCTCCTGGCAGTAAGTCTTCTCTCGGCAGCTGAATTACTTCTTTTTTGTAATCAGGTTTAACGGACTTTTAAAAACAACTATTTGCATGAGATTAATTCTTCTAATTGATTTTTGTCTACCCTTTTCATTTCGGTTACAAGATGAAAACATTATATCATTCGGAACGACCTCGGCGATCATCTACGAAGATACACCTCGGATATCAATCGTGGTAGAAATCAACAAAGTAATGAGATCAGGCGATTAACCTCACAGGTTAAGTAGTGCCGATGTGAACAATCAACATGGCAGATCTGTGTGCGATGTGAGTGGATATCAGTTACAGGCATTGAAGAGCTTTAAACTGCCCATAATCGTCCGTCATTTATGGTGTGCGCCTGTGTTCTATTGAGTAAACGTCGGGAACGAGGCTAGATTCTATGTTGGAACTACTTTAGCTCCTCGTGATATCCGAAGTGTATTTGCGTGGAAAATCGCCGAGGTAGTTCCGAATGACATTATATATATATATATATATATATATATATATATATATATATATATATATATATATATATATATATATATATATATATACAACAAGCACGGACCTGTGAGAAAACACCACGATTTACGTCACGCTGTTGCACCGTCAAAAGAACTTAACAAAATGGCGTAAAATTGTGTTTCTTATAAAACAAAAATAACATTTTTACAGGCTCAATCACTTAAATGTAAATTTAAAGTAGTTACTTTGGCGCTTATTTTTCTTGTGGATAATAACACTTTGTTTACGATTTAATATGAAATTCAAATGTTTCTACCTACAAACTTCGAAATATTAGCATGTCTCAAGCAATGGAGCTTCCTCGAATAAAACCAGCACTGGTTACCGAATTTGCATTTGCACTTGTGTAATCTACGGTACCAGTGACCTTGTTTGAACCAGATTTACCGGCTCGATTTGGTTTACAGAATCGGCAAAATTACGACGATATGGAAAGGCAAATCGACCTTCACCTACAATTGCCGAAATATTCGGGAGATTCATTTATGTTTACGAGAGTTAAGAAACTTACTTAATTCAGGCAAAGCACGCAAACTTCAATAAACATGGCAGGTCTATCACAATAACACCTGACACATTCTGAATCGATTACATAAATTCCAAATAGACTTCTGAAAAGACATTTAAATGGGCAGGTGTCTATTCGCAACTTTATAATAGACTTAGGACACATTTTTAATGCATATATATAATTTGCAAATAGACTTCTGAATAGACTTTTGAATGGACATTTGCCTCTTTTCATATTCCACGAAAAGACTTTCAATATGTTTGATTGCATTACTGACTCTTTTGGAATAGACTTCTGAATAGACATTTGAATGGACATCTGTCTATTCAAAACTCTATAAAAGACTTCTGACTCATTCTGAATGCATATAAATGATTTTGCCAATAGACTTCTGAGTAGACATTTGAATGGACATCTGTGTATTCTCGACTGTATAATAGACTTCTGACTCATTCAGATCGCATTTACCAGATTTTGCGAATGGACTTCTGAATAGACATTTGAATGGACATCTGTCTATTTGCAACTTTATAATAGACTTCTGACTCATTCTGAACGCATTTACCGGGTTTTGCGAATAAACTTCTGAAAAGACTTTTGAATGGACAGCCGTCTATTCGAAAGTCTATAATACACTTCTAACTCATTGTGAATGCATATACATGATTTTGCGAATAAAAATCTGATTAAACATTTAAATGGACATCTGTCTATTCACAACTCTATAATAGACTTGTGATACATTCTATATGTATACAAAAGATTTTGCGAATAGACTTCTGAATAGACATTTAAATGGACAACAATCTATTTGCGACATTGAAAAACACTTCTGACACATTCTGAATGCATATACATGATTTTGCGAATAGACTTCTGAATAGACATTTGAATAGACAGCTGTCTATTCGCTACTCTTTGAATAGACTTCTGGCACATTTTAACTGCATATATATGATTTGGCGAATAGACTTCTGAATAGACTTTTGAATGGACAGCTGCCTTTTTGCTACTTTGTAAAGACTTCTAACTCATTCTGAATGCATATACGTAATTTTCGAATAGACTTCTGAATAGACATTTGAATGGACATCTGTCTATTCGCTACTTGATAATTATCTTCAGACATTCTTAATGTATATATATGATTTTGCGAATAGACTTCTGAATAGACTTTTGAATGGACAGCTGTGCATTCGCAACTGTATAATAGACTTCTGACTCATTCTGAACGCATTTACCAGATTTCGCCAATAGACTTCTGAATAGACTTTTGAATGGACATCTCTCTATTCGAAACTCTATGAAAGACTACTGACTTACTCTGAATTCATATACATGATTTTGCGAATAGACTTCTGTATAGGCATTTGAGTGGACATCTGTCTATTAGCAAATTTATAGTACACTTTAGACACATTTTAATGCATATATATATGATTTTGCGAATAGACTTCTGAATAGACTTCGAATGGACATTTGTCTTTTTACGTATTCCACGAAAAGACTTTTAAATCTGTTTGATTGCATTACTGACTTTTTTGGAATAGACTTCTAAATAGACATTTGAATGGACATCTCTCTATTCGCAACTTTATAATAAACATCTGACACATTCTAAATACATATATATGATTTTGCAAATAGACTTCTGAATAGACATTTGAATGGACAGCTGTGTATGCGCTACTGTATTATAGACTTCTAACTCATTCTGAACGCATTTACCAGATTTTGCGAATAGACTTCTGAATAGACTTTTGAATGGATAGCTCTCTATTCGATTTCTATAAATTTTTCAAACTCATTCTGAATGCATATACATGATTTTGCGAATAGACTTCTGAATAGACATTTGAATGGACATCAGTCTATTCGCAACTTTATGGTAGACTTTGACCCATTCTTAATGCATATATGTGATTTTGCGAATAGATTTCTGAATAGACTTTTGAATGGACAGCTCTCTATTCGAAACTCTATAAAAGACTTCTGACTCATTCTGAATGCATAAACATGATTTTGCGAATAGACTTCTGAATAGACATTTGAATGGGCAGCTCTCTATTTGAAACTCTATAAGAGACTTCTGACACATTTTGAATGCATATACATGATTTTGCGAATAGACTTCTGAATAGACATTTGAATGGACATCTGTCTATTCGCAACTTTATGGTAGACTTTGACCCATTCTTAATGCATATATATGATTCTGCAAATAGATTTCTGAATAGACTTTTGAATGGACAGCTCTCTATTCGAAACTCTATAAAAGACTTCTGACCCATTCTTAATGCATTTATATGATTTTGCGAATAGATTTCTGAATAGACTTTTGAATGGACAGCTCTCTATTCGAAACTCTATAAAAGACTTATGACTCATTCTGAATGCATATACATGATTTTGCGAATAGACTTCTGAATAGACATTTGAATGGACAGCTCTCTATTCAAAACTTTATAATAGACTACAGACATATTCTTAAAGCATATATATGATTTTGCGAATAGAGATCCGAAAAGACTTTCGAATGGACATTTGTCGCTTGCATTCTTGGAATAGAAACCTTGCTCATTCAAATTGCATTACTATGTATTTGCGAATAAACTTCTGAAAAAACTTTTGAATGGACATTTTTCTTTTTACGTATTCCACGAAAAGACTTTTAAATCTGTTTGATTGCATTACTAACTTTTTTGGAATAGACTTCTAAATAGACATTTGAATGGACATCTCTCTATTCGCAACTTTATAATAAACATCTGACACATTCTAAATACATATATATGATTTTGCAAATAAACTTCTGAATAGACATTTGAATGGACAGCTGTGTATGCGCTACTGTATTATAGACTTCTAACTCATTCTTAGCGCATTTACCAGATTTTGCGAATAGACTTCTGAATAGACTTTTGAATGGATAGCTCTCTATTCGATTTCTATAAATTTTTCAATCTCATTCTGAAGGCATATACATGATTTTGCGAATAGACTTCTGAATAGACATTTGAATGGACATCTGTCCATTCGCAACTTTATGGTAGACTTTGACCCATTCTTAATGCATATATATGATTTTGCGAATAGATTTCTGAATAGACTTTTGAATGGACAGCTCTCTATTCGAAACTCTATAAAAGACTTCTGACTCATTCTGAATGCATAAACATGATTTTGCGAATAAACTTCTGAATAGACATTTGAATGAGCAGCTCTCTATTTGAAACTCTATAAGAGACTTCTGACACATTTTGAATGCATATACATGATTTTGCGAATAGACTTCTGAATAGACATTTGAATGGACATCTGTCTATTCGCAACTTTATGGTAGACTTTGACCCATTCTTAATGCATATATATGATTTTGCAAATAGATTTCTGAATAGACTTTTGAATGGACAGCTCTCTATTCGAAACTCTATAAAAGACTTCTGACCCATTCTTAATGTATTTATATGATTTTGCGAATAGATTTCTGAATAGACTTTTGAATGGACAGCTCTCTATTCGAAACTCTATAAAAGATTTCTGACTCATTCTGAATGCATATACATGATTTTGCGAATAGACTTCTGAATAGACATTTGAATGGACATCTGTCTATTCGCAACTTTATGGTAGACTTTGACCCATTCTTAATGCATATATATGATTTTGCAAATAGATTTCTGAATAGACTTTTGAATGGACAGCTCTCTATTCGAAACTCTATAAAAGACTTCTGACCCATTCTTAATGTATTTATATGATTTTGCGAATAGATTTCTGAATAGACTTTTGAATGGACAGCTCTCTATTCGAAACTCTATAAAAGATTTCTGACTCATTCTGAATGCATATACATGATTTTGCGAATAGACTTCTGAATAGACATTTGAATGGACAGCTCTCCATTCAAAACTTTATAATAGACTACAGACACATTCTTAAAGCATATATATGATTTTGCGAATAGAGATCCGAAAAGACTTTTGAATGGACATTTGTCGCTTGCATTCTTGGAATAGAAACCTTGCTCATTCAGATTGCATTACTATGTATTTGCGAATAAACTTCTGAAAAGACTTTTGAATGGACATTTGTCTCTTTAAGTATTCCACGAAAAGACTTTTAAATCTGTTTGATTGCAATACTGACTTTTTTCGAATAGACTTCTGAATAGACTTCCGAATAGATAGCTGTCTTTTCGGCTTTTTGTGAACAGATATTTGTACAGATATTTGAACTTACCTATATCTATGTATACAGTAAATGCGAATAGATTTCTGAATGAATAGATTTCTCAATACATAGCTGTCTATTGTGCGAATAGACTTTTGAATAGAGAATAGACAATAGATAGCTAACTTCACAGACCTATTTATTAAAAGTGTACGAGAGATTAGCATCTTACAAAGCTTTACATAACCTTAGTCTAAGACGGTATGCAGATCCTGCCAGAGCTTCTAGCCCATGACTCATGGATTGACAATTAGAGCAAGATATTCTGTCCTTATAAGCAGCTATAATGACATAAACATGCAATTTAGAATATGCTCGCTCGCTCAAACCAACCAACAAACTAACCATTTTAGAACTGTAGCCATACATTGTACTACATGTACATGAATATATAATACCCAAATCCTATTCAAACTCCTCATAGCGATTACGTCACACGTTGCTACCTCAGCCGCTGTTGGAAGTTTAAGCTCTTGCGAGAAGGAACTGTGACTTACACGCACTTCATTTACAGAACCTCTTCAATTAACAAACATAATTATCAGAGGTACAGTCATACATTGTTCTACAGTCATGTATATGTCATACTCAAGTCATACTAACTTATCGAAGGTTTCCTGTCAATCATTATAACTATTACAATATATATCCACGTGTCATTATTTAATCTTTGTAATCTTATAACATTCCTACAAACATTGTAGGTGACTCATACTTTATACATTTGTATTTTAGAATATAATTGATGACCTTAAAGTCCAACATATTTGTAATATTATACTATCAATGTAACGATTGAAAACATGAAGCTAGCCTGCATACGAGTAGCTCTGTTTATATAATATATTGTAAATCATCCTGAATATCAAAATTAATGTGGTACTCTGTCTTGCAAATACTATACACTCACATGTTTATTTTTTTTTTATTTTTTATTTATTGGAGTTAACGCCGTGTCAACACAATTTAGGTCATTTTACGGCGTCCAGCGCATCTAACCTAGCTTTCCAGGACCATTGTCTATAACCAGTACTCACCTACCCTTCCACAAGGCCGGAAACTTCTCCATATTATCTAATCAATGGAGTAAAATCGACATTTTTGCCAAATTTTCATGGAAGGGTATAACCTCTCCGGGTGGGACAAAAATTTCTAATCGGAGGTTATACACATTATCAAATACTTACTGTGAATTTCTTCACTTTGTGACTTTTTAAATCAATAGATCTACCTATGTTAAACACACTCGTCATATTTGTCTTAGATTTACCTGATATGTTTTGCTTTAATAATTATTGCCCATATAGTCCTAAGTTTATTTCAGTTACTTGAAAATACGGAATAAATGGGTGGCCTATTAGAAATTTTGGTGAGTGTATAGTTATTGCAGTAAGCAGAACTTTTTTAAAGACACTTGTATTGTTTGTTCGAAGTTTTAGAACAGTTCGAGCTTTCGTATTTGATTTAGTAATGATGTGTGGCTTAGTTGTATAAATCTCTTGGTTAGGAACTGCCTCGACCGTTTTGATGCAAGGCTTGCAGCCATATTGACCTAGATTACTCAGATGTTGACACTCGGATAGTAATATGATATATTTCTACATCAGTAAGTATCTACAATACAAAAGCTATAATATTTGTTAAACTATTACTAATGTTTAAATAATGTTCATTACTTAAATGAGTTCTTTTTCTAATTAGTCTCGATGTCATTATTATAACCATGTGTAGTGGTCGGTCTAATCTTCTAATATACGGTCCCTATAGTATAGACCTTGTTGATGAATTGTTTTACAATTTAATGGTAGAACGATCATATACATATCAAAGGGTACAGGCTAACAATGGGTTTGTAACAATTAAATAGATCATAGAGGGTTAATTGGTACCGGGTATGTATGATACTATTCAAGATAATACTGTTTATTGGATATCAAAAATCAAAACAAATATATCGAACATTGGGACACATTATTTACTGACGTCATGACTCATAAAGGTGGCATTGTCAATATGGTGGGAGAATAATGTTAACTGGGGACAGTGATCCAGTGGTAGGACGCGCGCTTTGGGATCGAGTGGTCCCGTGTTCGAACCACCCTAGGAGCACTGATTATTTCCCTGAGCAAGAAAATTACCTTCAGTTGTTTCATTCCGTTCAGGTATAAATGGGTACCGTGAGGGATCATCTGTTTGAATGTGATTTCAATGATCAAGGTTATCGTACAGAATTGTGAATGCTGCTGAACATGTATATGGAAACAGACTTTAAACCACTCTTTAACTATAAGAGCATCATCTATTGAGAAATCAAACCCGAAGTTTCAAGCCTTTACCTGGCTTGTTATACCGTTACATGAGTCAAATATGCCGGGTTTCTTCCATTAAAATAGAATATGGAGAAGAGTTTTGCCATTTGAAAGGGTATGTATGTACTGGTACAGACAAAGTTCCCGGATAACTGGGTAATCTTAGCTGGCCTCTGTAACTTACTATGATAGGCAAACTTTTATGTGGAGTTTGGTAATAAAATACTTGAATTGCTACTGTCGATCTATCTCCTACCACTTATTCTTAACATACAGGGCAGTTGTCAGTCGCGATGGAAGTATGCATCTATTAACTAATTAACTAACAGCTGGATCCAAAGATTTAGTCTTTTCAAGAAGAGTGAGCAGGTTGACTGACCTCCGTGATATGACATATACAATGTGTTGCTACGGCGTTAAATCAAACAAAAAGAAACAACAAAAACAAGCTAGTTAAAATGTTAAGTTTTTCTCTCTATACCCTCTACGTAAGATCAGATTGTACAACATTCTCGTACCCAGAGTCTAGTGGGATTCTCAATACTAGTATCCTACTAGACTCTGGGTACGAGAATGACTGTACATCAGACAATCAAGCATTCAATGCGTCAATATTCATACAATATATCATATTTATGTTAATTTCTTACTTTAACAATATAAGTCATCTAAACTATAAGCGTTCTAAGACCTCATTACTTAGTTATATATATTATGAAAACTACTCAGACCAATTAAATATTCCAAGTATAAGTTAAATCCATTCTTATATTATATAACATTCTTAATTAGTAAGTCTCCGGAGATGTTAAAACATAGATTAATTCATTCTTTAACTATAAATTTAATAATTTATGAGAGCTACCTTAATTTTGAACCCATTATGATAACTAGACGATAAAATCTTTCATCTGAGCTCAGGGAATGATTTCTGAGTGTAGAAAAAACGCATGTAAATATCCATTAGCATAGAGTCGATCGCGGTTGATGCAAATCTTAACATTTTCAGAGTTCTGGCATCAAAGACTAAAAAAAGATCGTAATGTATTCTCTCATTACATAATTACCACTAATGGTCATTAAGATGGAAATAACGTTCTCATAGCAGACAAGAAAATGATTAAATGCATAAGTGTTAATTCATGATAATGTGCTAGTTACATAGATAGTTTATGAGTTTTGTTCACTAAATGGTTCTAAGACATGGGAACTCGGATAAATGAGAAATTAACGGCCCTTTTATTAAAGTACCTATAGGGTGTAACAGTAAATATATTGTATGATTGGTAAGAACGTATTATATCATTAGTATATGGTATCACACTTTGATTTATCTTATATTAATATCTTATACTATCATTTATACATATTAGTAACTAGATATTTACATTATTGTTATCATATAATGTAGAAAGTATTTCTTAACTTAGATTCTACTCTTCCTCCTTCACTGTGTTCATACCACGTGACTTTTTTGATATCAGTGTCGGTCAAAATGTTAAAACATTAGCACCCTTCAAGGAAGGGTTTCCTTCTTTTACATATTTTCATAAAATTATAAATACTGATTTAGAAATCCGTTTTGATGACTCTCATGTGTCTTTTTTTATGAGTAATAGTGAGTTTCTTTATTAAAAGTACAGGATTTGGCACAGGACATTTGGATGGCATAGTATAACCAAGTTTGTCTAATATGACAGAACAGATCTACTACTTTTTCATGTAACTTGTACTAGTTAAAACTTATATAATTGTCATGTCTTTCATGAACAATACATGACAAGTACGAGTACATAAGAAAGACAATACGAGATATATATTTAATGAGACTATTTCCTAGATATATAGATCTAGTACCCTTCAAAAGTCCTTAGACAAATCCTGTTTTTAGGGAAAATCGATTATCATTTTCTCGTTCAAAAACACAAAAACGTTTAAGTACGGTTTTTCCAAGTTCATGTTCAGCCGACTTTACCATCTTGTACGATAACTCATGATCATTGAAATCACCCTCAGACAGGCGACCCCTCACAGTACCCATTTACACTGGATGGAGTGAAACAATTGTAGATTAATTTCTTGCTCAAGTAAACTACATGTAGCAGTGGCCCTAGTGGAGGTCGAACCTAGAACCTCTCGATCCCTAAGTGCGCGTGATACCACTGTGATACCTATTATTAGCTTATCAACATATGATACTAACTATAAGTTTGATTTATAATTTGAAATTACTAGTGTTATGCATGATCAAGTTTTTTTTTGATTTCGTACGTCCAAGAACTTTTGGAGGGCACAGCATGAGAATATAGTGTTATAAATCTATATATTTGGAATGTAAATATATGTAGTGATAATGTCATATTGAAAGTATGTATTTACTTCATTTGAGAATGCTATTGCTTTTGCATATTCTGATGTTAAAACTTGCATTCAAAATATAATAAAAATATTTTATTTTATTATACATGTATAAAAAATAGTGCCATATTTTGACATCCTTTGTATATAATATGTACATATACTAATTACACTTGTATATTATAAATTGACACTTCTATATTTTATATGTTACTCCATTTTTATTGCTCGTGAAAAAGCGGATTTAAACATCAATATATAAAATTTATAAAACAATTGAAAATTGGAAACAGCAAACAGTGTTATTAAGTACGTATGTTGACGTGTAAATGTTGCAAGTGTGTGGATTTTCAACAATTATTGTCGTCGTCATCATCATTTGTATTTCCATTATCAAATTACCATCACCACTATCATCATCATCATCATCATCATCACCATCATCACCATAACTCTCCTTCGCAAACTAAGATCTGCAGAAGTTCGTAGTGTTTTATGAAAAGAAAAATGTTCTATTTAAGATTCTTTATGTAGTGAACCATTTCTTGCAAATCAGCCGATTTGCACTGTGTAAAACTTTAATTTAAAACTAAAACGTTGTCCTGCGCAATATTTTTTTTCCATAGAAAACATTAAATATAGAACATGTTTATATTTCATACATTATCAATGTTGTTATTTAATTGATAGTGTTGATCTATTGTTATCATTCAGCCATACAATATGTTTACAATGTTTGAGGTGAACAGAGGGACTACCAGCAATATGATCATCTTAACGTGCCTCACCATATTGTACTTCCGGAACGAAACGGAAATACCCGGTGTTTTACGATTGGGGTACGAGAAGGTGCGTTGATTCGGTGTTTTAATTTTTCTTTGGAGATTGGACCAACATTACGTGGCATTTGTATTTATCTATAGAAAACGCCATTGCCAGGATTTTCCAGGGTTCCAACATGTGCAGGAGAATATGCAGACAATGCTGTAAAAAATGACAAATCATACAACTCACAGGAAAAGTACAATGCCCAAATTGCTTTTGCCATTGTTAAAATGTACTGAGTTGAGAACGACACGTTGAAACAATACACAGAAACCAGCATACACTTTTGAATGAAGTTAATTCATTTACAATAACGACCGCAAGTTGATACAGTTTGATATAATATTTATGCTGCCATAGGTTGTTAAACAAAATAAGCTGAAATGCATTTCTAACAATGTCTGACCAACGAAGCCAACAAATAGATTCCTTGATGTCACCAGAATAATGAAAACCATGTACAAGTTATACAATAAACAATGGGTATTTGTACTTTAAAAAATAATCTTGCCCCGATATTAGGTAACTCATGGTTAAAATGAGTAGACTAAACACCATACCCCCACTAAATCAGTGTTATGGAACATGCTTACAAAAATGATATAAACACTATTTGATAAAATAAACTGTATGTTGCTTTGATTCTATACACTTCTTTAACTTTTCATTATTTTTATCAAGAACCCCTTGTGTCCCTTCAACGGAAATATCCCCACAGTAACGATGTCAATTCAAGCGCCCTCTATAATACAAGCCGTCTGTTCAAAAACACACCAAGTCGCAGGGTTCTATTGTCTCCTGAGGTATCCGATTACTGGCCATTGTTACTTGATTTGTGTACAATTGATGACGCGGACAGCTAAATTATAAGGTTCGGTTAGCTGTTTTCAATGAATAAATTTTGGTTCGTTGATCTCTCTGCAGTGTCGGTCGACTATTGAAGAATAGACATAGTTTTGTAAGACACCATAAAGTGATCACAATTTTAGTTTAATGCATTTTCTGTCCGGTTTATTGCATATTGAAATATTTTTCTTTAAAACATCCGTTATAGCATTCTTTGTTAAAATTTGTTTTTTGTCATAAAGGAATTTCTGTCAGTCCAACTATCGCCGTATGATACCGTGATAAAATGGAACTCCAAAAATGTACAATAAAATTCAACAGTAAAGAATCATTTGCGAAAATTGACGATTTCTAAGTCCAAAATGCCAGATTTTAAAGAACGAGCGAGCAGTAATCTGGAGCTGTCCATCACATTCTAGAACACCCCTCTGTTTAGAAGTGATTGGTTTCCACTAGTAAACAGTGCAGTTTAAGGTTTTCACAAGTAAATAGTGCAGTTTAAAGTCTGCTATCGTATACAGGTTCAGCCGACTTTACAATCTTGTACAACCTTTGATCATTGAAATCACCTTCGGGCAGATGATCCCTCACAGTAGCCATTTACACCTGGATGGAATGAAACACTTGTAGATAAAAGTTTCTTGTTGAAGGAAATAAACAGTGTCCTCAGTGGGGTTCGAACCCGAGACCTCTCTATCCCTAAGCGCGCGTACTATCAGTGGACCATTGCTCCTTTTTGTGGAACCGGTCAATGCTTTAAGACGCAATGTTTACATAAACGAGTTGTATATTAACAATGTAAATATCTAAATCTTTATTGTGCAACTCTCATATGTATCATTTATTGCTATGTATGACCTGTCCTCTTAATTAGCCATTCATTGAAACATGAAACTTTAATTTTAGAAATTCTTTGGAACCTTCAAGCTTATAATCTTTCACTGTAACAACATTGACATCTAATGGCCCATGACGTCACATATCACCAAACTTTGATATTTATCACAGAACCAATAGTTCCAAGATATTACTGTAATTTCAACATGGTGGTAACATACAGTCGTGTATAAAATATTGATGTACAGCACAACCTCTCTTGTACTCATCCACTGGGAGTTACTAAACGGTGTTTCTGTTCAGAGGTTGTTGCTCTAGATAGGTTAAATTCAATTAAAATTACACCAACGGAAAATTTCAAAAGCTGTTTTGCAGAGGTATCGTCATGTAGAGGGACGATCTGCAGGGGTTATACTGTACATGGTTTTCTCGTCATGTTGAAGGATAGGTCTCATGTTGAGATAATACAGTGCCCTCCAAAAATCATTGAACAAAATCCTGTTTTATGATCAACCGAGTCATTTTTACCTGAGCAAAAAAAGAAATAAAAAAGAGTCATCTACGCTAATTCCAAAATTAGCATTAATTAATTTACCAACGCAAGATTCATACTTAATTATCCTTAAAGTTTAAACTGCCTGAGGCGCATACATAAGCCCCGCTGATTTAAATCTAAGTATATCGATCGTGAGTTCATAACTACCTATTCAAATTAGCATGGTTAATGTATGTACCGTTGACTTTTAAATAAAATTTAACAAAATATGGATAGTCTTTTAACTATTGTAAACTAACTCGTGGTATTTATGACCAACCTCTCTCAAAATATCATCTGACCAAGAACTTTTGGTTGCCTCTGTAGTTTTGCAGTCGTATGTTGTATTTCTAGTGCGTACGACGTAAGTGATCGTGTATTCACGGAATAAATATGACCATCATACGAAAGACCGGTACATGTAGTGCCATTTCCCGACTTCATCTTCAAGAATTTACATTTTTAACTTCGTGAATTCACGTTTTCAACATACGGAATTCACGAATTCACGATTTCAGGTTCATGAATTCACGATTTCAACTTCACGAAGTTGAAACCGTGAATTCGTGAAGTTGAAGTCGTGAATTCGTGAAGTTGAAATCGTGAATTCGTAAATTCCGTATGTTGAAAATGTGAATTCATGAAGATAAAATCGGGATTTCGTGAAGTTGAAATGGCCCTACCGGTCTTTCGTACCATCACTTAACTTATTCCTCCATAATAATAATAATAATAATATTTATTTGGCATAGTGTACACATAGCATAAACATATTACACAGCATGTGACAAGTAATAAGCTATGACAGGCACACCAACACCAGGGATAGCACAAAAAAGGGCAAACCCTTATTTCCATTGTGGTCCCTATATTGTTGCACATATTGTTAGACAGATATAAACACGCAATGGACTATTTATTTTAAGATTCAATGACAAGAAATTGATAGAGTCATTTAAGGCACTGCATGAAGGTTTGTTCATTAATCCCAGATAAGAAATATGTCTTAAAACTGTGAAGTTACTAAAATATATCTGACATTTTTCGACTTAAAAGGCACGTTCTAGCTCGTTCACAACCAGGTACGCGATAATTTTAGGACGAGGTCGAACGTTCTGGGAACTAGTTTTGTGTAATGGGGCCTTTAGAGACACAATTCACACGAGTACATCTTAAACATGGATCAAGTATTGACATTGAAATTAATTCTACTTTCAGTTTTGGTCTACTTTCACTTTAAAATGCTTGAAGTAAACGATGTGAAAATTTATTTGAAATGAGTTTGTTACGAGTCATTAGAAATTATGTATCACAATGCTTGGTTCAGTTTCGCTGACCACTAGTGTCTTGGTATAGGGACGTTAAAGAATAAATTATACTTTCGTCATCTAATAAAAATGTTTTATTCAATATTTCAAATTTTATTACTCAAGCACTAAAACTTAGAAGTGAAAAACTTTCATAACGTTGCTGTTTTGTTTTATTTGACTCTTTACAGATACTGTTATTTATTCTTACTATGTGTAATTTATGTATTTTTTAAATATTTGAATTATACTTGTAGTTTTGTTGTACATGTATTATGTCAATGTTTACCTTGGCCTGACGTGTTGTATATGCATTTCTGACCAAATGTATATCTTAAATACAGATTTTGCTATTTATAAATGTAAAATTATTCAGAACCATTTAAGTAGTCGTTAAGGCTTTTGTAAATGTATCTATTTTGAGTGCTATTTACTTGACTCAAATGCAGTATTATAGAGAGACAGAAAGTATTCTTAGAATTTTGAGAAAACACACTTTGTGATTAAACCCATAGACAACTCAACCCGAGACAACTCAATGTCCTACTAACGGAATGAGTTGTCCAAACTTCGAGTTGAGTATTGCACGGGTTGAGTTGTCTTTGGGTTGAGTTCTCCCGTATCCGTAACGTTAGCTAACAGTAGTTACCAAACACGGGGCTGTTCTGCAAGTTTGTCCAAAGTAGATGAACGATTACACGAGCAGAAAATTGTAGCTAGGATTTTAATCAGATTGCCTTTTGGTTTAGATTACATTATAATTTAGTGTCCACTCACACACATGTGGGTTGTACATATTTTCTCACAAATGTCGGTAGCCAATCCTTAAATCTTTTACTTAAATAATAAAATCTGGAATGTTCCAATTATAACATCACAGCAGGGTGTTATAGCCTTGAATTTAGATGTTGTATATGTCCTGGACCAAAATTATAAAGGATGTGTTACACTGATCTATTAATGTTGGTCATTTAGACCACATGTAAACTATTGCAAAGCTTGACTTTATACAGTTCAATAACTGGCGTGTCTTCAGAAGTTTACTCTCTTTGTGATACTTTTATTGTGTGCTGTCGTCATGCAAGAGTCCCCCAAAATATGTACACACAATATATAATAAAGATAAGTAACTTATCACCTAAGAAACCTCAAAAATGGCCTATCTCATTCAACGTGTTCTTGTGATTGATTTTATTTCTGAAACAATTTAAAAAACTTGGTATTAACTATCAAAGAAATGGTAAATCTTTCGGTTGCAAATAAACCTTTATCAATGAAAATAAGTACAATGCATAAAGTAACGAAGATATCGAAGAGGAAAAACAGTAGGACGAATGCGACGGAGTCTACATCCCAAACGTCAAACATAGAATTGCTTGTATAACTCAAACAAAAATCAACTTAAAACAGAGAAATAAACATTTACGGTCACTAGCCTCTCTCACAATCGTCTAAGACAAATTTATAATCAATAAAGTACGACAAAAATTTTCTATTTGCACACGCATTTGCACTGTATCAAAAAGGATATAAATAGTGCGTTCATAATCCCCTTAAAACATTTTACACGCGAAAGAACTATCTGTAATAAACTATCATGCCTAGTACAAACAGTAAAACTAAGTATTGTATACTCTGGATTAAAATAGAGTAGCGTGAAACATCCTTCAAGACTCTTAAAAACCATCTGGAAGCTTGGCTCTCTTATATTACCGTGGCACCTGTAGCTCATATGGTCCAAGGTATAAAAATAAATTGATATGATATCAAAACGTAAATACGATGTAATTTGAGCAAAAGCTTTTGGGCAATAAAATATATCTAGTTGGACACCCACGAAACACGAGTGTTGGTTCAGGAACGGTGAATATAAGCGAACAAATCAAGTAGTTGACTTTTTATGTATTTTTTATTTTTCTGAAGTAATTTATGTCAATGTGTTATATTCTATGTACCATTTTAATACCGTGGCAGGATGGAAATACGTCAAGAAGATGTAATTAATTCATTATTAAAGGTCGTAAAAGTACAGAAAACGTAACAAACGGTGTAAACATTCATTGCTACCAACTCAATTGATAAATATAGTTTTTCCATATTTAAAAAAAAAGTTTATCATTTTTCAAAGTTTTTTTACTTTAAGTATTCAAATATTGCATAGTCTTTGTTTAATATGGAAGCCTCAATGACATAATGAATGTTTAATGTATTTCAGCTCGATAGTAAAAAAAGTTCCAATAACTAAGATTAATTACACTCTACTCCACTTCCTGGTTCCTCAGTATTCAGCTAACAGGATCTCATTTCTAGGTCAAGGGAACGACAATGTGGGTTTTGGGTAAGTCTTGAACCCAACATGAAGATTGTTATCCAATGATTACCAATCCAAAGTCATAACCGTTCGGCCACGCCCACCATGTTTTACGTTATTTTACAAAGTAGGTCAACAAAATCCACACATATGAGTGCTGTTCGTATTTTATTCAAATATTCTAGCGTTTAAGACGTTTTCAACAATTTTTTTTACTGAAGATTTAGTCATGGGCGAGTGCATTTTTATGTTTTTGTTAAAATGTGCCATAATGACAAATCGTTTTTGTACGTATAATATTGGATATGCTGCTGAGGATTCCAGACCAATATTCTCTGCTAGGCTTATCATCTCATGTCTAATGCATTAACAAGGCAAATTACTCTTGAAATCAATGCTAAATTGCATGCGTAACTGATTGATTATAAAGTTTTATAAAATGTATAATAAACGTTTGAACCATTGGAAATCATATCTAGTATATTTGTACTGGAGGTAATAACCCCAAGGGATATGGTATATTACAATACAAACGTACAAAGATTGATATGAATGCAATAAATATTAATTGGAATTACAATTTGTATTAATAACTCATCATATTTCAAGGACATTGTTCAATCAAGTATGTCTTTTATGTATGTGTTGAAATGAAACAAAATGACATATTTATGAAACATGAAGTTTTGGTTTGTAGGCCAGAGTCTGACAGTTCAGTTAACACGCATTTCTTAGAAGTACCTATAATGGACTCCCATCCTTTTTCGGCTACCACGTTCTCTCTTTCCAAAGTGAAATATGCCTACCTTCATCGTAAGCTCTTCTGAAACCCGCAGATTGCCAAGGGAGAAGTAACAGTGGTTTGAAGTAAGCTAAAAGTTTTAGAACTACATCCACTGTAGAAGACACTGTAGAAGTCAAAGTTTTTTCCAAACGTCAAAACGGTTTAGTTGCTCATATGGAAACGAGCAATGAACTGCATTCTCAATAAATATTTTAATTATGTTTAGTTATGAACAATGTACTCATTACATTTAAGCTCGACTTCAACTTACATAAAATCAAGTTCATTTCGTTGACACTCAAAATAAAGCAATTAGAATAAGGTTTCTTGCTTTGATTAAAATGCGATGTGTTTATGGTGAAACGTGAACCAAGGTTTGGGATCCCTGATCTAAGGTTTGGGATCCCTGATCCTAGGTTTGGGCTCCCGGATCCAAGGTTTGTGCTCCCTGAACCAAGGTTTGGGCTCCCTGATCCAAGGTTTGTGCTCCCTGAACCAAGGTTTGGCTCCCCGAACCAAGGTTTGTGCTCCCCGAACCAAGGTTTGTGCTCCCCGAACCAAGGTTTGTGCTCCCTGAACCAAGGTTTGTGCTCCCTGAACCAAGGTTTGTGCTCCCTGAACCAAGGTTTGGGCTCCCTGAACCAATGTTTGGGCTCCCTGAAACAAGGTTTGGGTTCCCTGACGCATACACTCTGATCAGAGAGGTATTATTCATATATTTGGAAGTTTGATAGTCGAATATTGTAAATTCTGTAAGGTGTATTTATGCTTACCAGAAAAAAATTCCAAAGTATATAAGTATGCTATACGTATTGAGAATTATTAACTATTGATGGTATATCAGATTACTTTGACCATTCTTCAAATAAAACGTGTAGTTAATTAAATATTTTAATTAATAAGTTCATAACCTATAAAGGACAACTATTTTAATCTAAATTGATCGAAAAATACTGTATTTAAATGTTTGAATCCAAACTCTACAAAGATCAAAGTATTACATTTATTAAGCATTCAGTTTGAAACGTTTGTATAGTCCAGTCCAGTTTTAAATAATTACAGAAACTACATTATTTGAAGTGGAAATACAATAAATATACGACGTATTAATTAAACGGATAGTCACAAAATTCAAACGGACCACAACAACAAAAAAAGGAAAAAAGACAACAGCACAGCACAGCACAGCACAGCACAGCACAGCACAGCACAGCACAGCACAGCACAGCACAGCACAGAACAGAACTGTACTGCACTGCACTGCACTGCACTGCACTGCATCGCAAAGAAATGCACAGCACAGCACAGCACAGCACAGCACAGCACTGCTGAAAACTGCACAGCACAGCACATCACAGCACAGAACACAACAGAAAAATACTCAGAAAAGAACAGAAGAGAACAGGACATACTTTCCAATAATCGAAGGTTGTGTGAAGCATGAGATAATTTACAAAATACAATTATAATAGATCTATACACCTTCTAATTTCTTTAAAATTGTCATTTACACATCAATCCTTAAGTAACATGCATTCATCACACAAATTAATCATAACTAAACGCTTGATCATTAATTTGAACGAAAGGAACGATTTTAACGTTAAACAAATCCTGACAGAGTTGTCGTTCTTGCTCCACATATTTGACTTTAAATTCAACAGTTCAACTATTTCAAATATTCACGCAATGCAATTATTCTAGAATTTCAATGACTCATTAATTGAAGATTTATCTCGATTGAGATTCAAATAAAACCAAAAACTTGATTTCAACAATTTCTGAATATTTTCTTTACTGATTTCCATTACATTTTTGCATTATATATCATTTAATAAACAAAAAAACCAACACTGGTATGAATAAACATCAATTACATTTCATACGAAGTGAATTTTTTTTTGTTACGTATAAAATACATCGTAGGTTTCTATATTAAAGAGTCTATTATATATAATGATTGCATAAATATGATCACTCATAACCTTACTGTGTAATGCTAATGCGAGTTATAATTGGTAATAGCACATTTGTCCCTAATTGAAACTTGGGTGGTCCTACCTAGCTACATTTACTACAAGAAAAACAAACGTAACAAACTCTATGTTTAGCTACTGCAGTGAAATTTGACTAAATACTTTAGGCTAGTGAAAAATGTATATAAACTAAATAGCTCTATAATAAAACAGTAATCATTTTAAACGATCAAGAACTTCAGATCATTTAAAATTCCGAAAAAAATATTTCTCTCCAGATAGAAGACCAATTAATATCTTCATTGCATAATTACATTAAAATAAATACACGCTGGTAATTCATTCGATAGTGTTTAGTTTTTATCGAATCCCCGAAATCTTACAAAGGATATCTTCTTACAATTTGTGCGAGTAGCTTATCAAACAACAAAGTGGTAAGACATACATGCATGCTTTTGAACGTTGTTAATTAATCACCTGGCGTTACACTTCACGTGCGCTGCGTTGCGTGAGCCAATCAAATTATCTGGCGTAAAATCTTATTTTCGAGAATGAGACCAATTTCATGCCACCCAAGATGAGAGCACAATAATCTTTCCTTATAACCGTTCTATTATTGCCTTCAATGTGTTACCGTATAATTACATTGCTAGTTTAGATCATGATAGAGCCGAGATGTTTGATGGGAAGCAAATTGGTTAATTAGATATTCAATATATATTTCTATACATCTATCGTAGAGTTACATATGTTGGTAGTCATAAAAGTAAGACATAACCTAGACAATCCTCTTTATTTCTAATATATTTTATTCTAACAGTTTTTATAGCAGCAAACACAAACAACGATAACTTATGAACATTGTTTTGCTTTTTTTGCATGAACTACTGCATAGAACATTTATACTAATACATAAATAATGAGAGTATACTTGTTTATTTTTAGTGTAAGATCGAATTTTATTTCACGAGTGAGCTAAGGATGCAATATTTTCACGAGTGGCGTAGCCACGAGTGAAAATATAATATCATCAGCTCACGAGTGAAAAAAATAGATCTTACACTGAAATAAACACATTTTTTGTTTATTATATGTTTCAAGCTGGCTTTTTTAAGGTTTAAGTATGATAAGTCATCAGAACGACGCGTCCAAACAGTGAAAAATAACAAAATTATTTTCATTGTTTCAAAACAGTGGAATATCGATTTTTATTTCACCGATAAAACCCGTTATTCCACTAGAAATCATAAAATAATGAGGGATATTAGTCAGTTATCCTTCCTTAGTAAAGTCTGAAGCGATCCAATTGGCAAGTAGGTCATATCATTGGAATCCTTGGACTTTATCATTGAAGTCCTATGTATGGATAATAAAATATTTCATCAGTACATGTTTTTACTATGTATCATTTACTATTGTAAGCTGGGATAAGCAAATGTGATTATAATGATTTCACTAAAAAGTTAAGTTGTAAAAGGAATAAATTTGCTTATCCCAGCATTGTAAATACTTATGTCATATATTGTTTATCATTGTTTTATTACATGCGTCATTTATTAAATACAAATGTATGTATAATAAATGACAAAATCATCATACAATTTGGTCTTTGTAAAGTTCTTTATTCCATGTACTATTCAGAACAAGCTGCGTCAACGGGCAGTAAGGTTGACAACATGGTTTGATTCCAGTAGTTGTGAATATAATAAAATATTTCATCAAATATCTTTCTTTTTAATTAAGATTTTATCAAGAGTGATCAAATTCAGATAGTTCTTCAACAAAACAATAGTTTGCTTGATTTTCAATCAAATTAAATGATTTATAAAAATGTATTTAAGATGGATTGTGTAAAATTGACATTAAAAAATACGGGTAAAATCCGAGTAATCCAACTGATTGGACCTAGTTAATAAAAGAGTATGTAAAGGGAAATAACTGACTAATGTAACCCATTTGAATGACTTTTTAGCAAAGTAAAAACCAAATCTTAAAAACTCATGATCGACTTCAGCACAATGTTGGAAAGTTTAGCATATCGATGTAAAGAAGATGCTTTAATCAGTTTGAAACATACCTACACAGATATATATGAAGTAATATCTAGACCGGGCACTCTATTTATAATTAGCCGCCATATTGGAAGGGTCAATAATAGACCGCGTCCATAACTACATTTAGGGATTGTTTAATTGGTACGTTTATATTTGATAAGAAAGCGATTTTAAAAGTTTTTTTTCCCTAAAATTGTAAACATATGTGTTTGTGACGTACTTAAACTGGTAGTCAACTCAGAGACTCGTTACTTTATCTGAAATACAGGTTTATAGTACCTAAATTATACTCTTCACGGACGTTTATACACGATTTTAATTGTCTTTAATGATAAATTTATTAAATTTAAGCAATTTATATAGTTGAGATGCATGAATTGGCACCCAGACTAAATAATGAAACATAATGATGCATAGTTTTTTACTTAATGAATGGGATTCTGGCATTAGGTCAATGGGTTGTAGCATTTACTCAGAGGCAAAGGAAATGTTGGCTTACAGAAAAACGTCACACTAGATGACGTATAGAATCATTGTTGACATTGCTGACTATATCGATGAAATGTTTTACTCTCCGAAGTATATTTTGGCCGTATATTATGTTTTTGTCAGTGTCATCAACCATTTTTTTACTTGCTGGGTTATTTTTTCTCGATGATCTTCGTATGTATTAATTTGGGTTTACGCCGTTGATTAACAGTTTTCATTTTTTATTTACGACGGCCGGCTATCTTAATAGAATTTTGAACGGTTTTCTTTTACCAGCACTCATTTGTCATAGTCAAGAAGCCTACAGCATCTTCCTATGTGGAGAAAACATTATTAATGGACGGGTTTGAGTTTCTGCGAGTGGGAATCTTACCTGAAGATTCAAATACGAGCGTGCAAGTCACAGAACAGCTGCCAATGGTTGCAGAATATAATTCTGAAAAGCTAAGATGAAACACCCGTTTAATGTGTATAACAATGAAAAATACAAGAAAATGGCGTAAAACTATAGAATATACATTGCAATGACAACATGTGTACCTACTTGAAGCTTAGATGGAAATAATTATGTTTGTATCATTAAATGTATAACAGAACTTATTACATTAAATATAGATTATATTTTTTTATTAAAATCAATTTACCAAATACATTCTTTTTATCTTTGAATCTTTATAATCTGCACCTGAAACTCGCATGATTTAGATTTTCACGAGTTTTACAGCTGACTCTAATGTTCGTACAATAAACGTGGAAGAGCTCAAGCTGTATAGGTTGTAATATTAAGTCTAAACCTTAGAATTGAACAAACATTTTGATACTTGTAGGAATGATTTAGATTACATTTATTTTAAGGTCCATATTAACATTAACATTTACAAAACAATTATTAAACAATGGTAATAACCATAATTGATATACATGTACATTCGAGAATGGGGTTGCGCCACAAGTTCTGTAACTTAACTATTGCTCTTCCCTTTGAACATTGATCAACAGCAATAAGGGGAAAGGAATCAGGCAATTAGGAGTAGAGGTGCTGCAAACGTATACTATTATAAAAAGAAAATCTAGATGGGTATGAATATAGCAATACATTTTATTGTTGTTGTTGTTGAACAGGTAAAATATGCACACATTGGCACTTGTAATGTAGAAACGCATGGTCTATTGATGAGCAAGCTATTCTTTAACCATGATCATTGAACAGTTTGATGAGTTGGTCATATTGTACTTTAAATCATCATACCTTACCAGATCCTGAGTCTATGAGCTCATTTGTGTTACATAGATAATAGATATATTTATCTGTTGTCAAATGTTACTGTTTATGAATACTTAATATTTAATATTCCATTCAAAGTTAAAACAGTGTCATTTATGTATATGGGTGAATAATCGCAGATATATTTCAACGACAACACCACACGCTGTTGATGTTTTGGCGAAATTTGGCTTTGATGCGAACTAGTCCGCAACACGTAGGAGTGTAGACTCTCAAAATGTTACCAAGTCACTTTAAGGTCCACGTTACGTGACTTGTGTCTATATGCACTATGCAGACACCCAAAAGGTGATAGTGTTACTCTAAGGCACGTTGAAAATACAATTGAGACCCAGGAATCTGCATTCATTGTGTTTTGAGACAGGGCCAGTACACCAAGCGTCTGTCCTCGATGGTGTCTGGTCGCCAATTGGACGAAGTAAATAGAAAGTGCATCGCACTACAAACACTTTTCTTTACACGTGTCTTGAAAGGTGCTCGTGCCACTTGGTTCGAATATCAAAACTTTAAACGATTTAGTTTCATGACTACTCAAAGAAAACTGTCGTTTAGAATTAGAGCATATTATCATTTACCTGTCGTCGATAATATTACTTGAAAGGGTTTATAAGGCAGCAGTCGCTGTCCGTCACGACAATTCATCTGTGGCGAAATTCAATATGAGACCGCTTGCATTGAATACGTTTCTATTTGTGTCAGTCAGACAGATTTTACTGAATTATTCATCTTCTGAAACATTTTAAAGTCATTTACAGATTACAATGTTTAATTGAACTTTTGATTTATCTAGTCCAGATTGCGTAATTTATTGTTTAATGTCTAATTAGTGTATTGTTTATGAATTTGTCCTGAAATATGATCATCCGTTTATTATTACATTAATTGCACGCGCTTAAAATCAATATTCAGTGTCACTAAGCGCTTGGTTGTAACGGTTCGAGCTAAAGTCTATTCACCACCCGTTCTGTAGTTTTTACCGTACGCAATACGACATAAAATACGCAACTTTTCGAATGCATTGCAAAATTCATCGAATGCGATATGGCTTTCCGACAAATATTTGAATAATTCATGATTTTTGGATCAAATTTATCCAAAAGACTAGTCGTGCCATTAGGTAATTATAATCGAAATGAGATACGGCCAGGACGGCTTATATCCACTTTCTGCAACCATAAAGGCTATTAAAAATTAAAATATGAAATATTGGGATTCCGTTTACTTTAATTAAATTAATATGACATACGGAAAAATAATACTATCTTCTGATTGGTCGGTTATAATTGTCGAGTTAGTTGTAGATGCTATTATTCAGTGATTTGACCCAACTTAGGAGCAAAGGGACCGCAGATTCGAATTCTGTTTGAGGGCACTGCAGTTTGTTTTTAGCAAACAGTTTATCTGCAATAACGTTTCTTTCCTAATTGGTTTCCGGAAGGTTGGTGTAGTTCGGTTGAATAAGAAGAGTAAAAGAGTCCATCTGTGTTATTGATAGATATTAAAACCAGGATTGAGAACTTTGAAATCTTCAGGCTAGCAAATGCATGAAACATAGACTTTAATAAACATCTATGTTTGACCCATGATTACATTATAAGAAAAATAAATGAAAGTTTAGAACGACCCATCAAATTTTAAGTTGGATTTTTGCAGCAGCCGTCAAGCGTTTGTATCACTCAATTGTTTTACAGCTTTTTAAACGATTCCTGCGTATCTTGAAACGATTTATTCAAACAGATAAAAGTCCAATTTCAATTAAATACATATAAACAATGTATGCAATTTACTTGACTAAAATCATTATTTCACATCATTTGAATATTTAATGAGTTACACTAATTATGTAACTAGGTCAATCTGATCTAGTCAATCTGATTATTTGCATTGATAAAAATCGGAGACAATAGTAACCTCCATAACTAATTACTGATAAATAATATACTAAACACATACACTAAAATATTCGTAAAATTCTTATCACCGTAGATTACTTAAAATTCTTAAATTAAATAGTCACGTCAGAAGATCTTGTTAAGTAAACTTATATTTAATCAAGAGATTAATTAAAACGTCTTAATCTAGTAATTAACTAAAGATATACAATTTATAACGTAGGATCTATGATACAGCTCTGATACATATATTACATTCATTAAAATTTGAAAAGTTTCAGTTTTACCATTTATGTTAAATTATCAGTCACGCCGAGCCATTATCGTTGTGTAATATCCCCTGTCATTAAATTTTGATTTATTTAACGTTTATTTTAATGACATTTCTGGGTTATCATTAGTTCTGTATCGACTGTTAAAACCTTTTATTCATTTTGATAAATTCTTGTCTTACTGCAATGTTCTCATTATTTTAGTTTATGATTAAAGTCACGTGATTCATTTTGATCACGTGACACAATCACCAATGGTAATACTCGAAGCATGTCTCATAATATTGTGTTCTAAGAGACATGTCTTCAGGATTCCAGAAAGTTATGCAGTGGTTTCCCTTTTCATACATGAAAACTAGTTTCATTAAAATTTTTAGCTCTAATAATTCAGTATTACGTCTTTTAAGATTGCCTTTTTGTAAAGAGTTAAGTTCTACCAGCCAGTGACTCAGTTCCAAAGCAATATTCATGTTTTATATAATTATGCGTCTGTTTGTTGCTTTTCTTCGTCATAGCTTGTATCACCACTTTTACCTATAGGCAATTTATTTTGAAAAAAAAATACAGCTATCAAAAGGTGACGATAAGTCATTGAGCTATGTAAAGATATGTCGACATGTTTGCTTATTAAATTTTGTTTTGTAATGTGACGATGACAGCAGCCTTTGTTGATACCACAATCATAATTTTGTATAGTTATTTTTTGAAAAATGCTAGGACCAGTTAACCATATTTTACATGTTCACGACATAATAAATGTGATGCATGGTAGTTTACGCCCAATGCAACATTTTTTTCTGCACTATCGAGGCAGCCAGTTGTCCGTTACAAGTTCCATAGACAGGCCTAGATTTCTGCACCCAAGCTTAAGCCTATAATAACAAGTACGTATATATATATATACCATCGTCAGATGTAGCGGGTGATCAGCCGTAGAACATATTGCATAACCAAACTTAACGTGAGTATAGAGTTTTTGCCAGGAAATCGAGCTTAAGTTCCCCTGATTTGTAGTACTCAAGATTTATTTAAACCAGCGGGGTAAATAAATGCGACACTGTCAGTTGAATACGATTTAACAAAACATGACATAAGGTCATATTTCCTACCCTGTACTATAAGCATATGCTTGCATTACTTGCAGTTCTCTGCATTATATATTATTATATGTTCTATAATTTATGTCCCAACAATTAAAACAGTACAAAAAATAAAACTTACGCACAAGTTTTGTCATGTTATGGTGCCATAAAGTTAGACCCCAGACGGAGTGAATTTTAAAGTGACACGAGACCCTGTGGTGAGGATGTTCCCGTTACCCATACTGGAGTATTGTCGTACCCTGATACTGTGTGATACACAGCCGCATCATTTATGGCTGTAACATGATCTATATGAATAACAACAACATGATAAACATACAGCAACGACGTTGTCTCAAATTTAAATAGATGTTCGTGGGTATAAAAAACAAACACCATGGTGTGGTGGCAAACCTCGCGAACAAAACAAACATTGTACACAGATAGTAGAAGTCTTGTCTGAAGACTGAACACATAGATAAATTCTTAGTTCGCGGTAAATCAAAATGTCATCATTGCGTCTGATTTATTTCTTCCATTTTCAGTATAAAAATCAAGACAATTTTCTATAAAATTTAAGCGACATGTTTGATATATTATATTGGTCGTAGAGCCTATTATAAGGCTGTATAGATACTTTATTCAATAAACATAAAGCATGACGCCCAACAGTTTACAAGTTATGCAAATACTACAACATAAATATTATATTATGCAAGTGTGTGGTCACAGCATGGAGACATAATCAAGTAGAAACAACCTTGCAGTGATGAATATTCATATTACAAATATGAAGTGATGAATATTTATATTACAAATATGAAGTGATGAATATTCATATTACAAATATGAAGTGATGAATATTTATATCACAAATATGAAGTGATGAATAATCATATTACAATAATGAAGTGATGAATATTGATGCAAACATCACCTGTACTTTATATTGTATAACCTATTGATATAAAAATAATATAAGTTAATTATGCCCATATTTCATGTGGTTTGGAAATATAAAACGAAATCGACATTCTTGCAAAACGGCGTTAATACAAATATATAGATTGCAATAGGCAATATGTATTAACAGTTGTAACATATTCACTTTAATTTAGATTTAAAATTGTATAACATTTTTTCACACTTATTACAAAACGGGTCGCTATATAGCATGATAACCATTTTGGTTAAACGCGTTAGGGTGATACTGTTGATGCTATATATGTATTTAAAATAATGTTTTTGTGTGTTTTTGAGTACTGTTCTGCATAGTCTGCCAAAAGTGTTACTTTAGTTTCCTGTCATAGTCTTACACTGAAGTATATCTAAATACATTTTGCGTTCAGAATCAGTCTTTCTACTACACGAATTCTCCCTACTATAGACAAAACTGAAAAGTTTACTAAATTAAATAACGTTTCATTAATAAGCCCAAATATGGGTAAAACGAAAATACCCTAACACCGGACTCGAATATTGTTTCTTTTGACTGTTATTTTTAGCCCTTTTAAAATGGATTTCACTGTGTGTTCAGCAGCCAGGATAAACGTAAATTATGATTGAATGCAAAAAGATCATGGATATCTAGACAGCAACGAATATAATTCTTATTAAACATACTGACCATAATTTTGCAGATATAACAATATCTTTTTTTAACGTATTTTAATTCAAAACACCTACACAATTAAATGAAGCATACTGCACCGACAATGTCCGACAATACGAGCGTCGCACATTTCCACCGCGCATGTCAACCGCGCATGCTCACTGAGGAAGACAACAATGTCTTCTTGCCTCGATGATTAGCATGATTTACTCTTTATACTAACATCAGGACAAGTGACCTTTGGTCAAATATTAATTACCATCTGCTACGCGTGATTAAACCAAATTATGTACATAAATAGAGTTCTAATGAAAAGAAAACTTGTCGATATCATGGCATGATAAAACCAGGCGTCATGTACAATTTGTCGCTCACTTTTATCATTGAGGTCCTCATACAATGAGGGAGAAAGAAATTTGGTTGACATGATGTCGCGCGCGCATCGAGTATTGTACTGGATAATTGGGGCGAGTGTACCGTTATCTAATTTACGATGCAATCAAATTTAATTAACAACTGTATCCATTGTCGTTTTTGAGAATAGCAGCTTATTAAAATGAAATCATTTATAATTATCGTTTAGGATAGTTTATTTTCAAATCAATTAGGTCATTTGGCCCATGAGATACATTGTACAATCACAAATATAAAACAATAAATTACTCTTACACTCACCCTATCACTCATGTCTCTCACACTTAATATATTAAATGTATATTAAAGTTTCTATGCAAGTTGGACACTGTTAGGAGCATGGGCCGGTAAGTTTGTTTTGAGGCTGATGTTTTAACAATTATCAGTCATACCATGGAAATCAATCTACGTTCGTTCTGTTACTGAAAAGAAGATATCGAACTTGAGTTAAGACCAATACTAATCAAAGATCTGTAGAAGTGATCAACAAATTCCCATTTTTGGTACAACTGTGGGAACATAGAGAATTATTACAGAATAGTACTAAGTCTTAATGTGTCGTCTGACATAGTCAGGAGACATATAGGTGTTACGGTACCCGTGGCGGCGGCGTTCCATTTCTTGTCCGGGACATAACTCTGAAACTTCAAGAGGTATTGACGTAAACTTTGTAGATAGATGGATATCATCAAGTAAACGTACAGTGCATAAGAAGTGTAACTCTGTCTTTCTACTTTTGGAGTTATTGCCCTTTGTAATTCCTAATTCTTGTTTGCCGCATAACTCAAAGGCATGGTCCTATTTTCTTGTCTGAAGTATAACCCCATTACCTATAGATTCCCCATTCTTCAGGAAAAAAGGTTAATAACAGATATGCTATCGTCAGGCAACACATCTGACTCGCAAGGATATAGAAAGATCACAGGAACTATTACATGGTCAAACAGCCACCCGGCTAGCTCAGTTGGTAGCACGCAAGTCTACTGATCGAGGGGTCGTGGGTTCGCTTCCCGGGCGGGCATACTTTCGTGGAGCTTGGTCATGAAATTATTTCTACGGTCATTCTCCCTCCTACCAATGATTTTTAATTTTATAGGGCAGTTGTCAGTCACTGACGAAAATATGAGCAAAGTAGTTTAGCCTTTCCAGGAACAGTGTGTCGGTTGACTGACCGCCGTTATATGACATATACAATGAGTTGCTACGGCGTTAAACCCATTAAAAAAACAACAAAAACAAACATGCAGTGTGTTCAGTAACTACTGTTAGCTAACGTTACGGGTACGGGAAAACTCATCCCGAAGACAACTCAACCCGTGGGTAACTTAACTCAAAGTTGTGACAATTCAACCCGTTAGTGAGAATTAAGTTTTCTAGGGTTGAGTTGCCTTTGGGTTAAGTTGTACCGAACCTAACGTCACGGAACGCTTCGGAACGTTCAGGGTATCTGAATACGCTGATGGTCAAACTCCATGAAGGTTTGTTTATGTCGCTTAAATCCCTACCCATGGATTTACGTTCATATGCACTACCGAGTACCAATTGAACTATTCGAATGTTTTAAGGAAATATTTCTGACAGCATCAAATGCGTGCTCATATACGAGTAGTTACGTACTAAAATAGAAGTCCGCAACATGCTGCATGCAAACTACTCATTTAATACCACAGTACGCGCGTCATGCGATTGAGGGAGTGTTACAGTGCTTTGGTATATGCTGATATTTTCTTTTCCACTCACTGTGTTTATTCTAGATAAAATACCATCATCTCTGTAAGTCCTCGTAAATTTGAAATTTGAGCGAAGATAAACTAAGAAAGACCATCAAATCAGTTTATCTTGACAAAATCTAGAATAGACTCCTAAAGTCTATCATAAAATGTAAAATTTGCGGTGAAAAAGTAATTGTAATTTAATTGATAAAATAGTCCAAATATTGCTTTATAGTAACATTTTAATTGCTTTATATTAATAAAACCTATAGAAGCATAGGGACGTGTAAATATAATACTAGTATAAATCAGGTTTAGTTGATACATATCTGGATTGCATGAAGGAAAGCTTGGAGATTTTATTTTATCAAGATTTCCAGTGCGAACCTTGTAGAGAATCGTTGGCTTGAAATTTTACATTACAGTTTTTTGTATCGTATATGGTGAGTTGGGTTTAAATAAGTTTTAACTAAGAATAAATGCATAGATAAAGTTTGAACAAACTATCAGAACAAGTTGCGTCAACGGACAATAAGGTTTACAAGCTAGTTAGATTCCAGTTGTTGTAAATATAAATATAGTTTTTTTACAAAATAAACTGAGGCAGGTTAATACATGCTATTCTTAGGAAACTAAACTACTTTTTATATGATCAGATGTATGCAAATTATTCCAAACATTATTTGATGTATCATGTCAAGTTGCCTTAAGATTGCTGATGGAATGAGATTTTCAATTGCTTCCAGAAGCTTTTCTGAGTTGGCGAGGTGTTTTAACAAGCCACAGCTATCTTGACTAAGGCAGGTTTATGTAATTGTTTGGAATGTTTAATTTTATGTAAATCTATATGTATAATACTAATCTCAAATGGGTACCATTACATTATTTTAGCCCTTAGTCTGGATTACCTGCCCCGAACCACTATCATTATCGGGGCAGGTAAAACACAATAATGACTGCGCCCTCAGTTATTATTCAGGTAACAAAATGTTCGTTTACGTTTTCTTAAATTTGCATGATCATTTGCTGACATTAGTAACTTCAGTAGGAGTTTGGTACTATATAGGTCATTCGTAGTCTGATTGCACGTATATTTAGCGAACGATTAACCAAAAAACATGTCTGCCGAGTGAACACAATTCGGACGTGGATTAGCCTCGTTAGAATTTCGGATACTTTATTAAGCATAAATGTAACCGAACAACTAAAACAAAGGCATTCATTGTAATTCTTGTACAATGTTCCTTTGATTTCCACTCGTTTTTCTGCAGTATGCATGTCATTGTTTTGATAATTGCTTAAAGTACATCTATTTTTTAACGCATAATTTACCCATTTTGATTCAATATAATGATAATATAAGCTTTCGTCCGCAGGTGTTTATTCGGAGACTCTCTGACATGCTATTAATATTTTCCCAGAAAACAACAACGTGCTATTGAGTATAAGGTTAATGTACCAGTGCAGTCATCAACTTTTTACTATATTCATTCAAGATACAATGTATATTAAAACATTTACACGTTAACACAAATCATAATTATTAACAAAAATGTACATTATCAGACAAAGTACATATATAATAAAGAACGGTGACACCAGGTGCCTCAAGAAATTATGTTACGTTAAAGATAGGAGAATTCTAAGTTATTTGAATTTAAACACTACGATGTCTTTGACAAGATATTATTGGTAGACCACGATAAAGACCAATAATGTGTTGATGTGCCAGGCAAATACAAAACTGGTCAAATTGTTTAATAAACCACGAGTTTTAGTTCTCATATAGTAAGAGTAATTGGTCTACATTTTAAGATTCATGCTGATGTACGTTCAATGACTTTACTTCCCTTTCCACCAGTCATTTAGTGACTAATATTTATCTATCTATCCGTGCCCCTCGGGAGTCTTTTACTTCGCCTATTTGCAACCGGCATATTGGTCAAAAGGAATTCACCACTCTCGCTTGAACCCATTCACACCAAGAATGGCTTGAAGCCATTGCAAGCATACTTCTTGCTTAACGAGTCTGGCAGTGTGTCTTGTGGGATTTGTACCCGGAACATCTAGATCCATTATCGTGCGTCCTACCATTCGGTCACAGTTTACCAGTCTCCAAGACTGTCCATATGTTCAAAGTTTTTGTAACATTGCACCATTTAAAGATTTCATACAATCAAGTAGCCTACCTAATGTTAATAAGCGCTATCAGACGACAACTATAATAATCCCATCCGTCAGCTCACCTGTCAATATGCAAACAATATGTTGAAATGCGTCTAAAACGTATTCTGACGTTTCTTTTTAATTAGTTACGACGGGAACCTTTAACTGATTTGTCGTCTGTAAGGATGAAACCTGAAACCCAAGACCAAAGTAAATAATCATCAAAAACGCGAGCTATATTTAAATCACGCAAGTCGGTTTTGATCTGTGAAGTGGAAAACACGAAAATACAAAAACCTTTAATTTCATTGAAGTTTCTCACGACAATGAACAAAAAAGTGTTGTTAGAATAAAGATAGCTTGTAATCTTGTAATTCTAGACATTTTTAGATCTATCTCACTTTGTCTTATATTTATCTATATATACTGACAATAATACATTGTAGATGTAAAATGACTTTGTCATCATTGTAGAATGTTTGACAAAATTTTCAACTTAGTTCTCGTTCAAAAACATATACATGTAATATACTTTAGACATTATTATTATTATTATTGCATAAATTGGATTGGATAACAGGCATATAATGCCTATACACATCAATCCTTTAGACTGTGTTTTATGCCGTGTCAACACGATTTAAATTAACACAACCTAGCTTTTCTGGATCCTTGTCTGTAACCAGTACTCACCCTTCCACACGGCCTGAAACTTCTCCATATACCTTATAAATGGAGGTAAATTGACGTTATTGTTCAACTATCATAGAAGGGTATGACCACTTCTTGTTGGATTCGAACCCGTATCTTGTTCGGCATACTCGGGATCTCGATCAGCACGATACCAACAGCGATACAGACCCGGGTTTATATATGTTTATACTTATATGGTTTTATTTTGTCTAGTTCAAGTCAGCTGTAAGCTTACTGACAAGTTTCGATTAATCATCCAGCGATTGTGTAAAGATACCTTGCACATATCATCCAGAATTGTCTGTTCAAATATAGCCACTTTCATGGAAATTGTCTTTTATAATTAAGTTCCGCTATAAAGATCACCCTGTTTATTGTAAACGCATGCGATATGTGACAATTCGTTTAGTCCCGACTGCTTAATTTCAGAAGTAAAATGTCCCTATATTAACACAATTTTAATTGACCTTATATCAGATCATTACTGCATTTGGTATAAGTTAAAATGTCTTCAAAAAGTAATTATGTAGTTACCTTGCGAACAAAAATTCTCTTCCTTGTCATCGAGACGTCTTTGACAAGTATTTTTGACATCAGAAATATAATACAGTACAATCTCTCTTGAACAACACCAATGGGGAGGGACTAAAGTGTGTTGCTCTGCAGAGGTTGAATTCAACTAAAACTACACTTAACAACTTTTCTAAGTATACACCTATATATTTGGTCATAACTGGGTTGATACGTAAGCTATTGATATAAAATTTGTAGAAAATGTTCATCGAATAGTATATTATTTATTGACAAAACGAAGAATAAATTGAAAAATAACTGACTTCTTATAAGCAGTAACAATATTGGCACCAACTAAGTACAAATTCACATCAATAACGAGTATGGCCACCTTCAGCTCGTATAACTGCCAGACACCTTGCTCGCATTGAGATTATAAAGCTCCTAATGATATCCTATGGTATCATAGTCCATTCTTGCCGTCTTGTTGTCATACGACGTCTTCTCTGCCTTGGCAGGTCTTAAACACTCCCGGTTTGCTCAAACTTCCATAAATACCATGTATTATAACCTATTGTTTTAAATTGTTTTTTGTTGTTTTATGTGTGTTTTGCTTTATCCAATTTTACTATAAATTAACGTAATATAAATGTTTAAAAATTATTGTTTAAGTGTCACAATAAGTTATATTAGACTGGGCATGTTGGTTGGTTTATTTATATATGTATTTGTATTATATAAGATTTCGTATTTGTACCACGCCACTATAATGATCATGCCATCCAAAATTACCTTTGCACTTGTAAAAAAGCCGGTCTTTTCATTAATGCAATTAAAACACAATAGGATATTCATAATAGATTGAAACATTTGAAAGAAGAGTGATGCCACTGTGTACCTATATAATTGTTATATACATGTACATGTACTTGTATCTAAAATTATGTTTTTATGTCTCAAGTATTGGTAAAAATTGAAAAGGCAATCACATTTTTACTAAATGTAAAGGTAATTTTAAATGACACTGTATATATATGCATCATACTAAACGTTAAATTAAATCCACGATGCCATTTACCTTGTGTCATTGATATAGGTAGAAAAAAAACTTAATTCATTGGCTTATATGAGTTATTTCTTAGAAAATGACAACAATTTGAATATATTGTTATATTTCCACACTATAAATCCACGTAAGTCAATAAGTCATGGTTAGAAATTATACGGTAATAATTTTCTCAAGGTATTAGAAACAAATCTCTCATAAAATGTTTCATTTTGACATGTTTATGATGTCATATCTAAAATAGATCTACGTGTCTAGTGTCTATAGATGTTTTATTTATAAAACCATTTTCAATATTTAATCTTGTGGTGCGGATAATTTTTAATTTGAACCAAAAAAAATCTCTCAAATTTATTATATGGTCTTTTATTTAGAAAGCAAGATTTTCTTTATTCAAAGTATGCCTTTTGACTGATTTAATCGTTCAATGTTAGTACTGTTTAAAACTGCAATTTCTTCACATTTTCTTTCTTCGTTTGTCACTGGCATCAGAGTCCTCACACTCGTTAAATACGCACATATATAATATTTTGTCAACAAACACAATTACAAATCGGTCCCGTATACATTACCGTCTACGAGTTAAAACTATGCTTTCATTATATTATATATAAGGTAGTGTACATGTATGTATGCACAGAGAACTATATATAGGGGCGTACGAATTATTTTATGATAATAAGATATGGACTCTGGTGCCAGTGACATTTTTTGTCTTCGGCAGCCGCCCGGCTAGCTCAGTTGGTTGCACACAAGTCTACTGATCGAGGTGTCGTAGGTTCTGAAATAGTTTCTACGGCCATTTTCCCTACTACCACTGGTTTTATATCATATAGGGCAGTTGTCAGTCACTACAGAAGTATGCGCCTACCAACTGGTTAAATTTAGAGATTAGCATTTCCGGCAACGGTAAGTAGAATGACTGACCGCCGTTATATACACAATTTGTTGCTTCGGCGGTAAACCCAACAAAAAACATTGTCCTCGGCTCTCTTCCGAGAGCATAATTGCAGTGTGATATTTCTATCGTTTACAAAAAAATGTTTGAACAAAATCTATTTCAAAGCAAGATCTGCATACCTTCAAGAAGCTTGGTCATGAAATGTCTTTTACGCTACTCTTACGCTACCCTCTCAACCATTTAGGGCAGTTATCACTCACTAACGAGGGTATCTGCAAAGTCATAGATAAAAAGTTCGAGTCCAACACGTGAGAAGGTCGTCTAGCCGTCTCGTCATGAATGACAAAAATTGATCAAAGGCAACATAAAGTTACAAACATTATAGACCTCAAGGCAGGGTAAGCAAAGGTATAGACTAAATACAAAACGCAACCATGTTTTAAAAAATCTTGATAGGTACAATGCATTATTGTATACATGTGTACTTTACGACGCCAACTCGTATAATTGTAATGTTTTACTACCAGTCAGTTCCTTACAGAGATATTTCAAACTTTGCCTGAAGAGAATGTATAAGAAAAATTGTAAAAGAAAATGACCGTACCGACCCTGGAGAGAATTTGTCACGGACTAGTCGATACAATAAGTTGATTTATTTTAAATTACCAGAATTGTTCGTCATAGAGGCACGATGGGGGTATCATATATCACTTTAATGAACCCTACACCGTGAATGGTGCATAATTACATACAACTATTGGTATCAAATTACATAGATTATAATGTGTTTACATGTAGCCTTATAATGTGTTTACATGTAGCCTAAAGACGTGTGAAATAAGAATATATACTGTACATGTCTTTATACTTGTAGTAAGTGTACGGATATTGTTTGTACTTATATTTTCAAAACTTGAAATAGATATTATCATTTTACTACCGTGTAATACTAATAGTTCTTGTATCAATGATGTTTTCGGAAATTTCTGGTCATGCTTACTGCAAATTGTTTTACTATTATTAAAATCTAATATAAATCTTACAAGAACGCCATTAATAGTGTCAAATTTATAAAGGAAACATTATCATCAGGAATTGTCCTTTACATATTATGTTTTTAAACAGATAAAATGAAAAAAAAAGTTAAAAATTGTTTAATGTCCACATGCATTTAATATGTTTTGGAAAATAAACAACAGAGCAGAACAAAACATAACAGAACAGAACAGAAACTATACCTCTCTATATTGGTGTCTTACATTATACTTAACTGTTTTATAATATTTAATATCTATTTGTTATATATGTTTATTATAAATGTGTGGTCTTTGCCATAAATATTGTATAAATGGTCAAAGGCATAGGTAATGCCGTTTTTTTGACAAAATAAAGATGTAAGTATGTAATAAAGCGTATTCATATTACAAAGTTAGAATGATAAGTTCATAAACTAATTAATGCAGATTTTGAAATTTGCTTAGATGGCCATTTATGTCTTTATTTAATGGGTAACAGTGAATAGGTTTATCATACAAACAAAATTTCGTCCACGGACTTTTGAAAAACACTGTATTTGTTTGAAAATTTTCCTTATTCCTATTCTAAATACAATTTGTATATATAATGACAAGGTATACAATCTCTTATGTAGATCTGTTTGTCTAAGTTTCATAAATTATATTTACAAAAAAAATGTCTAAAAATTTACAGAGAAAAAAAAATCATACCACACACATGTGAAACGCAAAACAAGTTCACAATACTTTTATCTGATATTTGTTTCTTTCAGTTCTAGTAGACAAGCGTCAATGTGAGAGTTTAGTTTCCTCAGTGTAACAGTATACATTGTAAACTTCTACATAGATAATGTACCCTTACTCTGTTTCATAACAAACTCACTTATTTATATTAATGACAAATCAACATAATTCATATAAGCTCAATTGTGAAATGAAATAAGTTCTTACAACTTAAATTAATCACATTGGAGTCCGCTTCTTGGTCCCCTAATACTGAGCTAGTAGAAAACAGTTTTTTCTCAAGGAAACAATGAGGTAGTTTTTGGATGAGAATCTATCCAACGTGGTGCTGGCTATTCATTCAATACCACCTAAACATTACTTGCACTATAAATTATGATAATATTGTGCATGACGATTTATGAGACAAAGTTACTAACTAACTAACCGTTCCCTCCAGAAGTTCTTAGACAAATGTAACTTTAAGTCATGTGTACAGTGAGTAATTTTTACAGACATTGAATTTATTCATGATACACAGTTTATGACAAAATTATTATTGTTTTTTTTTCTAGCACCATACATAAAGCAAACACAACATAATTCTAAATTATACTGCATAGTCACTGATAAAAACTCCAAGCCATTAATTTACTTTGTATAACGTCGCTAATATTAACAAAACAGAAAATTAGAACAAGGCAGGAAACTTTAGAGCTCTGAATTTAGAAAAGACTTTCAACATTTTACAAGCCACTAATTGGACATGAATTATGTTGGTAGAATCAAGAAGGAATGTATCAAGTTACCACTGTCAGAGTGAACCCTCTCAAAAGTCTACTGATAACAGAAATATTTGAAGCCAGCGATTTGAAGTTTTTCTCGTTTCATAAATCAATTTGCAAGTACATAAAGTGTCTTGATTTTACACGGTTTATGGTATTTATAAACATTTGAGAAGACTGAAGTGAGAAAACAGCTGTTTTTTGAGAACAGATTTGGTTAATTAATCCCGCACGGTGGGATTTTAAACTGCCACCTTATCCGGATTATTCCATTGGATTTACGTGTTCAGACGGTGATTCTGGTAAACAAGGAATGTAGTGTAAATACGACATAAAATGATGAAAGTAGTTTGGTAAACAAGTGTGTTTATATCTTGATAATTATGACAAGCTTGTAAAAGATGTTTTATTGCATTGTCTTTTAACGATAAATTAACAGCGAGTCACGTGATGGGATTTTCAGTAACTCTTTGAATTAACAATACATCATTTTGTTTAATGCATGACTACAGTTATGCCTTTTGTGGGTTTATCGCCATTAAGTTATTTTACGTCGGTCAGTTAACATAATCTAGCTGAAACCTTGACTTTAACCAGGACTCTCCTACGTTTCCACAAGGCCGACTGGCTCAATCTATAGTTCATACAGTTTGATCTTAGATCTTAGATTTTAGATGCACCATCGAGTATGTTTCTGGTCCATCATAACTATGCATAACTTGTCAAGTTTCTCGCCTAACGATACTACACGGCGAGGTTTGACTGGGAATGCAACTAGCGTGAACTCAGTATATAATCAAAACGTGTCCATCCTGCTTTGTTTATAGAGTTTGGGTTCATCAGATTATCAAATTAACGAAGTATGCTGTTGCAAACAAGAGATATTACCCATCTCATATACTTCTGGTCGTGGAAACTGGGAGTTAAACAATCAGACCAAACCAGTTCCATTACGTTATTGAAGTACCTATGGTGTTACTTCGTGAATCGTTACGTCAGAAATATGTTTTAACTGTTCATTAGTTTATTCACATCGTTGGTATTACTATAACGCTCGCCAAAAGAAACTGAGATCGGACTGTCTTAGGTTTTACGTACACAACTATTCTACGATTCTAACAACACTCGCCAAGAGAGTTAGGTCTTAAGAATTTACCCTGATCAGTAGTGTGCACACACAGAGCGATGTTTCGCACTGCACTACTCAGATCAGAGCCGTCGCTAGAAGCTTGTTGTAAAAAATCCATTTGACAAAATAAAACCTTCATTATGATATCCTGTATAATAAAAATATTAAAATCATTTCTCTTTATTTCCATGGCTTTCTTTAAATCTGTCTCAATCCCAATTTACCGTAAAACGTTGAATTTTACGACTATGATGTAGTTTACGACATTGTTATATTTACGACAAAGCGCATCGTTTCGTCACCATGGCAATGGGTATCAAATTTCACGTTTGTCTTAAAAAACTGTAACACATGATTAACTGTTTCCTTTAGCAAGTTCACATGAATGAGACAAATTGAGGCCCTGCGTCTTGTTAATGTAAAATGAAACATAATCTCCTGGACAAGTAAATGGCTTTGTTTGGTTTTAGTTTTGTCTTGTTTGCATTAAGCAGAAACAATGGATTTAAACGAACGCATTGTAAAAATAACGATAGATAGTATCATGGTTGAGTTATAGAAGAAATAGTAGACAAATGGATTGTAAAATAAACATATCTATAAATTGTATTGTTTATAATTTCTTGAAGAAATGAGTAACTTTGTTTTCCACCACAATGTGTCTGAAAATAATTTTAAAATGCGGAGCAAGGCACGAAACACCTTTACGTTTTAAGGCTCCAAACCGCTTTACTCAGTTTTAAACCTATCAACAGCATGTTATCACGTCAATGGTGTTACAAAAACTTGTCTTTGACACTGAGTTGACAATATCTTGATGACGTTTAGAACATTTTCGGGTTCTGTGTCAAGAAGATTGCCAAACTAACTGGTGGTCATAATAGACCTAAGACAGATTAATACATTACAAGTTTTGGTGGCGACACTTCATTTAACTGAGAGCAAATTATGTTTCAATTCTATTTTTTTTTCGCATATCATGCATTTAATTTTCTTCCTAATTTATACGCCTAGACAACTGCCTGATTCAATTCAGCGGTGATAGCCGTGATCGTATAGTGGTTAGTACTTCGCGTTGTGGCCGCGACAACCCAGGTTCGAATCCTGGTCACGGCATGATCTGTGACAGTCGCTGTCTCGGCACAGCGGAATTGATTTTTTATTAGTATTTTTAATATTTTTTATATCATTTATGAATTAGGGCTGCAACGATTCGATTCGATACATCGAAACTCGATTGCAAGGGTGCCGATTCGATTTCGATTCGGGACCCGCGAGTTTCGATTCGATACTGACTTTTAAAAGTGTCTACATAAGTTATAACGATAAAAGCAAAGGCGCGCCTAAAAGTCAAAGTATACGTTGACAGTGAAACTGGGTTTCACTTTGTTACATTTCTGTTAAATTTCCATTACGATTTTATGTAACATGATTGGAAACTCTGTTCCAAATATACATTCTATAGTATATGCCCCGATCCTCCGCCAATTGGGTCGATGTGATTGAATTTTACCTGTTCTGACACACTGGAAGATTTTAGGCTCCGCATGAGCAAGCCAAGTTTTGATGTTAGTTTATTCAAATTTAAATAGTTTTGCATGTACAGTGCATGTTTAACCAATATGTACAATAGTATACCAAGAACTGCATCTTTCTACAATTTATTATCCATGCTGTTTTTACGTTTTAAGTCGATATTATATTAATAATACATTTTCGCGACCTTTACATTCGTACCCAATCCATTTCGTACTTGAATAAAGCAAATATTAATTATCAGATTTTCGAGTTTCGTGTTATCCAATTTTAGTAACAATTTTATTTAATTAATATTATTTAGTTTTAAGCTCAAATATATGTATAAATGCATATTTGTAGTAAATTGTATTAATAAAAGAATCGAATCGAAAAAAATCGAATCGAAAAAAAAATAATCGAATCGCATCGAATCGACTTTCCGGTGAATCGTTGCAGCACTATTATGAATAGCTCAAACATTACAGTATATTTTTCTGCAAAACCTAAGCTTCAAATACATACTTTTATATATGCATTAATTTATTTTAAAACTGCATATTCTGTAGAAATTTGTTTGTTGTTGTAAAACTCTGATTCAATGTATTCGAATGCTATTTATAGTGAGTTTTAAGATTTAACGCCTTGTTAATACAAATCATGGTTATTTAACATCGACCAGCTCACCTAACCTAGCTTCCTTTACCTTTGTCTGAAACCGGTACTCATCTAACCTTCCACAAGGAAAAAAGCTTCACATTATACTATAGTAGCGGAGGGAATTTGACAATATTGTCGACTTTTCATGGAATATATTTTGTCTCAGATTATTGTGTACAAGCTATACATTGCTCAGCTCGATTAAAATGACAAATGTGTACAGCAGACTCTAAGAATGAAGATAAAATGTACTTTCAGTTGTTTTTTTCTATCTAAATGACAACAGCGGGACAATAAAATATGTGATATATAAAGTGAGTATATATCACAGTGGTTTTATTGCATTCATTGACATATTACCACATTTTGTCCTAACTAGAATAATCATAGTATAGTATTTTCATCTGAATTAACATTTTATAGAAAAAGAAAACACATAATTTATCTATTGTTCATTACATACTCGTGGTAACGTATTAGTTAATCCAGGTGCAGTGACATGTTAATGGCCATTACTAGCAATAACTGTTTGGCATCATGATTTGACATAATACATCAACGAACATTCCCAACATGAAACTTATATCAAGTATACAACACTTTGTTTAAGGGTTTTCATGAAGAACGCTTTCTTGAATTATAGTTTATGTTACAGACACTGTTACTATGCAAGATGGTGATACTATTAAGTACTATATCGCAGCACGTGTGGATGGTGTTTGTTATTTGTTCCCAATATTAGCATTAATTTAGTGAAATGTTTGCTTTTAGAGCCTTTTAGACACGCGGCATCTTTCAGTAATTTGCAGATTGGACCGATTATTAATGTTTCACAAAACGTGCGTTCATCTTTTTGAAAAAATAATTCTCATGGCAGAAGTGATGACGTCATGAACAATGCCAAATATTCCGCTTCCAATGAACATGATCGACTTCGTTCCGATCGTTTACATCAAATACACACAGTTCAAAATGTTATCCAAAATTATAATTATACCGTGTTTAAAGAATGTAAAATCGTAAATTACTCCACCGATATGAACCTCAAAGTTTTATTCAGGGCGTATTCGATTAATTTCAAGAAAATAACTGGTATCAAATTTCAAGTTACTGCGGTGTTGAACTCGGCTAACAATGGCCGGTCATCAAAGTTATCGTCTGCTTAAAACAATATGGCCGACGTTATTGACAGCAGACAAAGTTGTTTTATTTTTTAATTTACTAATTCATTATCGTTTGGCTTTGTAAAGAGGCAGACGAGAGGTATTCTAGAATTAATTCAATGAAATTTTAAACAACATATTTTACAAAAGAGTTAGTCCTATAAAATGAATTTATTAAATGAACCAATGGTGTGTTTAACCTAGTTCTGAAAGCATTGACTAGTATACTAAATAAGCTTTTAAAAAGTGAACTGCGAACAAACGCAAGATATCTCCGTCAGTTCTTTTATATTTTTTATCATTCAGCCCTTCAGACGACAATATATATAGCATGCGTTGCGTAATCGCGGCCATTTGAGGTGTCTATTTTTGAAATAATTACAATTACATTGCATGTATTTTTAGAGTCAATACATGTACGCATATGCTCCTGCGTGAGACATGCAATGTAAAGAAAGTCAGCGACATCAACCACTCGACCAAAGTTGCGGGTTCGACTTTTGTAATACATGCTGGTTGTACTATGTGATTATTAGAATTTCAACCAAGAGTTGGACTTCATTTTGTCGACAGTACTGAAAATCATTTCTTTATTAATAAGCCGATGTGAATATCCTGTATGCAGACTGGTGCATTTAGGACATCACGTTAATGTCGATAGATGAGTTGTTACTGGGAAGTTTTTATGACCAACAAACACGGATAATATAATATCTTTACACGTCTGGTAATGATGCCGTGCTTGATTGTTGAAAATAACTACAATCAGTCTGTCTGCATACATGACCAATATCATTATGAACTGTTTGCAATATTTACGCCACTATTTGCACGTACATCTATCATAGCGTACAATTATTAACTTTGAGCGAGTAGTTCTGTTTAAAAAGTGAAAATATTCGTTTGATTAATTTTAAGGTATTGGTGCTATCGTTAAATGTCGCATTTTTCAGCGGAAATGAGTTCTTCTATTCACAAAGTGAAACCAATTGCTACATTTTATGTAAAAATGTTTCATTTTTTTCACTCTTAACGTCTGAACAATAAAGATGAAAGTTTCTGCTCAACGTAACAAACATTTGGTCTCTTCAGGCGGTTGGTACTATTTAGGGTAGTTCTGTTTGTTACCATATGACCTCTAAGACAGAGTCAACTCCAAATCAAAACAGTTTTTTCGTCCAGTTTGTTTTTGAATAAGATTATTAAAAAATGTGTAGTTCTTCAGTGATACTCTAAAGTGCACCTTTCTTCTGCAGGCTCTTCTTATTTAAAGAAATTAATTTCACTTTAAGTATAAGTTTCATGCGTGATGCTCCTTCAAATACTTAATTATCATTCCCCTGGTCATTGGTCAACTTGTATAAATCTATCAATCTCGACGGGGACACTTCGACTCCGCCTATGTGCAATCTGAATATGGCTTAACAGAATCATACTACTTTCAAAGGTACCCATTTAAGCCAGGATGAAGTGAAGCAATCCCAGGTTATTGCCTTGCTTAAGGAAATTATCAGTGCCATCGATGGGTTTCAAATACTGGTCCTCTCGATCCTCAATTACGTTCTACCACTGGACTAAGTACTGCTCCAATTTAAAATCACCCAGGGCATCGATAGGAATCATGTGATCCTTTATTAAAGACCAAAGAGTTCGGATTATACTTTGTTCTTTTTGAAATGCATTCCTAAGTTATAAATGTTGTTAATGCATTTCAACAAAGCCGAAACCTCCGCAGGTGTGTTGAAAAAGCTATGTGTTTGTTTGGTGAATGTTTGTGCGTTGAATTGTAGATTTTCTGTTAGATATTTATTTAGGAATTTGATTCCTTTGATCAAACCATCCTGTAAAAATGTTTAAAGATAAAAGACATGTAAACACACCGGTGTTACAGTAGGTTCCTACCACGAATTTTAATCCCAATCTGTAACAATCTTTAAAAAACATTATTGTTCCAGATACACAGATTTTAAAGATTGCAATAATAATTAAAATGTTTTTACTCATAGACACATGGAGTTGTGTATATTCTGTAACAAAAACGTCGAGATAGTTTTAATCAGCGTTTCCGTAAGTGCAACAGTCCCGCGGTTAATTTTTCAATATGGTGGACATCCGCACTGATTTTTTTATAGTTATTGCTAACTTGGGAGACAAAATACATTACGTAATGGAAATAAGTGGTTGTCATGCAATGTTCAATATAAGGCTATACGTAGGAGTGAGTATTCTGTAGGCTGTTAATTGCTATTACTAAAGCTATTGGTCTATAGCAAAAATCGATGACAACTTCAATGTTGATTGAAGGCAGTGTGTAGACAAAGTAAGGAACAATCGTGTTTGTTTACAATTAACCTTGCTAATGAAACATTATATCGATGCTTATAGTCTTGTGTGTTCACTATGAGATCGTTAATATTGTTTAATTGGTAAACTTAATCAAAATCTAGGTAGATGTATGAATTGTCACGCTTGTTTTCATGTTAATATTTTCGTTTGGAACTCAACTTTCAAAGGTTATCACTGAGGGAGAAAATTCATGTTTTCATGGACGTTGTACGAAATTGCCCATATGGAAACTTAATATTTATTTCTTAATTTCGAAATAAAGCATTTCTTTGACAAAACCTTCTCGTGATTAGCTTTAAATATTTTCTGCATTGGATATAAAAAAGTAAAATAAATTTAAACAATCACCAAATTTGGTACTATGTGCCTCGGCTGCTTGTGTCATGAACAGATCAAATAAGAACAGAACTATCAATTGGCGAGAGTGTTGGCTTTGTGTTTGGTTGAGTCCAACGCCGTAGCAACACATTCAAATAACGGCACTCAGTCAACCACTCTTCATTCATTGAAATATTAAATCTCTAGATTTAGCTATTGACCAGTTACTAGATGCATACTTCTGTCAGTGACTGAAAGAGAGAAAAACTGGTTTACATGATTTAGAATCACTGGTAGGAGGGAAAATGGCCGGTCGTAAAAATTATTTCACCACTAAGCTCCTATGGCCCCCGTCTATGAATCGACCCTACGACCCTCTTGGTCAGTAGAACTGTGTGCAACCGACTGAGCTTACCGGGTGGATAAAAATTCAAATTCATGTAAAAAGATACGTAGATGAAGTTTCTGATAATTTGGTCTTTGACTAGAAAGCGACCACAGGATGCAAGGACTACAAATTCAAACATACACGTGTGTCACTCCTTTTCAACATCCTTTTCGACAAAACCGTATTGTCTATCACAAATTTAAAGACCACCATATGATCGAACCCAGTGTACATGTACTAAAACTGGTTGCGTGTTAGCATGAACCTGGGTTCAAACCAATTTGCTGATTTCAGTTTTGCAGCATGATGCTGTAAGAATCTTGGAGACGCCTCTTAGAGTTAATATCAGTTCAGAAAAAATACCTGGCCAAATTTGACATACTGATATCTTTTGTATGAACATAATTACAGGCTACACGAACATGGTTCCATAATCAGCTATAATGACGTCATTTGTCTTCAACGGTTATCGTGATTCCAATTGAATTCCACATAACATATCGTCCAATTTTACAGCGACAACCTTACATTATATTTTACAACACGCAACAACTTTATGAACTGTCTTATGTGCTGGGTTTAACGTCGTGGCAACAACATTTAGGTTATTGTACGGCGGCCTCAGTTTTCCTCGACCCATGTATATAACCAGTACTCACCTACCCTTCCACAATGCCGGCAACTTTTCTTTATGCCTTATTAATGGAGGAACATTAACATTATTGTCAAATTTTCATGGAAGGGTATAACCGCCTCGGATGGATTTCGAACTCGTTCCCCTTTCTGGACACTAGATTCGAAATCCCGGCGCGCTACCATCTGAACTAAGATTCGGATCTATAACCTATAGTAGAAGCGGAATTCAATTTTAAAGTTTCTGCAAGCATTTCCAAAACATCTCCTTCTGTTTTATCATCTAGTGCAGTTTGTCTTCGATCTCAGAGCACAATGGACTAATTGTATGATGTCACGGAGCCCTGACAGAGTTTAACATTATGAACTTTTCTTGGTGATTTAATGCAAACACGAGAATATATCGTGCAGATCATGCCGATGATCGCATTGTTCTTAATAGCAGTTCAAATTAAAATTCCTTTATTTAGGAAGCCAAAAGGTATCTAATGTTCCATTTCCTTAAGGCAATGTCTGTTAAGGCGGAAAGTATCAACACGTCAGTGTTTGTATTGCGTTGGTAAGTTTTGTGATAGTAATATTTACATATACAAGTTGTTGTTTATACTAATATATGTGGTTGTATATAAACATATGTTTAATCTTTGATGTCAACAGATTACTTCCTTTATTAAACAAACATTTATTTAAAGTAGCAACATTTATATTTACTGTTCTACCTTATATACATGTAGATATCTAAGCATATGAAAGAAGTAGCCTGTTCAATTACCCTAAACGTTCCAAAACGTTCCGTAACGATACATTCGGAACTCCTCGGCCATTCGCTGCGAATAATCTTGGACATATTTAGACGCTATTTTGAAACTACCGGTGTTGAAGTAAACAAATATACGATCGTTTAGGCAAAAAGTGATGTTTCGTTTTTAGTCCATACATTTTGAAACATCACTCATTGCCTTAATCGTATAATTTTATTTGTTTATTAGACTAGATTATTCGCAGCGAATGACCGAGGGGTTCCGAATGGATCGTTACGGAACGTTTTGGAACGTTTAGGGCAATTGAACAGGCTACAGGTGTGACCATGAGGTTAAGCTTTACAGTTGTACGTATCGGATTGCCAGCTGTGCATTTGTTCGAATCCACTTCCTTGTCCTTTCTTCCTTGAGCAAGAAACTTTACTTTATCGTGCTAGGTATGTACTGAGAGACCAGGCAGTGGACTAAAGAGTGCAGAATATATTTTACTTTGTCTCAATTCCGCTATCATATCGATGAATATTGCGTCCATACTCATGATCCTTAGATTAGGAGTAAGGTAATTGAACACTAGAACTTTTAACGTTACTAAATTATTCAAGTTGTATAATCCTGTGACGGAATACTTGTTCTTATGTTGTAAGCTTAAAATCCATAATGATCTGTAAAAAGGAGCATTTGTCTTAGTTATAAAATGTTTAAATCCATAATGACTTGCAACACAGTGTGCACAGAAAAGTTCAGGACCAGTATGCAGTCTTTCAGCACAATAGTTTAGCGTTATTGCAAAGCTGCTTTGTGAAGTTTTAAAGAGCAGAGAAACCATCTTTTTCTTTGACTTGAGCATTATTATCCGTAACTAAACATTTATCATGTTCATAATTACAAGGCACTTAATATATACAATGTGACCAGACGTTAATACTAGTTTAATTTAGCTTGATCGTGAAACAAGTTCATACAACTTATAATAATCACTTTCGAGTCCGTTTTCTGGTTCCCCAGTACCGAGCTAGTAGGATAAAGCTTCTTGCTCAAGAACACAACTGGATATGCTTTGGATAGGATTCAAACCAACGCGGAGCAGCTGGTTGTCGAATGATTACCAGTTCAACGTCGTAACCGCCCGGCCACGCAAAACGTGAGTTTCATGTCTCTGAAAATTTCTAAAAATAAGGCTATTTATTGTCATACATGAACATAATTGTTAGATTCATCGACTTTTACTCAAATTACCAATGACAGCAGGTATCTCTAATAATGGTGAATAATTTTTAAAATGAAACATTTGATACCATTATAATTATCTCCAATTAAAATCTAGGTTAGGCTTGCTTGCTGGACTCTTTCGTTATAAATATTCGCTTGCCATTTAACAAAGCAAGAGTAAAAACAAAAAATCCCTAATCGGAGAAAAGTCAGAAAACTCAACATTGTTGTTGACAATCATTTATTTTCGTAAAAGTTTGTGACCTGTGAAGACAGGGATCGGACTTGGTCACCGTATTTAACATTCTGTGTATTAATCACTAAGCTATGATCGCCGCTTTAATAATCCTTCGCTAGTTTTGTTGCTGAATATAGTGTTTATGATTCCGAGGTTTATTACTGATATATTAAGAAGCAAAATATACGAAAGCTGTGACAAAATGCATTTGCCTTGTTTTTTATAATCTTAAAATCTTTATATTGTCAACCTTACACTTGCTCAAGTATCGAGTAGTTCTATCAATTAGCACTGACTAATACTGAATCAATCAAAAAAGGAGAAATAAACATGTCATATTGAATATGCACGTATTGTTGTCGCCACCCATTGACAACAGAAAAGCATTTGTGTGCTTCATTGCTTTGATAATATTTTCGAATTCGAAATTGATTTTGATTGATTGTTTGTTTGTTTTTTGTTGGATTTAACGCCGTAGCAATATATATAAGGTCATATAATGGCGGTCAGTCAACCTACTCACTCCTCCCGGAAAGGCTAAATCTCTGAATTTAGCTGTTAACCGACTACTAAGCGCATACTTTCGTCAGTGACTGACAACTGCCCTACATAATTAAAAATCCTTGGTAGGAGGGAGAATGGCCGTAGAGAGAAATTCATTTTGAGGAATAGTTTTAGAAATTAGTTCACAAAATTTGAAAGTAATACGAGTATAACATCGACTTTCAAAAATAAAAATCGATTGATTAGAGAAATATTGGATGTCTGATACAGACACCAGTCAAGTAATGTCACTAGTCTAGACCAGGAAGACTATGTGGCTGATAGAATTATAGATAATGCAGTGTCCTCCAAAAATCTTAGACAAGTGATAATAAAGAATAACTAATCGAGCATACAATGTACTTCAAGTAAATTTACTATAATTAAAGGCTTATTCGTGTAACTTATGATCAGATTATAAACTAATCAAAATTGATACTTTCAAATTTGCTCTAATATTTGGGACATGTATTAATGTTATAAATGTTCTGGTCACCAAACTTAGATGACCATTTCGTACTGTATGCATGGGTATACATATAAGTACATTTGTGTTTGAATTGGTTTATCATTATAATAGTTTTTTGTCTAAATACTTGTGGAAGACACTGTACATTTACAGACTGGTATATTGTAGATGATGTTATATAATATATGAATGAATGTAATGATGCCAGTATACAGGTCGTATTCTAGGTCATGCGTGTTTTTGTACTTTAAACAATGGACTTGCCCACTAAATAATCGAATAAGCTAATGCATGAACAGCATTTTACTGATTTTAACTGGCCATTTTTATGTGTAACATTTATTTTAAATAGTGTGTATGCACATTGTAAATTTTATATAATGATATGTTTATAAAATATGTGTAAACTAATTAAACTAAAAATTTGTAAAAATAATTCACCCCTAAATATTGGTATGTAGTGAAACTGGCTATTTTTATATACGCAATGTTTACGAGGACGACCTGTACTATTGTCATATTTAATATCAAACAACCAGATGAAAAAACTAGCAGTCACTATAGTAGTATGATGTTACATGAGACACACATATTAGAACTTGATCTTGTCAATTAATCTGCTTTCAAACTTGGTTGTTGAAGTACATTTTATGATATGATTTCAAAGCCAGATATGATCTATTTTGGGATAATAAATTTATCATTCATATGACTGTTTAAATAAAAAAACTAAAAATCATGTCATTTAGAGCTAATACATGTACATGCACTTCAAGAACCGCTATCTTTCTCACTATATCTATCCCCTACTCTCCCCCACTCGCCCCCACTCTCTCCCACTCTCGCCCTTCCCCCTCTCCCTCTTTCCTTTTTCCATGTCTATCTGACATTTCAAAAGTGGATTATCTGACTTACATTATTTGTAATGTTATTTGAATAGTAATAATTTCAATTGTAAATTAATGATTTACAATAAACAAAACACAAATAAACATTTTTATGTTCTGCTATGTATTCCCTACTATTTTATGCCACTTGGTGAGCAATTTAGACAATATATGTACAATTACTTGACATATAAATTTATCAGTGCAAAAACACACCGAGTTACAATTTTTTTTTATTTTCTATATACTGCACATCATCTAATTTCTCTCCCATGCTCTCTTTATCTCTTCTTGTCCCCTCATTTCGTTTTCTCCATGCTTCTTTCCTTCTTATCCGATGTCACTTAATTGCTGAAAAATATGTACACGCAATACATGTACACTATTTTGACAAAAAAATATGAACAAAGACCTGTGCAAAAATTGTAGAAAATCCTAGTTTATTTTGTTACACAGATTCTTAGCACAGTTAGCATAGCTAAATAAAAAAAAGCATTGACAGATGGTGACATTCAATGCAATTTCTCATATATCCAAATCCCCGAAGGTCGCGAAAACTGAAGACAATAAAAGTTTCTAATGATTTATATTTACAAAATCCGATTCTTGGTAAAAAAAAGAAAAGTGTTTCAATGAACGATGATTGTTTACATTGTTTTCTTGTAATGCTGAAGAGGTAAAGGGTATCGAGTGTTTTCCCGGGAAAATTTCACGTGTACAGCAAACATCGTGAGTAATTTGATAACATAGACAGCTGTTGCTTGGAAATTTAATCTTTCACGTGTAGAAACTTTTTAGACACGAGAGGAACAACGTTTGGTAGTCGTTTGATGTCGACAAAATGAGAGACCTATCCAATGTGTTTCAATGTGGGAGCGATTTAACACTTTCAACCGAAATCTGTTTTAAATATCCAAGTAAACACTGGTTTTTCTATATAGCGTTATATTACACAATGACTGCTACAGATATATTATAGTCTTAATATTTGGCATAAATACACTTGTATTATGTCTGGAAACTGCTATGGCTGGTGTTAAAAATGTAAGCATGATTTTTGGTACTGTTTGCAAGGTATCTTCACTCTTCAGTACTTGCTCGCCTTATCGTGAGACCTGTTTATTCACATGAAGTCAATGGAGGGAGTGACTTAATTAGAAAAACATTTTGGTAGAAACGCATGTCCTTGTCAGAGTCTTAAACGTCTTACACTCTTACACTTGTGTATGTTTTATCGAGTCAAAGACACTGAATATTTTGCAAAAGAAAATAGAATAAGAGAGGTTCTGGTCCCAGTTTATCGAAAAAAGTCAACTCTGTACTCAAACTCAATCTTTAGTTTTGATCATTAATTTTACTTATGTAATTAATGTTACAACAAAAAAGCCATTATAAGATAAAACTGACTTACATGTCTAGAAAAGGTTTAATTCAACTACCGGGTATATTGATTTGAGTATGTTAATGAACTATTGGGTTTAGTCTCAAGTGAAAATTGAGTTTGTGGCTTTAAGTTTATATTCAAACCCATGATATTTTGTATTTACACATTTTATCCAATTTCATTATTATGATCATCTAATAACAGCCATTCTAACCACATTGACATGATATTTAGAGACCAAAAACACTTGAGTCTGTTATTGAGTTCGTACTTAAGTTTGTTTGTGAAACTGAGGTCTGAAGTGTATCTGGCAGTATGACGACTTACGTAAGCTATTGTACAAAGTTTTGTTCGTTTGTTTGAAACCAACCATAGCCAGATTGACCTATGCGATCGTGTTATGATTACATTTGAAGGAAATAATAAAGCTCGTGATGAGTTCTATATGAAAATCTCAGTTAGCGATGTGACTACTTCTCTAGGATTCGCTTGGATACATTGCCACCAAATAGTTTGTTGTAACTTGCCTGATATAATACATAAACTCTCGACCGATGATTTAATATCAACTTTCAGCTGAAGCCAATATATGTTTAATTCACTGTTCTGAAACGGATAGAAATGTTTTTATTCAAGTGTTAGACCGAGTTAGCACACGTCCAGACCAATGTTTGGTGCCTACAAATCTTTGGACAAAATCCTGATTTTAGGCACCCCTTGTACATTGACCCATAAAACCAAAAAGTCATCTGAGGAAATTCAAAGACCATTAATTAGATTATTAACAAATCTTAATGAATCCATATACATGTACATGTTCGTTACATGGATAAGCTTTATTTATAGTAAAATTACTTGCAGTTAGCGTAATCAGTTTTTCTCAAAAGTTCAATTGTTTAAAACCTTTTTGGGTGAAATTGTGTTCAGCTTCTCAATGCATCTGTATTGAACATCTTTTGACCATTTGCAGCAAAAAAAACCCTAAAACATTTTAGAACACTGTACCTCCATAATGTAAAGGCATGAATAATTTCCATCTACACTTCTTACCCACTCACTCTCTGTTGTTTTTCGTGTCTTGTTTTATTGAGTTTTGGAAATCTCTGTTTAGAATACAATGGCATGGTGTTTTCAGTGTAAACAATTTTCTCCAGGAAATACTTTATGATATTATCAGATAATACAACTATTTTATAAAAGGTCCATCAGTAGCCAACTTCTTTCAAATCGTTATCAATGTTAGATCAACCAAATCTTACCTCCAGAATAGAGAGTTTATCAAACACGTGTTCACAGTTGAAGATTAACCAAACCCCCTTGATATGGGAATATAATACAAAATACATGTTTACCTAGAGAGGTCATTTTAAAACTAGAGTTTGGTTGCTAAGGAGACAAGGATTATGATTATATAGGTTCCTGGTTATAGTGTACTAGGTTGTACTCATTAACCTAATTCGTCATCTGTTCATCTTGAATTGAAATAGACTGTCCAGAATATACAATGCATGTAATAAATGTTAATATTTAGATAGAAGCTAAAAGTTCAATGTTTTGTTCTAATTTCTTGAACCTAAGTATTTTGCTTTATTCACTTTACCTTACTCATCGACTGCTAACCCTTGTTCAAATTACATTGTCCAAAAGCCACCATGTTTGAATGATAGCTAAAACATTTTCTTTTTGAACGATTTTTGAGCGTTCAGTGTCAGTACATGTATTTGGAAAATCAACTGCTTCATAATTTGCCGACATTTGTTTGTCATCGGCTCAGTTCCACACGTCATTGCATTTGGATATACTCGGTCATTTCCCCCTTTTTGTTTGTTTAATTTAATCATACTTACGTACTATTAAGTTCCGCTTTAAATACCACATTGGTTATTGCAAAACTAAGCGATTTTATGATTTATATTCACAACTGCTTAATTTGAGAAGTAAATGACTCCTATACAAAGCCCGTTCCTCTATTATGTCCATACAGTTTGATGGTTCTAATGGCAGAACTTTTAAATACATTGTTCATAATTCACCATATTTGATTTAATTGCTAAACGTTTATTTTTTTTATTTTCATTTCTTTAACAAAATCTCCCTCTGTATTTTTGGCTGTTTGGGATAGGTCTGTGTTTTAACTGTTGCTGTTCAGGATATGTTTGCCAACACCTTCTTAATCAATCTTTAAACAGTCGCCAGTTAGTTGTCCCGACATAGAAGTACTTACGCTCCCCTCGCAGCTCAGTGAATACATTAGAAAGTGAGCGAGTGAATCTTTCGAACCGATGAATTGGAGAGTAAGAAGTACTTAGTTTTTTAAAGTGTACTAGTTAAACTTGGATGTTTGAAGTGGTGCAAGTCATGTCAGCCAAAGGGTTTCTTGTTTCACCCCTGAGGCAAATCCTTCTATGTAGACAATACCATTCAGACCAGTGATTAATTTCATATATAAAGGTAAAGCAAGGTTATTTCAAATAATTGATGTTTTTGTATTGTTATACTGAGCAGAAAACACGAACCTGATATTTGATACCTTGTTTAATATTGATTGTAACATATTGATCTAACTGGGTATATTATGGTGGCATATTTCTGCCATGAGATAACTACATAACTAACTAGTTAATTAAGAGGTTAACTAGTTATGGATATTAGATAACATCTTAAGTTAAGTGGTTAACTGGTTACGGTAACTAGTTAACCTCTTAATAAACTAGTTAGTTAAGTGGTTAACTAGTTACGGTAACTAGTTAACCTCTTAAGTTAATTATGTTAAGTAGTTAACTAGTTACCGTAACTAGTTAACTTCTTAATTAACTAGTTAGTTATGTGGTTATCTGATGGCAGAAATATGCCACCATAGTATATAGCTTTTCAATCTAAACTAGAAGTTTGTCCGATGTCAATCAATCGTGACAATTCGGAAATTACCGTGACCTAGCTAAAGACTAACCTGATCGTGCTCAAAGTGATTGTCAATCTCAATTCGTTTGGTTTTTTCCGATCCCTACGGGCATTGCCGAAAAGATACGACCGATAGCTTATCAATCAATCGTAGTTACTTCGGCTATTTCCATGACTTGGCTAAACACAAATCTGATCGTGCTCAACGTGCTTGTCAATCTGAACTCGTTCGTTTTTTTCCGTTGCTTACGGAAATCGCCGACAGTTTACGATTGGTAGCTTGTATCATAAGTTGATAATCTAGTATGCTTTGTTCCATTTCAGTGACTATCTCGCTTAACTGGTATGAACATTTAGAGCTTCTGCGAATTGAATTGAGACTAAAACACAATTTAAAAATCATTTGCATATATTAAATTTTAATCAGTTATATATAGAGTAGTAACTGAAGCGTATAATGTATTCATCTATCTCAGGTCAATTTTTAAGTTCGTCTACAGCCGAGGTCCATCTTCTTCAATTATTGTTCAATTTTATTCATCTGTCAGTGACCCATACATTATCCCCACTTATTTAAATACTCAGTGCAGTTCTTCTGTACTTACGATCGATGGAAATAAATACACACATCTATAAATCAGTGGGTTTAATATATGCGCCACTGAAAGTTGAACTAAAAAGTGGTTTTCCTGGGCAACCGGACACCCACTAGTTTTGTAGACTATTGTGAATATTGTTCATGTGACCCTCATATACAGATGAACTTTCTATATGCTATTATATGGGGTAAAACAAAATGTACAGCGAGTATAGTGAATTCCATATGATTATGATGTATTTCATTTTCAAACAAGATAGTTAACAAAGCATGTACTCCAAACGGCTCCTACAACCACCTTGCAGTCAAGTAATGTCAATCATATGCTAGTCAGCCTATGCTCCATTATGTTCCATGAAACTTTTTTGTTGACAGGTTATCTAATTCACATGTCAGCCATATTTATGAAATTGACAATCCATATATGATGCAGTCTACGAAATAAGGATATGAAAGTGATTGCTCGGTAATTTAACAGGGTTAGGGTTAGGTTTTAACAGGTAATTTTAGCAGCTAGCACTTGATTGCCCAAAAATAATATTTCGGTTGCCCTAATTAGGAATTGGTTCTCCCGGGCAACCGAACACCCACTAATTTCGTAGACTGATGGTGTATAAAATAGTTTACCCTATACACACAAGTACGTGTATTCTATGACAAATTCAGTAGATTGGGAAATATTTCAAAAACAAGCATATAAATTATAAAACACTCAAAGAAAAAAAAACAAATAAATACACAAAAACATAACAAATTTTATTCGTTTTTTAAAAAATGTCATAATTTAGAATAATATCTATGTACGAGTCATTATTCTTATACTAAAAAGATTTGGGCAAAAAAGATAAAACCATGTGAGTTCAGCATACTCTACTACAAGCACACACGCATACAAATATACAATATTTATTTTACCGTGTAAACCCCTAACACCGAGTAAAAAACGTGGAGAAATTGAATAAAACTGAATAAAGCATCTGATATTTAATAACAATAAAAATGTAAAAAAACATAATTTCATTTTTTTCTATACAATCTAGCACTCGTGATGCTGTATTCATTTTGAACAAATTGCAGTCATCGCCTTAAACTTTCTTTAAAGCTCTAGCCCATTTTTATGTAATTCCTGTTTGTTTGTTTTGTTGGGTTTAACGCCGTAGTCTAGCAAAACTTGTAAAGGTCATATAACGGCAGTCAGTCAACCTACTCACTCCTCCTGGAAAGGCTATATCTCTAGATTTAGCTGTTAACCAACTATTAATCGCATACTTTCGTCAGTGAATGACAACTGCCCTACATAATTAAAAATAATTGGTAGGAGGGAGAATGGCCGCAGAAATAATTTCATGACCAAGCTCTACGAAAGTATGTCCCGCCCGGGAATCGAACCCACGACCGCTCGATAAGTAGACTTGCGTGCTACCAACTGAGCTAGCCGAGCGGCGCGTGTTATTCATACATGTATATGCATAACAATGGCAACCTTGTCGATTAGCCAAACATCATAACATGTGATTTTAACTAACCTGAATCAATATTTATAAGTCCTGGGCTTCGAACTCGTGGATTCTGACGATGACGGATATTTTATCAAACATGACAACTAAATGTTTCAGACGGGGAGCAAGTCTTGGGTTTCAAACCCACAGTGTTGAAGTTTTAAAGAGGTTACTAATGTATGTATAAAAAATAATGACAAATTGACCAATGGCATGCCTGCACTTGAAGACTAATGAGTAATTTGAATTGTGAAAAAAAAAACAATTTATATAAAAGTATGATCAAATGGAAGAGAAAACATTGCACAAAGCCAAAAATGAATGTTAAAATTATCAAACACGGAAAAATGTAAATAACCTGTACGTAAAAAAATGTTACAAGCAAAAAAACACCAAAATTCGTTTTTGACGTAAAAACATTAGTTAACCTGCCGTAGAACGAGAGCTCGTGGAAAACACACAAAGAGAGAAGTATTCATTCATCTGTGATAGAGAAATGACTATTAAGTCTACATGGTGTGTGGTTTATAGATAAGTAATTCTTTATTCAACGTCTCAGACACCGTTCTCCTTCATTTATCTTTCTTGAATTACAATCTAATTTCCGAAAGTCTGCTTTCAATTTCCAAGTATTTAAATTCATGACAGCCAGTTTTCCCTCTCGATGTTATATGTTTTGGAAGAAATAGAAATACATTGTTACTTTCAACACGATTTAGTCAATATCAATAATATATATATATTTATTTATCTATGTAAATTTTAACTTATTTATGAATTATTACATTTATGTATATGTATGAGAGACTATATTGATGTAATTATTATTCACGTATTGAAAAAATGAACGAGGTTTCTACGATTGTATGATTCATTTTTGAAGATAATTATTTTTTAAAGAGAAGATCAGGTTTAACTTCATTTTCTTAATGCAAACTGTCACGCACATAGAATACATACACAAATTTTTGACAGTCAAATTTGTACAATTACTGTCTTTCTTTCACTGTACACCTCATTGTTTGCAAACAAAAAACAGATATTTAAAAATATATGGTTTAAGAGAGTGCAAGGCGTGCGATGTCTTGTCAAAACAAAGTCAATTCTTAAACATGAATTTAAACCACTCAAAAACCAAAAATAAAAATACATATGTAATAACATCTACTGTAACCTAATCCTTATAATGTTAAATAATTCTAATGCATGATCAGTATTCGTGTTTTAACAACAGTGCCTAAAAACTGTAAACAAACAAAAAGTGTCAAAATGATTCAACTATAGCTAGCATGTTTAAAAAGATAGATATTCAAATGACTCAAATGTCCAAATGTACAAGCAGACATAAAAATCATCACAGCATCAAGAAGTTTCTGTTAAACACTATTAATCTTAGCAATAATTTCTATACACTATAGTTTGCTGGAATAATGGTATACGTAACCCCTCTAACTTTATGGTTGATAAACCTGTCCAAGATTACTCAGTGAATGACAAAAGCACATTGTCTTTACAACAGAAGGAAAGAATGCAGTATTCACATGAACTGGAGAGTTTCTCATGCCACATTCATTCAGTAATGTATTTTACAGTCAATTCTAATGGATATGGCACAGATAAAATATTCGCTGGAATTCTTCGTAAATGTGAAAGCTAGGGACAAAATTTTACAGAGAAAATGAACTGAGAGCATACGACACGAAGAATGTCCAGTCTTAACGTCCCATTAATAAATAGGTATGGTCATGGCAACGCTAAAATATGATTGTCCGAACTAAAACAAATAATCATCAGACACAGAACTGATGACGTCATCAGTGATGTAACCAATATGGCACATAATAAAGAATTGTCATGGGAAACTTACATTTTTTTCATGTCTCGTTTCAGTCATTAATAAATCCAGTAAATCAATTCATGTTTTAAACACATCACAAAATAGCGAGTAGCCATTATATCTTTGGTATCAAAACACGTGTCGAGGTTTCTGTGTACGTGTACACCGTTTTTCATGACGTCACATCCGGTACGAACTTTCATAATGTTTGATATTCTGATAATATTTGACCCATGTCATGTCCATGATGTGAACCATTGTTCATAGAAACTACCGGATGTTGGGGGTGTGAACTATGAGTATTATTGCTATTTTGCATATCTAATCCCGGCATTAAAGTCCCACCAGGAAGTGCTTTTTGAAGGTCGGTATAAACTGATTGAGTTTGGTGTAGATCCGGTTCTTGTTTTATGTCTCCATTCATTCCGTCGTTACTATCGTTACTTTTTTCACTGGACATTGGTGAGCTCAGGTTTAATCCGCTATGATGACCTTTATCCATTCCCTCTCTAAAAATAGACAAAAAAACATCATTAAATTGTGAAACATATATCACACAAAGATGAAAGTCGATCAACTTATGTATGGACCATAACATTAAAGGTATAGTTGATCATTACAAATACATGTACATGGATGGACGTTGAATATTCTCTAACTCTGGATAAAGAAGAATTTCAACAGGCATACAATAAAAATAAAGTGCTTTTCATGGCTCAGAGTTTTAGGTCAGCTGCCAGCCTGCCACTCAAGCAAACACATTTTTGTATTGGTAGATGTAACTAAATCCACTTCATTTATTTGTTCAATGTTTGTATTTATATTTTCATTGTGTTCAATAGTAGTGACTTTAATGAACTGTTTATTTAGTTAATAAATTTAAATAAATTTAATTTAATAAAGTTTTTTATCTTTTGATGGAACTGACTGTTGAATACTTTTTTATTACTACATCTTGTTTAGGAGAACATGTCACATTGTTTACATAGAATATGTTTAGATTTGTTTCAAGTTATCCAAAACGAGCTATAGTTTGACTCTGTGTTCAGTGACATTATCTATACTCGTTGGGTTAAAACCTGGGTTTCATCTTTATTTCATATTTTCATTGAATTTCTGCTTATAAACAATGTTTAATTTATCGACTTTGGCCAAAATTAAGATGACTACAAAAAAAAATCAATAAAAAAATCATCTCATTATAAGGTGACTAAATATTTATGTTACTAGAGTCTACCATGATGGACAGAGTCCGTGATTTGATATGGTTAAACAATACGCTAGAACTAACAGTTTCAAGAAAGAAATGTCTATTTTCTAACACACTATCAAAGATATGGTTATTGGTAACGGGCTATTAATATAACGACAGTTTTGTCGACATACAAATGTACAATAAATTGGCCCCGCAGATTGATTGAGAAACCGGAAACTAAACGTGTTTCAGATTTTTTTTAAAAAGGTGTCTATTAAAGACAAAGGCCACAACGACTGGAAATCGAATAAAATTTCATTATATTTTTTACGAAGCAATATGAAACTATTATTTAAATATTGATCATGTGTTATAATTGATCACTTGTCACGTAAAGGACTAATGAGACTATTTTCAGACTCACTAGCTCGATTTAAAATGTTACATGATAAAGAGTAAAATCATCAATTAGCCAGACTATAAAATATTAGCAATTTCACTAGCCTAAATCATTTTTTCACTGGTCCCGGCTTTTGGTTAACACGTGAGGGGGTGACTGTAGCCTGTTCAATTACCCCGAACGTTCCAAAACGTTCCGTAACATTAGGGTAGGGACATCTCAACCATAAGACAACTCAATCCGAGACAACTCAATCCCTTACTAACGGGTTGAGTTGTCCCAACTTTGGGTGGAGTTATCCACAGGTTGAGTTGTCTCTGGGTTGAGTTGTCTCGCACCCGTAACGTTCGCTATCAGTCGTTACTGAACACGCTGCTGGTATCAAAGCTTAACTTGCTATTTGAATGAAATAATTGTCAGTACATGGGACCAAGTTAATACATTTATAAAAAAAATAAAACAAACATAAAATTTTAAATTATCTTTAAAATTCATTACAATTTAATGCATTATTTATCATGATGTAAACTGAATAAGATTTTATTATACAAAATTTACATGCTGTAATGAACATCCGCACTTAAAATATATTGAACAAATAGTTTACGATTAAAACTAGTAATAACTCAAAATAATACAAAACAATGAAAATACAGTTCTCTGCAAAAGTTCTTGGACGAATGTAATGTTGAGATAAACTGATCACTCATACCCTAAGTATATTTACAATATGTAAAGCTTATTCATGTAAGATAGTGTTAATCATATGTTCATAAACTAATCAATGCTGTAGCCTGTCCAATTACCCCGAATGTTCCGTAACGTTTGGGTCAGGACAACTCAACCCAAAGACAACTCAACCCGAGACAACTCAATCACCTACTAAAGGGTTGAGTTGACCCAACTTTGTGTTAAGTTATCCACGGGTGAGTTGTCTTTAGGTTGAGTTGTCCCGAATAACAGTCGTTATTGAACAGGCTGCAGATTTTGAAATTTGCTCAAATGACACTGTTTGTGACATAGGTAAAAGTGAATCAGTTTATCTTAAAATCAAAATTTTGTCCAAGTACTTTTGAGTGGCACTGTATACAATAAATTATTGATGAAGTACGTCCAAACCACACTTGATTTTTAATACCCAACCGTGCATTAGTTGTAGGCGTCAAGTTTAGATTAATACAATACTTCAATTCAAAATTGTACCTTGATGAAAATGTATATGTTTATTGTTATTATTAAGTTATTTTGGCAAAGCATTTATATACATGTACATAAACGTAATATTAACCAATGCTCGTAATTTGAACAGTGCATGTTAACGTACTTTTAAAATTAACTTGCCTTGAGTTTAGGTAACTCCCTGTGTACCTATATATTTATTTTACTGGGTTTAACGCCGTGTCAATAATTGTTATCATTTTTTGACGCCCAGCTCACCTAATCTAGCTTTCCTGGACCCTTGTCTATAACCAGTACTCACCTACTCTTCCACAAGGCCGGAAACTTCTTCATATACCTTAATAATGGGGGGAAATGGACATTATTGTCAAATTTTCAAGGAAGGGTATAACCTCCCCTGGTGGGATTCGAACCCGTACCCCCCTCGGGACACGAGATTCCAAATCCCGGCGCGCTACCCTTGTGTATCAATACGGTTTTATCACGTAATGCAGTCCACTTTGTTGCAATTCGTTAACATAATTAAAAAAATAATGGACATTAATTAATTCAAATTCCATTTGAACACATTTTTATTTTACATGATAATAAAAGTATGTTCTATAAAACGAATTTTAAAAGGTTACAAGTTTACAAATTTGTTTTTGTTACCAAACCAGAGGGTCTTAGACTCATGTGGTCAATATATATGTATAAGTTATAATATTAAATTGTGCATTTCAACAGCAATTTGATAATCAACTATCCTGGTATGAAATATATTAGCAATTTTACAAATCTGACTAAATTTAGGCCCAAAATTCACTCTTTCTAGGGATGAAAAGTCACATCCCGGGATTGGCAATAATGGAGCCGACTAACCCTTAATAAACTTAATAAAACATTGATTCGCTGTTCATGTTAAAAAATTAGGTACATAGATGGATTATCTATTGACTAAAGAATGCTTAAACGTGAAAAGTTCTCCATAATGAATTATACATGACTGTGTCATGCAGTAAATATTTAACCAATGTCCTGGTCTGAGTTTTAAGGATTGTGAAACACGCGATCTTGCCCCACCTGAACGATTGGTATAGTTAAAGGTACTTGTTCACAGATTTGGTTTATTTTTTCTATAATTTCAAAATACCATACAGTGTCTGTAATTGTGTCAACAAAAAATAATTCTTATCATTTTAAGACAAACTGATCTATATGTTGCAAGGAATATACAATAAAAGTCACAAAAATGCACTAACAGTGTCTATACCGTGACATACGGGGTAAATATTTACTACATGAAACACCATCATATGTAGTTGTATGTGAATTTGGACTTAAATTGTCATTATCAGAACACTACTTTCCTGCTTCCATAATGTTTCCATACATGTTTTCGATAGTTTCAGAAAAATTGATATCAACTTTTTCTGAAACTATCGAAAACATGTATGGAAATATTTTGGAAGCAGAATTTGTCTTACGGAACTAAAATTCAACCAGTTTACATCCAAATACATTTTTTTAAATAATAACAATTTTCCACCTAAAAATGCTGATTAAACTGTTATTTTTTTTTTTGGATAAAATATATGGGTTTAAAAATAACCAGTTCGAATCAAAATAAGTTTGTTATATTGCCTCACAAATATTGTTTAAAACTAATTGTACTATAGTTATAAGGAATTGTAATACAATCACTTTGAGTCTGAATATTGTTTTTAAATAATCAAATAATTTCTACCCCCAAAATGTTTAAAAACTGATTATTGTGTATAAGTTACATAAATATTAGATTTATTGACCTAAGAAATGTGACACTAACTAGACTTCACGGGTCAATGATTATATGAACTCTTCAGAGCATCATTGTTTATGTCTGCATACTCAAGATAAATCTTATTATTTACATTATAACGGTTAATTAAATCTTGACATCGGATACTGCTATGTAAGATTGCGTCATTTTGTTTACAGTACGTCATTTTGTTTACGTTACGTCATACAGGCTGGCAGAAATGTGTTTCACTTTCGAGTTTTTGTGTAACGAATATGTTTTTGTTGAACAGAACAGGACAGAACAGAATTGGGTTTGTATAATTCATTTCATAAATTAAAGGTAAGCAGTTCATTATTATGAATACAAAAAATGAAAAGTCTTAAGTACGTGTTGTGAAATACATAAAAGATAGAGTTAGGCCAACTTAGGGTAAATAATAATAAAAGATGTAAGCGCAGTATGATGGATTGATTTGATGCTTTATTTCATTTGTTTATTTAATAATTCGATGTTATTTTTTAGCCCTACTACATTGGTACAGGGAAATAAATAAATGCTCATTTATATGATTATTTATATAATTATATATTATGATTATTATTATCATGGAACATTCATTTCCAAGTTAAAATTTGTTCTTATGAGCTGTAAACAAAACATGTGGTTGTACAAGCATAAGTGTGAATTCATCTAAATTGAGATGAAATATTATATAAACAAAACAGAACACATTTAAGACAAACAAAGCGATTGATGATGAAATCATAGAACAAACAAAATCATCATAAAATAAATAAAATATCTTCATGAAATATAGAAATCGTGTTTTGATTTGTAAACAATTGTTTATTATTTACTCTTCTCGTCTCGGCCTTGATATTTCAATAAAGTTTATTTTTCTAAATCAATGTATATATACATTTTAAGTTATCATAAAAGTACAAAGAACACAGCGAATATATTGTTTAAATATTTACGTATTTTCATTCTATTTTGTATTAAATTTAAACACAGTATCTGATAAACCCTAAACAAAGGCAATCTTTGTTTCCAGTCTGCTAAATTCAACAGTCACGTGACTTCATACTAAATGCAATATCACGAGCGTAGAAAATTTGATTTTCTATCATGAACCAAACTGTCGCGAGGTAAGTCAATCAAGAAAGCTCGTTTTAAGGTACGTGAGAGAAAAATGGTTGAAGAAATGTTTTCAGTACTGTTTCCGAAATAGCTTGGTGGATGAAAACATCTGAAGCAAAAACGTTTTCGCCCAATTTTGTGGTACACATTATAACTGAATGTTTTTATATCCTATCACGAAATATTATGTTATTTTAATGGCATTCAATTGCTGTTTAATTTAAAATGCTCATATATTATCTGATGGTTCATTAAATAGCTAACAAAGTTAACATTTTATATAAATCTGGGCTTTATTTGCCTGAAAGTGAAAATCTACGTGAATTTAATAACAACCATTTTCAACAATAATATGTTATCCAATTTTTAGCTTTCTCATTACCATCAAAGTGTTTTGCTGCATCGCTGAGACCATTAACACGAGCAAAACATATCTGAGTGATATAAGAAAACTACAAAACATCGTATGAAGAAACACTCTGCGAAGGCAGTAAGCCACAACCAAAAGAACATTTTACATATTCGCACTTTATTGTTGTATGTGCATCGTATCTGGGAAAGTGAATTCTGTTTTTTATCTCTTTAATGGGTATCAGAACTCCATATTAAAACACTAATTTAAAATAAAAACTAACAGAAGTTAAAGCATAAACAACATGCAGTATTTTGTACGAATCGTGAACAGGTTTTGCTATTACCATGTTGAAAGGAAAACATAATTTTTAATGACTGTCGAATTTTCGGAAGGTTTTGTTAAACAAACCAAACATTGAAATAGTCGAAACTCCCCCGAAATTTAACGTGTTTAAATATTTAAATCTGTTCAAAGACTCTATAAACTCTATTTTAAATACCTGAGGTGTTCCCATTAAATGAGAATAGTGTTTATTTCGCCGTCATGTTCATTTAGTTGGTTGGGAGTTCATCGTTTTCAAATATTGGAATAACACGTTTGGTTTTAATGACAATTTAACAATCAACTTTAAGATGAAACGGTCGTGACAATTACCGAAACCCATAGAAAACTACGTTTTAACCACTTTGAATAGATTTGTCATCCCTTGAGTGGAACACTTGAAAACTAACTTGACTGAAAACAAGACGTATTGTGAGAAATTACACGCCGAATTTGGCCACAGAAAATATGGGGCTTACCCCTTAACCATTGAACGCTATAAACATCATACATGAGAATAAGGAGCTAGAATTTTCACAACGTTTCGGTCACAGTGTTCTGATTATAAGTCCCAGAATCGGTTCCCACTAGGGAATAATTAAATCCATTAATTTGGACAGCATTATAGTTCATTGTATGAACAGGGATAATTGTCTAAGAAATTCCATACAAAGTGAAAGCCTGTAATTTGCAAATTAAGACAAATCAATTTAGATATTTCGAGCATTAATTCACTAACAATACGTGGTGTTTAATTCATTGGATGAAATATTATCCATTCTTTAAGTTTCAAGCCAGAGTTTGTTATTACCAGTTATCAGAGCTCAGTCTGTTAGCCATGATGGATAGCTCAAAATTATCACGTGACCACGTTATTTCTCTTACAGAACATTTCAAGGAAATTAGCTATGTTAAAGTTCAAGAGAACTTAGTTTATTAGTTAAATGAAATGAAATAATTTAATTTTAGAGTAAGATATAACTGAACTCTGTTGTTTTGTTTATTTTGTGTACATATTTATACAATGGCGGGTCTACGCTGAGACTAACAAAGGTGGGATGTCTCGGTGTAAATTAGAGCTGCATATGAAAATAATTTGGGAGGAATGAGTTCTTACACCTGGCCCCTACTCGAAAATAACCACGTTGTAATTTCGTCTCTAGCAATGAGATCGACAATGCTTAAAGAAATGTAACAGAGTGAGTATGTTGAAAATAAATGCACATTGTATAAATTATACATGTATGTGTTGCAAAGGCCGGACTCCGTAGGCCTTATTACATTAAAGCTAATATTTGTTGCTGTTATTGTTGTTGAGGTTGAATAAGAACTTGATATACTTAGAAGAAACATGTGACCTGACCTAGAATATATTATCACAGACAATGGAATCTAACAATGATAGACAAGGCCTAGTGACTGATATCATATTACAGGTGTTACTGATAGCGAAATCAAGTGATTCTGTTATATTTATAGAATATCTATGCTAGTGAAACAATCATTGTCTCTAATACAGAACAGAACAGAACAGAACAGAACGGAACAGAATGGAACAGAATGGAACAGAATGGAACAGAACAGAAATTTATTCAGAAAAGTACATAGTACATATTCATAAATACAATAATTAAAGGCACACACATATGTTGTAATATTCAATCTAAGTACAATAAAGATCTACTCTGTTCTGTTCTGTTCTGTTACTGTTCTGTCATAGTCCTAATAGTGTAAAGTAATTAAATCTTAAATTATTTAAAAAAATAGTCAAATCTACTATTAATCAAATTATTATCTGTTCAACATTTTTAAAAATTGACAAACACAAATCCATTATTATGTATGAAATCATGTATGTTATTACGTTCAGTTAAAGATAGTAAATTCTTTGTTTATATTAAATTAATAAAAACAAATTTTAGTTGACATATTTTGGAAAGTCTTCTGCTTCCTTTAACATGTTATTGTTTTCCATCTTGAAATATGGATTGATGTAAGGAACTAATATTTTGATACAAATATCGTGTTGAAAATATGAATATTCATGTTTTAAATAAAATATTCAATATTTTTTTAAACAAAAATTTGTTGTCATTACAATAATTCCACTCATGAGAATGTAACAGAAAAATGACAAATTATAATAAAGAATACAACGATTTTTACTTTGACAAGGTCTGGTAAACATTATGTAATAATGTCAATTTAAAAGATATTAGAATTTTTTATAAAACATATTTATTTTACATTAACCTCTATATAATATTAGCTACAAGAAAATAATGTGAATTTTCAAACATTTCTTCTCTTAAATTTATTTTTAATCATTGTAAAATCTTGTTTTCATTTCTTTATTTTTTTCCAACGGCATTTGTCACTGTATCTAAATGTTGCATAAACACGAACATCGGTTTTAATTTCATTTTTTTTTAAGAAATGAAAAAATAGCACTAAAAGTGTACTTTTAATTTTTAAGCATTTTTTATATATTCATAATTACATTATCTAAATTAACTAAGTATTTTCCTACATGTTGTTTATTTATAAATTTAATTAAACTCGCTATTATTCATCTATATTTAAAATCGTATATATTATAAATCGTAAATATTAAAGTATATAATACTATTCACATGTTATCTGGAATCTATGCCATACATTACGTCTTAAGTATGTAAACATACGGCCGCCATCTTGGTATTGTCTTACGGTTAGAATTTGGCACACGTTTCCAAAGTTAACCTGATAATTCGGTTATGTTTTTTTATTTGTAACAAAATATTTACATAGACGTATTATACACAATCAAGTTCCAATTGAGGACTATTTGAAAACTAAATATTATTATTTTTAATGAATGAAAACTGTATAACTTTAGAATAATTCATTGATGCCACGCGTAATATTTCCAAAAATACATGACCTCGGACGGTAGTACAAGAATTCAAACAGCATACAAAGTAAATAAAAGTAACAAAGCAAGGAATGTGAGCATGTAGGGACTGTATGAATGAATTATTTGTATTCATGTTTATTTTTATTATGGTTATTTACTTCCTAAGAGCATTTAGACCCAAATTACTAAACGTGTTCGCATTTACCTGAAGAAAGCATGTACACACACACTCACTAAAACAAAGATGGCGGCCGTATGTTTTGTTTACACTTCAGAGTGGAATTTTCTCAGAATCTCTATGAGAGATTTATCGGGCCTGTATATCAAATTAATGGTACTAACCTGTCCTTCGCCTCGGCAGCTCGATCTCTTTGTCGGCGATTTTTGAACCAGTTGCTAACCTGTGTCGTAGTGAGGCCTGTCCCTTCTGACAGTTCACGTTTTTCTCGGGGTGAAGGATAAGGGTTATGGGCATACCATTCCCGTAAAATTGTCCGAGATTTCTCCTTGAAACAATAACTTGTCTCCTCACCATCCCAAATAGTTCTTGGTAGAGGAAACTTCCTACGAACGCGGTATTTACCGACGGCACCCAAAGGCCGTCCACGTAACTTCTCAGCTTCAATATAATGAGCCTTGAGCCAAAGAGCCTGTAATTTTGGATGGCTATGTGGTGAAAAGTTGTTACTCTCTAATATTTTATACAATTCCTTAAAGTTTCCACGATGAAATGCTACAACAGCTTTCGCTTTCAACACACTTTCATTTTTATGTAAATGTTCACAAGCCGGAAGCGACCACAAGAATCTCGCTAGCCGGTCTATATTCCCACCTTGTTGTAGAACTTCACAAACACATGCCACTTGTTCTTGAGTGAATCCAAACGACGGCAACATCGCCGGGTTAGGACTCCCGACAGTCGTCGTCGGGGGCTGTTCGTGTAACATCGGAGGTATTTCACCGAACGGCCCCAGAGCTGGTCCGTTTCCAGGTCGAAAATGCACTGTAAATATAAAGAAACACAATACTTAGAGATCGTATATACGTATGAACACAATATCCTAGTATTTAATTCTAACCATACTGCTATCTACACTATAGCCGACTAAACTTCATTCATTGGTGGATACAAGCGACCTCGTGCTATTATCGTTATTCATTCAACGCTAAAGAAAATTAGTCACTATGGAAACGACGTCAATCACTGCAACCCGATACGTTGGGAGGCGGAGACTGGTGAAGATCGATTAAATCGTAGGAGCGTATCCAATTACTAAACGCCAAGCTAATTTTAATATTTTGACTAAAATATCGCTGTTTAAACCAACACAAAAAGACGGCTTTAACTTAAATTAACCTTGCTTGAATTTTATTAGGTTTTAAAGCAGTGTAAAATGTCCTGCGAAGGATCTATAAAAATCTAGAGTCTGCAGTTGAAAGGATTTATTTAAACTGTGTGATAAAAACTAACAAACGACATCTTATAAAACTAGTGGACAACGGACACTTGTCCTGAGAGTTTTTCACGTATTTAAACTGACCGCACGTTACAAACGTGATACCCCATAAAATCCGAACAGTTATTGTTCAAATTTTTGTCCATGTTTGAATACCCGGATGAAAGTTCGTTAAATAATTCGTTGTAGAAGATTTAAGCTAGTTAAATATTGAGCTAATATTCCTAAATAAATATTGGCCATAACTGAAAAACGCAGCAGTCAAACATGTTTATGAATAAATTTAACGTTTCCTACAGGGGGAGGTAATTGCTTCAACAAATAGACATTTTGTTTGTATTTCAGAAATCGGAAGGTATATAACGTTTCATCGTATTACAGTTTAAGTGTAATGTAAATATTTATGAAGTGTAAACAGAATATAGCTTATAATTAACTCAAAACATCCCTCAACATTTTCTTTCTTCACAAGTTTTTAGCTCTTTTATAGCAGTTTTTGTCTAACTCGGGTTAAAAAGTCGACTGGGGTAAGGCAACGTATACATCAGACAACTAATGATTTCACCAAGTGAGTGAAAATTATGTACAACAACATTCATTAAGTTGTTTGATGTCTACACTTATATGTATTTAAATATTAAATATTAATATGTTTTGAAGCACATATTTAACTGAAATTATAATATTTCACCACGATTTTATATTTTGTTTTAAGTGACCCCAGATTGCTTCAATTAGACGATAGGGATTCACGAATAGCTAGCGAACACAATGTAAATAAACCAACGTCGCGAACGGAAGTTCATTTGAGGTGCGAACGCTTGGCATGTTTACAATGAAAATATTTGTCCATCGCTTACTTTTCTGAATTATTAATCCGGGACATGATTTTCATGTATATTTAGCCCTGCATTTATACTATAAACTTGTTGAAACTATTTTAATACAAGATTTTTACATGGTTTCCCAGATTGTTCGCGCTCACACAAACTGACCACGTGGTTTATCGTAATCAAGCGTCTAGCTGCTGGAGGCCGACATGACACCTGTCAGCGTCCAGTGATGTTGATTCAGATATTGCTAGGGAACTAATAAAAACAGCCATGTTATAACCAGATCAGATTGCTTAATTATCTGTTAAATATTTTTATTATAAATAAAACTGGACATAATCAAACAGTGTAGGGTTACAAAAAAAATTATCCAAACTATACGCGGCCAATACTCAAGGACAAGTAACTTCGGAAAAAAATTGTTTAGTCTGAGATATTAGATAGAGATGGATAGAATTTAAACAACATAATATGTATTTTTTCCAACTGTAAGTGGCGCACACATTAACTCCGCTTATTTAAATATTTATTTTCTCGATCTAGAGTACAGAAGTACTGTAGTGAATATTTAAATCAGCGGTGTTCATGTATGCGTCACTGACAGTTGAATGTAAATTAAGAGTACACAATTTATAATGCATTTATTATATCAATTAAATACAATAATAAATGTATTAAATAATATAGCTACGTCAATGGACAGAATACATGCCAAGGATAGCACATAAAGGAATATCAATTTCAATTATTTCCATTGTGCTCGAGTTTTCATGGATTGAGTCTTATTTAATTTTAAATGAAGTAAAACTACCTGTAAAAATATTGAATCAAATTAGCCAATGTGTTATTTTGAAAAGTGAATTTCAAATGTTTTGCATGTATTTTAATGATAAAGATTTATTTTTTTCAAAATGTTTAAAACACAGAAAAAGATATTTTATAACTATACAAAACCAAAAAATTAAAAAACAACATACGAACTTTTTCATAAAATAATAACATACAATTAAATCTTACTTTTTTCTCGTCAGTTCGTCTTATCAATAATGATATGAATTAGAGACATGAATATCCGCAGTAATGTAGTTAATTGTCGAAACATATTTGCATTAAATATTGTCATTTCTAGTATTAAATTAAAATACGTGGAATTTGATACCAGCTCCAATTATTCCGAATAGGGTATCATGTATCAGAATTCATCCAATTGTCGCTAATTGAGTTAATTAAATGGAGACCGAATTCAAAATAATGAGAAGACATGCTCAGACAACGAAATAATGACTTTGTATGGTGCACCTAAGGGTTAAATAAATATTGGTACAAAATGACCACTATATGTGATATCTTATACACCAATTCACAACGCAGACGCGTGCCAAAGGCGAAATTCGAATATTTGGCGCGGCTGACTTTGACATCATGTAGAGCCAGGTTGCATCAAGATAGCGGTGTCAACGAATTCGCCAAATTGATTGGTTTTTGATGATATCTATACATAACTAATTATTGCATAATAATTATGTAATAGTAGATTAAGTCAATAAGTGATTTATAAGTATTTATAAGTGATCATATTTACATGATAATGAGTACAGATAATAATACTTGTGGAATACTTAACATTAATATATACATATACTTATAAATACATCAAAATTGTTATATAATAGTACATGTATATACATAAAACCTCATTAAGTTAATTACCAGGTAAATGTGATATCATGTTCTTATAACCTACTCATAAAATACTAACATTGTGAAAGAATATGATACAAATAGAAACTACAATATATTCGCAGTTAGGAAGCTAGATAGATAATGTTCAATGTACATTTTAAAAAATGCAATTTATTCTATTCTGTCCCTATGTGCACATGTATATTTCAATGTTAATTAAGCGATCATATTTAATTTTACAATCTTTATATGATAGATTCTTTACTAACAGTTTTATTTTCATTATATTTACTCTAATTTCTAATATGTGTTACTCTCGATGAAGCATCTTATTCTAATATTTTAGAAAATAGAAAAATAAATGTGTTTTAGCGGTTAAAACTATTTGTATACTAAAATGATTTAGAATATTCACAGTCAACACCATTTATCATAAGTCATGATACAGAAATAAGAACTTACATAATATTACAATATTAAAATTCTCTCTCTGTCAAACAAATGTAATCTCTGTAACTAATACAGCAATTGAAACAGTCAACCGTTTCTGTTCTATTCTGTTCTGGGAACGTATACTTATAAACGCCCGTGATGGTTTCAAATTCCATAAAAATCTACATTGATAATTTAATAATTTTAATTAAGATTTTATGAGCAACGTTTAAAGTCAGAAAATTTTAAAGATGTACTATAATAATTTTTACCTATCGCACATACATGCTAATTTGATAAAACTTAGAGTATATTCATACTATTGCATTTTTTCCTTCATGTTCAGGGTTCCGGGCTTTTAAACTTGAGTACAGAATTGATGTTTAAAATACAGGTTGAATTTCATGCAGTGTCATATTTATTCAGTTTAGAATAGACGTATTATAGATTGCTAATTCTATCCAAATCATTAAAGTCTAAAACACAACCCCTTTGCAAAAATGATACCGTATTTTGAAAGATGATAAATTATATAAGTTTTAGCATGAAGCTTATTTTCAAGTTTTATCAATTCAAATTATGTCCCCCGTCTTATATTCACATTTATCATACTTTTTCTAGATATTTTTTCTAGATATAATAAGTGAGCTGAACTAAATATTGAACCCAACTTATTATCTTTAGCAAAAATAAGTTAAAACTTTTTTTCTAGTTTTCAATTCCAGAACTAATGATATTAAATAATATTATGCAATCAGAAAGTTCTCTAGTAAAAGGGTGTTATAAAAGGGTCCGCTGAATCATGATAAGACAGACGCTTGCACCTACATGTTGGTTCTCTTTTAAATATATTACTTTAGTACAGTTGTACCAATGTTTTTAATTGTGTTCTTTTCCTAAAACAAGACATTTAATCGTGATCTATAAGTATACAGGGAAATCTGAAGTGCATATTCAATAGAAATTTGCATAATTTGTATGAAAAGCTCGTTGCATTCGTTCTGACCCTTTGATGACGATTCTTATTCTGCTATTTGATAACTCTTTTCTGGTAAACACGGTTCTGCAGAATTTTTATACAAAATATTCTATACAATACATTATGTGACTTGATATATTATTTATTATTGCATATATCTTAGATTACATCAATTTTCTACAGTATATAAACATATGTTTTCATACATACAACGTGTATTGCTATAATTTACTGGAAAACCATAATCTAAATACAAAATATATTTATACAGATTTGTACCAAGAGATACGACATGTAAAAGTATACCATATTTTGAAACTTGAAGAAAAAACAACATTACAAGAAACAACAAATATAACCGAATGGTTGTTTTTTATGAAATATTATATTAATACTGACTTATATCAATTTATTATACTTAAGATTGCGACTGTAGATGTTTGGAACAAGCACCATATTTCACTTTGTAAGAGCCATGGCAATGTGGAGCCCAGCAGTATGCAGTATATTTAGTTTATACATATCAGCATATAAACAACGTCTGAACCACGGAGAATGACGGTTATAATGCAGATCAAGAGTTATAATGTTCAAATTCTAACAATAATGATTACAGATTAAATAGTCTATCATCCCATAATGGCTATTACTCTTCACTTTAATGCACATTATTCCAGCAACGTGCTAAAATAAATACGAGATTCTCAACAGTAAGCAATTACAACGACGTAATTTTTAGCGAGTTGCACATAATACGCGTTGTTATTATGTACGAAGATAAATCAGACGACACTATCGTGATTTACTGTTGAAATTGAATAAAAAAGAACAAAAATACGATAATGAGAAATTAAGGTTTAAAAAATTGATCATCACAGAGTTTAGCATTTAAACTTCAAGAGGTATGGATTTAAAACGCAGTTGTTGAATTACTTTCTCAATTGAAGATTGTCTGAAGTTTTTATACAGTCGGCAGAAATACATTATTCTTCAAATAGATATAGACTCATTTATGTAAATTTATCTATAGAAACAAATAAAGGGTGGAATCAAAGTTTATTGCTATCAAATGGAGTCTTCAAACAGAGTAGAAAAAAATCTCAATTGAAAGTTACATCACTTTTAGGCACGTTTTGTTCAACGGTCGAAGTTATCAGACTTTTTCAACATTGCGTTTATTATGGCACCGATAAAGAATAAGGGGCCTGAGCAACATGTAAACATTGATGAATTGGTCAATTTTATTCAACTGTCAGTGGTGCACACATTAACCCCGCTGATTTGAATACTCGATATTAGTTCGATACTCCCCGTACATATTTGAGCAGCTATTTTTGAAGCATAGAATAAGGCATTGCTATAAAAGGCCTTTATGACAATGCTATATTAGCCTGGATATATTAGGGTCTGCTATAAAAGGTCCTGCTAAAAACGGGTCTGCTATATAAGGGTCTGCTATAAAAGGGTCTGCTAAATAAAGCGTTATCATATAACACCTTGCTGTATAACGCCTTGTCATATAGGGCCCTGCTAAATAGGGCCTTGCTATAAAGTGCCCTACTTAAAAAAGTCCTTTCAAATAAGACCTTGCTATATCAGACCATGCTTGATCAGGCCTTGCCATGTATATTATTAGATTAACAAATGTACTGTACAGAAATTCAATATAAATTACTCATTTTTTAATTCAAGAAATGATCCACTAACCATTCACATGAAAGCAAAAACATATTTAATGTACACATTTCATAGTTCATATAGAAATATATAAATACATGCAGTATTGATAACTTTCAATTTCAATGTATAACTCTGATACAAAGTTAATTACCCCAATTAGGAACAAGCTCGCTCAACAAATATCATATTTTATATCTTGTAATGGAAAAGATAGGACCGTTTTTAGAATTTTACACAACACTGTAACATTATAAACCGTAGCATCTAGCTTTGATCATGTATGGACCTAGAAATTGGACATGTTGATGAATATAAAAATGTCTGCAAGACACATGGCATTACCAGTGGCGTAGTTTGGTTTACTCAAATACTTACTTGTCTAAGCTGAGAAATGAAATTCAAATAAGGACAAATGATAGAATACTGTACTTTGAAAATCGCATTGAAAATGAAACCTGAAGGTACGGGTGTGGGTTTAGGGTGGTAAAATATATAATCATTTTTAAGTTTCATAGAAAAAGGGAGATTAGTAAAATACGTGTTTGATTTTGTGTAAGAATTCGGAAACTAAGCAAGGAAAAAATCAACTTTTCTGGGGGAGGACTGATCCCCGTTTGTCCCGCTTAGTAAAGTTATAATTGTGCATAGCGTTCAAGACTTATGCTTTTTCAAAATTTTCTTGGAGAATGATCCCCGTACCCCTGCATTTATCAAAGTACATACAATCATTATAGTTGTGCGTGACTTTCAAAATGTTAAATCTACGCCACTGTTAATACAGGCAATCTACAGACAATATCAACATTTTAACTTGTAACATTGTAGAATATTTTATCTTATAATCACTGAGTCTTGTTTTTAAACATTTCTGTTTCAAAGACATTCACCGTCCATATTGAAACAATTAGTGTAAAAATGCGTCTTTAAACTTGACATGTACGTGTTAATCTAAGGGAGATAACTCCGTCTTATCGATCTACAGTTAACTGACAGCGGGGAGTACAACTTTTATGTTCTCTTTGTATTCGATCATAGATCTTTGTTTTTCCAGCCGTCAGTAGAAATGATAGATTGGCTGAGAAGAAAAATAATCACATTATCTAGGTCATTATTTGTCCATCTATTCAATGAGAGGAGAAAATTATTAGTTTTGCATAATAATGATTCTGCTAGTGTAACAGCTTCGATAAATACGGTGTTTCTGATTGTCCGAACTAATTATTTCTGAATGGTCATAAATTGATCATTTTTATTATGGTTTTATTTATCTTCAATTGCTACAAGTATATCAGAAGAATGATTGTTTGGATTTAATCTAGGCACCTGTATTTGTATAATAAGTATGTGACCATCGGTACAAAGCCAACCTGTTTTGCAAAACTAGCTATAAACTGTTATTTTGAACACATTTTTATTTCGCAATTTCACCATTTTCGTTTTTTTTTCAAATTATCTAAATCAAATTCTGTTGGCATTAACTACATAAAATTTTTATTTATAAGGACTGTCGTCATTAAGTATTATTATCATCGTCAAAATGACGCTTGTGATTTTTCCTACCTTCCCACAAAACGTTTTGTGAAGTATAATAATTATAAGAAACAGAAATTACAAAATATGGGATATACATGTTCAATGTATAATTTAAATGTACAGTACCTTCCAACTACAATGATTCTAGCTTATTTATGTAGCAGAGAATCTTTTGTGGATAGACTCCTGCATTTATGCTGATTTTAGAATATAATCAAACTATTCATTGTTTATTTTAAAGGTACTAGTTCACAGATTTGGTTTATTTTTTCTATAATTTCAAAATACCATAAAGTGGCTGTAACTGTGTCAACAAAAAATAATTCTATTCATTTTAAGACAAACTGACCTATATGTTGCAAGGAATATACAATAAAAGTCACAAAAAGCACTTAAAGTGTCTATACCGTGACATACGGGGTAGATATGTACTACATGAAACACCATCATGTGTAGTTGTATGTAAATTTGGACTAAAATTGTCCTTATCAGAACACTACTTTCCTGCTTCTAAAATATTTCCATACAATTTTGATAGCTTCAGAAAAAGTTGATATTTAAGTTGAAATCTGAAAATGAGTACCTTTAAAAGAATGTAAATATGAATTTACTTATTCTAAAACATGGGTTTGTCCAAACACGTTTGATGGATACTGTACGTTTATTCATTTGCTATACGTTTTTCCAAGTATCCAAACTTTCTAATGACCATATATACGAAATATTGATAATTGTGTTAACTCCCTTTTTTAACTCTTCAAATATTACGTTTTTAAATTTAAATTTTAAAACACGTTTTGTCCGAGTGAGGCTTACCGGTAATTTTAGCATTATGATAATATCAAGATCTATTCTACAGAAAATACTTTAACGTCATTAAAATGTCTGTTCCATGCGTTTTCTGATGTACACTGACTTTCATAGTCTTACAGAAAATATTTATTTATCTACTGAATATATTCTTTTTATTATCTTATATAATTTTACGAAGAGTTTGCTTTTTATCTAAAATGATAGCCAAATATTTATGTAATATAATATTTAAACAGTGAAATATTATCTGTTTATTTAGATATAATATTTAAAATTGTTTTTATATTTAATTTGTATAGCACAACCTGTGCGTGTTTAATTATTTATTTTCCCATCCCCGAATAACCAAAACATAATTATATTATATTTTTAGTTCTGAACTTAAAATATTCAAATTTATACAATCTAAAAAGTATCATACAATGATTTAACTATGTTTGTTAATATTAAATTTCAATCTGCTTCAATCATGATATAAAAACATATTTCATTGTCCATATAAAAACAGTTTCTTTAATTTCAGAGGAAACTTAATGACGTCATTAATTCACGTGTAGGAAAATGTATCTAGAAAAAAACTGAAAACATATAAAATAATTCTATAATAATTGGATGCATTGCATAATTTTAATATTTGTGACCATTTTATATTAATGCACATGATTGCGTCATCAAAACATGTCAGAATATTTTTATCATAAAATTGGCATAATTTGTACATGTATAGTAATTGGCCTTGCTACATAGATATGTTTTACATGATATTTTTAGGTAAATTTAAATGCATTCTCACAAAGAGAAAACCTTCTTGAGTAACATTTTTTACGCTTATCTGTATACATGTTTTAATTGTATTATATTGTGTAACATGCAATGTTTGAGACTTTAATAAATAAATACAAAAATATGAAATATTTTTTAATAATGATTTACAAATATTACCAGTCAGTTTGAATCACATCCAGGCATTTAAAAAAATTATCTAATTTTCTGAAATAATGTTCAGTATTGCAATAACATAATATTACAATAAATGCATACACAATATATAAAATGCAACGTATTTGAATAAAACATAAACTACAAAAAATATCCATATGATATTACTAATATTTCTAAAACAAATTATAGTAGTTTTCAAATTTACAATTTTATATTTTCAATATCATAATAAAGTACAGATGTAATTATAATTTCAACTAAGCTTTAATGGTCAACTAATTTTTCTACTTTACAGTTTATTTTTAACAAAATCTTCAGAAACTGCTAAGTACAAAACTTAATTTTAATTATAACAAAGTTGTATCTACCCACCTTGATAAAAATCGGACATGTCACTGTAGGCCTGAGCCAAATATCTATCCTGTCCAAAAATCATCTCTGACATTTATATAGTCTTAGAATTAACAACAAAATTTAATAATAAAATCCAAGAAAATTGTTTATCTTTTACAAAATATGCATATTTAAATGTCAGAATTGTTCACAAAACACGTGAGTACACATAGTTCCATAGCGATGCTTAAAACTACAGTAAAAGACAAGAACGCTGGTTACAGAACAGTTCTCAAATATTGAAATTCAGTAAGCACCATATGTTTGAAAGTTTTGTTGTCTTTTTTTCTCCGATATTCTGGTTCGCCGCTAATTTTGTGAAATTTATGAATTCAGCGAAGTTTTTTCACAGTCAATGTATATTGGTACCATACGTTGAATAAAAGAACTATTTTCATGTCAAACTGATATGCCCTCCTTTTGATGCCGAAGATAACATCTTAGTGCTCTGGGTGCTTGATTAATTTCGACAGTTTCGCGGAAATTTGATCGTAGTCGGTGGTTGGGCGCTGTGTTTAATTCAAGCGTCTGTCATACCGCTGATTAGACGCAAATAAAGTGTTGGGTGTTTACAAATAATTCATTCAACTATTATTGGAAAATATCATGTTTAAAATATGAATAAAAACCTCACTATTATAGATTATGTCCTTTAATCTTTTCTCTCTCTTTTGTTCACGTCTAGTTGGCACGTTTTTTGAAATCTTAACGTATCAGGATATTAATAAAAAGGCGACCTTAGTGCCACTATGACTTATTACACAGAAAGGAGATTGTATGATAATTGTCGATTACAAACCAGCACCATTTTTATGTCCTGACACTTTTATACAATGATTAAAACAACTAATTACCATAGTGTATAATAATAGTCAAAGTATATCATCGTGATCTAAAAAGTCAACATTTCAGTCCAGTGTCCAATACACATTTTTTTTTCAACAAACAAAACAATACACTAATTTCTTTAAAAAAGTAAAACAAAAAACAAGCAAGCGTGTCACCATAAACATATACTTCCTAACAGAAATTCTATCATTGAAAATATTGTCACATGGTTAGAATTATCCCTCAACACTAAAGTTCCAAACATGTGACTAAACAATATCCTTTTCTATCCTTTTTCTTCGGCGAGTTAGTTTTCTAAAATTTTATCGCTTTTTCCAGATACTTGCACTGAGTCGCTAGTTTTTCCATTACGTTGATTTACAAAATCTTCGGCTTGTTTCTCATCTCGGATATCTTTACAACAAAGTATTCCTTTGGTTTAGTAATCAAAACGTTTTTTCAGCGTCCCTGACTGTCAGAATGTAACATTTAAAAACATTTATCGCAACGTATAAGATTTTCCCACACGCAATCGACTATATGTGTGGTAAAAATGTAAACGTCAGGTTTCAGATACCCAGATGCTTCTTTCAATATGAATTATTAAATCATGGCAGATTGCTCAAAAATTACCATCCCAGTTTATCACACATATATATCATACTTTACCGTCTATCAATAAGAAATTTCTGTCTACGACTCAACGAATGGCGAGCTTGCTAACACAGACTATAACCCCCCTTCTCCTCTCAAAAACAACATCTCACATCATTTTCATCACGGGTATGTATAAAGATACTTAAACGTGCTGTCAATTTTATCGCAATATATTCTACCATGTAAAATGTATTTTTAATTTTTTATCCAAAATTCTTCGCTGTAGGTCTAGGCTATGATTTATGACCCTTAAAGTTGTTTTACTCCAGTAACGTATATGATACGAACAGCTTGTTGTTTAAGATTTTAAATTTTGATTAAATTGCTAATTAACTACAAACACTTATACGACATAAAAGAACCATAGACCTGCACATGTACGGGTGTAAAAGTTGCAAATTTATTATGAAAATAGTGTTTGAATACTTGCGCAATAAAAACGTTGATTTTATTTGCTGAACGAGAACTTTAAATTTGTATCGTCAGTTTTAAATACTCATTAAAAACCAAACACAGCGTATTGTATTGACTAGAATTATTATCAAATGTTTTTTACAATTAAGAATTGGTGATATCATAACGTAGCACGCCCTTATGCAGGTGAGTTAATTAAGAACGTAGAGTAGGAACGATAACTCCTCACTAACTTAATAAATATATCTCTAGTAGGCGCGTTCAGGTTACTTCCCTTGTTCAGAAATAATTTCGCTGGAATAACGCGCTAAATTATAAGAACATAATTCAAATAAAACATGATTCTTGAAACAGATTCTATGTTGAATTATCTTGTTCAAATAAAACTTATGATATTAGAATTGATTTTAAAGTTTGATATCTCTTCAAAATTGGAACAAAAAGTCATAAAGCGGAATCTATAACGGTGAGCAATTTTAAGGAAAAAACTCGTAAAATATTCAAATTGAAAGTCAAGAAAAATGCATAACACGGAGTTCTTGGGGAAGTTTTTTTTATTGGATTCAATATTTTATTATATCTAAAATCTGTTGCTTTTGTTTATTAAAAACATTGATTTCGAAAAAGTGAAAAACAGTGACTTACTTGTTTGGGTTCCCGTATTAATATCCACGTTCACAAATAGGAATTGTTTTTTTAATAAAAACTTGAGAAAAAGAATCCCGGCTACTAATAATTAGATACAATCCAAATACAAGGGACCCCTAAGTTTTAATAGCTAGCCCTTAAATTGTCAAATAATGTATCCCAGCGGGATACCAGCTCACATTTAAAGGGTGATAACTGGACCCTTAATATGAATACACCCAACCAGCGCGCCCCAGAGAAATATTTACTTTAAACTATTTTATTATTCTGTCGATTTTTTGTGTTTTAATAAATGTGGAGGGTTCGACCTTCTATCTGACGTTCTATTTACAACTGACTGTCATTTTAAGTATGTAACATGAGCTCCTATATTCAACCATTATAGCTAAAGGGAACTGTTTGCACTAAATCTAGTTTTATATAGTTAAACACCTTATTTGGGTCTAATTTTAATTTTGTTTGAAGAAATACTCAAGGAAGGGGGTTATTAAAGAAAGCCGATACCACTAGAAGAACCATTCAATACAATGGCGTATAAAAAGTTCAAAATTTTGTGAAAAAAGATCAAATAAATAAAATTGGTGGTTGAACCAATAGGTTTGATAAATTGATCTTTTCTGACACTTAGTTAACGGCTTGATGACGATTTGAGATCAAACAAGGTCATCGTGTTGTAACGGATATCTTTGGATAAATTGGTTATAACAGATCATTATCGAATAAATCAAAAACATTCCAAATACTCATGTGGCCAGTGAAATAAAACTGAATATATTACTTTCCAAATTAATAGACTTTATATTTCAAGAACGGTTCATACAAAACTCATGTATTTAACCACAGGATAGACATCGGCGCTCATTAGGTACCAGTTCAATATTAGGAATCCATATTTGAGTCATTCTTAGTTATACACATTGCATTAATTAGGAGGAATTTTAAATTTGATTTTGCATAATTTAAACGTCCATCATTGTAGAAATATTACATTTGGATCAAATGTATTCTAACAGTACATTTATTATATAACCAGAAATTAAAATAGAAAGTTATTATTTCTTTTAATTAGAAAAAACTCTCATCTGAGATACATGTATGTCGGCCAAACTTTCTAGCGTACAGAGTGAAAGGCGCCTACTACTGAAATCTAACACTTCACATGTAAAGTATACGCATTTATTATCTTTAAAATATCTTCCTAATTTACATGTAAGAAGTTGATTAATTTACATCTTGGTTAATATAAAACTTGTATTGTCTTGAGTTCTCTATAGAACACACTTCACACACTACATGTAGGCAGTAAAGTTCCGCTAAGATTTATGTTGATTTTTAAGTCATGCTTAATGCTTAATTTGAGGAGAAAATGATCCCTATTAAAAGGCCGTTCCACAATTTTATGAACACCTACTTTAGATGGTTCTTACAGTTGAATTTACCTGTGATTCAAAATATTACAGTTAGTTTTAGTTAACGTGTAGTGTTCAAACGTCAAAACTTAAAATTCCAAAAAAAAACCAGTGACCCCAAGAGTTCTTAAAAGTATTGTTTTTAAGGGAAACGTATTCAAAATCACCATTGAAAAAGAAACTAAGTGTCATATGAGCTTATTCCAAAGTCATCATTAGTTTATCAATCTAAGATTCAAACTTTGTACATCATGGATAAGATTTTAATATCAGCAAAAGTACTTGAGGTAAATGGTCAGTTTTTCTTATTCATTTGTCTAATTGAGTTTTCTTGTTAATTAGGTTAATATGTGGTGAAGTATGGTCATACATAACTCATTGAATATTAAATTCTGTATAAGTAATGTTGTTATAAAGGTTTCATCTATTATGTAATAGTATGCTTTTTATAGTATATTTTCATACGTGTTTATTCATACATCTACATGGATTCTATTTAATATAATTGTATTATATAATGTACATGTATTATACATATGTATAACCTTGTAAATATGTTATTATCTCCATAATGGAGTATTCAATAAATATATGAAATTACTTTTGGCGGGCACTGTCATGATATGCTTAAAGACATGCAAGGTCACGCTCACATTTTTCCAGCTAGTTAAACCCATTATACATGTACATAATCAGTTTAGAATGCATGACAAAACAATTTGAAATATTTGTTTTTAATTTTTCATATGAACTAAAAATATTTGTATGAATAGATTATTTTAAGTGAGGTCGAAGTTCAATGATTTTTCATTGTGATTTTACTATTTTTGTTATTCCAGTACTTGAACAAACCTATCTACCTAACTGCCGTACTTATTATAAATCATAATTGATAATTCATTTTTCAGTTATTACGTCAACCGGTTCATCCAATAAGGGACTTTATTCAGTTATTTTCCCTTGCATACTGTATAAATAGGTAGGTCCAATTAGTTGGATTACTCGGATTTTACCCTTACTTTTCAATGTCAATTTGCCAAAGTTAATATTTTTTGTAAATCATTTAATTTGTTTAAAAATCAAGCTAAGTATTGTTAGGGTAAAGAACTATCTAAATTCCATCATTTCTGCAAATATCTTCATTAACAAGAAATATATTAGATGAAATATTTTGTTACCCTTACATAGGAATCACTGATTAAATCCGAGGATTCCAACTGTAAAGACCTACTTACCAATTGGATTGCTTCAGATTTTATCAGGTAAAGATAACTGGCTGAAGTCCCTAATTGTTCAACCAGTCCAGCTTTTGCGGACTGATCCCTTTACCAGTACACAAAATTATTAACCGATCCCACGAGTTATGAGTACAAAACTTTTATTAACTGACCCCTTTTCCAATCCAGGCAAACTTTTCTACGAGGAAACATTGACTTCTCCCTTAATGGAACATAATCGACATGCAACCATGAATTAAAGCGAACTTGCTGACGTTAAACATGTGTATATTGCATGCTAGACATTAACGTGCAGACGGTTTCCATAAACGGAAAACTACAAACTAAAGTAAAATATATTCTAGAATGAGAGAACCAATGACAAATGAAGAATTTTAGGTATCAACTGTGACATATACAGTAAAAACTTCTCGTTAACAGATTTCGACTTTTCTAAAATTCTCAAAATTGTTTAGAAACGTTTTATAAACAGCAAAGCAATGTTCTGAAAATGACAATTTTAGTGCAAATAGGCTTACAGCTATAAATGATTCTGATTTTATGTATATAGCTACCGTGCTAGTGACGTTTTGTATAAATACTTGTGCGTTTTTGTGACTTTCATTGTTAATGTCTCACAAACTATAGGTCAGTTTGCCCTAAAATTTTATCATTCATTTTCTTAGCTCAGAACAGAACAGAACAGAACCGAACTTGTATAATTTTGTGTCTAAATGTATGTACATGTATTTGTATATGTTGTAACGATGTACATGATGTATAAGTTAAATAAATGTTTGTTCTGTTCGGTTCTTTTTCTTAACACAATAAAAGTCACTAGTAGGTTATTCAAAATACAAAGAAAAACATAACTCAAAAACTAAAAACATGAGCGAATTGCTTAAACCTTAGCCGCTCCAACCATTTCACAATCTAAAAACAACTCCAAAAAAGTGCCCACTTTAGTGATTGTCTGTGCCCGATATATGTACAGAAATGAAAATATATAAGATATATAAATTTTATCATTGAACAGAGCAACCACCCTCACTTTCATCTACTGCAGATCTATGACTCAAATTTCAACATGATACTTTTTTATTATAGTATGAAGGGGTTTTAAAGAGATAACCACATAGTTCCACTACATTCTGGTACACAATACTTAACATTCCTTGAATACAGGAACCCTACTTTGATAGTATAGTATAACATACTTGAAATCATGTTACTTCATGAATGTGGATTGATATATATAATAAAATTTATTTGGCATAGTGATATAGTTCCATCCCCTAACAATTACAGTAAGTAGAGTCCAAGAGTATAAACGAAACAAAGTATTTTTTAATTAAGCAAAATTTAGTAATTTGCTTAAGTAAAATTAAAAGATAAAAGTCTAAAAAGCAATATATGAAGCAATAAGTCAAAGTTCACCATGTGAAGTAATATTTCGGCTATCAGATGTCCCACTCACTTCCCCTGGACAAGTCTAGATCTTTAGTCCCAAGTTTTAAACCTCGTACTGAGCACATACTGGCTAACAACTGTCATACATGGTACAGATGTGGGCGGGAGTGTGGCCATAGAAATTATTTCAAGGACAAACTTTTCTCAGTAGCCATTTCCAAGCAGATAGCTTTTTACTGATTAAATATTCGATCAATATTGCCGCTTCTCTCTCAAATAATAAAGTGATATTTCAGTATATATGAGAACACTCAAAGTCAGATTTTTTTGTAAATCCATGGTATCTTTAAAGTACACAAGAAATAAACTACCCCATACCATAGTTAGTAATATCTGACTTTATTTTATTAGTGTACTTTGATCTAACGTTACGCTGAGATCAACAGAGAGAGGGCCTGATTTCCGGTTTATACATTTAATACTGGACATAATATTTTATGGTTGATAATTACAAAGTTTTATCCACGCATGTATCATACATCGCCAGTCTCTATCAGACAACTCGTACTTAATATCACATAATGTTCGCTGTGATAACAATAGTACTTGTTGTTGTTTGGAGAAAATGATGATGGTGTTTCTTGGCGTTTTATTACCTCTGTAGAAAGCTTTGATTATAAACTTGCAATAAATAATGATACATTATAGCGCTAGTGCAGAAGTACTTGAGTATTGCCCTTTTGTATGCATAGAATGATGATAAAGAGACAATTCTTGAACAGTGACAGTGATTGCAGCGGCATTGGTCAAGTTGTGAGATGAATGAAATTAAAATCTTGGAATAAAGGGATCATATCTGATTGCGGCTGTTCATACCACGCCATTCCATTACTATTTAATAATATTCTCGATTTTTCCTCGGCAAAATTAAGGATGCCAAGTCCTTCATTAGCAAACACAAGTAAAGATGTTTGCCATCTGTAAAGTTGTAATTTTAAGACTTGTATTTGTAGTTGTATTTGAGTTTTCTAAATGTTGTCTATACTGAATAAAGTTATTATTTATCACAGGACTAAAAACCATTGGATAAATTGGATTGATACGAATTTGATGGCCATGAACTTTGTCGTTTAGCATGGATGGAGCGGTTACTAAATTATTTCTACTTGTATTTCCATACAAAAAATCCCAGAAACTGTTGGTGATTAAAGTAACCATAATGCATTATTGATCAACGAAGTTCAATCTTTATGACAAGCATCATAGTAACTGAACAGCGATATGACTTTTTAAAAACACATAGATCTATACAAGGACAGGACGGCATCGACATTTCTGTTTATTTCGTTCGGATTTTATTTTGACCCAATTTTCTAACGACCAGAAAGGTCAGACGATAGAAAATATGAAAGTGTAATATAAATCAAAATAAATCTGTAAATAATTGGACTTATCATAAATCAGACGGATGATTATATTTTAAATGACGCTTGTCAGACGCTTGAATATTTCCAATCAGTGTGAGAGACAAGCTTGCATCTCAGTGTGACCAAACGACGATATATTTTCCAAAATCAGTCTGCTTATCACTAGGAAGAAAATTGAGATTCTCAGAAAGTAATTATGAACACTGCAGATCAGAGCTATATTATCTTTCATTTTGTCCACTGGAAGATATATTGGTGGCATCGGTCACGTGACCTCAATATTGGCAACATTTGTCTTGTAGAGACATCACGTGTTCCGTACTAGAAGCGCCCAAAACGGGACCCTTATTAAGATTTCTATCTTCCTCGAGTAATAAATATCCTAGAGAAACGATATAGTAATCAAATATGACGGAATAAAGAAATAGTCCCTTCATAGAAATTCCTCCGCGAGGTATTCATCATTTTATTGTAGTGGAAAGCTGACAAATTTTCTACGTTATGATACACCCTCATATATCATGTGGAAGCAGGATCCGGTCTACAATCACAAATTATCGGGAACGTATCGAATAATTTCTACTCATATTTTGACTGCAAACAAATCATTCAGTCCACACTGTTACCCACCATTTATTTTGTCTCAGAAAATCATGTCCGGTTAGTTTGTGTTTGTTTTAAGAGAAGACATTATAATGTATATACAGTGTATAATGATGGACAGTGACTATTATGCAGGGAGAAAGAGAGAGATGTGAGGGAAGAGAGAGGCTGTGTTAGATGGACACGAGAATTTTGTTTCTTGCAGATATTGATTTGTATGGGACTGTTGGAGATTATGTACAGTGCATTTGCGGGCATTGGTGATGTTTGATATTCAATATGATGAACAAAACAGAATGTTTGATTATTGTCACGAAAACATTTTTAAAATTGAAACGGTCAATAATTTTAAAATCTATTAAATGAATGAATTCTTTCAAATGGAATAGTTCTTCAAATATGTATTTGTAAATAGTTCTAAATTGAATGAAAAAAAACCACAACACATGGAAATGGTATTACAATTGGTAAGAAACAGCATTAAGTTTAAGACAGTCACGACTTTGTTTTAAAAAAAATGCTTTGGATAGCCAAATGCAATCTTATTAATAAAATACCCAAACTTAAAATCCTGGTTCAATTTTCATAATTTATTCAAAACCTCATTCAAACATGTCACCTATATACTATTACATGTTATGACATCTTGGTCAAAGACTATTTACTTAGATGTTGTAGTGTTGATACACTTATAATGGTTAAAACAGAACCTTTGTTGATTTAACAAAGTAAATGGTACCAACTACTATTTTAGGATTGTCCGTACACATAATTAACATTTACCTTTTACCTTATGTAAATAATGAAATTATGAATATAATATTTTATATGGACATGTGGATTTTTTTTAAAAAATATACTTTTATATACAGGTTAATGCCATATATTTGAATATCGTGTGAAAATATAGTTTTTATATATCTACATGTTCATACAGGTGAAAATCGTAAAATAAACTTGAATGTTATTGAACTTTTGTGTAAAAATAGAACAAAACATATGTTCAACAAATCAGCGATAGAAAGCAAAAAGTTATATTAGATATAGATCGTTTATGATATTATAACATGAGACATTATGTCCAAAGAAGATCATTTAAATATGTCTTAAGTTATCCTTAACGACATATATTTTAGACAACTAGAAGTTATAGCAAAAACTAAAAACAACAACAAAAAACCAATGACATCATAAAAAATTGCGATATTATGTGAAATATACATCTTAATTTCATATTTGTAAAGACAATCTTAAATTCGTACAAAATGTTAAATAATTCAATATCAATTTCAAATGGTGTTTTCAAACTTGGTCTTGTTAGACATTCGAACGTTTTTGAGTACATCATCAATTTATACAGTTAAAACATTACAAATAACATTTTTCACATAACATAATTATGTGGAACACTGCATTAAAACAAAATAATATGTGTTCAATTTTTCTAAGTATTAAAAAACTAATATTTATCAAATTTTCTTTAAATATCTATAAATATGTGTCATTGGTTAAAAACTCCCCCCACCCTGACCTTCAGGATTAACTAAATACATGTATATACATGAAACAGTGACGTCATCAAAATCCGCGCAGAAGCTTTTTAACAAAATGACAGAGTACACACTTAAAGAATGATTAATAGTGTTTTTCTAGTGTTATATCAAAGAAGAAAATGACAATTGTAGTTTGACAATTTTATTTGATAAATTTGCTTCTTTGTCACATGATACTGTTGGTCATTTGTTTCTACGTTTGGTATAAAAAATCTACTATCAATGATGGATGTTTCTACTATATGGTATAGGATTTTAACAAAAGAACGGTGTCACCGTTTAAATCACACAATCATGAAATATACATGCTGCAGATCTTTTCAAGCACCTGCAAAATGAGTTTTTATATTTTTGAAGATGTCCTTAATCGTGATATTTGTGTTCGTCATTTTCCGTACATAGTCGTTTATCTTCTTGTTTGCTGTTTTATATTGCAATTGTATATAGAAAGCTAGGACTGTGAAATTTAAAGACTTTTTACGGCGAAGATGCATTATTATGGTATATAATATGTGAAGCCATTTGTGAATTGATCTTATTTCAAAATTTGCCCTTTGATGATTGAATTATTTTTAAAACTTGATGCATAAAACCAATACTATCTAGCTCTAAGTACGCAATAATTTAAACATGCTATATTTCGAATACAGTTAAGATGCAATTCAACTTTAACTTATAATTATATTCTTTAGTTTTTTCCAAGTTTTGGATATTCAAGCAACTTCTGTTTATTGCATGGTATTTTGATTATTGCTTATCAAGTTCTACCATTTTGATATAATTTCGTATGACAATAAAATAATGGCGACGCTCAATTTGACGTCACGTGCTCAAAATACATGTATACATCGCGACACAAGAGCAGATTGTCCGCAAACCTATTAAGTACCATAGAATAAAATAATGAGTTGGAAAACGCATTGAGAAATTAGATTAGAGAGCAAGTTAATGGTTTGCACAACGAAGCTTAACAAGGCATTTTAAAAGATTTTCCGACAAATTACTGAATGATGTTGAATTGTACGCTCTATAATTGGAGTGGAATTATATGGGGCAATTTGTCAGGATAAAGTTACAGCTGCGTCTAGTTCTATGATCAAAAACGAACGAAATTCCTCGGAAATTTGTCTCTGCTTCAATATAGTAATAGTACATTTAGCGTGTAATAACGTCAAGAAAAACAAGTCTTGAGGGTGACTAAATAAGGTTTCTAAACTCGCCCGATGATATTCAATTGGAGAAAATTAATGAACACCGGAAACACGTGATTTACGGGTCCCGGTCGTACCGTTTTTTATTCACGACCAGGATAACGAGATCTGCTGGTATTGTTTAAAGTTCTGTTTTCCAGCAATATCATTGGAATGGAACAAAGTTATCTTAGAAACAAAATGGATTGAAACAAAATGTTCCTGATGTAAAAACGGTTTATTGCCATTCCTGGTTTACGATGAGACGATCATTGAGACTTTACAAACTAGAGATTCAATATCAGTAAAAGCTTCATCAAGTTTTTGTCTTTAAACGTAGATGTAGATTCAGAAATTGAAAATAATATCACTGCTATTTTATTTAGAATCTTCTGTCATGATCTTTATTTTGACGTTAGAACAAAAGTAATGAACCATGCACTTGTTTCAAACTATAAATGGTATATTCTTCCAGTTATTTTGTTAGCAGTATTTTGTCAAAGTCAATGTTGAACCATTATGTTTATTTGAATGTTCTGATACTAATATTGTACGTACATGTATTCTAATTTTGAGATTTTTCTCACACGCATTTGAGCTAAATTATGAATATACTATTTATTTCGTATACTTTAATCGTTTGTTATCACATTTTATCAAGAAATATTTTGAACAATGTTGATATTATTGAACGGTTATAGTAGTACAATGTTGCTAATGAGAAAACACCAACCATTCCTTAACACCTTTCTACATTTGTTTGTTCTCGGGTCTGTTCCTCACACTTCATTGCTAGTTGGACTAAGTTGGCACCAAGTCATTGATATAGCTGAGTGATGAAATAGAATCCCCTAGTAACCTTGATTGTTTTATTTAATACAATCAAATTAAGACTATAATGTTAAGATTAATATACTACGAGATACAATTTAAGATATATTCAAATAATCCAACACAACATTTTATATTTATTACATCACGTGACACCATAAGAGAAAATATTTGTGACAACATTATAGTCACCCCAGGAGTAGTATATCACTAAAAACTTCCTATAAAATAAAACTAGAGGTTTTTTTATACTACATTACATTTTATTGTTGTATTTCCCATATTGCATTGCGAAACTTGTCATTTATATCACATTAAAGAATTGATCGAGAATTCTGAGATGTATAGATGCTTGTATCACTTCCAACGTATTTAGGTTTTTTCATTATTTTTTTCTAACAAAAAATATTGACATATTTACTGCTGGGAATATACTTCCATACGAAATAAATAATGTTTGAAAATGTGTTTCTTGTAAACTACATTTATATAAGTGTTATTACAGTTTATTTATAATGTAATATATGTTATAACATCTATTTGCCTTTCTTAGGCAGTTTTCAAAAAAATGAAGACATTTTTCATTATATATATTTTATATACATATTTATATGTAAGACAGTAAACAAATTGTGTTTATGTATATATTTTTTGTTTTTGTTTGTTTTGCGACAATTTTTGTTCAAAGGTGAAGTGTATTTTCTCTATTAGTTTAATATATTATTAAATTCAGAATATAATATCCCAATTCCAAATCGCAATTACATGAAAACATTGAAAAGTACATGTTTTATACATGTTAAAAGCATTTTGTTTCATTCACTGTATCAAGTTAACCATTTTGCATGAATAAAATGCTTATTTATTTATGTCCGCAAAATAATTTTATAAAAAATTAATGAGAGAAAGTCAATGTACCTCATTTGTATGAATATGAATCAATTTTTGTCTAAAATTGTCAATATGGTTCTTGAAACAAAATGAAAAATGGATTAAATAATGAGTTTTAACGATCAGCATTTACAGTACCAACCACAAGTTTGGAGACATTTATCCCTTTGTAAGCCTACTACTTAGGTTTTATCAAACATTCAATAGCCATTTATTTTGAAATGCTTTTATTTTTTGCTTAGTTTTTGCTATGGTACTATTTGTAGTTTGGACTATCAAAGTAAGTTAAATCTATATTATACAGAAAATAATTGCATTGAATTCTGTTTAAAAATAATAGTTCTACAAAAACAATCAATTAAATTTAACATTTTTATTAAATTTCCTTTGTCTCTAAATTTTTGGTGGGTACTGCATATGGTATTTGTGTTAACAAGAAAATCTTATTATTTTGTATTAGTGGACATTACATCAATATAAAAATTTCTAAACAAAATTCTTATATCTACTGAAAATTTCCTACTTACCAAAACTTTCAAAATCCATACGACACTCGATAGTGTTCAAGATTTAAAATAAAGAAATAATTTCAAGGCCAGTGAAAATTTATATCCTGAATAAAATTCCAACTATTTTCATATTGAGTATAAAACGCCAAGAATGCATGTCTGAAATCTAAGAACCAACTTTCTCCCAGGAATGAAGCTCAAAGAAAAACTTGAAATTAACCCAAAGGTGAATTATGTAGCAGAAAGGTGTAAACAGTTAAGAAGAGGTATCAAATTATTCACTGAGTAAACTTATCAATTAGCAGAACGGCTTCTGGTGTCCGAAACATGGTAAAGTTCTAATAGTATAAACACTTTGTGTAATTGATATCGCTATGGTATAAATTATCTGTTTATCTGGACCATCCATACATTGATTAAATCATCCAGATAGTTTGCTTTCAACTCTCCATTCAACCTTAATTAGTGACCACGAATTAATGTGTAAAAAGAAATTTTTAGTCATTATCTATCAATCGGCCCGTAATCCGTATACATGTACGAGGTTTTATATCAAACCGGTCAGTCACGTGACTTCTTAGGGTTTTTTTGTTACCTCCCAAATCAATATAATAAAACATTTCAACATTAAACATCATAACCCTCGGTGGTTAGAATTTAATGTTAACCAGATATTAGACATAAGTTTGGAATTTGATGCATTTTTCTTCTAAAATAAAAACATAATCAATGCATTGTACTTAATATAAATACAAATATCTATTTCCCGCTTAAATCAGGCACGTGCTACTCTTCAAAAACAGAGATACGTTTGTGGAGACTGAAGAATATAGGTTCCCATTAAAGAGTTAGGGCAAACAATCCAATCTGTTATGTTGATATCAAATGTTGTACAATGATATCAGATATTAAGTCAATACAGACAGACACAACTTTGTTTGAATATAACATTTTTATCCTTGTGTAGTTTACACGAGGAACGACTGGCTCCCGAAACTCGGGGGACCTGACGATAATTGTTATTATTTGGTTTCAAGTCATTTTGAACAAAGTTTGTATCTGCACAATTATTAAATGAGTGTAGTTGATTAATTTAAGTATGGGAATTCCAGGAGAGGGAGACAGGATCATTCCATTTGATATAGAATCATCTGATTATATTACATGATATCATACAGTATTAGAAATACGAAATAAATCTTTTATGTCCAGAAATGGTAAATAAACTCCAGTCAAATATGTCTCAACTGTGATTATGATAACCAAGTGGTGGCCATATTGGATGTATTTATCATTCAAGACGATGATATAAAGACGTTTTGTTGCTGAGCAGTAGGCAAATTCCAGCCAGACATAATATGTACGTTTTAACTATGACAAAGATTTTCAGGCTGTTACACTAAACGGCTTACGTCTTAGTATACTAGACTTTATCATTGTCTCACTAATTGACGAAAAGAAAGAATTTCTTGTTTTGGTTATCGTTGATATCAAATACTGCATTACTTTTGTTAATGTAGTATAGGTCGTTTGCGTTAAAGCTGGACCCCTAAAATCATGAAATATCTCAATAACTATCGGATATAATTAACTCAAATTTTGTATGTGATCATAAGTAGCATTTTCCTTCTCAAATCCAAAAATTCAGAATTTTTCTTTAATTACATAACATACTTCCCATAGACATGCAATGCAAATTTTGAAGCCAAAAAGCGACTTTTGTTAAATGGGTATGTGCCATAATCAGAACAGCCACATAACAGTAGATACAAAATAATAGCTAAATATGAGGCCCAGTTAGAAATTTTATTTGATAACAAAGTATAACAGTATATACAAACTCAAATATCATCATCACTGTCGTCTGTATCGTCAAAATCTATACACGTATGATTTTAAAGACGGGCCTCTGCTTTACAATTCAGTAGACCGTCGAGTGTTTATTTAAGCGACAAATTTACAGTAAACGCACGAGACTTTGTATAAATACACTGGAAGTATGACTATGTTATAATCAGAACAGCTTATTTTACCTCCCGCCGGATTTTTGATAAAAAATTCCAAATATTTTGCATTGTACCTTATGGAAAACTTTTTTATCTATCTATCAAAAATTCTGAAAATTTAAATCCTAGAAGGAAAAATTGAAATAAGATTGTATTAAAATTTTTAGCAAAGTCGCTGTTATAGTTTAAAAGATATTTAAGGCAAATAGGAGTCCAGCATTAACGCAAACGACCTATATTAGTATTATTAACACCGGCACCTCTCCAATAAATCTTGGACAAATAGAATTCAGAGAAAAAATGGCCATGCCCACAGTAACAGATTTTAAAAGAATTAAATACTATTTGCGCAACACATTTATAACTTTGAACTACATGTATATGGTAATAAATTAATAAGACTAAGCGCTAACTTTGAAATCTCCTCAGATGACTATAATGTTTCATCTTTAATCAATAAATTTGAATTGAATAATCCTGAAAAGTGTTTGTCCATATACTTTGAAGAACATTGTATTAAGAGCAACGCAATTTAACGGTGCACATGCACTAATAAAAGAAATAGTATCGACTCCTTAGAAATGATTAAAACTATCGAATAAAACAAAGAAGGGATAAACCTCCTCTGTGTTCAGCTACCATGTAACATGAGCGTACACTATAAGTGACTCATATCAGATCAGAACAACTTGTGGTTTCCTGTACTGGTAGCAATTGAAGCAAACCTAAACACTTGGCAAACAAGGTCGACAGGGCGTATATCAGATGACAGAATCTACTTATATGTACATTACACACCGTCTGGCTGTAACATACTTGAAACATTTGTTAAAATACTTGTAAATAAATATTCAAAGCTTGGATTGAAATGTTTTAAGTTATGTTTGATATTTGTCTGAGCTGCACATATATTTTCCAATAGATTTTCTAAAGTTCATTCTAGCAATTAAAATCAGTATTTTCCTATATCAATGCACTGCACATGCACGTACTACTATGTTCTAAAGATCTCAATTAATGTCAGAATCGTCTTTATATTAAGAAGGTGTTCTATTTGAAACTGTAAGTTTATCTATTTACAATATTTTCCTATTCTTATAACAAGGTGTTCATGATTAAAAAATAATTTTTGTAAGATTTTTATTTTGTCTTATCAAGTCTAATAAAGTCTGGTTTTACATAATGTCACATATTTTATATGATGTGTGTTGTTCATGGACCAAATGGCCTTTAGAATATGAAATAAAGTTACATAATTATGTTAAACGTTTGTTTTTGTTTTAATGCATACGGTGATGTACATGTATATGTTAAATGTGACAATAGACAATCAACTCTTAACTCTATATCAAAACATACTTAAGTAGAAAGTCGTAGTTTTAATTAATTAATGTATAAGAACATTGTAACACGTGTATTAACATGAAAGTATTAATATTAGATATAAATCTCGTCAAGTAAAATTGGTATAATATAATCAATAAAGTTGTAATAAGTGATATCGCTCATATCAGTGATATTTCACTTATAAAGCCTTGAGAGACTTAATTTGTAAGGACATGTAGATTCTGAATCAGAACTCGAACGGGTTTGTCCATTTAAGACATGATTTCAAAGTTACGGAAATTGCCAACTTGTTACGATTGGTAAAATCTTTTAGTTGAAATCCTCGGATTTTATCATTAACATTACTTCATGGAATATTTATTTTGTCTATTAAGGAATCGACTAGTATGTTGCCACATGTATATAGACAGTTTCTATGTAAGCAATACTTTGCTTGGTTTTCACTTTTCAGTCAAATAAAAGTATATACAAAATTGTTATTCAAGATCGATGGAGACAATTTATCATTGAAAAGTAATGGTAAAGTCCAAATAATTCAACTAATATAACCAACATATTTTGAAGAGTATGCAAGGGGAAATAACTGACATAATATTCCTGAGTATATTAGCTACATATTGAAAGATGCCCGGCATCGTGGTTACATATGGTTGGCTTGGATTTCAAAACATTGTAATAGTATCATATAGGATAGCGTGGTTAGATCCACTTCTAAATTGATGTACACAATAAACAAAATCAAGCATACAGTTAGGACCACTTGTAACAATGGGGATCATCAGTTCATGTTACAGAAATTACCAGAGCTTTATTCTATAACACAAAGTCACGTAAAATGAGAAATCATGTCTAAGAGATCTTAAAGTCTTATATTTTAATGGTATTTAATAGTTGAATGATATTACTCGTCTGACATTAAGGTTTTATAAAGAAGTCTTTAATTTGAAAATAACATATTAATAGACGACTATTATATGCTCGGTTAAGTTATAGACTATCGGTTACATTATCATGACATTTCTTGTCAGTCTTAATTTTTTTTAATGACTCAACCCTAAAGAAACTATCACAGGTGTCCACGTAGATGGTAAACACATGGGGGCTAGATTTTTTCCATGTATATACAAAGCATTCAGATACCTCAATCGTAGCGAGCGAGAGAAAGAGAGCGAGGGAGTCTTAATATAAAAAAGTTAATTTGAGATTTTCTCTTGTCGGCTAGAGGGGAACATCTGTGTAGCCATAACTATCCAACATCATATGTAAGATTTGGGGGTTTGATAAAAATATACGACTTTTGATAAAATTTGATGTTAAGATAGTAGGGTGTTAAATTTCTTTAACATAAGCGAACCATCTATCTAAGATATTTTATATACTAGTTTTAGCCAATTAAATACCTAGGAATTGTAAAAAAGTTATCGCTGGATTTTAATTAATTACGTGGTGTTATGGCTTGTAGCAAATGTATAGAATTGGTTGACGTATGTAATAATAATGTATACTACATTGTATTTGAAATATCATATGATTATTTTATTCGATAGGATAAAAAAATCATATAGGATACAATAGATACCAGTTGTCTGATTTGCCAAATTCGTTTAGATATTACAGAACAGAGCGGGAAAGAACAGAGCAGAGCAGAACAGAACAAAGCAGAACAGCACAGAACAGGACAGAACAGAACAGAACAGAATAGAATATAATAGAACATACCCGAACAGAACAGATCATAACAGAAAAGAACAGAAACGAACAGAACAGAACAGATCATAACAGAAAAGAACAAAAAAGAACAGAACAGTACAGATCATAACAGAAAAGAACAGAACAGATCATAACAGAAAAGAACAGAAAAGAACAGAAAAGAACAGAACAGAACAGATCATAACAGAAAAGAACAGAAAATAACAGAACAGAACAGATCATAACAGAAAATAACAGAAAATAACAGAACAGATCATAACAGAAAAGAACAGAACAGAACAGATCATAACAGAAAAGAACAGAAAAGAACAGAACAGAACAGATCATAACAGAAAAGAACAGAAAATAACAGAACAGATCATAACAGAAAAGAACAGAAAAGAACAGAACAGAACAGATCATAACAGATCATAACAGAAAAAAAGACCATGTTCTTCTTTCAGTATCATAAAGATGTAGTAAATCTTGTTTCAATTAAATGTTATATATATAAGTATATACATTCTTTCAATGTCTATAATTGTGTCAAGAAAATGCATTCATAATATTCTACGGTAAACTGTTCTACAGAATGTGAGAAATATGTCATGTAAGACACGCATACAAAATATAAAACATATCTAAACCATTGCAAGCAGGTATGATTCTTATAAATTCACAATCTTTAAAGTTTATGCCAATTTGCACTAGATTGTCATTATCATAACACTGCTTTGCGGTGTCCAAAATGTTTCTACACAATTGTGAGTGTTTAAGAAGAGTTAATATTCATTATGTGAACTAGCAGGTTTTAACATTTTATGCAATGTCTAAGTGTATCTGTATGTAATGAAATATTGACAACTATCATTTCAAAATTTCTAGATTAAAACAATTGTTTCCAGATATACAAGTTTGTACAAATGATTGTGAACCACTTTTCTATTTAATAAACACATTACAAGACAACCAAGCCTCTTTGAGTCAGAAGTAGTAATTGAACACTCCATAGTGATTTACTTTTATAATTGATGTCATGATTAACTTTGTTACTGAAATCACACAATCATATTCTTACCTGTAGCCTGTTCAATTACACAAAACGTTACAGAACGTTTCATAACGATACATTTGGAACTCCTCGGCCATTCGCTGCGAATAACCTAATCTAATACTCAAATATACGATTAAGGCAATGAGCGATGTTTCAAAATTTATGGACTAAAAACGAAACATCACTCATTGTCTAAACGATCGGATAGTTGTTTACTTCAAACACCGGTAGTTTCAAAATAGCGTCTTAATATGTCCGAGATTATTTGCAGCGAATGGCCGAAGAGTTCCGAATGTATCGTTACGGAACGTTTTGGAACGTTTAGGGTAATTGAACAGGCTACTGATGTCTTTCATTTAGATATAAAATCACCTAAGTGTTATTTATGTTTTGAAATTAAAATTATAATAAAACGCATATTATAGTCAGTATTGAGTTGAAGCATGTGTTTTTACATGATGGGATTGACGAAATTGTCACAAAAATGAAGTTTCTTACACCAATTAAACAATTCAAAACAATATTATTTACATGTTGGGAAAATCATAGAATTTGAACTTTTTAACAATCGTGATATAACTACATGAAGTAATTATACTGTAAGAAAATTATAACGATAAAGTAATCACGAACATGTTTATAATATTGAGTAATTTAGTTCTGAATCGGTTTGTGATTCTAATATGATTATATCTTATCATATTTTAGTCTGGAAAGTAATTGGTTTGGGTGAATGTATCACAGACTAGTTTGTGCTAGCTTGAACAGAACTGAACATAATAGAACACAATAGGAGATAACAGAACAGAACAGATCAGAACAAGACAGAACATAACAGAACAAAATAACACAAAGCATAACAGAACAATAAAACCCAAAGCATAACATAATAATATAACCCAAAGCATAACAGAACAATATAACCCAAAGCATAACATAATAATATAACCCAAAGCATAACAGAACAATATAACCCAAAGCATAACAGAACAATATAATCCAAAGCATAACAAAACAATATAACCCAAAGCATAACAGAACAATATAACCCAAAGCATAACAAAACAATATAACCCAAAGCATAACAGAATAAAATGGATCAGAACAAGACAGAACAGAACAGTACAAACCAGACCAGAACAGAACATAATAGAATAGAACAGAACAGAACAGAACAGAATGGAATCGAACAGAATTGAACTGAATGGAATTGAGTGAACAGTATTAACATAATTTGTTAAGTTGGAACCACATTTGATTTGTAAAAGCTATTTGATGTTCTTATGCAAAAACTATTATATATTCTTTTAAAGATAAACTTTCTACTAGTCGCATGTTAAATGTAGATTCCTACTAGTACTATGTGTTGACAAGTTAGATTTGATTATTTTTACATCAATTCATAGTATATAATACATGTATATGTTTACACTTTATAGCAAGCAATTTAAGAGAACTGTAGCAATTCTACTCTTAGAATGTATATAACAATGACAATAAATCTATTATACTTGTATTTATATACAAAAGACTTCACTAGGATCGTGGGTGGTTGGAAAATAAGAACTATTTTCTCTAGCACATGAACCCAGACATTGAATGGCGTCAAATAAAACTTTATAGATTCATTGGGTGAATATTGTAGTGGAGATAATGTTGCAGTTCTAGAATATTTTATAAGCCACTTCATTAAACATGTATATCAAAGAGTTTTATACGAAAATAGTTCCTGTTGATAAATCAATACGCTCATTTTCTGCGCTGGGATTATTTTTTTCTGATTAAGTGACTCAGATCCGGTATAAAATGATTTATATGGTCAGTGATTTAGATGTTTTGATGCATAAACTAACTATGAACGAACTATATGGTTCAGGCTAAATTGAGAGATGACAGACTAGATTGTTAATTTTTACAACAAGTTGTAAATGGGAAAACTAACGTGCAAATGCCATCATCAACTTAATTATCATGAGCATTAATGAGCAAATTCATCAACTAAGCAAAGCATATAAAATCATTAATTTTTATATCAAAGTCCGAATCAATTTTCACTTCTACACGGTTTGGGTTAGTGAATTCAAGCGATGATTGCTAATACAGACATTTAAAGGGCAGTAATGTGTAAAATCATCAACTAGCTCGAATATAGTAGAGTTTATGACAAATTTCACACATTTAACAACAAAACTTTTAAAAGCAATTTGTCAAACGCAAATATACAAGACATAATATACAATAATGGCATCACAATATTTACAAAACGTACATACATATTCACAGTGAACACATTCAAAATACGTACATACATACATGAAAAGCAAACACACAAACATAATGCACATTAATCATAATAGCAAACACCTGAACTGATCACAGCTGATGCATAATTGTAAAGATGCAGATCAGAAACACACAATTATATATACATGTATATGAAATCAGTAATTTTCACAATCCTAAATTAATTTTCATTAGTCTCGGGCATTTGGATAGAGGGTTAAAGGTACTAGTTCATAGATTTGGTTTATTTTTTTCTATAATTTCAAAATACCATACAGTGTCTGTAATTGTGTCAACAAAAATAATTCTTATCATTTTAAGACAAACTGACCTTTATGTTGCAAGAAATATACAATAAAAGTAAAACAAATGCACTAAAAGTGTCTATACCGTGACATACGGGGTAGATATTTACTAAATGAAGCACCATCGTATGTAGTTGTATGTAAATTTGCTCTAAAATTGTCATTATCAGAACACTACTTTCCTGCTTCCAAAATATTTCAATTTCAATAGTTTCAGAAAAGGTTGTTATTTAAGTTGAAATCTGTGAATGAGTACCTTTAAGACACTGACTCCAAAATGTAGACGTGTATCAATGTGACCAATTGTAATAAATTAAATACTTTAAAACAAGCGGTTTTTTTCTTAAAACTGTATTGTTGTTAACATGATGACGAGATCTCTTTTTAAAACAACATTTGCGTGCAGTATATACATGTATATCAAACGACATACATTTTCATGCAACAACTTATATATCGATTTATTTAAAGTAACAATTACCGTCTGTAAATTGTGTGACACAGCGTTTACGTGTTCTAGCTGTCTGCAACCAGACGTTAAATGACGCACGCGATAATTTTCCAAGTTTTTCCTGCAATCGTCCTGAAACCGTTTCTTACACTTTATCACTGGTTTTAGTCGTTGATTTTGATGTTGTTCTTTAACCCATCACGACCTATGATAAGTTTTTTTGAAAGTATGTCTTTTTACTTTTTTCAAAACAGGTCTTTTTAGCGGGGTGGTCCTTGAATCGGGGTGGTCTTTAAAGCAAGGTTCCAGTGTAAACTTGAAAATATGTTCATCTTCTTGTAAAATTCACATGAATACGTTATTATATTGATTATGTGTAATTATGCTTTAATTATTGTATTTATTTTATGAATATGTACTTTGTACTTTTTCAAATAAATTTCTGTTCTGTTCTGTTCTTTTTGTTGTCTCAAGTTAATAAAACTTAGTAGGGTGCAGTGCCATTCATTACAAAATCCTGTTTTATGGGTAAATAGATTGACATTTAGACATAAAAAAAAGAAACAAGGAATCATATGAACAAATTCAAAAAACAGCATCTATTATTTTATCAACATATGATACAAACTTTGCAGTAACATGAGTGACCTTTAGATACAGTAACACTACTTGCATTTGCATGATCTTTGTTCTTAAGATTTGATTTGTCTAAGAACTTATGTAGGGCACAATATTGTGCTGTGTACCAAAATATACCAACTGAAGCCAAGTTTCAATTATGTTTTAAAGATAGAAGATTGAAGAAAAATATATGAAATCAGTATAAATAATTTAGACATGAAGCTCATGATTCAAGGACCCAAAGGTCTATGTACTGTAGCGTTGAATTAATATACTATCGCGTATTTTATCTTTCATCATTGACATTGCACATGGAACAACTACTATCCCCGAGGGATCGTCCCGGATATTTCGTAGTTCAACAATGTCTATGGTTAGCTGTTTGAACTCAAATGCTTCTTGCAAGATTATTTTTGAACCGAGTAATTTGACTTACTTGCGAAATACTTATTTCAAAAACCTAATACAATTTTTTTTTCAGATTCACTTTAATTAATAATATTAGTAAAAATTTTAATCAATATGTTTGTGTTTGTTAAAATGGGCGTACTTTTCAAAACAGGCGAAAGTTCAGATAAAAAGCAGAATAGGTCCTTTTTATGGTAATAAATACATAAATGTATAGTTTTGCAATACATAACTTGTACATGTCTACATGCAATGCTCATAATATTTAAAAATTGCATAAAAAAGTAAAATGCTGGATTCTGAACAAAGTGTTAAGCATCAATTTAAGAAATGTGATTTATGGTCATAATTTATCCACCTCTATTTTTACTGGTTCAAATTACCTAATTTCTAACGATATTGTCAAACTGTATATTTTTTTGAAATTTGATTTCGTTCCATGTTGCATATGTCAGGTACTCAGCCAACACATCAAAGGGTCTGAATATGAAAATAGATATCCCTAGCATCCATTCATAACACACAATAATTAATATATAATTATTTGAGTTCATACATTATTTGTTAAAAATTCTGACAGCTTATTTCACACCGTCTCTATACAAAGTATTGAACCATAATCAATTTAGGGACTAATTTTTCACATTCTCGTTTGAAAACTACAGGTACCAATTATCCGGCGGGCTTTTACCCTAGCTTTGTCCATCATACAATAACTAAATACATGGATACACATTGTGGTCAAACTAAAATGCTTTCAATTACGTTTGAAATATAAAAAGATGAAGTATCTAGCCGAAATTTGATACTCGCTTGGTCCCTTATAATGACATATATGGATGGCTGCCCCTTTATTAGTTGCTGTAATGAACGATTAAGGGTCTAGCTTATTTAGAGAGCTACGTATGCTAAGGCTTGTTAAATAATCACCTTTCAAAGGAGACCCAGACATCGGATAGTATAATTATAAAACAATTGGATGTGAGTTCAAGTTTATGGGAAAAAGAAGTTATACCTGGTTGCTGTTTGAGGGGATATTTTAAAGTACATATACCATTGTCCTGTATCTTAATTACGGTGAACGAGATGATAAGCTGTAGTATATGTTTATCATCATCATCATCATCAGTAATTCCCTAACTCTTCATAGAGCATAATCGCGATGAAAAACGATAAAAAACTTACGAAAAACATACTCAGCAAAAGCGTATCATTTTACAATTAAAAGTATTCTATTTACATAATTTTAAAAAAGCTTAAGTTGGTTGTTGAGTTAAGTATGGTTTACTAGGGATATGCAGTGCCCTCCAAAGATTCTTGGATATAAGAAATTTTTAGGAAAAACAGAACAGAACATAATCTTTATTTTGTACACTATATGGTTTCATTTATACAAATAACAACATGTGACATAATGAATAATAATCAAACAACACAAGAGGAACTGACCATTCATTGAGAAATCCATTTCACACAAATTGCCTTATTCATGTAACATAGATGAGATTGTATAAGTTCCATACTGGTGCATGTTCACTGTCTTTACAGTTTACAACCCCGGTCATAGGTCTCTGGTACTGTACGGCGTATTTCTATAATTGTTAAAAACTTATTCATTTTAGCTCGGTTGTGAAATCAGTCATTATACATTTGATCAATCTCTTTCGAGTCCGCTTCTTTGTCTCTCAGTACTGAGCAGTCGGATAACGATTATTGCTCACGGAAACAATGAGGTAGGTTTTGGATGGGATTCGAGTTAACGCGGAGCTGGCTATCCAAAGATTACCAGTCCAACGTCGTAACCACTCGGCCACGCACGGTCCTTAAAAACTAGATTAAAATTTAAAAAATAAATTAAAAGAGTCTCAATTTTTTAATGTTAGTCATAGAGTAAATTAATTATTAACATTATTTCAGGCAATTTTTGTCAATTATTTCATGTTATGTAAAGTTTTAATGATTAAGTTTACTCAGAAAATTACAAACTACGTTCTTCATAATTATTTAATATAATAATTATCCAATTACAAATAATTATATTTAATAGCTCTGTCACTCTTGGAGACGGGTATGAGAATGAGACGAGAATAATGTCACGTGACCAACTTTTAAAACAGTACAAAGAAAATGTAGTTTTTTTACACAGCAGCAAGTACGGTGTAGTTCGTTTCATAGGTAATGTAACTGTTTGTACCATTTGAAAATGAAATTGTCCTGTTTTTAAGTTATCAACGCGCTTATTATCATTATTAAGATGTATAAATTAAACTTCATATTCTCTTATATTGGTATTATGGAAAAAACTTTCATAATGTAAACAAATGTAAATCGGTGTACAGTGAACCCCTAGAATCATTGAACAAAATCATGTTCTTTTCCAACGGAAAAACAGAAACTAAGAGTCATGTGAGAAAATTCAAGACCAGCAATTATTAGTTTATCAACCAGTGTATTACCAGACGCGCGCTCAGCGATCGAGAGGTCCTGGGTTCCAACCGCACTAGGGGCGTGGCTAAATTTCTTGAGCAAGAAATCTACATGCGATTGCTTCACTCAACCCAGGTGTAAATGGGTACCTGCGAAAGTGGTATAATTCTGTTGACCAACTTGTCGGGTGCACTTATAGGCGGAGTAAAGGACTCCTCATAGAAATCGATAGATAGATAGATAGATACCAGTAGCACGATGACCAGGGGTAATGGCTGTAAGGACGGTAAACGTTGACTCTTAAGCTATAAAATGCCATTACAAATGCCATTTTAACATATGCTTCAATCATTGTTACATGAATAAGTTCAAGTGTGTCAAAATTGCCAGCCATACGCATGGTCATTTTTTCTCAAAAAATTAAATGTCCAACAACTTTTGGCGGGAACTGTAGACAGAGATTTCCAGACAAGAGATTTTTCCAGTCAATATTGTGATTATTATCGATAAACAGATTACATAGGCACAATTTGGCAGGAGATATAATGGACGTTTGGTTTCAGATTTTACATCGTCTGGTCAATAAACAGAAAAAATACAACAACAATATTTTATGTTATATGTCTGAGACCACAGATTACATTGAGGATAAATATGGTTCAATACTTGATGTTTGATGTACAACTACGTACAAGAATGACTTTGTGATGAAGAAATCAAAACATTGGAAATATTTTTGTATGATTTTAAAAATCCCAACAGGCAGACGGACAGTCAGACCAACCATTCAAATCAGGAGTAACAGACCATCCTTAAGTTTGTCAAGGAAGAGAAAGTTTTGAGAAATATTCTAAGATTGAAAGATAGACAAACCATTTAAGTCAGGGCAAACAGAACATAACGATAGAAAAGTATTTGTAAATTATAAGAAAGTGATGACCAGTATCAGGGTTGATGCACGTGAGAACATACCCGTGTTTACAATACTGTTTTATTTCAAGCTGTATTTTAGTTCAGTTGCATAGAATACTAAATTAAAACATAGAGGTCTATAATTTTAGTAATTTTATGTTTATATTTTTTAGCTTGATTGTTAAGCAAGTTCCTACAACCTTGCAGATTATTTTTGGCACTCTCAAATCCTCTCCCTGGTTCCCAAGGACTAATATTTCTATGATAAAGTTTCATGCTAAAGAGAATGACGAGGTAGCATTATAAATGTGAGTTGAGCCAATGCGGAGTTGGCTACACTTATAACCTGTCTAACGTCGTAATCACTCGACCACGCTAGTTCCTGGTACATGTATATATAATTGTTAATAAATAGTATTTTCAAATGCATCGGGTTCCTTTATAATCTTTATTTAAAGAAAATTTCATAGAGCAAAACTCTAAGTTTTGAGCATACAGGTCGAACTCATATTTTCTAACCTCGGGCCATTGTCTATATTTCAAGCAGTTCAAACCTAGCATTAAGGTCTACCCATAAATTACTTCTATATTCATCTGTTGGTGAAAAAATCATATACCGAATCCCCAAATCGTCATAAAATTTTCGCTTGGAAGTTTAATTACCACAAATGTCAATGACATATTCAGTCTTTTGTTAATTTGTATTTTTGTTTTGTTCACAGAAAACGCCTTAAAGCCATGATTCTTTTCTCTTCGTCAACTGAAAGGCTTTGGAATGCATCATATCATTAATGCACTGGAAAAAAAGATTTGTAAAATTTATGGCTTCGAGTTTTCAACAATCTAGCGACCTTATCTTTAAAGTCTTTACAATTCGAATAGAAGACGCGTTCATCTACAAATCAGTTTTAAAACGTGAAAGATATATTTATCTTAAGTCTAAGTAAAGTTTAGAAAATGAATGAAACAAAAGGAGAGATCTTTATTTGATAGTGTCATTTCAACAACGTGTTGTATTAATGTCTAGTATTTCATGAAAAGAAATCTAATTCAGTATTTGTTTTCACATAATTTAACACACACAATAAAACAGTAGAAAAGTCTTTCTTTATAAAATAAAACAGATATTTTGCACGAACGCATCTGTAATGTAACAAGTGTCAGACATGGTATAAAGTTAACGCGGTCTTTTTTTCTAATCCTTAACTGATTTTTTAACATAAATATTCATAGAGCTTTTGACCCTTTGATGGTCTCGGTGGCTACTCATGGATGAAGTGTATGTTACCTTTATAGGTATAAATCCTGTCCAGAAGTCTACAGTTTTAAGGTTTATTACGCAAAGGTTGGTTGCATTTCCTGTAGGTGAACAGACAATGAAGAAAATCTTGAACTAACTGCATGAAGTTGGCTGTGTAGATAAAAAAATTAATTTAGTAATATGTGCACTTATTCATGCTGGCTTAAGAACTTGCTCAGATTAATCTTTGAGCCTTTCTTTCATTTCTATCAATACGTTTCTAAAAAACAGGACTAGCTATAAGTTACACACTGAACCACATAATTTTCAAAATGTATGTGACTTCCATAGCCTAACTGTGCGCCTCACAGTGTAATTAACGATGGTAAGAAAAAGAAATTCTTCAATATATGAATTTTAATGAATACGAAAATGATTTTCAATAAAGATAGGACATTGTTGTCGATAATATTCGTAAATTGTATTCAACTGTCAATGGACTCATACATTTACCCCGCTGTTTTAAATGCTCGTTTATAGAAAGTGAGCACAGGACCACTGCAATGAGTATTTAAAACAGTGGGGTAACTGCATGCACTACTTACAGTTAAATAAAATTTCTCAATGCAGACATAAACCTATAAACATTTCATGTGAATATACCAACTACAATCAGCAAATTATGTGAATTAAAAATTCTTCTTTAATTATGAATACAATTTCGAATGATAATGTGAAATCTAGAGTTATTCTATTTTCTTTACAATTATTGTATAATATCAAATAAATCATAACTCTATGTCTACAATTTATCAAATATCAAAGAAAAAACACAATATTACTTTGTTCACTCACCTGCATCCCAACAAAAACTTATCAGTTCTATGTTTTGTGGTATAATTCTTTTGTATACTATTTCATGATAATACACATTATAATATATTAATTTACATTTTTAACTTGATCAAAAAATTGTAAAAATGAAGTGAAAAACTGAAATTTTTATACGGGCTAAAATGATATACTTGTATTGAAATATGGCGTACGTTGCATGTAATGGACTTTATGGTATAGCGATGGGGTTGGGACTAAAGTGTTGCATGATCAGTTCCTTGTTGGACCGATATTTTTTATGTGCACATATTATGAATCTGTATTTAGGAGGCTGACACGGTTGCTAGTCAATACACTGCTATATAGGTATGAGTATCTTTAAAGAGATTTGACTAGAAGCTTATGATTCTGCTCCTCTCTAGGCATTGTCTCATTTTACTCAACAGTCAGTTGTGCGTACATGAACCCCACTAATTTAAATACTCACAACAGTATGTCTGGGCTCACGATCGATAAAATAAATATCCGCATATATGCACCGGAAATATCAAACAAATATAGAGAATTTACATCAGCGGGATAAAAATATGTCCAATTGACAGTTGAATAAAATTTAACAATACCTAGATTTAAAAATAATCCAAACCTCGCCCACTTATAGTATATGTATCAAAGATTGACATATTAAAGAGAAAAATGGAGGACAAAGCATGAATAAAACAGATGTAGGATATAATATTACAAAATGATGATCTAAAAACTCTTTTATATTGTAACATTATACCACAATGTTTTAAAATTCCCGCCATTATTGTCTAGCATTCAAAGTAATGAATCATTTTATATAAAACATTGTAGTTATATTCAACTGTTCAGACTTCAGTTATTTTATCTTTTTATTTGTATATTATGTTTTTTTCTCATATATTATCTATTTATATATTTTGCTTATTTGTAAGTGTTGTTTATTTATTCGTTTTGTTTATTATGTCTCTTTGATTTTTAAACTACTTTAATACATTTTTTTTCATTTGCATCGACCAGCTCACCTTACCTTTCCTGGACTACTTTCCTAGTCAAATTTCGCTGACCCTTTCACTAGGAGTCGGCAACCTCTCCTCCATACACGAAGGAAACATCGACACTTATTACTTAATACATGTAAATGTACAGTGAATATAAGGAGTACTCTGCAGAATTGTGACAGCCAGAGGACAGATGGGGACAGACATTGTGGGGAAATATACATGGTACTATTCTGTTGTCTCAATAAATAAATATCCTACAGGTTTTTTCCCTCCAATTTCATTTCGATGTAAATCTAGATTTGGACAAAAATTTGTAGTTAAACCATTTAAATTATAATTAAACTAGGTTTTATTTTCATTCACTTCATCAAAGTTACTTAGAATAAATATTAGAAATGCCCTCCTCCTCCTTAATACTCTTCCATGAAAATTTGACAATAATTTCAATTTCCCTTCATTAATAAGGTATATGTAGAGGTTTCCGGTCTTTTGGAAGGGTAGGTGAGTACTGGTTACTGAAAAAGGGTCCAGGAAAGCTATGTTGGGTGCGCTTGACGCCTTAAAATAACCTAAACAATTGTGTTGACTCAGCGTTAAACCCAGTATATTAAATAAAAATGCACCAAAAACATTTTAGTAAATTGACCAGCCCTCTCTTTTTATAGTGACAACGTGATTTTGTTAGTAATGCAAAAATTGCAGCAAAGCATGAACATAATATTTTCATCTATTGTTCTACTATGATCTGAACCAATTTGAACTAACCATTTTTTAAAAGACACTTCAAAGCATGTTCATCTATCTGTATAAATGCTTAAACTTCAATAAAGTTTGAACTTTTTCAAATAATCTTATTTCAGAGATTTATAACTTTAAATTAGATGAGTATAATGCCAGTATTTGGGTGAAAATCAAATATATCATGCAAACTACAGATGAATTTTGAAAATTATATTTGCAGAAATTTAAAATTATGCATAAGTTCCCCACTTCAACAATGTAATTCACTATTGTACAATTCTAAAATAAAATCTAATAATAATTTTAAACATTAACAATAAATCATAGATCATTGTTCTTTATAAATAAATAAAACATTTGCAGTTGAAACATTTACAAAGCATGTACTTACATTATATTTTCAGCACTTTGAAATAAGCAGTTGCATGAAATGTTCAGGAAATATGTACACGTTTTATTCATTTATATTATATACAAATATACATAAATTGCTAGATATAGTTCAGTAATATTCAAATAGTTCTAAATGTACATGTAAATGCATGTCATTTTAACATGAAAAAAAAAACAAGAAAATGTACAATAGAAACATAAAAAACCGTTTTAACTCTCATCTAAATCATAAAACCATAGTTTATAAAGAGTTTGAAAATATGAGTTTTTGTCAAATGATAGACAAAGCAGATCTATTGTTGAGTATGTATATTTTATGTCTTTTCTGTGAGCATTTCCAGGAGAAATATTTGAGAGGAAATTTGACTTGTTTTACAAATGTATTACACAAATATTCTAACTTGAAACTATTTCCTGAGTTTCTAATATACTTTGCGTGTTTAACTTAAATTGATCTATTGAAACAACAGAGGGAAATGATTTAAGCGATAATATGTTCTTCATTATTATATCTCCAGAAAAAAATGAAAATTCATTTTCTGACAAATCAACGGTTTCCTCACGAAAAAAACTAGATAGCATTACAGTTGGAACAAATTAATTAATTTTGAGATAAAACTTAGATTCAAAAACCCGCTATTTGACTAGATTGATAATCAAAAATTAATTTAAAGATTGAGAACGCTGGTTCAAAAAACTTCGCTAAGGCGTGCTATCAATGGCGATTTCCTTGACAAAAATCTCCCAAGTTCTAGACAATTACAATGATAGTTTAATTAATAAATGTAATTGTGTCTCTACGGTATGATTAATACATGAAACTATCACATTTCTGTCTAATGATAAAATGACAACACTGTCAGCTACTACGTGGAACTAGACACTTGTTTACATCATTCTTTTAATATCAATAATGAAACCAATCTTCAAATTCCAACACAAATTCGGAAGTCTCTATAGACGCCAATACAAAAAAAACTCAAACTAGATGGGTCTGCTTTAATACAGAAAAACTCAACCGATATAGTTCTTAGATGCAAGTTTTCAACATGAAATAAGTCCTCCCCAAAAGTTATTGAACAAATCAAATTTCAGATTAACTACATGCAAGCATGTATTTCGCTAGTAATTTTATTGTAATCAAAATGATGCATGCTACATAGTTTGAATTAAAATTATGTTGAAAATTGTTCAATGTTGATTTTAGTAATTGTTCAGATGAATCATAATGTTTCTTACTTAAATGGGTAAATGTTAATCTGTATTATCCTAGAAACAAGATTGTGTCAAAGAAGTTTTGGAAGAAACTGTACAAATATCAAATCTAATTGATTGCCTTAAATATCAAGCAATTCAAAAAACACAAAGTGTTGTTTCAATGTTAAGAGCGGTTGATGATTCATAATGAATTTATTACTTCTTAAAAATCTCATTTAAGAATAACCTTAACTAAAAAGTTTTTTTATAAAACTGGACACAGTGCGATGCACTTAATTTAAAATCGCTGCTGTTTAATTAATTAAGGGTTTTTGTAACGGTTTGATAGATATTTTCCCCTTTTTATGCACCAATGGATCAGTCTGAATGTCTTTCTTAAACTGATTGTTTAAATTCAAATCAAAGAATAAAGATAACCAATTAACAGGGAATGAGAGAATACAGAAAAGCCAGCCTGAAAATTCCAGTTTCAATGTTTTTTCCTTCAAGTTCCATGCAAAAAATAGTTCTTCGAGTTTTTTTATTCAATTAGTGTTATATAATCAAGTGTAATTATCTTCCATCCATTAACGTCTATGTTTTAATGTCTTAATGTATTATAATATCATTAAATATATATCCATACTTTATTGATCTTCATTTACTGAAATTAAACACCAATGCATTGTGGGGGAATTACTTTCTGCACGTAATTGTCTGCCCAGCTAAAATCCTGAGAGAGTTCGCTTTTATGTGTCCAATCAATGCACGATGGACGATGTTTGTTAGCGTAAATGAACATATATTTGTCGCCAAAAGACAGAAGACACCATTTCCTACGATTTATCATGCACAGTGTTCTCACATTAAACCCCAGACTACATTTACATATTTCTGACGGGTGGTTGTTTCGATGTACGGCCATCTTGACGTCCCGCAGTAAATGATGAGGTCAGCGCTTCCGGTCTAGGAACAATCATGGCGGTCGAAACGATAGCCGTCAAATACTATGTCTCATTGCCATAAATCACGTAAACAAGGAGCTCTAGGAATCATTACCACCCGGAAAGTTTCATATGATGTCAAAATAAGAATGCTCATATAACCCGTATAAAATAAAGTAGTATATTGCAAGAAAAACAGCGGTTTGAGATAGTTTTGAACGGCTTCTCTGCATGATGTCATATCTACATAGCAACAAATGTATTAAGACGTTTTCGAGTAATTTGCCTCTGCTGTAGATCGTTCACTCTTATAGTCTATGCGAGGCTTCAAGAAGGAGATTTTCATGGTTAATTGAGCCTACTTGATATAAAAGCATCAAAGCAATATTTAGCAATGTTATTGATTCAAATCATGATAACCGAGGTAATAATATTGTAGTCGAAGTCTAGATGGCTTTGGAGACGGTCATTAAATTTTATCGAGCAAAAAAGTAAATGAAACAGTCAACACGTTAATTAGAAATCAGTGTAGAAGCCCCTCATTGGCCCCATGAATCTGACAACTTGGGTGGCCGGCGATATGATCAAGAAAATATGACTTATGATGAGGATGTATTAACGTTCCATCTATAAATTTAATGAGAGATAAAAACTAACAGAATTCATAGGCTAACGTTCAATTGTAGACAGTAAAACTTTATGAGTCGTGTAAAAAGCACATGGAGACGAGCTGTACAGATCTGGTAGCTATGAAGACAGGGAATATCGAGTTAGTGGCGAAATTAATTATATGTTTATGAAAGTGATATAAGCAATGTAGTATTGTTTATTATTGCTTTAATTTACGAGATTATCAATGGATTGCGAGGAACGTTGTACAAAATGAACAGAATGGAACAGAAATATGCCTTATGTCTTATAAATCAATGCTGGGGTTTATTTGATTAGAGATAGTGGGCCAAGATCAAATGAAATTATTGTAACTTTATATCGAAGTATGAAGACCGGAGCTGAATATTATATATATGTATAAAATGTTGATTTAGTTATTTGATGCTACTATCAGGCCCCCATCACATGATAATGATATCTTTAAATGATTTGTAAGATAAACGTAGAACAGACAAATGTTAGAACAAGAACAGAAGGTGTTTAGAAGGCAGAATTTGATAGAGTAGCCCTGACATAAGTTATTGCTACCACACATTGTATGATGCTAATAAAAACAGGTGTTTAAATATACTGTATACATAAATTTTAGGTCCCGACAATGAAGGAGTTATGTGTTAAACATGTGCAGGGGAAGGTTTTTCATTACATTGCGTCGACAAGGGAGATAACTGTGGCGATGTTAAGTTGACTGAGATGTTGGAGAGGTAATTTAAATAGCACGGGAATTTTAACAACAAGTACTTGTAAACATTGTTAATATGAGGTTATGTTATGAAAAATGAATGAAGTCATCAAAGCCTGAATATTGATCTGTATGATATTGAACAATGGCTTGTGAATAGTTAATTATAGAAAATGCAGCTGATCATGTACTGACTGGAATTTTGTCGTTTAAAAAAAGGTTTTCCAAAAACTGCCATTCAGATTCGATCCAGTATTTTACAAATTTGACTTGTTCACGATTCCTATACTGGTTAAATAGTAGATACTTTGGCCGGGAACGGATACAAAATTCGATGTTAGAATATTCGTTTTTGATATTCGAACATATTCGAATATTCGTATTCGTTTTTCAATATTCGAATATTCGGTGACGATCCGAACATTTGAATATTTTTTCGGCCCTAGTAGATACCCTAAAATTGGGACAACACTTAATGGGTACGATTAAGGTACATGCATTTAAATCTTATGTTCTTGAAAATCATTTGGTCACATGTTTTCCAGTAAGAAATGACAACCAAAATATTTAAAGAAAGCTTTTGTAAATTGAAACAAAGGACAAACTTGTTTCAGAAATATGTCTAAAATGTTTAGAAAACAGACTTTATAAGTTGTATTAATTTTGGTACAGTTTGTGTGTAAAAAGAGGGGATTTGTCAAAGGGGGCGACATGGTCCCGATACCCACCAAACACAATAATATACAATCATATGTGTCAGCATGTAGTGTCGTTGGAACCATGCCGGCCACCTGTGATTTCATAGCGTCGGCTTTAAGTTTTTCGCTGATTAAGATTAAAGCACTTTAATATGCTCAGACAAGAATAAAATTGTTGATAAAAATAAATTATTCATTAGAAATTTTTATCTAGAAAATGAAATTGTCTTGTGTTTCATGTCTGTGAACCATTCTAATAAAAACTGATATCAATATCTGGAGTAGGATCTAACTTTTTGTACTGGGAGGAAATTTTATGAGACATTATGGATTAAAATCAGTCTTGTCCAAAATTCACATTTATTTGTTTCTCTGGTTTAATCAATATTGCCAAAAATGTAAGGCTATTGCATGATCAAAATGAGCCAGCTTATTGCTAGCGTTGGGAACCGTTCCCATTGAATCGGTTAAATACATTGATCCCTTTCTTTTCAAAATTATTCCTTTCAATAAAACACGTATCACTCTAGCAACCTAGTCTGTGAGTTAGTTTGTGTTAAACTAATATTAGGCGTAATAAAGCAAAGAATAAGTCACAAGTATTGTAAATGAAAATGCCATTTATTTATTAAATGAGAAATCAAACAATTACATTGTTGACGACTTGAAGTATTCAAATGAAGGTGAGCAGAAGTACAATTTTTTGTATGAGTCCATGTCTTGTTTGAATATTTGTCCAAATTTGCGTGACTTGAGGAATTACTCACATAAAGGAAAGGTAAACTGTCTTACAATCTGCACAATAACTAACAGTTCAACATAAAGACGACGTTGCAGTTTTTATTAATCGTAGATCATTTCAAGCAGAATAGTGTGATTATAAGTCTTAAGTTTACGATCAATAGAATCACTCCGATTCTAGATCGACCAAACAGTGACTCGAACCTTCAGTTATTCTTACGCATCAGAGTTAAACTTTTGTTCAACCGATTAGCATGCGTGAATATGGAAGCCAGTGATTTTAAATGCAAATTTAAAGCATGCTGACAAACTACAATAAATAAATAAAAAAACTTAGGCCATAAAATGCCATTACTTTAATAAATAAACATGCATCCCACATTGAATATGGAGCTTGTATCAGAATTTATAAAACACGTCGTTATGGTTTTCGTTTATCAAAACAATTCCAATAAATAATATTCGCCCCATCAAGTGAATTCTATAGATACATAATATGACAATGGCTTTTGTGTCTAATTCATCATAATATTTAATCCATAATTCATATTTTTGTTGTCAATCATATATTATTTATATCACTATCATTCGATACATCAATAAGAATTATATCTAGTTGAATGATTTTATTTCTTTGTTCAGATTAAATTGATAAATGTCATTTAGGATATGAGTTTTGTTCATTCCTGTTTTAGAATTTATAGTTTATGCAGTTTATTAACCTAGAATAACTGTTCTTGTATATAAATGGTATAATGTAAAAGAATTACCCTTACGTTAGGTGCCGGATCCTGGTCAGTTATGCAACATCAAACAAAACGATTTTATGCGCATAAATTACAGTTTCCAGGACACCCGTGGCGCTTTTTACAAAGAATCTTACTATAAAAATAATCGTAAGTCAAAAGCAAAAACTTTAATAATGCGGACATTTTTATCAATTAATTCCAAAAATTATATAGAATATTATATAACTTTTGAATATCACATCATAATTATATTATTATCCTTATGACTTTGATCTGTAAAATTAAAAACAAATTGACTTACGATAACTTTCTTCGTAAGAATTTTTGTGAAAAGGTGCACTGAAATCTACAAAAGAAAGTCCCCCGTACATGGTTCTAAATATTGTTTTGATGGTGACCACTAACGCTTACATCATACCCATTAATTAGATATATATTAATTAATTCACTGAATGTCGAAAACGCTGTAATGACAAAAACATTTTTTTTATAAATATTATACGAGTTTATTTGAAATTGTCAGATATACGATACCATGCATAGAAGTTATACGATTGAAGTTATTAATATAATTTTACATCAGCTTATAATTATAATGTTTGAAATTGTATATAAGTAATAAAATACTGTTATACATAAATAATATATCATTAATAATAATAATAATAATAATAATTATGATATATAATAAAGCCAGCGAAAACAACAGTTAAAGGACATTTTTATGATATCATAAGGCAGAGGACAAAAATTGCATTCAACGTAATTGATAAAATTAATCACTTTTCTGCACAAAGCGACAATATATTTGAAGTGTTAAGTGTTTTTGGACAATTATCAATGCTGACCGGTATAAATGTTATCTCTCAACACCAGTAATTCGACTGTTTGTCATGTTGCAATACGGGCAATGCTCCGAAATCCGTCAACACTCATGTCCAAATGTGAACGCCTGGCTGTTCCCTTTCGTTGAATTCCAATCTTTTTTTACAAGAGTCAGCTAGCTTTGTGTGAAATTATTTTTGTCAATATGCATTGACCAAAACCGGTAGTTCTGTTCGCGGACAATACGTTCATCACAACTGTACTGATTCAGTGACCAATAAGTAAAACGAGACTTTTATGTCCATCGTGCACGCTTTGCTCGGCTGACAGTTAAGTGGAACGAGGGGGGTTTCAGTACGATGGAAACAAAACAATATCGTAACAACAACCGGATAAAAACTTTGGTCGAATTATTGAAATTTGAGTACAATATCTTAGAATTAGGGTGATTGATTTCAGCGACATATTTAACGTGGTCTTCACTCTGTTCAACAAAGATGAAGCCTGTTCAGTTAGTTAGAAAATTGCAACATTGATGCAAGAATTTGAACTCACATCGATTCTGGAAATATATTACTTGATTATTTGTACGTGTATGCATATAGACAGTGATGTACCATATTTAAAATTTAACGTATATCTTTCTTAGCCTTTCCAGGAACAGTGAGTATGTTGACCGACCGCCGTGGTATGACCTGAACAATGTGTTGCTACGGCGCTAAACCTTACCCCTAGAAAATTCGGCACACATGAATAATCGACTATCTGGTCACTAGTTTTAACTTTTAAAAGAAAGCTTATTGTGAAAAAAAAAACAAGAAACTTTTCACCAATGGACGTTCACGTTATGAAAGAATACATCACTCCAAATTTATTGATGTCTGACCAAGAAAATATTAGATATTTTATAGCCGTCTGACCGTGTAGAAAAAATATAGACATAAACTGACAGAGGTGGATTATTTATTAGAAATATTCTGTCAAGAAATAATATGAGTCATAAACTACAGTGCACTCCAAAAGATGTTGGAAAAATGAAATTTTGAGAAAAATGATCAAGGACATTGCAAGGATAAATTATCATTAAAACGTATTCATGTAACATAGTTTTGAAAAATATTTTGATAAACTAATTAATTTTATTTTTTAATTGCTTTGATAACTGTTTGTTTATTTTTAATGAGCAAATGTAAATCGGTTTGTCTTAAAACAGGATTTTGTCTGAGGACTTTTTGAGGGCACTGTAGATAAGTTAATATTTTAAATATTGACATGAAATGATATCACATAGGATTGGGGATTTATAGATTATTTGAATATTTGTTTGCAAATTTACGAGCAACGGTATACTCCATCCTGTAACTTAATTCTGGATATCGTTCCTCCTTCAGGAACAATGACCAGGTTTGACTGATAAGCCCAATTAGGTATAGCGGCGTAAATTCCATAAAGTCAAACAAACCTGTCTATAAGCTTGGGCAACATGGAAAAATACTATGCATTCGAAAATCTATTTAGTAGCTTTATGTTATTTCAAAATAGTTTGCTTAAAAACATGAAAAATCCTGTTTAAACCGACAATTTGCAAAACAGCTTCATTTTTTTAATAAACGTTATCTTCATTTCGCCAAATCCAGCAATGCAAATACAACACTAAATTATTTTAGTCAGAAACTTATAATAAGTATATATAGTACGAAATCATACACAAAACAAATATACAAGTCGCAAAAGCATCAACTGTTCCGTGTTCAGTAACTACTGTTAGCTAACGTTACGAGTACGGGAGAACTCAACCCGAAGACAACTCAACCCGTGCAATACTCATCTCAAAGTTGGGACAACTCAATCCGTTAGTAGGAGATTGAGTTGTCTCGGAGTTGTGTTGTCTACGGGTTGAGTTGTTCCGACAGTTCCGTTACGGAACGTTTTGGAACGTTGAAAGGTAACTGAACACACCGCTGATACATACAACAAAAATGTACGTTAGACAATAATTCGTAAAAAATGTCAGCCAAAAACCCCACCAAAAACCAGTGCATAAAAAACGGGGGCTATCATTTCAGATTGCATGTTTAATTATACAAGTTAAATTGTTAAGTAGATATCTCATTTTTCATGTCGTTTGAAATAAGTCATGTGAATTAAACAGTTTATATTGTTCCAACCGTGGTATCATTTACCCATGTAGTAATACCAGAAATTTACGCATAAACAAACAGTGCTGGTATAATTTTACACGCGATTCAAACATTTATAACGACATCACTGTAGGAAATAAAACCAAGTCCGCATCTAATCTTACAAACTCCGGAATCAAATTACAGAAAAAAACATTAGAGAAGATTGTATTTATGTGGAAGAAACTATTTTGGACAATAGTGAACGACATCCTGTTTTAAGACATCTGGATGATAAATAATTATTGTTATACTTCAGTAAACTATTCTCAGCTTGTTACGTGGTTTTAAACTAGAGAAATAAGGTTTGAAGATGTTTCAAAAATCAGTACGGACATTCAATGTCACATTCAAACACAATACACTTATTTCTACATACGATGTAATACATATATTTTTTGAAATATTCGTACATACGTGTACATCGTTTTTTGATACTATTATTTGATACAATTAGGTTCTGCTAGTTAGTCAACTTGGTTATTACTTTACTTTATTCAATCAACACAGATGATCATACCATTTTTTGACAATTTGTAAGTCCAAAATGCTTAATTTAAGAAGAAAAAGGTTCCTATATTAAAGACTATTCCACTTTTGAGCCCATCCTTTTTATGATCCTTATTAATTAAACCAAACTGTACGGCCTTACTTTGTTATAACCAATAACCGTACCAAAATGTTGTAACCGGGTTTTCGAAGCATCACTTTAAACGGTATTTTAAATTCCAAGAAAACAACTTCTGGTTATGTTTGATTCGATAATCGTAGTTTTAAGAACTTTGTATTTGGTTGTAAAGCTATCTATAGTTATATAGTAAATGAAATTATCACGCTGTGTAAGTTATAAAGTAATTATAAAAACTAGGTGAAAATTTTTTGTTTTTTTTTTCTACTGTCCAAAAAAGATTACATTTGTAAGTCAATCTTACATCATTATTACCAGGGCCTCGTATTATCAAGCATCTTACGACTAATTTTCGTCGTAAATCCTTCTAAATTGTATCGCTTAAAAATCGTAAGATTTTTGATAATAAGTACTCAGGGCTTTATATTATCATAAAACTTACGACTGTACGACGGTACATCAATACATCATAGAAAGACTTACGATCATAGTAAAATCCGTCTTACGACCATTACTAATATGACTCCCTGCTGGTTCCTTAAGTGTTTCTCTGAACAGAGTAAAACAGAACAGAAGAAAAAAGAGCTGAACAGAACAGAACGGGAAATAGTCTTTACTTAATCCAGGGTATGTGCTGCATGGATTATTTACAAAAATATCATATTAATCACAATTATACTATAATAATAATAAAAACCAAAAACACAAAAAGACAATTTACACATTGTGTTTTGTGGCCAGTTGTTCTATAAAGACAACAGAAACTTACATAATGTTTCCAGATTTAGTAATGTCTTTCATTATCAAATGAAATGAGAATTATGTAGAAGTATATAAGTTCATAGTCGCTAATCTTAGAAGTATTGTTAAAATGTAATAGTATGAATTTTAGTCTTGTGTTTGAAAACCCTCCATAAACACTACAACAGGTAATGTATTTAAGCTGCGTAGTGGTTAGCATGTCTGACTTCGAATCCGGAGATCGCAGGTTCGAGCCCGGTCGCGGTAGGTCATACCCTATACATGAGTTGTCTGCCTGGTGGTAGGATAAGTCAGTACTGGTGATAGAAAAGTGTCCAGGAAACCTATAGTAGGAAGAGCTGGCTGTCGTATATATAACCTAAATATGTGTTGAATACGACATTAAAAAATAAAATAAATAAAAAGGTAGTGTATTTCGTTTCCAATGTTGTCACGTGAGCAACGATGACATTTTCCAAGACATTACATCATACATGTATATCTATATTTATTATCCTACTTTATACTCTTATATTGTAACACAATTAGAGGTAATAGTTTTGTTATGTCATGTTTATGTAGCATCCCATAATTCTAGAAACTTCTCAAATATTCAACTCTGAAACTCAGATACTTTTTTCTGTATGTATGAACATATTGCTCAATGCAAGACAATGGATGAATTAAAGACACAAAACACGACGTAATTAGATAATTAAATGACATATGAGAATATTAATCAGAATAATATTTCACGACATGCGACAGGTCATGACTTGTTATATGTCATTTAATGATACTGCACACGTACGTGGATTTTTATTCACTAAAAGCAGGTCAGAATCGCCTGAACTCCACGTCGTTTTGAAACACAAGAAAACTAAGGACAGTGTCTGGAACAAAATGACGTAAACAGTTACTGTGTATAGATTTAAACTTTCAATGGCAGACACAAATATCTGAATATGTAAGTAAAAGTGTAATGGTTTTCTATGGTTATGATCTGTGATATCTGGTCTTGAATATGTTATCTATAATCAAACAAATAGTATACATAAAATAATAAACCATTATACATATAGGTAGAGAGCACTCAAGGAATCATTAGTCTCGAAGGATGAATGTATGCTGAGAACGGGACAATATGCAAGGATCAAACTTTGCATATGTAACCATACTCGACAATAAACGATGGTCCTTCATTGCATAAAGAGAGACTCATTGACATATTATATAATATCATGCTTTGTATATTTGACTGAACATGAATCAAGCATTGGCATAGCGGACATGGATACACGTTGTGAGAAAAAGATGCATTGCTTTCATGAAACTATCTGTCCTGTTCTTTCATTAACAACTGTGACAAGTAACAAAGATCAAGCATTGCATACATAATCCTGGATGGCAAGAAAAGGAAGACCAATACTTGCATATATGTCTTTTCGTCACAAGTAAACTAAGGACAAGCATTGCATAAGTTTGACATTCGGGCAAAAAAATGAGGGTCCCCTTAAGCCATACATATATAAACGTGACAGAAATTAAGGATCATTCGTTGAAAACACATGAGCTTACGTGACTTGCATAAGTATATAATGAGTCTAAAAACCAGTTCAAATCTAAGTCGGTGATAATCATTAAATAAATTGGAGCAAATCAGATGTTCAATTATTTTTATAATATTTCTGTTCGACAGATAGTTAAGCTTATTAGAAAATGATTTAACTTCTGTTAATGTCTATTCATAACTACTAATCGAGAATTTTAAAACAAATGGAGACAAAATTTAACCTATTTTAAACAGTTCAGAACATCATTTGACTTATTTAAACAATTTAGCACGAGGTCTAAAATTACATGTAATCATTCCAGAAACGTTTAAATGCATCACTTCATTTTTTCATGAATGGCAACGCGTGTTTCTAATTGTAACGACACTTAAAAGTCATAGACTGTACAACTATTTCTCATTGAGGGCAATTTACTCAGTTATGTTCTTGAAATTTCGGGAAATAAATCATTGAGTAAAAATGTGACTGTTACGAAATGTTAATTCAAATGATCTAGTTAGTTGCCATACGACAAAGTAGTTCAATAAAATGCATGCATTAGAAATTAAAATAATTGTGAACAAGTCGCGACATATAGGTGATTGTATAGGTAACATTTATAAATGCGTCATTGTAGTATCAATCGTGCAGGGATTGATAATTCAATGTACCGAAGTGGGTAAGGGTTCGAATCCCATCTGGGGCGGTTATACCCATCATTAAAAATTTGACAATATCGTAAATTTTCCTCTATTAATATTATATATGGAGAAGTTGCCGGCCTTGTGGAAGGGTAGGTGAGTACTGATTTAGACAAAGGTCCAGGAAAGCTCAATTACGTTGGCTGGCTGCAGTGAAAATCTAAATTATGTTGGCACGGTGTTAAACCTAGTATAACAATTAGAAACATGAAACTCGATAATGCAACAAGTTCTTGCAATTTAGATTGATCACTATAATGTGACCTAACTTGAACCCGGGACTTCTTTAGAAATTATGAGTTCGACATTAAAGGTACTCATTCACAGATTTCAACTTAAATATTAACTTTTCTAGACTATCTAAAGTGTATGGAAACATTTTTAGAAGTAGGAAAGTAGTGTTCTGATAATGACAATTTTAGTACAAATGGACATACAACTACAAATGATAGTAAAAATTTACACCGTATGTCACGGTATAGACAATTTTAGTGCATTTTTTACCTTTATTGTATATTTCTTGCAATTTATCAGTCAGTTTGTTTTAAATATTAAGAAGTGCTTAGTTGACACAATAACAGACACTGAATGGTTTTTTGAAAGTATAGAAAAATCTCAACCAAAATCTGTGAACAAGTATCTTTAATGTGCCAATGTCCCTTCTGATATCAAAGACTACACATTTTTAATCAATTTGGAAGTAGAAAATGATACAGTTAAGATGCATGTACATTGTATTTCTGTCATATTTATAAAATGCATCAAAATGTATTTGAGATGATAAATTTGTTTATTACATAATCAATTAAATTAATGCATGTATATATTTATACACAAATATATAGCAAAAAAATTGCTTAAGAAAGCAATAATTCACACAAATGAATACATTGTACTCCGCTGTGATCTAATCTAATATTTTGAAATTCAGATGTAAATGAATTTTATAAAGGTGTAAGGATTGAATAAACCATATGTTTTAAAATAAATCAAACACGTAATATAGTATTACTTTAACTGTACGTTTACCATGAGTCAAGAATCCTCAGCCCCTCAATAGTGCATGGAAAATGACAATTGACCACTGTGGTATGACTCAAACATTATTGAAATAAGGCATAGAGCACCGAAAGTTATATTACGTTTTACCTTTACTTTTTATTTGACAATAACAGAACAGAATCAATATGTCAATCACATGTGATGCATTAAATATACATATAGTGGTAAATTTTATTCAACTGTCAGTGGCGCATACTTTAAGCCCCGCTGATTTAAATACTCACTGCATGAGTTCTGTACTTACGATCAATTATGCTAGAAAATGTGTTGATGTGTTGATGCATCATAGAACCAATATCGAGTATTTAAATCAGTGGGGTTAATTTACTGTATACAAACTAATATACTATACACATCTGACAGTTTAATAGAATTTATCAATATTAATTTTGAATAAAAAGATTCTAAATGATATGATAATTACTATTTATGTAATATACGTATATATAATTTCTAAGAAGATTGCAATTGTTGCATTCACATACACAAATTTATTTATGAAAAACTGTATGTTGTTTACCATTATACTACTAAAAAAATCATGCTCAAGGTGATAAACAACCTCACGTGTAAATTAAAACGTAATTCTTGAAAATTAAATAGTAAAATATATGAATTTAAAAAAAGAAAATTATATCACCTGTAAGAACAACGGTGTTTGAGTAATTACATCACGTATAAAAGATTATATGTTTTCTTTATGATAATCGTCCCCCAAATAGATCCATTTAAGTCATAAAATAACATAATAGCATAAAAGACATGTTTGTAATCACTATAATGAATTTACATTATTTTTAGAATTTTTCCCTTTAAAATAAATGATGTATTAAGTTACAATTCGTAGTGTGCCATTAACCGTGATTATTTGTAAAAAAATTAATATAGTATCTTAAAATAGTTTAATTATAATTAAAATTAGAAAATGAAGAAAATTGATCTAGTAATAAACATAAAAAGTGAAACTTAATTTGTAAAAAAAATATTAATCATTTTGAAAAAATGAAGAATATACATGTGCTTAAAAATTTGAATCAAATATATGAGTATAAAATACTTTAATATTTATATCATCCTCAACAATGCCATAATTGTATAAAAATATTAATTGAACATTTGATATCGTCTCTTAATTGAACAGTTAACCATTTAATGATGAGAACGAAGCATCTTCAAACCTGACTGTTTGATAGAATAAACAAATTAGTAGCTACCTTTTTTACAAAGTCGGCAGACATATGAACAGATCAAATAGACAATGTTAAAAGTTCTTGTATAAGGGAACACTGTCAGTATTGAAGTACCTTGATAAAGTAGCAACTCTCAACATAGAAATATAATAAGCATTATGTACTTAACATGAGTTATAAACACTCACGTAAAAAACTATAAATTGAAGAGATTGGTTATATTTGGACCACCAACGTTTACAATCATATACACTTGTATACAGGTACCACCTCATTATAATACATAATAGACTCTTTAATAAAATTATATAATATTGTTACTATATTTATGTTCGATTTCATCGAGTGCAACAATTTTTTTTTTGGGGGGGGGGGGGTCAGGTGCTCGTACCGGCATTCTGATTAATGCCAGCATGCTTGGCACGTGAAACAAACAATGATTGTAATATGTAATGTTGTCCTAATGTGACCAAACATACATACTGGCATGCAGGACTAAGTTTGATAAAATTTTGAAATTAAGTTGAGACAGTTTGATCCTAGAGAGATGATTCCACAAGGCTGGTCAACAGTACTTAATTGTAAGAAGAATGTAGGGACATGACAAGAGAAATGCAGGGCAGAGTAATTTCTTTGATTTGGTATTCGAATTTCGACTATCTAGATGCTAGCTTGTCCTTGTCTAATAAGCCTATCAACGAAACCTTAACAATCAAATGTCTATTCTATATATATAAATATTAAAATGATAAAGGATGAAGTGTGACAGTAACAGCTTATTAGTAAATATAGGAATTGTCAGGGAGTAAAATCAGCATTTTTTCTAGGAATCATCCATATTTTCCCTCGACATCAAGAATATTGTTTTTCCTTGAATTTAAAATATCAGCCGTTCCTTAAAACAGAAATACATGCACATCATTTTAAGCCTTTTAAACAATAATTTGGTAACCTTGAATTTAAATGTTTTGAATTTTAAATATTTCAAAATTTTAACTTTTCAGTATGTGATAAGGTCTAAGATCGGTTATGATAAAAATAAGAAATAACCAAATATTCATACAATACCATTCTCATAGAGTAAAGTATATGAAAGGGTAAGGGCAGAATAATCCTACATCCTTTCTTTATTTACATGTAGTTAAGGCTAGTTTTGCACTAGCCCATCAAAATGTTAAACTGACACATGTGACTCACAGTGTCACTATGTATGCAATGATTTTATTCTTAAAACTTTTTTCTAAAGTTCTGTTGATGATATCTCGAATATTCTTCAAATTAGAGAAATTGCGAAGCATTTTACAAATTAAAAAAAACCCACAGAAAATGAATAATACTAATAATAAAAAAATAACATAAAGAATAAAATTATTATCAACTTTATCGTGTTTGAAATCAATAAAATAAATTATGTGGTCATTTAGCTAAACGTTTCTATATAGAGTATAAATTGAAGTAATAAAATCCCCATTAAAAGACATTCTAAATTTATAAAAATAGATATAGAAGTGGGATTGTACACACCGATAATAGAATATCTCTGATTACTTTAAATTAGTCGTAGAAAAATTATCTGGTTAATTGAGATTAAAGATTAAAGAATAACCATGTAAATTTATAGATTTGAATCAATGTAAACATAAATTAGATATGTAAATGTTGTTAAGTTTACACCCTTCCATATCTAGAGTTTATCAACTATCAACAGGGGTAAAATGTTTAGCTGATCTATATTAGACTTGTAAAAGATAAGTATTAGATTATGTTCAATGTACAATATTATCTATATTTCACATGATATTATCAAATCTTATATGTCTATATATTATGTATTATTGTAAACTGATCGCCTAATTATAATACTGTCCTGAAGTTTTTTTTTGGCTCAAAACATTCGTACGTCAATATTTATCGTAAGTTTGAACTCAAAAAGCAGAAAAAATCACTTCAATGCGAATATCGTATCGAAAAGAATAAACTTACATTGTCTTGTGGACTTTTCAAAGAAAAAAAATGTACGACGGTTCTCGTGGCAAGTAAACTGTAGAAATAGGGACATTCAAAATGACCAAAAGCTGTCCTTTCTATCGTTTAAGGAACACGTAATATTGTTCCGATATTCCTTTACAAAATTAACTGACAACAAAATCTTATTGTAAGTTTCAACATGTTTTTAAAAAGTACCTGTTCATACGATGATCAGTTGATCACTATGTTTTCTTAATTTTATTAACAGAACATAAATAATATAAGTTTTATTTGAATTTCAGAACTTACGATAGTAAATTTATAAAATGGATTCTTTCATCAGACAATATATGGAAGAAAGGCAACTGAATTAGTAAAATGAAACATTTACTGTTTTATTCTAGTATTTTTGTCAAATTTCTTACTTAATGTCGCAAAATTTTAATTGAAACTTATATATATAAATCTTACAATAATGTAACAATACAATATTGAAGAATTTACATAAACAATCAAGCGTAAGACAGTTGAAAATACAGGTCCCCGAGTCACAACGAAACGAAAGTAGGTTCCCTGTATCACCAGACTTGGGAGTGACATTATATATAACATGCTATGTAATGTCCACTTGTATTTATATGTATTGGAAATAAACTATATCTCTATAAAATCAACACTTTTTTAAAACAAATTATACATATTATAATTATGAAGATGCCAAAAATGCAGCAATTACCGAGGAACATTCATTTTCAAAATTTCTTATTAACATGTATTTGCAATATTTGTAATATCATCATTAAATAACTAAATAAATTTCTGATACAAATACAAAGCCTCTTTATTTTCCTGTAAAAATGAGCACTACTCTTAAAGGTAATATTCAAAGTTGAAAATATCATGAAAGAATTTTGTAGCAACCAGTATTAACGTAAAATGATTTAAACATATGGAATTAATAAAACAATTGAATGAATAAAAGTATCGTTCTGTGCTCTTCATAAGCGATGGACTCATAAATCTAAAGTTACGATGAATGTCCAATCGTTTTGCTACGGTTCTTACTAAGTATTTTTTCTTTACTTATTGTTTTTTCTGTTTAACTTTTAGACCGTTTTCCTCCAGCAGTCACGTCTTCATCAGAGCCCAAATAATAATACAAATATAAAATGACATTACTCTCACTACCAGATCAAATATTCATTGATGAAATTTTTGTACCAATATATGATTTTTGTTTCTAATTTGGTTATCTTGACTGTGTCGGAATGTTTCGTATATTCCTTTTACGTTAATGAAATCTTATAGAGAAAAATAACTTACATGCAGAAGAATACCCTGAATAATTTAGCTAATCAATTTTACAACAACCTTTAAATTGAGCAAAGTTGCAATTTATCTTTATAAATTTTATTTCAATTCTTAAACAAGGAATGTAACATTTTATCTTGCAAAAAAACTCCTAATAAAGTATAAAAAAACATCGTAATAAAGTTATTTCAAGCCGTAGAAACAGAGAAGAAATAGTTGACAATTTAACAGAGTGATATATGTGAAATACAACACTGCCTTACTTGACATATCATTATTTCTTTTAAACAATTCAGTGTCACTTAGTTGAACAAATATTTTGTTTTCCTCATTTAGATTAGGGTCATCAGCGATGAGTTACTATTGAAATACTTTGACCTAATCCCCAGAAATTGTCGCTTGGTTTTCGGACCCGTGCGAAGTTTTAATAGTTTAGGGTATTTAATATCCTAAATTATAGGGTAAAATAAATGGATAGTAACTTTTAACCTCAGATATCCTGGGACTCGAAATTCAACCCAATCTTCTGAATGTCTATGCAAATTTTCTTTGATGGGTTTCCAGGTCAATCAAATTGTTTGCCAAGTTGTTTAAATTCATAGGATTACAAAACATAGAATGAGAGTGTGACTTTACATTTTGGATTAAAGTTTTTACTCTTCTACTTTGATTAATGATATTTGAGAAAATCAAATCGTCTTCAAAAACTACATCAAGAAGTAGACAAAAAAACTCTTTAAATTATTCAGCAAAGAAAAATAATATTTTAAACAAAAAAAATAACAACATACACACACAGCTCCTTTTGTGTGATTTTGAGATTTTTATATTCTAAAATATATTGAAATAGCAATTGTTTAAGTACATTTTATCCAAAAAACTAAAAACGCCTCACATTCAGTTCTGTCATTAACCAGAGAAACACTCGTATAATTTTCTAAGAGAAAACTTGCTATTTTTTCTCTAATATTCAAAACTCCCAATTCCATTTGTTTTGGTAATTGCATATTTGTTCTAGAGATACAATGAAGATAGTGTTCTAATGTCAGTTTGTGTCTGGATTAACGTCAATATATTCAACATATAGCCGGGAAAATTACATTGACAATCCTAAGAATAATTGTGAAATAAACAGGGCTAACATCGTTACTAACTACGCTAAACGCATGTTTCTGAAGCATCTATTATATTGAAGGCGACGGCGGGACTCTGTCATTTGTCTGTTTCCTATGACAGCAGATCCCGTGAAAAAGCGGTTAAAAATGACGGATGTTACCCTCCGACCCTAGAAATTTTGATAACAGCTTTGCACGTTCGCGGTAATTGGCGCCGATATGAGAGATGAACATTTTTAGTGACTTTATTACACCGTACGTGGAAATGTTAAACATGTAACACTCAGTTCAGAATTGATGTAAATCAGTTTTTGAATCTGGTACATGAATATTAATTGACGTATAAAATTAATCTCAATTATCATTACTCAGTCCACTCATACTTAACATTATGATATTGTTTTCATTTATGCATCGTAAAAAGTGTCCTTTTCAAATTGATAAAACCAAGCTTACACATAAGTATTACTTGTAAATTTTAAAATGAATTTCAGATAATTTTACATGACATTTGAAGCAAGAAAACATTCATAAGTAAGACAAAATTTCCTATGACAACTATATTAAGCAATTCTTAAATATGACAAAACTACAAAATAAAATAACATGATAGCCACATAAATAATGCTGCAAAACACGAATGTTTATGTAAATATTCGATGGATATTTAATAACTGAAGAACAATAAACATTGACTGAGCATAACTAATTTATTTTTGATGACCATGAAGTTGGTTACAATATACCAGTACCAGTTCGATTGGATAGAAATGTTTTGGCATAAAATATCTATTCAGGAACTAGCATCTGTTTTACATTGAACATTGTGGTTCTAAATAAGCAGGGCAGCATGGAACAGAATTCTAAGACTTGAGTTAAACCCGTCATCTATATCAATACAAAATGCACACATATATAAATATAATTATATAAAACATGTATGCTACTGTCGTCTTAATGTGTATTAGATATTACATATCATGTTGGTATATCGTATGTGATTGTATGTGCATGTATTTTATATTTACATGGACAATTGTAAATAATCTCTTGTAATAAGAAAAATTAATCTGTCCTGTTATGTTCAAATAGATTGAGAATAAAATCTGATAGTCAAACGAAGACTTATAGCCCTCCCTCTTCGTGTACACTATGTTGGCACAGAATTTTTGACATTATGTTTTTCACTTTATGCATAATTTGACGCACTGTCAACACGATTTAGTTTATTTTACGACATCCAGCGCACCTTACCTATCTTTCTTGGACACTTGTCTATAACCAGTACTTACCAACCCTTCCACAAGGCCGGTAACTTCAACATATACTTTATATTAATGAAGGAAAATGGCATTACTGTCAAATCGTCATGGAATTGTGTTTTTCTAGTCAATGAATTAAGAAAGAACATATTTTAGTACAATGGAATTCTATTGTTTACAATGTTGATGGTTGTTAGAACACTTAGTGTCATGTTTCTTGTTTTTGTAAACATAGTAACTAGTCATAACATACAGTGAAAACAATCAACATTTCGGACACGCCATTTTAACATACAATATAAGCCATCTAAATACCTACCACGAACAGCGCCCTCCCAAAAGTTCTTTAGACAAAATCCTGGCTTTAGGATAAATAGATTCATATTTACTCATTAAAATAGGAAACAAAGAGTCATCTGAATATGTTAAAAATATAAGCATTAATTAATGTATCACTATATGATTCAAAATATTCGTTTTTACATGAATAAGCTATAATTATAGTAAAACTACTTTCAGTATGCGTGGTCAGTTTTTCTCAAAATTTCGTATGCCCAAAACATTTTGGAAGGCACTGTACCTACCACGAATGTTTTAGGTGTGTTATTTATTTTGTCTTCAACGTTTCTTCAACAAGCATGTTGTCTTATGGAGCCCTCCCTGAGAGAGAAAAGAGAGAGAAATAGTTCCATGTCCTAGGTTTTTTAGTCATAGGCTGCTTTTATGTTTAAATTTTCATTGCCTTACTCCGGGTCTCAAACCTGGAACATTCAGATAGCAATTCTGTTAAACCAGCCATATAGATGTTTTTTCCATAGGTCTTTATTTCAACACCACATGTTATTGTATATTTCAATATATTGAAATTTTCATTTACTGTGCGTGCATATTCATGTATTGAAATAATTCAATCTAAGTTTTAACAAGTTCTGTTCTGTAAATAGTTGTGATAATGCTCTTCAGTAATGGTGAAATCAAATAAATAAATTCTAAAATATTTCAAAATGTTTAGTCATTTCGCAATTTACATATTCATACAAAGATGCGTTTAACTATCGTGACAATGGCAATACATGTAGTTGAACGATCTGTATAAAACAATAATTAGTAATTATCTCCTTATAATGTTTAATATTTCTCCCATCCGAGGTATTTTAAGACTAATTTCGTACAAAAATAAAATGTTCAAATCATAATTCCACGCTTCGTTCTGCTTGTATAAGAGACGTACATGTATTTAAATACTGGTAATTTTCTCTCTGATATTAATTCCTACAAGTTGATTTAGTCTCCTGAAACTGTTTTAGAAAATAATGTAAAACAATTATCGCAGAATTAACCAACCTAGGTTCCATAGAAAACGATTTTCTTCATCAAAATAATTCTTACAGAAATTAATGGCCACATTGCAATATTAGTTTTTTTTTTTCTCCGGCAAACCAACATTTCGATTTTATAATTATGTTAAAATACTTTGTGTATTATAATTGAGGAATTCGTCACGTGGGTTTTAGGTTACTGATTTATGGTAGACAGTTAATGGCGAATCATTAATCGAGATAAAAAAGTTCTGGAACAATCTCAGACACTATCAGATAGGGAATAAATTCCAACTTGTATGAGCATGGCTGTGACATTCGTGTAGAAAGAACGTTGACATTAGTTTTGTTGTAGACGCATTTTGTAATGTTATATTAAACCGTTCAGCGATAGATATGTTAGTCTTTTACATGCTTATGTTGATAGTTAATACTGATGAATGAATTTCAGTTTTTTTAAGATAAAAAATGAAATTTAAAATGATTTAGAAATAATGAGATATAGGAATAAATATGTCCACTGCATAAGAATTAGCATTATTTTAATGTTTTGTGATGGTTTAATGAAAATATAACGGTGAAAATAATAAATTGTATATTTTCACTGCGGTGAAAAAACTGTGGTTGAAATAATAAATTAATGTCTTGTTATATTCAACTCATAATTACCTTATTTAATTCTTTTGAGCGCAAAACATGATAGTCTGCCTATTTTGTATAAGATCGTTTTTATTTCAACTTGTGAGCCCAGAAAAAAGAATTTTCTTTCTTTGCTACTCCATTCTTTCAAATACATTCCTTACTCACTTAGTGAAATAAAAACCTATCTTACACCAAAATTTCGAAAATCCTCTATTTCTTGATTTTATATTTCAAGTCGAACTTAATAATCTAGTTAGGAAAATAGACAATATGTAGTGTATATTGATTTATAATAAAATTATTCATAACTTTAGTACATAGGTTTGGTGTTTGTTTTTAGATTTTTTACGTTATACAGTTCATGGGTTATAAATATAATTTTTGAACTGTGAAATAAAATGGCGTATATCTTTGGTGTATATATACAGTAATATATTTATAGACATATATTTTACCCAATAATGAATGTATTTTAGACGAAGAATTTTTATCATACACTACTGTATTATATCATAATTTCTAACACTAGAACTTGTCGGACAATACGAATTTATAAATTGTAGCTTTCTTCAGAAGTAAATTATTTTAACCCATATACACTCACATATTACAACTTAGAATTGCCAACTGATTGAATAGCAGATCAGAACAGACATTACGAGTTTCCTCGTATTTTAAGAAAAAGACCTAAAGGTCATAGACTTTAAGCAATACACATGATAAACACAAAATGTTGATATTTCAAACAAAATCGACATTGATAAATTTAGAATTTTATTTTCTTATGTCTTCTTGTCTTGATCTACGTGTATATGGCAAACATTGAAATAAGAGAGTTTAGAATTGTTGAAGTACGGAATACTTCTTATTTGGAAGAATTAGAAGTCGTAAAATGTTGATAAGAGGGCACAATAAGTAATAATATCACAGACTTGTTCGTATATATAAGTTTACTTGTCCACTTTATAAGTAAGTAATTAGTAGAAATGGCTAAGACAGGCGCTTGAACACTAGGCTTGGTTAAATAGTACTATTTATTATTATTCATTAACCTTCATAATTGGGCTAATAATTTATACAATTTTAAAATTTTAGGGTTGAGAAGATAACTAAGAGCTTATATAAAACCTTTCCTATTTGAATAATAAACTAAAGGTGTCAGTTATTTGTTGGTCATATTAAAATCATGTATAAACGAATAAAACTGAGATTTAGGGATTTAGAGTAAGGAATCAAAGAACTTGTTTTATGCATGGTAGCTTTAGTTGTTTTACAAAAAAACCCAAACATTGCTGATAAATTTCATGACACATTAGTGGAACAACGACTAGACCGCCGTCGGATCTCATGTCGTTTTGTAGAAGAGACGCAATATTATTCACGTCTCAGATAATATCAATGCGTCGGCGTAATTGAGATTTGTCTGTGATTTAAATTCAAAACGTAGTACAAGTGTAATGGAAATTTTACTTTTCATATTCTAGAAATTGGCTTCGTATTTGCTGGCATTTTTTTGTTACACGGAAAAGAATCAAACATATAGATAATGTATTTACGACTATAATGCGCACGTCAACATCGTATCGTTTATATTTGTCAAAGGTTTTATTTAAAAGTCCGTACTCCCCCCGTTGTAGAGTGAAAAGACGTTCCACGGTGTTAGCGTATTTTCTAATAAATAATGAAAATCAGTATAAATTTGTCATGGTGACAATATGGCGGAAAATATGAAAACTATTAACATTATCGTAACATAGAATCTTCAATAGAAAGGTGGTGATATTTAAATTAAGTACATCATAAAAACTAGGCATAAATATTCAAATCTACTCAACCATTGACATTTTTAATAATTTGTTTATAATATTCAACTCCGATCAAATCAGCTTTAACTACCTTTAAATGATAGTTGCTATAAAAGCCAGTAAAGAGATCGCTTTGTAAAATTTTGATTTAAAACTTTTTTTCCTGATCTGCGCGTCGATAATTCTATGTTCGTTAAAAGATTTGTTAGTTATATTCAAGATAGTGTAGGGCTTTGGAGAAATGAATCTGCGGTAGGGCTTGCAATAAAATATATGATATTCTACTTAGAATAAGAAACTACAATAAAATGAAAATATTTAAAACTCAAATAATTGTCTTGAAGGTAAACCTAACTCACTGATATTAACTTCAACACTTATAACACAATGAAATAACATCTGGGGATATTTAAATTAATACAATAATAAAATATATAATAACAATAATATAATTTATATATAATATGTATGTAATTTCATTTTATTGTTTATTCATGGGTATAGGATTCATATAAGTTTGAATCGCTTCAAAAGGTAGTTGAAATACATGTGTTGCTTAATTTTGATAATTTTTCAGAAGCTGTTTAATGTTGTTGCCGAGCGTAGTTTAAACTGATTTAAAATTAAACTCACATTCTTAAACGGTTCTCAAAAGGCAATTTAAAAAAATGCTAAGTTAAAATATAAAATGAAATTAAAATTAAATATCAAACCTGCATTATGAAATGACAGTAACCCGGTATAATCCGCCATCATGTTTACGTCGTAGTAGTAAACTGGACAACAATTTGCATTCCTTCACTAAATCACAAGAACAATTAAACAAATGTCACCTAAACAATAGCACGTGTCACTTTAAACGCACGCGCAATATTCAAATATTTTTTTCTTCTACTAAAATTTAACACAAATTCAAAAAACACACAATTTTAAGAACAATGAAGTATGACAATACAAAATGGTATAAAATGTTTAGAAGATAAGTCGAGACGGTAAAGTTATCACTTACCAGAATAATGGTACGGATCCATCATAGATTGGTGTTAGTTTCCACTGTCTTGTCAACCTAGAGTTGTGGCGTGGTGCGCCGTGAACATGAGACCCCCAGACCAACTATTTTAATCCGACCAAGGATCTATATTCTTTCCTTTACGTGAAGTCTGAACCTAGCTTGGGAGAGAATATACCCACAATAATAATGTTTTAAGTTCACCTAATAATAGATAGTTCGATGTTTTAAGGATTAGTTTTCATAATATTACAACTCGCTCCGCCCCAAGTAGCAAATCGCTTTGTTTTCGCCATAGAAGAACGTCTCTTTTTACATTTTCAAGCGAACCGATAATTTCTACAGTAGCGATGCTCGTCGCTGATTGGCCAATACTCATTACAACGAGGTTCTACAATATTTAGCGAGTATCAACGATAGGCTATAACTTCAGTAGATCTTTAACTTTCTTCATTGAGCCTAGCAGGGGTATCATTTGATGCTATTTAGACATTAGAGACCATGTTTGGGGTAATAGCAATTAACAAAAAACGGACCATGTTAGTAGTTTGACATTATGTTTCCAGTATATGGAAGAAACACGATCTTGATGAAATATTGGTTGTAAAACCATGTTTCTACTAAATACTGGCCAATATTTAGTGAACAAGAACGGTCAAAGACTTAGAGCTACGTTCTGGTCGTATTTATAAAACTACCAAATTGACCCCTGTCCATACATTTGAAGTATGCCTACTGTTTACTGAACGGCTGTTCAAATTAGATTAATGTATTAAGGTAATAGTCCAAGGGTTAATGTATAAGTTTCGTCATAGATATATTTTAGTATTTTCACGTATTCAACATCGGCTGATTTGTAAACTCATACAGGGAGCGCTTAAATCATTTAACAGACGATACGCACTTATGAAGTACTATGAAATTTAAGACCGTATGCTCGATGCTGGGTGCAGAAAGGGGGAGAACGCTGAAAGTCTGGAAATTTGTAAGACGTAGAATTTAAATGGGCGTTTCTTGATTTCTGTGGTATAAATGCTACAACCGTATTATAAAAATGATTCACTTGTTTTTATGTATATTGTTTACTGTATATTTATGATAACATAAGAAATATACCTGGTAAATGAGTGATTGTTGTTTTTATCATAAATATTGTAACATATCTAAGGGAATATTTCAGTGTTTTGCTCATATATTCTTAATCGGTTATTTATCTTAGATTTTTTGGTGTAAAAATACAAACTGATAGATAGTGTACATTTACCCCACATATCTCCAAATGAACGTTTGTCCTCGCTCGATATAAACCATTTTGTTCCTTGAGTTGTTTTTATTAAGACAATCAAATAAAAGCCTAAATGATGGTGATTCAGAGTTAGTTTTTACTGGAGTTCGTTTGCTCCATATACAAAATGTAGATGCATTATGTGCAGACCCTAACTAGACTTAACACAATTTAAAGTCTAAATAAGACACAATATAAAATGTTACCCTCTTTTCACGGGACTTTGATTTCTACTTCAGTGACTTCTGGCAATGGGTCCATCTTGTTTTCTTTGCGTGGATTGGAACAAGCTATGTAAGAGTTGATAGCAAATGGCAAATATATAAAATGTGGCATTTACGTAGTCAACTCCTTGACTTTTTGAAATTGCTCAATTCTCAAAAACCTCATTTTTCCCCAGGAAAACAAGAAGTAAAATGTAGGTAGCATTGAATGTTACCATTGTTAACTATGAAAGAAAACGAATTCTGCATAAGTTTAATATGATCCCTTCAGTTTCGACCATTAGTAAGTAATGGTGTCTTGACCGTTCTATACATTTTCGAAAACTTGAATACATGTATAATGCTACTAAATATTTAAAAATTCAAATACATGTAGCCGCATATTGAAACATTCACAAAGAAAAAATGGATTTTTTGTTAAAAAATATACTTATTAAATTGTACATCTTATATGAGAAGCAACTAATTATGTTTAATACAATTTAATTAAGTCCAATGTGATTACGTATTGCCACGATGTAAATTAACGCTACAACATTCATAATTATGTTTTACAAAATATTACACAAAATAGAAAACAAACAGCATTCAAGGCAAGGACTAAAGAACAGCAACAACACCGGAGAAGAAATAATCTTTGGTCATTTTTACATGGTTAAGTGTAATATCTTCTAAAATATAGAAGATAGAACTATGTTATTATGTAGATATATAACTTCATTATAATTGAGTAGATATATTAATATACGTGCAGGAATCGCACCTCTAAGACTTGAAACAGATCTGGTATATGGGAGGAAAAAACCAGGGAAACCTCACACGACTAAAAGACGCGTGCCATATCTTTACGTCCAGTATTGAGTTCCAAACGTAAGAAAATGTGTACTGTGTGTTTAGATACGTTATCAAGCTATCGTAGCTAACACCCAGGAGATAGATACAGTAATCAAGTTTAAGTTCTAAGCTGACTTTCTCTGATTTCACTAATGAACTTGTATTTTGTATGCACCGACTAACATTTAGACATATGTAAGAGTCATCAAATTTTACCGAGAAATCAACGTTTCCCGGTTTGAAGAATTTTTTCCTCCTCTCATCGTAGTTTGGTCTACCGCAGACTACAAATATTGGGTCCATTATAACACGATTCTTACCCTGTTTTTATGATTTTAATGTTCTTAATGTATAATAATGAGCTATTTGATTATTTTACCATACATTATACTTTCATATTTCAACAAACTGTATTTCAATCACTAGCAAGCGATTTCGCGCGTTTAGTACGAAAACTGAGCTTGGCTAAGGTACGAACGAATTTGAGTACGACTTGTATCAATTCTAATATCAAAAGTAAAAAGATACTTAAAGAATTTCAACGGCTATCAGGCTGTCACGGTCCGATTCCATAGAACAGTTCTAAAGGCATACTAGGTATCATGTCCGTCAGCGAACGGTCTCATTGGACGTTATACCATACTCTTGAAGCCAAGACAACAACAACAGGTATTGACTAAAGATCATTTTCCGGTTCAAATACCGTGGATATCAGTTTGTTTCTTCACGCTTGAAGTGGACCTATAAAGTTTTGCTATTCTAACAAAATAATTCTCTGACCATGTGGAATTTTGTGCCTGTTGGCCACACAGAAACATCGAATTAACTGAGATATTTGAAACAGCGTGACTCTTTTGTCTATGAATAGTCGCTAATGTCTTTACTTCACGTGTAGAAAACACATTTTCGTCATTTTAATATAATTGCAACTTAAAGCTATATACTTTACGGCGCCATTTCATTTTAAAAGTGTTTATTAGAATTGATAAGTGAGTATCGAAATAACAATAATAATGTATTGTATAATACATCGCTCGCCTTAATGGAAATGTAACGAAAGTTGCAATCGACAAAATAAAGCATTAATACTGTTATAAATCAGTTTATTCCATCTAAAACACCAGACTGACGTACTTTCCACCATTGTTAGTGGATTATAAAAACCGGCCATCCGGTGATTTCCGTATCTGACTCAACCGATAATAACTGTATTTTATCATCAACCAAGGCGTTCAAAAACACGTTAGATTTGGTTAGATAAGCCGTTTATGGGACTGTTGTTAATAGACATTGTGGAGTTTTATCGCCTAATTGTCTATATCAGAAGTAAAAAAGACACAAACTATTCAGAAAATAACATGTAATTCGTGCATTTATTGAGCATAAAATTCTATAATGGATATTGGTGTAACAGTCTAAACGCTAGCGTCTCTGGTTTTCTTCAGAGTTAATCATAGTTCAAGAACTGACTTCGTTTCATTTTAGCATCTTCAATGTCACTTTTGATAAGAATGTTTGAGGTTTACAATTTTCTCTATTGGCAGAAGACATCCAAGTGTCTTCTTAACGGCAATTTTACACCAAAACTGAGAGTAATTTCCAGTACTTATATCGTCTGCTTTGGGCTGGATAAATACCATTGTAGGTTATAACATTTCGTGTGTGACGCCAAATCATTGTTGATATTATTTTATTAGATATGATATGTACTATATCAGGATGGAGAACCATTAAAATATAGTTCCTGGGAATGTATGGCTCTTAGAATATGTAATAATGTATTCATACACCGTGTATTTTTTCATTTATTTTAAAGACGATTTATTGCCTGTTATTTGACATTTTTAAATCGATTAGTTTGTTGTGTGTTGTTGTCTTTTTGGGGTCTAATTTGGAAAACTTAAATGCTGTGGTTTTATCCGCTAGTAGCTATCTCTAAGAATTAAAAGCTAGTCATTGGTGGAATTTTAAAATGAAATATGTTATTCTATATTCGCGTTCAATGTGGGATTTCAACTTTAATATGCCAAATAAATAACAACACACAATCTCAACTTAATTTGATATTGCATATCAATTGCAAATGTATTCGTAACAGCACATCATTGCATTAATGATAAATTCGTTACCATGTAAATACGGACAATTATAGAAACATAAAAAATGTATAATTTTCATTTTTAAATTAATTTGAACTACCCTTTCTAGCACCAAAATATACTTGAAAAATGTGCAAATCAATGACGCCTATACATACATGTAAAGTTTAATACAGAAATATGTACAGAAAATATAATATATTTGATAATATACATGTGTACAATGACATTGAATTGAGAAAGAATTACACGGACAAAATGTCAATCACAGGTTTTACTTAAAACATATATATTTTTAATTTTTACATTTTTGTGACCTCTGTTTTCTAATGATTTAAAAAAAACTTAAACTGCGTTTTACAAATTCTATACAAAGATTTCAAGCACGTCAGAGTGGACTTGCGTACAATAGTCTGGGAAAACTTTAAGGTTAAATACATTAAACAATTAGTGCATTTTACATAAACACTAATCTAATTATAAGTACAATACACTTATTGTATTTCAAAACAAAAATACTACAATTGTTTGTTTCATATAAAAGACAATGGCAAGCCATGCCTGACATGTCTTTGACTCGTAATACAACAATACGTTCGGGTTCCATTTCACTGTTCAAATAAGTAAGATATAGATCTATTTAAAGAAAATGTGAATGCACGCGACCCTTAACTGTTGTACAATGGCGATAGCAATCAGTATGAAATTAAATATACAACTAGTTCCAATATAAACAACTAGAAATTACTGAAGATATTGTTTCGACGATGTAAGATAAAACCTCGAGATAAGGGAACCATTTTTTGTAAAATACTGTTATTAGTCAATCAAAGTTCACTTAAAAGTTGGCATTATGTTTTTATATTGAAATAAAATATAAGAGTTGGATTTCAAATTGTACTAAATGGTTTGTAAAATTGTCGATTGTACGAGGTAAATGTTTGATAAAATAATCTATCCCACACAAGATGTTATTGGGGCTTTTAAACTGGGAATAATTTTTATTGACTGTTTTAAAAGAAAAGATACATATTATTATTATGAGTCAGCCAAAGATCATAACAGCCAACTCTTTCGAGAAAGATGGCGAAAGACTTACAAATTGTAGCCATAGTGATTGACTTTTTATAACTCTTTTCTGGATCAGTCAAAGTGAAATATTTGAACAAATAAAACGGAAAAAGAAGAAAATGTCGTAATAGATCGATAGATGTGAACACAAGTATCTATTACGAAATCGCCTCTCTGGTGGAATCCTTCTATTCCCCATCAGGCGGGACTTAAGTTTCGACAAAAAGGTTTTAGTTTCAAAAGCAACATTGGAAGCATTTTATTTCAATTTTATTAGCTGTCGGTACAACAAACGAGGTCTGCGATGTTTAATATCTTCTTGTTGTGGTGTTGCTCTCATTCCTCAACATGGCTTGGGTAAAGATATATTGCAGTTATCTTTCTACAGAAAAAAAGCCTTTATATATAGCACAATACCGGAGATACAAAATAAAATCCAATCACGGTGTCAACTTATTTATTTGTCCCATTCCATGTCGTTCATGCTCTAAGATATATATGTTGCTTTACGTGGCATTTCAACAGTTTAGTCATATTAAAGCGATCAGTTGACCTATAAAGGTCTCTGGGTGGGACTATAGATAACTGGACCCAAGTTTTTATCCTAGTACGAAGCATAAATTCTCGCCAGTGACTAACAACTAACATACCTGATACAGAGGTAGACCCGAAAATGACCGTCGAAAATATTTCCTGACAGAACTATTCGAAGTTCTCATCCTGGAATCGAACCAAAGAGCCCTGAATAAATTGTGGTGTTATTCGATGAATATTTTTCACTAACAGTAGTCAGTATTATATATAATTTCATGTTTGGAATACAGAGAGTAACATTTCTCGCCATTATTAGATCAACATGGATAAAGGGAAACAAGTACGATATTTCAAACAATTACATTGTATGATGCTATGGTAAAGCATAATCGTGGAAAGCACATATGTGAGGTAACATGAAGTTGCTTGTAGCATATATATACTAGTGCCAGATCAGATATCTTATAAAACCTATCATAGATTCTGATCACCATGTTTGATCATATTGATGTTTGTCACTTGCCAATGTTTCTTCAAAACGATCAGCTTAATCTTAAGAACCATTTACGAGACATATCTTATCTTTTTACACCTTGTTCAAGAATTTTACATCTAACGAAATCACAGCGGCTGGTTTACTTTTCTTGTTTAGTATTTGATCTGACGTATTCTATACTAATTAATTAAGCTCGCTGTGAAACAAGTTCTTACAACTTTTACCGATCACCCACGAGTCCGTTGCTTGGTCCATGAGTACTGGGCAGTAAGAATAAAGTTTCTGGATAGAGTAAACTTTAAGGTCGGCCTTTTATGAGATTTGAACCAACGTAGATCTGGATATCCAATGATTACTGGTTCAACGTCATAACCATTGTATTTCAACAGATCGGTTAAATGGGCATTTCGATATCGTTTATGCTTTCGATTAAACATTTTTTCCATCGACTTAATGCAGCAACCTTAAAAAATCCTTGACCAAACTCGTGATCAGATTTTCAACAATGCCCAAAAACTTGTGGAGGGCAATGAATGGAAAACTATGCATGGTCAAATTGGATTTGTACATTTAAGTCTATGTTCTTGTTCTGACCTGCGTTTATTTTGGTCACACGACTGTGTTAGCATTGTATAAAATAAACCAATATGTACTGAGCATGCTAAATATACAATTTACATGTTCCTTGTCTCCTGGACGTTTGTCCCCTATTACTATAACCTTCTCTATAACCAGTACTCACCTACCCTTACACAAGGCCGGAAACTTCTCCATATATCTTATTAATGGAGGAAAATTGACATTACTGTCAAATTTTCATTTAAAAAAATAACCGATGAAGACTTAAATGTCGAAACGTTGAATTAAAATACAAATAAATATGCAGAAGTGTGAATTCTTCTTTTTATTACTTTTATAACCATATCAAACATACAAAACAGTGATCAACACAAATTCACTGGGTATTACAAACACAAAAATGAACACAAGAGATTTGTAGTTTATGCCTACAAGAATGTTAATTTAAATTTCCCACGTAGGGAAAGGCTATACTTTGTGTACGTGACATTTTTTTCTAGCAAAGAATCATATAAGCCACCCAGTTGATTCTAATAATTATAATACCGTCTGTCTAGCCCGTTACATATTAACATAAAATGTTTAACATAATAAATGCAGTCTCACAAAAGCTACACGTAATATTGTGGACTTTTACTGGTGAATTTATAGACTAGGGGGCGGAGACACGATCGCTGGGAAAATCGTTATATTGATAAACGTTACCATGTTTTTCTGTGTCTAGAATTCTAAGTAAGACACGTGATTACAGGTGCGTGCATAATCGATATATGATTACAGCCTATGTGCTTGGAACAATCTGTTGTCTGGGCAATAAATGGTCAAATTCATGGTCGATGGAATTTATCTTTCTTAATCATCGGCATTGTTTTTGTTTATAGATTTGTATTATGCTATTGTCACGTGACTGTTTTATGTACAGCACGTTTATGTAAACGATTCTTTAAAAACATGGCTGGTTCTTTTATAAGACAATATACAAGTTGATGTGAAACACAATGACATTTTAACATATTTTTATCATCATATACGATATACACATTACACAATAAATTATTAAAGTTTAATGTCACGGGGTCGGTTTGAAATCAGTTACATGATATACATACATCACTTAATTTAAGTTATAATAATTATACCCCCGCTTCGAAGAGGAGGGGGGTATACTGTTTTACCCTTGTCCGTGCGTGCGTCCGTCCGTCCGTTACAAAATTTCCGTCGCAGTTTTCTCAGCAACTATAACATGCAGCAGCCTAATACTTTGCATATTGCTTCATCCCATAGTCCCATGTGGTGTAAAGCGATTTCATGCTCCTTGCTCATCTACTTCCTGTTTGTCGCATATTTTTAGATTTTTGCGGGGGTATCACTAGTGAGCATTAGCTCACAGATTTACTTGTTAATTTTATGTTACACCCTTCCATGAAAATTTGACAATAATATCAATTGTCCTCCATTAATAAGGTATAGGAAAGGTTTCCGGCCTTGTTGAAGGGTGGGTGCAACCTTACTATAGAAAAGGGTCGAGGAAAGCTAGATTAGGTGCGCTGAACGCTGTAATACATGTGTAATCTAACTTATTATGACATTGCCTTAATCCAGTATAACAAACAACTACTTGACCCGTCAACTTCTCCCTAGTAGGAAAATTAAAATTATTTTCACAGAAGTGCTTGACTTGCCATTGCTAGGGAACAAGCCCGAATCGACAGATACGTATTGGAGTATGCTTGGCACTGAATCATGACAAAAGTGAAATCATTTTTATCAAGTATATATTTATGTACAGTAGAAGTTTGATTGCTCGAACTTGAAAGTTCATGACAAAAAATTCGAGCAAACTGGGTGTTCGACCAATCTGAAATGTTATCGCAATCTTTTTGTTTATTTCTAGTCTTTTAAGGAAATTCCAGGTAGATAAATAATGAAAATATATAAAAGTGTCAGGAAAATTGTCTGAGTTGTTCAAATTAGCCGAGTTCGAGACTTCGAACATTTATTGTATTGTTAGATTACATCTTTTGTAAGAGTACATACATGTACTATTTACCTCATGGAAGAAAATCCTATAAATCAATTAATACTAAGACATCCATCGTTTACCCGATACCTGCAATATTACATTATACTAAAATGTTTTTTATGTTTCTTCCCACCACATTCTCTATTTACAAATGTGGTCACTTACCGCTATATACATACAATTACGTAACTATGTTAATAGAATTTTGACTTCTTAATTTGTCATTGTCCTGAAATAAAGCATTTCATCTTGTAGGAGGATAATTTGATTCTGGTAAATAAACTTTTCTAGGAAATCAGTTTTGGCAAGCACGAGAATACCAAATAAAAATGTGTTAGAAACTGTGTCAATACAAAAATGAAAATGTACCACGAAACAATAAATTGTACAGCTCAAAATATCCGGAATAAATTTAATGTTTACGTAAGAAAACGCGATACAATTTAACCTTTTGTCAGAGAATGTAAATAATTCTGAATTACTGATTATTTGTAATTCAAAGTAACCATTTATTGAAGTATTTTTGCAGAAACTAAAAATTGAATTATATTGCTAGCAGGCGTCCTCTTTGTGTACAGATGACAATTGTTTGATACATATAAACATGTATAATTTAAGTTACTGGTAGAACAAAATTATTTTTGGAGAAATGAGAAGAAAACTATCTTCAAACCTGAACATCTCTCAAGCTAATTTACAAGGTAATGACATTAAGTTTAATACTGTACTCTGACAGTAAGGAGGTGACATATACAGCATGGGGTTTCCATTTATAACATTTTCTCTTTTCAAATTATATGTATATTCTCAACAAAAAATGAAATGGAACACTTAATGGTCAGTATATTGATACACGGGTTGTAAAAATGCCTCAAGCTCCTGGTTAGTTACTGTTTCCAATATTGCATTACTGGTGATCAGTGCCCTACACAATATAGTCTTAAATTAAAGGGCACTTGCTACATGATACCAGTGACCATAAATGTCCACAGCGGGCAATATCAAACAGCGTGGATAAAGAGCAGTAAATTTAGAATGAAACCCACTTGGAGATCTGCTGCAAATAGGAGATGTAGCTCTCGAATGTCTCCCTATTTGACATTAAATACATCTAAATTTCTGTTATATTTCTAAGGGATGTTAAAGGCTAATGATTCTTAGCAGGGGTTATACTAACAGGCCAGTTGATTTTAGGGACAAAAGAAGGTCAATTTCCGCTCATAGCATGTTTGTACAACTTCTATAGACCACACGTTGTCTTAGATGCAACTATACACAATTGTAAATGCTATTTTTGAGGATCCATCCATTGTTCCTTATATATTGATACCAAATAAATGCTTTATTGAAAGTTGAAATAAATACATTTTTTTTATGAAATGACAAATTTAAAAACGTGGACTTGATTAGCAATGATATTGATGACATCTTTATCATAGCTAGTGCCTTTTCTGATGGCGTTTGCAAACCATACAGATTCCATTCTCCTTGGAGAATGTTTTGCATGATTCTGATAAGTGTAGCTGTTATGGTCATAGTTGGTTTATTGTTGGACCACTGGATAAATAAAGAACACTTATCAAATCTTGATAGGTGAGTCTAATATAGGTTAGATAGAAGTCAAAACATATCAGGAACAGCAACAGTCCGGTCACAAATCACGGCAAAAATACAAAGAGTGAGATGTTTTTAGTTATAACTATTGACCATTTATCCTGTGATCCTATGAAATCGATATTTCCAATTCTCGACAAAGTTAAAAACATGCAGTTGATGAAACAAAAGCCACATAGTGCCTGTGTTCTTAGAGACACTCGTTTGGAGTAATACAATGTATGTTGCATATAATCGCATTGCTGTTGTTATTTATGTCATTTTTGTCGAAGTGCTCTGGATGGCAAATATTAATGCAATATGTTGAACACAAAGTTCCGCCTTTTTTGTATCGTTATTTATAGTCGATTTCAAAAAAGAGATGAAGACCAGAATGAGGCTTGAACACCAACAAAAATAACGTCACTAAAGAATGTCAGCGAATTACAAATTTACGATCTGAATATTTTTATACATTTTACAATAAAAATGTTTCAACAATGTCACTCTGAGAAAATTAGCTCACCAATTTCAGTAGCAAATTGAGTTTCCTTTTTCATGGGAAGAAATTTCAAACTGTTGTTGAATGAATATATATGATACAAACTCCTTCATGAACCGGTATTTAAATCTGTCAAGGGTCGTTTAAGGTTGATCTAAAATAGTTAAGATTAAGTTTGACAGACATACAATCATGAAAAGTATTCGTATTTTGTTACACTGTTTTTGTAGAAGGGAAATTAAAGGTGTAAAGAAAGTAACATATGATACGTGATTGTGTGACCCTTGATTATACCGTATAGTTTTAATTTGTTGTTTATATTGTATACAATTTCAACATTTTTTTCCGGGGACACCATTTGATTGATATTTTCGTGGAGAATGTGGAAGACCCCTGAGCTATAATGTCGGTTGACTGGAGATAAACATAACATACGTGTCTCAAGGTATTCAACAATTAATTTCCTTCAGAATGAAGTCAATTTAAATTTCGTCCTTTAGAAATGGTTAACTAATTTGAAATTACAAACACAAGTTTTAGTGGAATAAAATTGTTCTTATAAAAAGTGAATGGAAATAAATATGTGAATAATCATTTTGGCAGCACTAAACTGTCAATTCTTGAAAATAATGGTAATTAATTTTATTTCATGAAATAATGAATAATACATTCTGTTATATCATTAATGATTGGGTTCAAGGCTTTTAAAAACAGTTATATACATGTTTAAATGTTGACACACAAGTAAAAGCAGTACTCAAGGATATTTTGTACATATTTTGACAGTCATTTTTTAATTATTTTGAAATATATTTACTGGCTTGTGTCAAAGGTTATATTAAAAATGAGAACATGTTAACAATTGTATTTCGTTTTATTAGTTTTAGACATTGGACTCCTATAGTATGACAATAAGGGAAGCGGGCGCGATAGAGTGGTAAGGATATTTGACTGGTGATCATAGGATAGCCAGCTCCGCATTAGTTCGAATCCCATCCAAAACCTGCACCACTGATTACTTAAGCAAGAAACTTTATTCTACTGGCTCAGTTCTGTGGCTGGGCAGGACTCGGACTCGAAAGTGATTAATCTGAGAAGTGAGAACTTGTTTCAAAATTAAGCTAAAATTATTTTAGTATAATAGCTAAAACGAAGCGAGATCGTCTAGTATAAGATGAGGTTTCAACATGAACCTTACAACAGAACACCAAACAACATTAAGCCTTTAAATGGGCAGTTTTGTTTTGTGTTTTGTGAAATGCAAATTCTAATGCGAAAATTCGAAGATTCTGGGGGTTTTTATAGGATTTAATATTGTTAAATACTGTATTATATCACCGACAGGATTGTAGTATGATGTATTTGTGATGATTTGGTGCATTTACAATGCTGCATCTGTTATTGTTTCTAAAATATTTTATTCAAATTTCTACTTGTAAATCTGCCTAATCCCTTAGTTTGTGGTCACTTTGTATCCCTATAAAGTGTTAATTAAAATGAGATACATCGTTAACATTATGACGAGAAATAGATAACAATAGCCTATTTATAAAATAATATTCTAGGCTGTGGTGATTGATGAAATATATCAATTATTAATTTTATTTTACAGCTATCTTGAGGATTCCAAATATATACGGAACATAACAGAACAGAACAAAATTTTTTTATTGAAGATTTGTACAACAAAGGCACATGATCTTACAAAACATTTAAGTACAAATATAATACAGATCAATGATTAGACACATATACAAAGGAAAAACAATGCACACACAAGTATAAATATTTGATTTAACATACAGAATTGTGTTGCAATATATACTACTATGTTTATGAGAGTGGCATGTAATTTATAAGACAATGTTATTTCTAACATGCAAGGCAGATTTAATAAATTTTGATAAATACGATCAACTAACTATGTAAAATAATTTTCGTTCAAGCTTTTGTCGCACGCAATTAAGCAATCTGGTTATAGATGAATAACTGGTTATCGTTATATATTGTTTTACAATCGTATCATAAATTCTAAAATAATCGTGTGCCTTTTATTCAAATTTAATACGACGTCTTCTATACAGTATTTTAAAACTGAACTCATAAACAGCTGTTATGTAAATATATTTACATGGCAATACTTGATATGTAGATATCTCAATGTTTCAATCATATTCTACGATGAACTATTGAAATATCAATTATTTGTTATTACTTTTAGCATCTATGCTTTGTCATACTACACACAATATACTTTTGAGTATTGAACTTCTGGACAAGCGCATTATGATCTTGGAAAAGTTGAGTTTTAGAGTTTACTCTAAAAAGTTTGAAACTCCACACAATTGTTACGTGAGTCAGACTTCCCTATCAGTATGTCAGTCAATATTCAGTACCAATGCTAATGCATGAAATCTCATTTACGTATCCAAATTCACATCAAAATTAATTTAAAAAAACAACAAAGAAACACCAGAGCAATATTAGATTATTTATTTGAGTATATTAAAGTATGATGTGTTCTAACAACAGTATCATTGCCATAGAGACACAAAGTCTGATAAAACATGTATTATCATTATTATCCAGCTTTTAATACTAACACAAGAATTGTTATTATTTTCATGGTGGTATAATAAACACACCAATTATCTCAAACTATTCTACAATCAACTACTTACATAGCTTTAATAACACGTCTTTCTATGTGCTCATTGCCTTCTCTACGCCTCCTTTCTTAGACCACCCAAATAATGAACATCGTGGTGGCTCCCCGTATAATTGTGGAGAATTATTTAAACAGCAGGGATGTAGATACCTGACAGAAACTTGCTGGGTAACTGGAGTCAAGATCTATCCTATAGTTACATTACGAAACTCCTTAATTAATCACTAAAACTAGCTTTAATTAAGTGAGATAACGTGTTCACGTGTAGCGCGAGAAAACGCGTTAATTTGTAAAATGAAAATAAACATTGTTTATATATCATACATGCTGACACATGTAGTTGTTTGGTTTGTCTTACCTTTTTCTCTTTTGATTCGGATTATTTTATAACAGAGCTGAATAGATTGGTTATACTGACTCGGTATCCATGTTTCTATTTACAAGGAAATTGAATACAGTTTTTCCCCTCAAGAAAACAACAAGGTATGTCATCTTTGTGATTCGAACCAGTGTCCATTTGGCTTTCTACAATAATACAAAATGTTAACTTAAATATGTCTTGGGTGACTCTTGAACTTAAGTTTTTAATATTTAAAATTACTATATTTATCGTCAAAATACCAAGTACATTTATCATAATGATAAAATAGAATATTAACTATACCATGGTAGCCCATAACTTGATTTAAAGGCATCGTCAATATGAGTTAATACTGATTATGATTAATATAATTATAGGCACGGCCTATTGATTGAAAAGACTTGCAATTCAGTAAAGTACATGTAGTTAGTTTGTCGTAAGGGCCATATATTTAAAAACAGTTTAATCTCCATTTCTCCAATGTCTGCTTCATTTCGCTTCATTGCGCGTTTTAGTCATATAGTCATACCGTCCCACAATGCAACAATTGGTAAGCACAGGAACCAGAACGTTCCGAACCTGCGATTTAGTTCGAAAAAATGAGGGTCTGTTATCTCCCTTTTATATGATATTTAGAAGGATGAAAGGGAGGTAACTAGAAACCGGAAGTGATCGACACAAAATTCTGTTTGGAAAGGATAAATAAATTAATCCGCCAAAACTCTCGCGACACCTTAAAGTGGAAAAGACACTGGTCTTTTCCATATAATATATTTGAAATGTAGACTGCCCGTGTTCTCCGAAAATCCTAGACTCTATCATAACACGATCATTTTTTAGGATAAAAAGATTCAAATTTACCAATGAAAAAATAATAAAGAATCAGCTGAGGACATTCCTTAAACAACCTCAATTAGTTGATCAACATACGATTCAAATTTTGTTACATTAATAAACTTTAATTACAGTAAAATTAATTGTCGGTATGCACAGTCAGTTTTGTCTCAAAATTTCATTTGTCCAAGAGCATTTTGCTGGTTCCTGTATATTCCTTCCATCTTGACCAATCTGATACTGAATGCTGAAAGATCTAAGAGTATAAAATCTGTATAGAAAGTTTTGTCTGGAATTTATAACTCCCCCTCCCCACCCCCAGTTCTCTTAGTCTGAAGAGGAACTCCCAGCATGGTGCTATCATGTATAGCGATATTTTAAAACAAATTAATTGGTGCATTCATTATAGACAATCTTCAAATGGTTTCACTAGGCCTATCAAGGAACCATCAGTGGAATGGTTGATTTATAAATTCTAGGTTCAAAGTTGATGGTGGTGATTTATTGATTCATGTTCAACTTTTGTCCGGTACTATCTCTAATAGATGATTGACTTACTGTTCTCTACATTAACTGTAAATTGATAAAACTTTTTATGTTGTTAATTGACTGAGTGGTGTTCACCGAGATAAGGTCTGTATTTAACACCAGTCTACCAGATAGACTGTCAGAACGAGGCAAATCTTGGATACATTGTATTTATATTTGTTTGAAGTAAGTGCATTTGACGTTTTACAGCACCCTTCAAAAGACCGTAAACAATAGGAATATGTGGATTTTTTTCTATTTTTGTGCCATCCTTATGCCTAGGTCACATTTAACCCGGCGCCCGGCCGGCGTTCCCGATTTTTAGGAATCGGCCGGCATGGTGAGATCGGAATCATATCGGCCGGCAAAATTAAATCCTTCATACTAGAAAGGTACCCGTCAGATGCCCGTACGGGATCCGGAAGATGGCCGCACGGCAATCGTCCGATTTCATGATTTTCTAACCCCGATTTTCTAACAGATGCCCGTCCGATATCCGCACGATGTTCTTACGACGCCCGAGCGATACTCGCCCGGGTATCGCCCGATTCTTCCGAGTCGCACGATGTCCGGACGGGCATCGAGGTAGCGCCGGTAGAGTACATAACGAACATCGGCCGATGTCCGCCCGGCGTGTGTCGCTTTTGATGGCAAGAGTAGCTTTGCACGTTATAGATTAATCACCGTCCTTGTCGCTTGTGGAAGAAGGCTAACACTTGTGCAATTTTCTACGATGAAACAGCATCGCGCCAGGGACGGCAGCAGGCGCGCAAATTACCCAATGCCGACACGGCGAGGTAGTGACGAAAATAACTATACGGGACCCTTTCGAGGCCTCGTAATTGGAATGAGTACACCCTAAATGCTTAAAGCAGGTTCTATTGGAGGGCAAGTCTGGTGCCAGCAGCTGCGATGATTCCAGCTCTAATAGTGTATATTAAAGCTTCTGCAATAAAAAAGCTCGTGGTTGGATCTCGGGTGCAGGCGGGCGGTACGCCTACAGCGGCACTAGCTGCCCGTCCTGCCTCCCACGCTGGTACGCTGTGCCCTGGTGCTCTTGACCGAGTCTCTCGTCCGGTCGGAATGTTTACATTGAAGAAATTTGAGTGCTCAAAGCAGGCCTAAACTACGCCTGGATTATGTTGCAAGGTATACATGTAATGGAATAGGATATTTTGTTGGTTTCTGGAGCACGAGGTAATGATCTGTAGAGACTGACGGGGGCATACGTATTGCGGCGCTAGAGGTGAAATTCTTGGACCGTCGCAAGACGCACTACAACGAAAGCATTTGCCAAGCATGTTTTTATTAATCAAAAACAAAAGTCAGAAGTTTGAAGGAGATCAGATACTGTTGTAGTTCTGATCCTAAACGATGCCAACTCTCAATCAGCGATAGTTGCTTCAACTATGACCTCGCCGTTAGACCCCGGGAAACCAAAATCTTTGGGTTCCGAGAGGAGTATGGTTGCAAAGCTGAAACTGAAAGGAATTGACGGAAGGGCGCTTGTGTCTTAATTTGACTCAACACGGGAAACCTCACCCGGTCCGGACACCATTTGTGATAATTCAAGAAGTAAAGCGTTTTATATCAATATATCAATATTTTTTTAGTCAGCTAATGTTATGTTGTAGAACATAGGATGATCCTCGAAAAATTAGGCTCCTCTACTTGGGGATCAGATAATTTTGATTTTATTTAACTTCTTTCACATTGGCGACTGGAACCACGCTCTCTTCTTCTTGAGCAGTCATATCTTGCTCTTGTTGGGTGGTGCTCTGGTTTTTTTCCCTTATAGACTTTTTTACATTTTACGTCTGCACGGCGCCCGGCCGGCGTCCGGTAAATATATGGATACACATAGCAGCCTATATTTATTCGCTCCCGGACGATGTATCCGATGCTCGGCCGATGCCCGGTCGGATATCGGCCGAACGTCAGCCGATTCGTTTCAGATGACTTTCCGATGCCCGACGTCGGGAGTGATTTTAACTGCGAGTTAAAATGAACCCGGCGCCCGGCCGACGTCTAAAAATGTCAAAATTTTCTCCGGAGCCCGGCAGATGTCCGGCCGGTGCCCGGCCGATATTGTCTTCTAACACGTCGGAAACTAATCGGAAACACATCGGGGCTTAATTGTGACTGGGGTATTAGTTAATATAATATGGTTGGCATAACATTATTATCATCTTCATTTTATTACATAAACAGTGAGTGTATGTTAAATTGTATTATTTCTACAGAAATAAATATACCTGACTTAAACCTGTTTTCAGGATAGGCTGATTTAATTCATCCTATGTAAAAAGGAAACTACTGGTCATATAAGCTAGTTCCTAAATCAGCAATAAATAGTCGATCAACACATGATTCAAACCATAAGCTTTGATTTTAATAATTTCTCGTCGATGATTTGACATGAATGCCATATATGAATAGCCAATCGTTGGCTTTCCTCAGATGCTTTCCTTTGATGTTGAGCTATTTGTGAACAGTGTTTGTCAAAAGATATTTGTCTTAGAAATATTGGGTGGAACTGTACATTCATTCATTTTTGTCAATTTCTGGAATACTAGTTTTCATAAGAAACAAATATATGCATCAGGCGATAAATTAGTTCTGCACGCTAATCAAAAGAGCTTGCAGAAAGTAAACAGAAAAAATGACAACCGAATGAAAAGCGAATGACAACTGGATATAAAACATAATTTAGATATTATCCTTATTTTCTTTGATGCAACTTTTAAAAATGTCGAGAATGAAATATTGGATTTTAAATTGCGAAGTAATCAACGCCTTGAAAAAAAACTTCGAAAAAAAACTTTGTTTATACAATTAAGTAAATACGTTTTGTATGCCACTTCAAGAATAGACTCGACACATGGTCAGATATGTTAAGTATAACGGTGAAGGTTCAAGCAGGAAGGAACAGACGTTAAAACAAATCAAAGACCCTTCCGATTAGTGTACATATTCAGTCAGAAAACTACATAAATTGGTTTAGTATTCCATAGACCAAACGACAGATTGTAAAAGAACATTCGTATAGACCGCGAGCCATGATCATTTTGGCCGAGGGTTCATGTGGACTGTCAGTCAAATCAGTTTAGACAAAATTGAGCAAGTACGGTCTCGATCAACCTAATATATACAGTAGCCACCAAAAGTCCTCAGATAAAACCCTTGTTTGTGAATAAGACGTATTCACACTTGCCAGTGAAAATAAGAAACAACAAATCATCAGCGCAAATTTTAAAATCATCATTAATAAGTGTATCTATCAGATATCCAATTTGTAATACATGGTTAGGCGCTAAGGTGGAATGGTACTTTTGATTTTTTAGATTTGCATATAAATTTTATTAAAGAAGATATTTCCGATTCAGTTTTACGCATTATTTGGCGTCATAAATGCTAATTACTTTACCATGATGTCGTGAACATGACGACCCCGCGCACTTTTTACGTCAGTCGACAATGGTGAGAAAACGTCCAAAATATGTCACAACAACAAATTATATATCATTCTAAAGCCGATATCATTTTCTACCAACTAAACAGTGTTAATATACATTTTCTTTTAAAACATTTTATGCATGTTCAGTTTCATATTCTATACATGTATGTCCAAGAACCTTTGAAGGGCACTGCTTTGTCTTCAGTGCCTTTGGACCATTTCCCTCTAATTCAGATCGCCTTATTACTTTCGTATTGTCTATAGGATGACATGTTACTCTAGTATATACAATGTACTAATAATGCCAAAACACTCAATCCTATTTTTTAATTTACGGAACCCATAGCGATTTCGAAAGATGAAATTTTGAGAAAAAAAACTTATCTAGCAATGTGCAAGTAATAAACTACATGTTTAATTAAAGTTTAATTATGTAAATTGTTTAAATCATATCTTGATAAACTAATCAAAGCTAATTTATTAGTTTGCTAACATGACTCAGATTTGTGTAAGTGTAAAAGTGAAACGGTTTACTCAAAAACATGATTTTGTCTGAGGATATTTGGCGGGCACTGTTTAAATAGAAAACTATTATATGAGATATCTTTGTCTTGAAGTTTAAGATCAGAAGAGATGACAATACAATAATTATCAAATATTTCATGTAACCTTACAGTCATTCTTTCATAATGAATAATAATATTAATGTTCCAAATATATAAACTTGCATGAGTCTTATCCCCACACATAGAAAATGATAAATTAACTCTGTTGCTTTATTTCTATACTTAAATGTTTCCCCGTTCTTACGGTGTCAGGTGTCCATGGTCGGAATCCTTTTGGTTATATCGACGGTAATTATTCATATACGATAGTACGGAGACAAGGTAATACTTGTCCCAAAATTAACATTGAATGGTCGTTTTAATCAGCCTGTACCTGCAGGGAGCAGGATAATGAGAAACGACGACGTTTGATCATTAATTAATTCTCTTGGTCTGTCAAAACATCACAAAAACTTTCACAATTTCAAATGTACATTTTAGAGTTTCAATTATTCAATCATATAGTATTATAATGCGAGATTTTTGAACTTTCTATTGAAGATAATATTTCACAGGGAGGTTATATTAACACATTAAAGATAAATAGATAACACATTGTAGTTTACTTTTGAATGAAATACAATTATTAATAAAGAATTAGATAATCTCTCAATCGAATTTAAATAAATATTACTGACATTAAAAAATGGTACCCGTGGCCGGAAATATGACTCTGTTTAAAACTGCGTTTTGATTGGTTAATATTTAAAACAGCATTCTCGGGCAGCCAATCAGATTGACGTATGAGTACTTTGTCGCAATGGAAGATACAATGTATAATGAAAATCGTTATGGCAAGCCAATGCAACCATAAGGGTCAGTGTTAACTAATATAAAATCAGAGCGCTAAATGCACAGAATAAACCTTTGGACAGTCATGATGTGTTATGCACGAGTACTGTAGATCAATAAGTCGTTAATTTCAATATTTAGATCACTTTTTTGATACTGCATGCTTTTTCACAATGAATATAACCGAAGCGTAGGGGCGGGCGCAATCTGATTAAAACCCGATCTAAAATTTTACCGCTCGCATACTCGCTAATTTAGATCTGGCCTTTTCCAAACGAAGGTCACATTCAGGTGACCTTTTCTCATCAAGATATTCATGACGAAATTGTTATGATACGTAGCTTGTTTACATCGTCTACGTCACGTAATTTGAAATGAGCCGCCCAATCGCGAACTGTGAATAATACCGCTGTTAAATTTGCATGCAAACCTTGGTCTAAAAATAGAAATTACGAAATCAAAATGTGATTAATAGTGTTTTCGTCTACATGAAAACTACGCATTGATTGGTCGACACAAAGTTCATATCGACGTGACCTTGCATTGACTAAGTAGAGATCCAGTACGACAACGCGAGTACAACAGGATCTCTGTTTACGGAGATTGGGGCGGGCGTGGCCGGGTGAATACGACGTCAGACTTGTTCTCATTGGATAGCCAGCTCTGTGGTGGTTTCAATGCCTTCCAAAACCTTTCCCGTTGTTTCCTTGAGCAAAAAATCATTTCCCACTAGCTCAGTACATGGGAACCAGGAAGTTGGCTCGAAAGTGAATAATCTAAGTTGTAAGAACTTATTTTACAAACAAGTTAACTGAATTAGTACTTATAAACTAAACAAAGCGTAATCGAAAGAAGAATCGATATAAGAACGGCTGTGAATGGCTTCAAAAGATCAACTTGAAGAACAAAACACATTAAAACATGCATAGTATTAACTGATATTCAAACAGTTCACTGATAGTCACTCTATACCTATGTCGCACGCTCTGTTCTACTGGTATCAGTATTGGTATCACGATTTAGCAAGGCTTCTACAAGATGACACCAATTTCAGTAAAAGTATATTGTATATCCAAGCCACCTAGGTCAACAACATGTGACAATTCTTAATTTTTATCAGTCGTACAAAATTTCATTTTAAATACATTGAAAGACAAAGCGACAGCTGTTGAAGCAATATGTTTTTTTATTAATAGACAATCCTGGGTAGAACAGGACAAACAATACTGATTGTTCACCATTAAAACAAAGAAAATAGTTGATATCATGTATACTCTAAAATCATATTTCATAAAATCAGTTGGTTATATTTCACGTTTATGTTTTAAATAACTCTGATTAAAGTATAACAGTTATAGTCTAACAGAATTAACATCAGCTTGACCTTTATGCAAGAATATATTTAACTCATTATTTACAGTCTATTTTTGTCTTCTTTTGTAAATCGCGCTTTATCGGAAGTTTACGGCAAAATGCACGTACTAACAAATTAATGTTGTTTTCATAAGAATAAATACTTTGAACCTGTGCCATAATATTGCTGATTTACTTGTTTCCCAAAAAAACTAATATGTCCAAAATTAAAAGTACTATAACATGCCACTTTTACTAAATTGATTTATAGTCACATCGGTTGTTATAAACACGTGTATAACCGTATAAACGCGTACGGAAACTCACGATTTATTGTAAGTGAACTGTGTAATTATTATAATTAGGTAGTTCAAGCTCAGGTTAATTCTGTTGGACTATACTAGTTAGGTACATTGTACGTACGAGGGGTGATCCAAAATAACGTGGACTTTTAATACTGCTCTTACAATTTCTACAATTTTTTTTTAAAAAACTTATATGTTTGTAAATCGGAACATTAAATGAATCAAACAAGGCAATAAAATTACAAATATTTATAATCATAAGACCGCACCATGTGTTTTCATAACCAAGGTAACGCCGATGCGGCGCGCGCCGTTATAATCACTTTGTTTGAGAAACATATTGTATTGTTTCTCAGAAAATAATGAAACAAATAGCGCGAAACTTCACCAACTGACGTGTAGGTGTATACATGACGTCCTGTCGAAATTTGACTTCGTTTGATCAAGGCGTTATGGAGAAAACAACATTCATATCACGATCTCATTAACGCAACGAACGTTAAAATATTGTCACCTGAACAGATGGAAGTATGTTGCATGATAAAATTTTGTCATAATCTCATAAAAAATGCCAACCCAGACTCTTAAGTTGATTGAAAACTCTAAACGAAAAATCCAGTCAGTAGAAGTTTAGTTTTTAAGTGACACCAAAAGTTTGGGAAGGGTGGAGAAAGCTTGAAGAAAGACAGGGTGGGTGAAGAAACAGAAAAAACGGAGCGACGGCGGAGAAATCAATTTTGGAAGCGCTGAATACGGATCGAGGTCTAACTATTTGCGATTTGGCAGATAAGCTTGAAATTGGTTACGGCACTATCAAGGGCATTTTTACCGGCAACCTGCATTTGTCAAATGAAAATCGATTTTCAAATCTATTTGCCGTTATTTGACATTGAGTACTGTGCTGTGTAAGTGACGATGCTATTAATGTTACGAAGACGTCGTTGACGCGCGCCGGGTCACTAGTAGTGATAGTTTTCTAATGATCATAACTTTTTACAGAGTCAGTATTTTTTTCTGATATTTTGTAAGAAGATGCAGGACATATACCTTTTTATGTTGATGTATTTTGTTTTCTGATCGTACCTAACAAGCGTTAACTGTAGCAAAAGTCCACGTTATTTTGGATCATCCCTCGTATTGGAACTTAATCTAGGTCACAAGCTTTGTGACAATAAAATAAGCTTTAACAAGGACCAAAAGGATGAGCTTATAATCATCGCTTCTTTTGTCGGTTGAGTTTTCCTGTCTTGAAGAATGAACATGCTTGTAGACATACGATGTGGACACTATTTACATATGTTTGACTCTCCCCTTCCATACCAGTACTATACCGTGCAATAAAGTATCAAACAATAGTAACACATTGTACGTGTTAAATCAGTAATTCTAAGGCGGTCACTCAACTAACTTACCGTTTTTTGAAAGGCTAAATCCCTGGATTTAGCTGTTAACCAGTTACTATGCACATACTTCCGTCAGTGATTGAAAATATTTTAACACGATTTAGAATTAGTGGTAGGAGGATTAATGCTAATAGAAATAATTTCATGACCAAGCAACACAAAATACGTTCCGCTCAGGATTTTAAAATTAAGTTTGTGTTACATCACATTAACCTATATGTTAGACCCACATTAACAGTTATCTGGTCAGATGGCAGGACATGGTGAATGGTTACATGAAAATACGTTTGTGTAACATTTTAATGTAATATTATACGTGTACAATGAGTTATGGGATACATTTATAGCTTCATGTCGTGTAAAACACCATTAAACATAGGGATATTAGATGTCCTACTTTCTATATGATACTAGCATTCAAGTTATTCAGTTGAAATCATAATGGCTATCCTTGCAATTATACTGTCACCCTTTAAAGTATCTTCTAACTAAATAGACATCAAATACTGTTTGCCTCATTTGCTTTCAAAACATTTATCACGTAATCTTTATCTGTTTTTGTTCTTTGAGCCGCCATGTTTGTTTGCACATGTATTTATACGCGCTGATGGATCTACTTTTTTCGACAAACACAAAACAGGAAGAATCTAAATAATCATTGTACCATAATACGTGACAGAAACGACTTAAATGCATCATTAAACAATTCATAATAAATTGTTTCGATCTGTTATAATCTGTGAATGCTTTATAACCGAAAATGCCAAATAACTCATCAGTTAATTTCGTTGTATTATGTATTGTTTGTTTTAGTTGATGGTAATTTCTCTTTTATCTCCTAATATAGAAATCTGGCAGATTATACGCTCATTAAAATGTAATTTGATCTCATTGAAAAAGATAATGTTATAATTATTTACGCGCCGATGGCATGACACCGATATTTGTATCATATGGTGACGTCACGTGATCAAGTATTGACATCACGTGATCTTTAACTCGGCGATGGGACCGTGTTACTTATACGTACGGAAAAATGAACGGAGGAACGATGAATGTATCTTAAATTTCTATGTTTAGCAACCGAGCGGCATGTAGACACATCCCACAGTTCCTTCTATCGAACACTCGTAAACCATGTATATGTTACATGCATTTTGTAAATTTAGGCAATTTGTAAAATGCCTAAAATTTTTCGGCCATTTTGTAAATTGACTAAAATTCCTAGGGCAATTTACAAAATGCCTGGAAAAATTAGCTCAATATTTTACACATTGCCTAAATGTAGTTTATGGTCATGAGATTTGAGAATTGCATTCCTTTTGATCCAAAGATTGTTGGAATAAGGTCATGTCCGCTTTGTTTACATAAAAGGATAGGCTATGGTCACCTGAATTACTTGCAGCAGCCCATGACAATTATATCTAAAGGCACAAATCATCAAATATGAATGTTGGCATGCAAAATATTGTATATTTACATTTACAACACAATTTAGGTCCATCTGATTCAGAAATGTGGACAAGGTGCATGGCAATATTGTAGCAATTGAACTATGTGTAATGTGTTTGCTGTAGTCAATACATCATATAAGCCTTGTACGCATTTTTCAGATCTTGTGAAAAACACGGTTTGTGAAAAATGACGTTCAACAGTGCTTCGTCGTTGGCATCAAGGAAGTAATATCCCCTTTGGTCTGCCTCTCTAGTATCTTTAATACAATACCGAAATCATTGATAGAGTTCTTCCATAATAAGTATTATGTTTACTTAAAGGTGTGCGTATGTCATATTTATAGTAATGGTGGTTGTTTTCGACAATAAAACGTGGACTGTTGGAACTGAAACAATAATTTTGTTCCCAAATGTTAAGCACCCGTCCAATTTCTACAATCTCAAAGTTCTCCAATTCGAAACAGCAAAGTCAGTTTTGAACATATTTCTGGTTATATCTGATAAGTAAAAGTACAGATAAGATTCATGTTCATTAGCCACACGTTCAGCTATGTCCAAATTTTAAGCTTTCTAATTGTAACTTCCTTCAGGAATTATTCCTGTTTAAGCGGTTTGTCGGACCGAACTGTTATACATGTGTCGGCAGGCTGATACCTCAACCATTCCATCAATTGTTGCCTCTGTTATCTGCGTCACCAACGAGCAAATACGACTTGCTGCATCACCTTCTTTGAATCATACACAATCAATTCTTATTCTTATTTCATATCAATCCATTCTTTGGTCATACACAAATTTTACCTTCTCATTCATAATATAAAAATACATACTCTATAAAATGACTAAGTAGGGTAAAAAACCGTGCCTGGCACCTGTGCTTTGTATATAACCCTCCTACAACATGTTTAGAGACTGGGTCTTTCGACGGTCTTGTAGAAAAACAACAAGAATCGAACAAGTAACAGATAAAGCTGTCAGCAATCATTTCTAGATTTTTATATGAATCTTCTATCTTATTGGCAACGCCTAAAATTTGAATGAGTGTTGAGAATTCATTTTGTTTGATAAAGATCATTAAATTTTATCTGCTTGCTTGTAGTCAGTCATTTGCACGTGGCTCTTTAATGCATTGCTGATAATCCATTAAGAGTAAATAAAAACTTAGCAGAGTGTTTTGTAAACATGAAGAAAACAGCATGTAAAGTTCCCCTCCAAAAGTCGGAGACCACAATGAAAATAAGAGATTTATCTCTTTTTTGCGTCATCCCCGGTATTGTTGTGCATGACATTTGACATTTTACATACTGCGATATTCACCAGTTGTATGCCATGTGTCATGTCATTGTTGCCGAATACAATTATTATTCTTAGTTTTGTTATTATTATGATTATTATTATTATTATCATCATCATTATCATTATTATCATTATTGTCATTACTATTATTATCATTATTGTCATTACTATTATTATTATTATTATCATCATCATCATCATCATCATCATCATCATCATCATCATCATCATCATCATCATCATCATCATCATCATCATCATCATCGTCATCATCATCATTATCATTATTATCATTATTGTCATTATTATTATTATTATTATTATTATTATTATTATTATTATTATTATTATTATTTTTATTTTTATTTTTATTATTATTGTTATTATCATCATCATCATCATCATCATCATCATCATCATCATCATCATCATCGTCATCATCATCATTATCATTATCATTATCATTATTATCATTATTGTCATTACTATTATTATTGTTTTATTTTTGATCACTTTTATCATTATCATTATAATTATTAAAAGTCTTTGGAAAAACTCTTGATTTTATTATACACAGATTTGCATTTACCAATGATAAAAAGAAACCAAAAGTCATCAGAACAGTTTCCAAAATCAGCATAAATTTTATTACTCATCAAAACATGATTCGAACTAAGTTACATATAAAAAACTGTAGTCATATCAAAATAACTTGTGGAAGGTATTTTGTCAATTGTCCAGATTTTGTCAAATTTTATCACTCGAAAATAATTTGGAAGGCACTGCATATCAATATAAGATGATGGACGCCGATCATAATCGCTAGATTATGTGGAGATAATTCTTTATCAATAATGTTTTGTTTTATATATATCTAAGATTAAGAGTAATGTTGAGTCTGACAAGCATCTGAATGGATTTTTTTTTCCAGTTGTATAAACAAATTCGTAACAAATGATGTATTCAATAGTTTTGTCACATCTATGAGTCACGTTGCACATCAAATAACTTTACAAAATTCAATGCCGTACATAAATGACGGCTTGTAAACATGTTTTTATAATTTCACTTCTTACTTTAATATTGATGAAACTTTACTGAGTCGCTGCCCTTGTGGTTACATTTGTTAAAAATTTGACACTGGTCGGATAAAAACTGAAAAATTCAGTTCGCAAGATTTCCAAATATGCAAACGTACTCAGGACTGTGTTTAAAATATTTAGAACATCGTGTCTCTGTCAACTTTGAATTCATACTATTTCGGTTACTTGTTTAGAACAGTTAATAAACTGCAATGTCTCTCTTGTAGGTATAAAATGACGAGACTATGAACGACTGAAGATAATTTTGAACTAGCATATTATTGGTATCAACGATACAGCAACCTCAGCCAACGGCCGGCCTATTCTATTGTACTGCGCTTACTGGTTCTTGAATTGTTCAGGTTGATTAACTAAACATGCAAGATTTTGCTTGTGTTTTTATTCTGCTCAAAGTAAATCGACACTTGTTTTAACATTGTTCTAGTGATAAGTTTACTAAGTTTACTAAGTTTATTCATATAAACACCGGAAGGTCTTAGACCCAAGCGGCAAATACAAGTACATTGACATGTCAGTACAATATAGATGATCATAATGGATTATCGATACAGAACAGAACAAAATACAATAGATTTAACTTATCATACATAGTATCATAGCTAGATAGTATATTACCGAATTACAATATATAGTCATATCATTATATATGTATAAGTTATGTGTGTTTCAAAAAGAAACAAATTACAAAACAAAACAAACAAACAAAAATTAATCACCTCTTTCAAGACCCGTTATTGAAAGAAAGAGCAATAAATATTGCTAATAGATAAATATATATATAAATGCAATCCCGATCATCTTTGTAAACTAACTCTCGGGTATCCATCTAATTTTAGATATAGGCATACATATTCAAAGCAGAATCACACTAATATATATGTGATAAAGGATTCGTGTTAAAGTCAGAGAATAGTCCAAGCACTTCCGCTCTGTTTTGAACACATTATTTGTTTTACTTTCACGAGTTGAACAGTCATCCGGCTATAGGGTGGGAATACAAGGGGAAGTACAGCATGCAGTTTTCTTTCTCTTGTTGCTGTGTTCTGTATTTGCTTTGCCGCCGGAACTCCCAAGGAAAACTCCGATGAGTTTTATTCCTGAAAAAGCTTTTTACGGAGTATGTTCATTTATTGGGTTCGATTTTCATGAGTCAAACAGCAATCCGCTGGAAGTTTTTCTAGGCCTTGAAGAAAAAACCCAAAGTAGGCAGTAACTCACGTATGATGTCAGGGATTCTAATTTTAAGAATCTGTTGCATTCATTCTAAATATTTTTACAACTCAAATTTCATATCACGTGGCCCAAAAATAATATCAACTGTCGCAAATATTCTTAGATTAGAGGGTGGGTTAGTTACATCTTGCTTTGTAATTAGATTTTCAACCAGTGGTTCTCCAGTCTCCATCACCAGGCACCTTGTATTGTTACCAGGATCTATAAATGCAACAAACACAACACAACAAACACCCCATTCTTCCAGCAGAGACAGAAAGATGTGGTGTGAATTACACAATCGTTATAAAGGGTGATTTCAACCCATTAGACATCACAAAAATAGAGTATCAATTTAAATCCGAAACTATGGTCCGCCATTCGCTCGACACATTAAAATTACGCTTGATTTACAACTGCTCAATGCCTTTTACGAATTCTAAATGATATAATTATTTTACCATGAAATTAAGTATAAAGTTACACCCGAACAATAATGGCGGACTATAGTTAGTATGGATTGAAAGCAACATGAAAATATCTCCGATATTAGATTTTGATTGTATCAATTAAATGATACACAATGTCACTGATGTTTGATTTATAAATCAATCTCTATATTCTAAACACCTTCTGCTTACGTTGGACTCAAGTTCTTGCTTTCACTTCAGCTTTGTTCTCGCGCATGCTCAATAAAACATCAAACATAACTCCACAATGAAGAGTCTACAATTACAATTTCGCCATTAATTCAAAAATAAAAAATAAACAAATGGAATAATGTCAAACGGAGATAGAAAACAGATGAAAAACATAATTGTCTTCATATTTTTTGGGCTTGGCTAATTACAAGCCTAATATGTTTTATTTTGGGTGCAATTATAGTATTCGTAACGATTTAAATCATTGATGGAAATTATGTCACGTGGCTACTGGATGTTGATTAGTTCAAACTTGAGATTTAAATTCACCTAGATCAGGTAAACATATTCATTGAAGATGCCTATTGATACAGTTGAAAAATATTAAAGCTGTGTGTTGATTGGTCACAACCGAGGCTTCAAAGCATTTCTAAGCATCTATTGAACAATGGCACTTTTCATTAAAAAAACGAAAACAAGTCATTGTTAGTCAATTTTATAAATTTTGCTGTTCAAAGTCGTAAAAATAATAAACTAAGTATGATAAGACATTCAAATGGTAAACACTATTCTGTGTAATTCAATAATATTTGTAATTGAATGACCAAAAATTGACTATATTATTATGTTTCTTGCCTTTGACTTACGATGATTTTTATGGTAAGATTCTTTGCGAAAAAAACGTTAATACATGTAGACAAAATATCACAGTGTATGAGATCAAGTCACAAACAATGCAGAGACAAAAAAGTATAAAGATGATTTCCGGTAGACAATTTTCTAGTTGGTGAAGATAAGCCAATGACCATGTACATGAAGCACATAGACGGCCCGGACTCGATCCGTCAAAACATTAAAACATTTAGACACAGTATTTGGTTGTTCGGAACATGCATACGGATTTTGGTGTATGTAATAAATTTGACTATTATGTTTCTCGTCGTACAGGTTTTAAGAAAAAGTATATCTGTAAAAGACAGAATGGTAGCTTCTTGTTGATGAGGAAACAGGCCAAATGCCTAACAAAATGATGAATGTAAGTTGCAAGCCGAATTCTGATACAATGAACCCGCCAGCTCATCAATAAGTTAAGACAAACATCTATTACTTGAAAACATTGATAGTAGTGTTTGTCTACGAGTATCACTTATTCCACTCGAGGTTTATTGCGACAAAACTTACCAAGAAAGATACAGAAATGATAATTAAGATATTGAGCCTTTTTTCGTACTACAACTTGATTATTTATTAAGTGATAAAACCTGTCCTGTCTCCAAGCTACAGTCACGACAGGAAGATTTCTTATCCTATGTAGACACAGAATATAGATAAAATTTAGTCTAAATGATCAATGAAGTAAAATATCTGAACTTATCTATGTTAAAGGCCCAATGGCAAGACTTACACTGCCTATAGACGGCAAAATGAAATCAAGTATCTATCTTGAATAAATGTGTTCTACATTTTTGTCAAATATCACTACCAAAAAAGCAAGATTTTGTAAGTCATTTTCATTCCGTTTACATTTTGCACTGAGCCCCAATAATTAAAACAATAGTTTTGATCACAAATCGTAGATGAAGTATTGTGACAAAAAACTTCCTTTACATTATGCTCTTAAAACTATAATAGATAAATATACCGTTCACGAAGGAATGTTACAAAAGCCCCTTCGCTTTTTAAGAAGTAGACTCTTAGTAAAACTTACACCAATAAAGCAAAATGGTTTGCCATGTTTATTGTGCCTTTATTTTTTATTGATTTCAAAGTTTTAAGACAATTTTTATTCGAGATGTAAATTAATACATCTTCATATCGGGGCTTTAGTTACTTACACAGGTATTATCAATTATGGTGTCGAAAAGATAGCGGTAATTAAAGATGATGAAATCTACAAGTAATACATGTATAATGAGAAATTGTCTATACTTTATAATACATACATGAATTGTTTAAATATTGAGTTCATTTTGATGACTAAAATGATTTTGAAAAATTGCCAGTAAAATCATAAGACGATTTGAACTGTTTTCAGAATCTATGAAAATACATTTAATCACTGTTAATGTAATTGGCAAAATAGGAATAAAAAAAAATAACGACGAGGATGGGATTCGAACCCACGCGGGCAGAGCCCAATGGATTAGCAGTCCATCGCCTTAACCACTCGGCCACCTCGTCAGCCGATTCATACTTAGTAAAAATAATTATTTGAAAAAATTGTGAAAAAGTATCGAAGAAGGCACAAGCCAATACATTTTTATCGCAAGCGTTGCTTTTACATGTCTAATTTTGACTTATCCTTTTAACATAATTGATATTTCATATGAAACACCAGTAAATTAAAGTAATTCCAAATTTTCGGAAATTTAAGATTAAATTTTCAAACTATTTTGAAAAAGATGAAATTTTAACTCGTTCAATAATCCAAACCGATACAGTGCGAAGAGGCCATAGTTTTATTGGTGAACAACAATATCATGAAAAGTATATACTTCATCGCAATTGTTTTTCTGTAATTGCTATATTGGGCATTTTTAAGTCTCAAATGCTTAATTTGCAAAAAAATGTCATTATATTAATACCATTATTCTATGTTGAGACTATCGACGTGATTGTCTTAGTTGTGAATTTTTTTCGAAGTTTAAGTCTTGATTCTTTTCTAAGCATCATGAACGATCACCAACAAACAACAAGACTAAATTACACAAACTTCTTCCAGTTTGACATTGCTTAAGGAAAATCCTAGGAATAACAACCACTTGACAAAATTGGATTCAATTTTTATATCACCATAAACAAATGCCACTTTAAATAGATGGGATCAATAAACTGATATATTGTACGGACTTTCTCACAGACAGTCACATACAGTACCCTTCAAAAGTCTATAGAGGAAACCCTGTTTTTAGCATAAGCAGATTAACATTTGTCCTTAAAAATTGATGTCATCTGAGCAAATTCCAAAAACAGCATTTCTAGTCACATGATATGAACCAGGGATTTAATATAACAGGGGTTTTTGTTTATAATATGATAAGTATAAAATTAATAGATTTGCATCAAATTTCACTGTCGTCGCTATAATTTCGGCCAATACGGAAAACAAGTATAACAAGTTTAAATAAAGATATCCACATGAAAATTTGTACCAGTACCATTCAAATTGACATAAATGTTAGGAAAATTGTGTTTCTAGATGATTTTGAGGTAAATTACGCTCACAGACTGTTTCACAAAACAATGCATTTTCCTGCCGATCTGCCATTTTAGCCCCATTTTACATCACCTAAAGTCATATTTTCGGTCATATTAATTACAACAATTTTTTGTCAAAAACTCCAGAAACATTCACAAATTGCATGGAAGACATGTACAAAAAAATAAATAAAGTTTTTACACTCTGGAATAGTTTGTACATCCTGCTTCAGCCAGTTATAGAAAGTGACGACCGAGAAAATTAAAAAAGCACTTCGTTACAATTCCCTGTTATATAGAATCCCTGTATGAACATACGATTCAAACTATGTTACAGGAATAAGCTTTCACGATAGTACATTGTACAATAAGGGACTTTAGTCAGTTATTTCCCCTTGAATACTCTTCAAATAGGTAGGTCTGATTAGTTGGATTACTCGGATTACCCTTACTTTTCAATGTCAATTTGCCAAAATTAATCTTGAATAACTTTTTTGAAAATCAGTTAATTTGTTTGAAATTCAAGCTAAGTATTTTTAGGGTAAAGAACTATCTCAATTTCATTATTTGTGTTAATATCTTCATTTACAAGAAAGATATTAGATGAAATATTTTGTTGTCTTTACATAGGACTTCAATGATAAAATCCGAGGATTCCAAGTGTAAGGACCTACTTACCAATGGGATTGCTTCAGATATTATCAGGGAAAGATAACTGACTAAAGTGCCTAATTAATTATAGCAAGCATGATCAGTTTCTAATAAAATTTCATTTGTACAAGAAATTGTGGAGGATACTGTATTCAACACTTTATAACACCCTTATAAAGGTTTAGATATACACTAGACATCTACAGAATATAAATATGTTCAATAAAGATTTCACTTATGCAAATCAATCCAATTAAATTCAAATTTACTAACATTTCATGTGGCAATCTGCAAGTTGTATTAGAAATAAGATTCTCAGACAAAATAAGTAGGTATGAACCGTAGACAGTTTATTATCCGAAAACGTGTTTTATACGAATACTATGTCATTTTGATATTTATAAGTATACTAATGTTCGACAAAAACTTAGAAATATACTTAAAGGTTATATTACTGATTTTAGAATAATATGTAAATTTGAGTTTATTGTTGAATTCTAATGTGATCTTTGAGCAGAAAAGAAAGTTAAAGTAGCAGGCATAAACAAAATGGCGGAAACCGCTGTCTGGGAAGATAGATATATAGTTACCATTAAAAATGCATTAAGACTTGCCCCATGAGACAAGTTTCCATTTAGACTGTAACTTGGTATGATATAATATATACACTTTACTTATATTATTTAGGTTTCGTCTGCGATTGTTTGATAAAAATTATTCAATAGAAAGAATTATCTGTGAGACACTGTACTGGCGAGTATGCTAGCTAATTTTATAGATCATGGACACTTTGTATTGTTGAAACAATTTTTGACATGGATTGCGTTAGCAATTCAGGTCTTAGTAAGCGACATATTTTGAAACGCATAAAAAATGTCGCGGACGTAGACATTCGACTGTCATGCGCAGTTAGATTCAGCACAGTAGTATGTTGTTAGGCTAAATAAATACCAACGCGTGAATAAAAAGTCCTCTTGATAACAATATCTGGCAGTATCAAGCAGTCGTGTTGTTTACTCACAATACATAAAAATATCCTTGTTAATTCCGTTTTAAACAGATTCAATAGGGGACCCACATTCTTACGCTAAAATATTGATAATAAGTTATTTAACTTCTAACCCGTTTCTGTTCTAGCCGACGGTAACATCAATGCGCTAAAAATAGACACGCCACAAATTTTAGGGAAAAAAATCATTAGTCCAACCTCTCTATATATATTTGGATAAATCTTGCCCTGTTTAATCCATGTCCTGACATCGCCATCCGCGCTTTGTTTTTATTAAATGATTCTGATTATGTACAGTCCATGCCTTTGAAAGATTTAGATTTCATTTGAAACTTCGCGTCCATTCACTAAAAATACTCGCGGGTATATCAAGAGACCATTTTGGAACTACTTTTGAGTCACATGACGGAAATTGTTCACATTTCTTGCACTATTGATGTCATAATGTGCTACAATCGTTTAAAATGCGTGCTATGACTATGCATTGCTTGACTTAAAATGTACCAGCTTTCTCTCTACGAAAAAGTAATGTGTATTTTTTTACACACATAAATATCATGACTTTGCTTTTAAAAGCAAACAAATCTATAACAGCCATAGTTCGTCAAAGCCGTTAATTTGCATTAAACCATTGACCATTTAGAAGCCCAATTATGCCAATAACAAATAAAAAAGACAAAAAATCGACGAGGATGGGATTCGAACCCACGCGGGCAGAGCCCAATGGATTAGCAGTCCATCGCCTTAACCACTCGGCCACCTCGTCAGTTGTTTTGCTAATCGAGACAATAACTTTGATATTGATAACATTTTTCCTGATAACAAGTACAGGACTGACATATGAATGTCTTGATATGTTTCAATCTTTGAACCTACGTGCAGTTTCAATAGATAGTATGGAACTAATCGTTGCATTGTGGGACGGTATGACTAAAACACGCAATAAAGCACAATTAAATCTCCATTTCGCCAATGTATGATTTATTTCGCTTCATTGTGTGTTTTCGTCATAAAGTCATACCGTCCCACAATGCAACGATTAGTAAGCACAAGAACTAGAAGCGTTCCGAACGTGCGTATTCAGTTCGAAAAAAACGAGGGTATGTTATTCCCTTTTTATATGGATTTTAGAAGGATCAAATGGAGGTAACTAGAAACCGGAAGTAATCGACACAAAACAAAATTCAGTTTGGATGGTATACAGAAATTAATCCACCAAAACTCTCGCGATACCTTAAAGTGGAAAAGACATTTGTCTTTCCCATATTATATAATAATGGATTTTAGTATGTATGTACACAAGTGTCATATATTATAGTTTTTATAGCATATCAAAACCCTGCATTAATTAGAAAATATCTTACGGTTTAATGTTGTGTGTTGTCTATTATACAATGGTCTGGAGTTTGGTACGTATAAATAGAACCAGCACTCAAAGTAGCCACCGTTGTATAATAAACATTATACCAAGAAAATTAATAACATAAATATTTTCATTTTAACATAAAAAGTTTGTTCTTAACATAGATAGTAGGAAAAAAAACAATCTTTACGACAAACTTTCACCAGCACTGGTCATTGGGTCCAGCAAAATGGGATTTGTTACTGGACCGAACGAAAGTTTATTTGACCAAAACATTATTTCATATTATGCAGTCCATTTTAATGATTTAGCTTAATATATTCTAAAATTAATTAGACAACAGTGGTACCCCTCAGCCAACCCAATTGCTTAAAAAGTGTTTCGCTCGTTGATTAATCTCATACCAAACTGCTACTCATACTTTATCCTTTAAATTTAAATTCACACACAAAAAGAAAAAGCTTTCAAAACAGTTACAATGCAAGGGTGGCCCGTGAAGAGATTGACACACAAAATTAACAAGCTTTTCAATCAGTTACAACGCACGGGCACCTCGTGCAGAAATTGACACATGAAATTGACAAGTTTTCCAATCAGTTACAACGCGCGGGCACCTCGTGCAGAAATTGGCACATGGAATTGACAAATTCTTCAATCAGTTACAGTGCATAGGAAACCCGTGCAGTAATGATCACATTAAATTAACAATCGGTTTTTGAATGAAAACGTCAAATATATAGATAAGTATAAACAAACTAGTGATTTAAATAATTATATGAGTCAAAAGAATGAACATTATTCATTTAAGACTGGGTGGGAATTATGACAAATTGTTCCAATTCTAAGATTTAGTTTTCATTTACCAATGGTTCTGTGGTATTTCAAACAGCACTAATTACCTTCCCGATTGCAAGAAGTTATGACCAACGACTGTATTAGTTTCAAATTGATAGGAATGGTTTTATTAATATATATTTTCTGTTTTGACTCACAATGAAGTACGATCGATTTGTAAAAAAGTTCGTTGACAAACCTCATATTAAACTGCTTCTCATGCTTTATCCTATACATAAACAATTTCACAACATACATGTATAACGATTTGTATTGAATATGGAAAATAGTTGCTGTAAAAAGTGGTGGACAGACAGACCACTTACATTCTTAAAGTCACCGGACCAATGGTGATTTCGGTGCACACGGTCCAATGGCTCAATTCGATGACTGAAAAGGGAACTTATTATAATGGCGTAAGAACAACGTAAGTTTTGTGGTTTACTATAGTTCGAACAAAAAAAACACTGTTTATAATAACAATACAATATCCACGACGAGGGATGCTCAGGATGACAATAACATAAACAATTTTGAAATGCTTTGCGAGAGTCTTAGTTGTTGGTGTAATGGGAAAGTATTCTACCATTACAAGCATGATTTACCAAGTGGTGGTGGTTTATCCGCCATTCGAATTTTGTTAAAATAAATTACACAAAGTTTATTTTCAATACTGCCTACCCCTGAAATGGATTGGCTCATTTTTAATGTTTACCCAAACACGTTTTGTTATTTTGTATAGTTCTATTACATTAACCTGTCACAACATGAATAATTACACGGTCACTGAATGTGTTATTATTTAACCTCTTTTTAACCATTGAGCCACCAATCCATATTAATTTTTGATAATCTAACTATATATGCGACGATTTTGAATATCGGGGAAATAACAAGTTCGAAAGGGGTTAAAAATGATAGATTCAGTGACCGTGTAATTATTGAAGTTGTAACAGGTTAATGTAATAGAACTATACGCATTATATAACGCTAAATTTGTTTTTGTTTTTTTTTGTTTTTTGCTTAAGAAAAACAGACTTTGTTCTGTGGAGTGTCGGCAATGGAGTTTTTCTTTGATTGAAAAAAGTACAATGTCGACATGACTAAATATCATTATAAATGGACAAATGATGCAAAACATATTCGACGAGGATGGGATTCGAACCCACGCGGGCAGAGCCCAATGGATTAGCAGTCCATCGCCTTAACCACTCGGCCACCTCGTCAGTTGTTAGGCAATGAAAGACCATGACTTTGATATTGATAATATTATTTCATGATTATCGTTCAATGAACTCATAATGTAAGGACTGTGAAATATTTTCACTTTTTTAAACAAGAAATATTTTTAAAAAGATATTCGGCGCTATACAGTGTTAATTTCTTTTCAGTAAAAATAGGCATATTTGCTGTTTTGTTATATCGCCAGGAGCGTACAACGGCGAATAATATAATCAAATAGCAATATAAGTCACCAACAATGCAAATAATTGGTCAGCAACTACTGCCCGTGCTAAGCACCTGTTTATCACAAATATCCAATGGAATCATACATTCTATCCATTTCTATGCACCGGAAGCGAGTTTCATTGGGCAGACATGAATTGTAGAGCTGATTGTGTTGTTTATATATAGGTCAAAAGTTGGCTTAGCCTGGGCAGCAGCTCCGATAAAATATTTCAGTTAAGTAGGTAAAACATGGGTTAGGGATATCAACATCACAAATACATTGGAATCGTTTTTATCAAGCCACAATATATTATTTTGAAAACTTTTTGGAGATATCAGTAATTGTTGATAAAAAGTAATTTTAGGTAATGCATTTAATATCCTATGTTTCATACTGATGCTCTTACACCAACTTTCAGCTATTATCCCGACAATTGTTATAACGGATTTACATCACCTTGCAGTGTGGAGCGAAGCAATCGCAAGAATTTTTTAAACGTTAGTGAAATTAAGATACATGTACAATGAAGATACACGAAAGATTCATGATAGCTGTAAACACTGTCTAATTTGAATATGGACTGTATCATTTAATATGGAATTCATTATACTCACTGTACAGTTCATTTTGTTCAACAAAATAGACCGTATGTAGCCTATTCGTATTGTAGTTTTCAAATTTTGTTCATGCCGCCATATCAGGACAAATGTTATCAATATGGAAGTTATTGTCTCTGCAGCAAAACAACTGACGAGGTGGCCGAGTGGTTAAGGCGATGGACTGCTAATCCATTGGGCTCTGCCCGCGTGGGTTCGAATCCCATCCTCGTCGAGTATTATTTTTGGGCATCTTATGCTGTGGGCATTTTTTGAAAAAACTAATAAGATTATGGCACTGGCAGTCACAGTCAAATACACTTCCGAAAATAACTACTAAAGTAAATAATTTACTTCGTTTTTGATAGCTCACTCTCATTTCAAAAACAGAAGCATGTCGACAATGAAACTATTCATGTGAATGCAAATAAATTATATTTTAAATTGAAATCAATGTTTATTTTTGATAATAATCATCTTCAATAAAACGAAATCTAAGTTAAGACATGTTTCACGGACATTTATATAAAATACGAGTAAACACAACAGTTAGTTACCGATTAACGATAACTAAGTTTTGACATCTTGTTATTGCTTCGTTTTCCCGTTTTAAGACATGAAATAAATATTCGCAATTATAGATAAATTCTTAACCAAGTTACCAAAGGGTAGAAACCAAAAAGGAATACCGACGAGGATGGGATTCGAACCCACGCGGGCAGAGCCCAATGGATTAGCAGTCCATCGCCTTAACCACTCGGCCACCTCGTCTTGTTGTCTAACTATATCATAAGTCATTTTATATGGCAAAGTCTAGAACACGTCCACAGCTGTTGACAAATTATTGAACAAGAAATGACTGCGTATTGCTTTGACAGGATTACAAATACATGTATGTACTGATAATAGTACAATGTAATTGCTACAACCATGAATCGACTCAATAAATGTATTCACTGATTACTCTAGAAATAATACATTTTAAATGAAACATAATGAAAATACGTGCGTGTATTTTTTTGTTTTGTTTATAATGCACTAGAACACAGAGCAAAAAACTGTTGTCAGTATATATTGTTGATTGAAATTATTCAAGCTTTGACTGTTGAGAAAAAACGGACAATACTATGTGTCATATTGTGATGCGTATTCTTCAAAATCAGTATCACATGAAATTATTGGATACCATTTAAACATGCGTTGCCAAGAATGTAGCACTCTAAAGGCTAAACATGAACACTACATTAAGGATGAGATATTAAATACATCTTTCCTTCTTTTCTTTTTTAACGTCGGCATGTATAGTGATGCCTGATTCTACAATTTGAAAAATAATGTCCTCCAAACATACTTCACGTCTGTCCCATCACATCAAACATGTTTAAGTACACCTTTCGTCTTAAGTACAAAACTCGGTGCGTCTGAGAAAACGACGCTTAGAGACATCAAAGTTTAGAAAATATTTCTATGTTCATGCAGCCATTCGTTAAGGTTAAGTTAACTATCATGTAAAATCTATATGTATCATATTGGTATGATATAAACTAATGTAGCAATGCTCGATTGGTGAAAATTACACTTCATATGACGCAGTCTTCTCTTTTCAAGATATAGAAAAAGACAAATCTGTAAAATAAAGAAGAGGCACCTTGAATTACTTAACTTGATTAAACATATTCAGTTATACGTTACTAGTACACGAGCGTAGTTACTTAAAGATTTTGATTGAGTCGAGGACTTTGAAATTTTGCAGATGAACAAATATTTCGTTTTGCTGATCTAAAAACGTTACATTACACTGAATATGTTGATGGTTTCGTTTAAAGTGCTGAGAATTGTCGCCCAGAGGAACCTATTTATTTAGCATTAACTCCTGTTAAACTTTAAAGTGTCACGTGCCGCGTAATGTTTCCTGAATTTCTTAAATTTCGAGATATTTCATCATGTTTGATTGATGAGGTGAAATCACACAATATACGTGTGACATCAAAACCGATAAAAGCATATTTTTAACAAATTTCAAATTTAACGTTCAGCCTAATGTCGCCTATGCGGAGTAATATGAAAATGATAGGAGTTTGCCATTAACTGAAATGTGAGAATTTGATTTAAATAAAATCCCAAATCATCATGATATTCACATAAGTTAGACGATCTAGAGATTGGTTTTAAGTCCTAAATTTCACGGGACTACTTTCTCAGACTGTTTACTGCTTTCGGAAATCTCGTAGGAATACATGGTTTCAGAAAACTAAGAATATCATATGTTATTATCTCGATTCTTCATACAATTTTAATGAGAACTTGTTAAGATTGATATCTATGGAACGCCGGCATAGTTATTATTGAATAATTTAAAACCTAAACTAAAACGATAGCAAGTTTGTATAGGTTTGGATACGTGTTACCATTGGTTAGATGATGATGGTGTCAATATGTCAATCTTGTTATCAGAAAGTACAGGGAACCATAGAAGTCATACAAGCAACTTTTAAGAAATGAAGACTTTGATTTTTGCTGTATGTTGCATACGATTTGCACAGCATCGGTCATGTGTTGAAATGAAAAAGCTGAATTAAGTATATGCAAAATGGCAAATGGTATGAAATAACAAATACATAGCCATGTTTTTGGGAATAAAGTTCTGAATATACTTCTGAATGAACAGCTGTATATTCCGCACTACACAAATGGACTTTTGAATAAATTTTTGCATGCATCACTATATTTACCAAATAGACTTCTTGAAATTAAGTTGGAATGCACAACTGATTATTACTTAATAAATTTTGAATTTTTAACTGACGACTGAAAGATACATGTACTTTCATGAAACGGTTTCCTTTGGCTGTTTATGAAATGGTTCACCATTTACTTATAACACATGCTTATGTTATCATGTTTGTGACATTACTTTTACTTAACTGAACTATTCAGAAGTACTTTAAACTCCATTATCATTATATCATAACTATCATTAGTTAAGACTTATTAATCATTTAAAACTATTATACAACATGCTTGCTATCCTCGGAAGAGCAAGTTTTAAGCATATCAATAATATAAAAATTATAGTTTCTGCTTCGTTTCTGTTGAGAAATAAATATCAGATTAGAGTTATTAATATTGATTTATAAGCGTACATTAATAATCTGATGTAATATATGTTGACTGACATTTAGTAAAAAAGAATTGAATTTTTCGTAGTCAATATAAGTATATAATATTGTAAGTGTTTGCAGATTAATTTGTGATGCAATTATATTTATAACATGCAATATCTAATAATAAAGGACGATACAAACATGTTAGAAAGATTATTTGAAATGATGCATAAAAATGTGCTGAGTAAAATACACATTGTTGTTATAAAATATGATTTTTGAAAATAGATTGAGGTAGATCTTGCAGACATACTGAACCTTTCAAGCATTAAGTTCTCAAGTAACAGTACGGAGTTTCTGTTCGTAATGTTGACGAGATTTCTGCTCAATTCTACGCAGTACGTTAGCGTTTGTCACGTGTGACAGAAATGAACAAAGAAAACATAACTTATCAATATACAAAATGATATGATTACCATACGTTGATAATCGTTAATTTCCGTATTCCATCGTAAATTGCCGATCCTAATAGCCGAAGTGATTTGAATGAAAAGATTACATTAATCTTGTCAACATCTGTCAATCAATGTTTATACTTTGATTCAATGCTCACTTGAAACAGCTGACGAGGTGGCCGAGTGGTTAAGGCGATGGACTGCTAATCCATTGGGCTCTGCCCGCGTGGGTTCGAATCCCATCCTCGTCGTTATTTTTGACGATCTTTACTTTGGTCCTTTGATAAAAAAAACGCCAAAAAATACTACTAATACAACTATTTGTCGATATGAAAATTTTCAACTAATGAACAGCGTTACTCGTATGCTTAATGTAATGGCGGTTTTTTTCGGCGCAGCTTAACCAATACAATTTGCTCTACCATAGCTGTTTGTCCAATGAAAATCTTTTACAGAGTAAAGAAATGGATAAAACACATGACACTATTGGCTATTTGTGATAAACAGGTGCGTAGCATGTACAGTAGCTGCTGACTATTTACTCTGTGTATAATGAGTGACTCACTATGCTAATTGATCAGACATTCGTCGTGGTACGCCCCTTGCGGTATAACTAAACTGCAAATATGACTCAGCGCACGCTCGGAATGGGTTTTGATTTTGTGATAATTATGTAGGCCGCCATTGAGCATTTCTATCAAATTGTTTTATGTTCGTCAGAAAAGTAACATAAATCGTTTGGTCATTCTGGAAAGAAGTGATTTTTAATCGAAAATTCATGGTATTGTAATTAAAGCTGTTTTTAATTTTAGATTCGGACAGATTTTCCAAATTGACAAATCAGCGAAGTGGCAATATATTCGGACAAAAATTGTCAGTTGAGGCTGAATTGCAATTTCGGACAAACTACATTTGACCTATAGTTTATATATGTACGCCGTGAATGACCAACATTTATACTTCAAACCGTTGAAAATGAACCCAGCAGAGCGCCGAATATCTTTTTTAAAGATATTTCTTGTTTATTTTGAACCCTCCACGTGTTTTATATTAAATGTGTAATAATTATAGAAACGACACTATCCGACATAGTTGTTGTAACGCTTCCCTCGTATTTTTATTTTCACCATGAAATATTTTCTCCATTATAAATGGAAGCGCACTAAACTTGTTACAAATTGTTCAATTTATGTATTCTATGTATTATTTTATATATCTACGATTATACGCAAAGCAATATTCATGTTGCCAGTCAAACATCTACTGTCCTGTCCTGGTCTGTTCTGTTTTTCTGTTCTGTTCTCTGTCCAGGGTCGGATCCAGGATTTATTCTAGGGGGGACAAACTTTTCTAGGGTGTCCAAACTTTCGAACCACAACCATATTATACACTGTTTGCATAATAACACAACAAATTAATGATAAAAACTACATAACCATTAGATGTTACGCACAGAGAACATTGCTTGATGCTACTTAAAAATGGCTTACAGTTAAAAAATACACTCATGGACGTGTACATTTTGGAAATTTCAGGAGGAGGTCAGGACCCCCTTCCCCTGACCCCCTGCGCTAGATCCGCTTATGCTGTTCCTGCGTTCCGTTCCATTTTGCTCTGTTCAGATCTGTTACCAAACATTATACAAGATTGACTTGATATCGATGATATGACTTGTGAGATCCAAATGAAACTTTAATAATTGAATAAGAGGATGGTTTGACCGAAAATATTGCACAACTCTGACTACATTTATCGGTATGTTATCAGACAAAATGTTATCAATATCAAAGGTAATGCCTGTTAATGCAAAATAGCTGACGAGGTGGCCGAGTGGTTAAGGCGATGGACTGCTAATCCATTGGGCTCTGCCCGCGTGGGTTCGAATCCCATCCTCGTCGTTAATTTTATTTTGTTATAATTTAATTGACATTTTGGTATTTTGTATATGATACAAAATGGAAAGTAATGAATTAAATGTAATTACACAAACTATAATATTATTGATAATAATTGAACTGAAACACATTCCGTTTAAAGTTTTGAGTCGCGATAAATTTGTTTTGACCGTTGCTTATATGAACTTATGAAGTATGGAGTTTTTACGATTTTCAGAGGGAGCGTTGACTGTCTTCCTAAATTTAGATTACTTCCGAATATGTATGAAGTATCGAGAACCAATTTAATATTAATCGACATTATTGCGAATCACAACCGGTCATTCACTTCGAAAACAAATCAATGAATGGTCGAGGTGTCCTTTGTATTAAGACGAGGTGGCCGAGTGGTTAAGGCGATGGACTGCTAATCCATTGGGCTCTGCCCGCGTGGGTTCGAATCCCATCCTCGTCGCGTTTGTTTTTGTTTAGCAAAGACAGATAATGTATAAATGTATGAGAAAGATTTTTGACAAGATAGATATTTATTTTAATTAATTAATGTGTTTGACTGCTTTGAAACATTTTGCGTTGAAGTGCAACTTGTACATCTACAGTTTAATATTACATAAGTTAAAAGTTATCCTAATCTTTCAATTACTGATTGACATCGTTTTTTATTGGTGATAGTACGACTGATACCATACTAAATTGCTAAAATACACCGTCTGTTTTGTGGACAAGCTTTATTATCCACCTTGAACCATTACCTCAATATTTTGACATCAAACGGTGTAACTAACAATCGTTCATGTTGCCCTTAGTCATATTTCAGTGGTCAGACGACCTACTCACGATCCATTGCATGAACTTAATTTCTGGATCCTAGCTTTAGGCCTAGAACTTACCAACACCAGTGACTGATACAGAGGAAGGAGGGAAAATGGCTGAAGAAAATGTGACAAACCTCCACGAAGGTACATGTATGTATGTCACGCACAGGAATTGAACCCACGAACCTGGATTCTTAATCTGGCCTGCTACTAATTGAGTTCACAGGGTGAGTACTTCAATCATTCTTCAATCATCATTGACTTACTTCATGGCAACGCGGAGTTATGCCCCTGAAATGTCAAACTGGAGAGCTCCGTTCCAAGAAATAGTGGAATTATGAAAATAAATCTCTCAAAGTGACCCTGGCGGATTCGATGATTCCAAGTAATATTGTATAACCTTTTTATATTGTTATCACGGCCTCTTTGATGTATATACATGAATGTCAAGTGAAATTAATCACAACCGTTTATGATAAATGAAATATCCCATATAAACAAATCATACAGTACCAAACGAGCATAACCATCGGTACTATAAACTATACCACTCTCGAATCGTAATTATCTTCAATCAAAGTTTGAAGTGAACACACTAATTAGATGTATTTATGGGCTATTTGACCGACATGTAATTTCCAGAATCTCCGTAGGACTTCGCTATAAAACTGTGACAGGCCACTCGAAACTTGCAATAAAATCTCTTTTCTTCATCACCATTAAACAAGCAGGTAGTTTACAGGAAGGCGCCATCTTTGATCAGCCTCGTTTCCGGGAAGTCACGTGACCACTCTCTGATTGGTGCTCTTATCTGAAGTATCAACTTTAAATCAAAGCAATTACTGAATTTTAAATAGAACACGATACACTCAAAATAACAAACAAAAATCCATTGGACAATATTGTTATAAAGCTGCACGTTCATCAATTTCAACTTAAATATCGACTTTACTAAAACTCTTAGAAGTTGATTTGATATATTTTTCTACATAGTACAACAGCGTTCCGATAAGGACTGTATGTACCATAATAAACGTATGTCATAATAATATATAATAATATACAGTGTCATCCAAAATTACATTCACACTTGTAAAATGACTGACTTTAGTCAGTTATCTTTCCCTGATAAAATCTGAAGCAATCCAATTGGTAAGTAGGTCCTTACAGTTGGAATTCTCGGATTTTATCATTGAATTCCTATGTAAAAGTAACAAAATATTTTATCTAATATCTTTCTTGTTAATGAAGATGTTTACAGAAGTGACGACATTTAGACAGTTCTTTACCCTAAAAATACTTGGCTTGAATTTCAAACAAAATAAATGACTTACAAAAAAGTTATTTAAGATTAATTTTGGAAAATTTGAAATTAAAAAGTAATTATGTTATTGTTATTGTATGTATAATTGTATGTTTTGTAAATATGTTAGTACTCTCCAGATTAGGAGGAAATAATGGTATCTAATTTACTACGTTAGTAACAGTATAGACGTTTTTGAGCTTGTTTGTGATTTTATTATATATTTTTCATAATTTATATGATCGTGTGCCTTAAAACATTAATAACAGACACTGTTCAAAGTTAGTTAGACATTGGAGATAGTTTGAAAATATAAAAAACAATGGCCAAATTCTGTGAGCTCATAGCTTTAACTTAATTCTCAAACATCATGAAGCTAAATTATTATGTTTCCCGTGTATTATATGTTACAGGACTCATAAGGTCACACGTCAACTTGTAATCAGCAGAGGATACTATTCAGCTCATTTCCTTTGCAAGTTAATTGTCGAGATGCCTATCTAGAAAGTATCGAAACTAACCCTTGTAATTGCTTCTTTCAAAAACTACTATGTTATATTTTTCTAGAGCTAGTCCAGTTCGTAGGAAATTACAAGACCGATATTTGATTCCATGTAATTTGTACATTTCCGTATAAATTCTGGTAATCAATCTGCGTCCCTCCAGAAAGAAGAATTCATAAAGTCACGTGACATACTAATTACCGGAAGTAGAATAGAAAGTGTATACTTGACTGTTGTAAACGAACACGTCTCAATTTCGTACATTTGTTTAGAATTCCTTGATTAACATAGATAGTTTACAAACAGTTTTTATTTATTCATAGAAATATATTAACATATTAGTGGAAAAAACTCGAGTCGATCGTCTTAGTCTTTAAGGTAATTGAACAAACATTGCCAATTTCCACACACAAAAATCACGGATGTTAAAAACTGCATCGCTGATGCATGAAGTGTAATAAGTGACAATCCATAAAGGAATGTAAGATGTCAATAATTTTATTTTATCCTCATCCATTTCTAATCATGCCAAGTTTCTCTTTTAGTATTATCAAAACCGATGGTCAAGATAGCGAACGGTCTTAATATAAGAACATTTTTCCTCTAAAATTAAGTATTTGGGGCTTAAAAATAACTAATGTGATTTTTACTACAATCAGTGTTATTCTGCTAGTTTGTTTTGTTTGTTTTGTTGGGTTTAACGCCATAGAAACACATTGTATAGTTTATATAACGGCGGTCTGTTAACCTACTCACTCCTCCTGGAAAGGCTAAATCTATGGATTTAGCTGTTAACCGACTACTAAGTGCATACTTTTGTCGGTGACTGACAACTTCCCTACATAATAAACAATCATTGGTAGAAGGGAAAATGGCCGTAGAATTGATTTCATAACCAAACTCCACGAAATTATGCCCCGCCCGGGGAATCGAACCAACGACCCCTCGATCAGTAGACTTGCGTGCTACCAAATTAGCTATATTCTGCTAGTTACACATGAAAAAAAGACTGACCGTTTTAATCTATAACAATGATGCTTTCAGCAATGTTTTAATTTTAGATGTGGTCCTCTATGGCCAAGATGCCTACAGAGTGCTTGAAATGAACTTAAAACTGTAGTTTTGTATATTGTAGAAATCTTCTTCTTAACAGCGTGTGTTAAACAGACAAAGACAACTCTTTCCCTCAGTAACTGGATTAAAATCCTATTCGAAATCATCGCCAAATGGTTTCTCTTCAATCGTACTGAACTTAAATTCAACTGTATTTTTAAAAAATATCATTATCCAGTTGATTAATAAGTTCTGTAGTAGAATATCTCTCTCATGCGACGTCAATGTAACAAAATCTGCGTCTTTGTTAACCAATCCACTCAACTCTAGGTGTCGCTTTACACCAAATTTTCTCATTTCCTATTCATTGAAGTCGCTTATATCATTGTATTGAATAATTTGAAGATTAGAGTCAAAATTTATTGAAAGTCATTAGACGATCTCAGATTGTGTGTTTGAAAATGATACTTTAAGGAACATTGTATCCAGTTAAAGCATGGTTTCTCCTACACCATTTATTCACTTGCCAATTACATGTAGCTTGTATTACCCAGTGACGGCACTTAAACAAGTCCGATTACTCATGTTGAAATTTCAAACCAGTATTGTAATCGTGTATATACCGTGCCCTACAAAAGTTTGAAATTTCGAATTAAATTTTTTAGATAAGCAGATCTTGCCTTTCGCTAGTACATTTGTTATCATCAAAGATTTTTCATGTTACTTAGTTTTGAATCATTAATTGAGATGCTAGTTTATGATTGTTGGTTTTTTTTGGAATTTGTTAAAATCGAACTTTGGGTTTCTTGTGAATAAATGTAAGTCGGGTTTTTCCAAAAGGCATAATTTTGTCGAGGGACGATTGGAGAGCAATGTATTTAGTTAAAAACAGAAACTTCAATTATTCTATTCGTTGATTGTAATTAATTTATTCTAATTACTAACGTAACTGTGTTAATGTCACTGGTGTCTGTAGCATACACCATTGCCGATTATAATTCATGATATATTAGAAAAAAACGTGGTCGAGTGGTGTAGTGTAGTTTCTTTTAAGTTGTTACTGGTTAGACTTATCATATTCAGCTGGGTTTTCTACATACAAATAAATATTCAACTAACACAAGAAGACAATTTACAATGCATGGTACTTCAATTAAAGTCCTTTTTGAATTCACAAACAAAATATCTACCAAATGTCTGAAGCCAAAATTTGGTTAACTGGGTTACCGGGTATATGCTCAGAGGGATCTGTCGGATCATATTCTACCGGATCGGGATCCGATTGACTCTATGATCTTGAATCCGGCAAAACCGGACTTAATATTCGCATTTTGCGACAAGTGGTTACAAAACATGAATGGCTATGTTTTGATGCCTAAATGTTGCCAAAAAAGACTCCTTAAAAGTCATACGATGTAGAACGTACGGAAGCCCTGGAGGGACATTTTATGTTACTTGTTATTACTCATTGTCATGACTTATTTATTATTACATGTATTTATTTGTTATGATTTATTTTCAAGTTAATCGTAGACTGATCGTTCAGCCATTTTGTACATTGCAAAGTAAAGATGGCAAAAATCGTTTTATTTGTGTCCATTCTAGCAGTTATTTTATTTCCATTCGTTGAGAGTGCAGTGCCCATTAGTCAAATTATACTCATTAGCTAATACTTATTCCTTATTTGTTATTCCTTATTTGTTATTTCTTATGTTCAGGTATTTGTAATTAATCATTCATAACAAATAAATCATAACAAGTAACATTAAATGTCCCTCCAGGGCTTCCGTAAGAACGAGTTGTGCATACTCAAAATTATTGTAAGATTTTTAACAAGGCGCCTCAGTTTGGCTGTTTAGTAGGTCTGTGTTTTTTACTGTTAATGTTCCAGGTATGTTTGCTTACCCGTTTTAGCGAAAGAACTTAAATAATTATATATTTGTTTAATACTGGGGAACAAGAAATGAACTACAGATTAATTGATATAAGTTGTGTGATCTTGTTTCACAATCAAGCTAAGATTTACCCACGTGAATTGTTCTTAGTTGTTATTGTTCACAAAGTATGACAACCTTATCCTTAAACTGACAAAGCTTGAACAGAATTATCCTTTAATTGGGACTTAAGCATTAGACTTTATCTTGCTTGTGTTAATATACGTTTTATTATATTAAGTTGATTACAATTGCTGAACACTTATCGCAGTTTTAAGCTAGTTAGCTTTTGTAGATCAAATATATAACACCATCTATATTAAGAAAAGATTCAAACCTCAGTCCGACAAATATGCTGATTATATGCCAACAACAATGGATAACTTCTAAAATTGTATGTATGCACACAATTATTGGTTCAAGTGCATACATCTACATCCTATGATAGATAATTTGACAAAGTATTCGTACAATAAAAAACTCATTTCCATAAAAAACTTGAGGCAACAACAATGTAATGCGCACCATGTAACCCAGCTTCGATACACAAACATTCCTAGTGTTCTACAATTTTATGTCATTCTATACATAGCTAATTTCCGGCTGACCATTGTTTTATTGTTTGCAATTATCACGGGTATATTTATTCAATCATGGAGATATTTTATGAACATAATTCTTTATGCTATTTCATTTGAATATGAGACCAATAAATAATAACAAATTTTAAAATTTGTGTGACATAAACCATTAGTAAAAGATTTATACCTCTTCACAAATGTTTAACGAATGTTTGTTCCCTATTAGCAATTTCAATACGTATGACACAGTTCCCGATGCCAATTATTGTTTAATTCGTGGCACCAATTAACAGAACTTTTGATTTTGATGAGGATACTGGTTAAACAAACATATTAAATCATTTAGACATTAAACAACTTCAAAATCAATTAGGGAAGCACACAAAATACTGAACATCGTCTGTAAAACATTTTTATAAATGTAATAAAACAGAAATCTAGTATTTACAAAGATAGCTTTATTTATACTAACAAATATTATCCTTTGTGTTGAGAATTGTACCAAATATTTGACGTGAACCTATCTCGTATCAAATTTACATATTCTTTGGCAGTCGAAGACCTTTTGACATCAATTCTCAATGCTGGTGTACTCCATTTACAATTTTTGCGTGCAGCGTTCGTATCGCCTGACTTCAATACGTCTAGAGTTACTCGCCCTTTGTTACAGATGGTGATTGAAGCCCTGCATGCCTCACGGACATAAATGCTTTTAAATAGTATATTGTTTCAAGAAACAACAAATCAGAATGGATTTAAATATAATTATAATACGTACATGAGGACAATCGTGATCATTAAAATATAATTTCCTCCACGCGATGGCTATTTCTCATGGTTAATTTATATTATTTAATATTTAAATGTATACTTACCCGTTTTACGTAAATTATTGAAGAATCTTAACAAATAATTTAAATATTAGTTCTTCTTATGAAATTTATAATCACAGCAATCTTTTACTCTTATTCTTGCAAATTTCGGACGTTTAGTAATCAATTCTATATACACTGCGCAATAAGAATTATCAGAACGAGGCTCGGTCAACACTTTGTTTGTTTACGACAATATCACGTGATTGTTAAATTTCCACCTGAAACAACCAGGTGTGAATTTCTTGATTTTGAAATTGATGCTTCACGCTTGTCTTTGATCTCGTATATTGCCTGAATAAACATGTCTGATTATCAATGCATAAATGATATTGTTGTTTCATTAACGTCTCGTTATCGCGAGATTTCGCGATATTTCAAGAGAACATGTCGGAATCCCTGCCACGTTATAATACTCATGATTTCAGATGATTTATTTTGGAAAAATTATTGTTGAAATACAAACCCAGTAATTTTCAATTCAAGTAGCAGACGACAATAATGCTGTTAAGATAAAGATGACATACGATTGGTTGATTAGATAGATGTCGTAAATATGTTAATTGTGGCATTAATTGTATATATCATTATTTATAGACCCTTGGTTTGTTGATAATGCCAAGTTTTGATAGGCAATCAGAACTCTTTAATTACTGTGTGAACTCGTTCCTCTTAATATCAGAAAACGCTTTCTATAACCATTTTTTATCATTTAAAAAAAACCTACTAAATTACTGACGACTTCTACGTGACGTCGTTATCGTCACCGTTTCTAGATTGTATAATCACCATTGAATCACGTACCTAACATTTTCGCAATAAAGTGACAACTTTCATAGTAACATGCTAAGTTTTTAATTAATATACATTAGTGATGACGTAAAGATGACGTATCCCAACACCGTGATGAATACAATCAATTTTCTAACACATCTTTAATTAATTAAGAAACAATATATAAAATAGATCAGTTACTTTAAAACAATTAATCAGACAACTTTGTATTTTGATCTCCGGCCAAGGAATATTTGATTTCTTTTTTTATACATGGAACCGATCTCTATTGTGTTAAAATAGACAAGAACCAATCATTTTCAAGGAACTAGATCGGCTGTCATTGGATTTGTAATTTAGGAACTTAAAGTGTATAAAGGCATATAATTTCTGAAGATATATAATTTTGAAATATAGTCATTCCTTCTTTGATAAGAACCAATGCGAAAGGCCCGAATGAAGAACGCAGCCATGTTAATTTCAACGTGTACTCCGACTGTGCTACACACACATTTTAAACGTTTAAAAACATACAATGCATTTCATGTCATTTTTCACATTAATTCTTGGACAAAAATGAAAAAAAAAACGGAACATGCATATGGCAAATAGTTTTACTATAATTAAAGTTTATTCATAAAACAATGTTTAAATAATATGTTAATGAACTAATTAATGTTGAATTTGAAAATTGCTAAGATATATCTTTATTTCTTTTTTTCACTTGAAAATGTGACCCGGTTTATCCTAAAAACAGAGTTCTGTCCAATAACCTTTGAAAGGCTCTGTAGATAGAAACGGAAAACAAATCCCAGCAACATGTAACTTATATACATGTAAAATACGACTTAACATACATGCGGAATCAAATAATGTTTTAAACTAAATTTAAGCATGGTCTTATAACATTATTTAATGTTGACCTGCAGCGTGTTTAATTACCCCGAACGTTCCTTAACGTTAGGTTCGGGACAACTCAACCCAAAAGAAAATTCAACCCGAGAAAACTCAATACCTCACTAACGGTTTGAGTTGTCCAAACTTTGGCTTGAGTTATCCACGGGTTGAGTTGTCTACGGGTTTAGTTGTCCCGTACCCTCAACGTTCGCTAAACAGTTGTTAACTTGTTACTGAACACGCTGCTGTATTTTTCTTTCTTAACAATTATTAAACCAAATGACATGTTAATGCTTCACAAAGTAAAATAATTATAGATGCATTGTTATGATTAAGAAAAGTACTGAGTATACATGTATTAGGAAAACAAATATCATTTTACTTACTTTATTTTTTCATGTTAAATAGACATATTTCGAATTTTCGTGTTACCAATTGCAACGCTACTCAGTCCAAACAAAATATCAACTACATTTTTAATTTCAAGACTAACATTTTCATCTCATTCAAAAGTATCTTATAAACCCTGTCTTTGCTGCCGTGTTAGAAATTTAATAATTCCTTAATCTTGTTCACCCATGTCATTGTAATTTTGTGATATTGTTTATTCATGTTATGATCGTACTGATTGTGATGTAATCATTGTATTCTTATAATTGTTAATTACTAGAAACTGTATAGTTTTTGTGAATAAATGTATATTCTGCTTTGTCATGTTCTGTTCTGTTCTTAATCTAATCAATTTGAACATGTAATATATATTGTCCGTTTTTTCTCAACTGTCAAAGCTTGAATAATTTCACGATGACTGAATACATTGTTTTTGTACTGGGGGCCTAATTGTTATTAAAAATATCTTGACTAAAACATATCATACGGGAGAAGTAGCTTTACTCGACCATAATACACACTTTCGGAAACTCATGGATGTAGTACGACAATAATTTTAGCGAATGCATTCACCGTGAAATTATTCATGTTTTGACAGTTGAGAAAAAACGAACAATATTATGTATGACACCATTCATAAATAATCATTCTATCGCAACAACATTCACGACAAAATTTATACAAAATACAAAATAATAACACAAATAATTTATTGTGGAAAAATGTTTGAAAGAAGATTGTCCAAGTAATTTGTGCACATGTACACGTTCCTTGCCAAAAGTATATTTCACTACACATGTATAGGTTTCATTTTTGAACTGACATGTGATGCATGAGTTTGATTAAAGCAGTCTTCTTTCTCAACAGTAAAAAATGTAATTTTTCAATTCGTGAAGTTTTATGAAGTGGGGGTCGTGTCAACATCGTGTTGGTCTGAACAGAGTATACATTCCATTGGTACATTTAATGTCAGCCTCATAATATCTGTATTCTTTTGTACATATCTCCGCATTTCTTTTTTGTTCTAACGAGTATTATACATTTTCAAATATACTAAAGTGTTTTAGGTCATTTTGAGACCAAGATTGCGTTCCGCTCCCTTCCCTAAAATCATCTCCACTTCCCTGAAGCAAAATTCCCCGTCTTTACAGGATGTACAAAATATGCAGGATATGCTAAATTTGTATATATCATTGAAAAGTCTCAAATCAATTTATTTATTTTATAGTTGAAAAATTAAATAAAGCAGAAATGTTCCTTTGACAATATTCCATTTTTAGTGAATGTTACTCGTATTTTAAGTGTTGAATATGGAAAAAACAATTCCCAAAATTATTGTTGGCGCTATTTTCCGCCCCATAAAGGACCCTGCCACAATTTCTCTAACAGTTCTGTACTGTTCTGTTCTGTTATGTCCCTAAAATTGAAAATAATTGCTATTCTCATGATTAATGAAATTATTAATTAATTAATTAGTTTAATGATAGCTAAGTAAAACAACATAAACAGTTGTACATCAAAAGTGTGTTACAAAAAAATAGTATGAACAGTCTTCACGACAAGTTTAAATCAGCACTGGACACGGTCCTGCAAAATGATATTTTTTTACCTTACTGAATGAAAGTTATCTGGACCAAAAAATCTCAGCGATATGTCAAGATATGCAGTTCATTTTAATGATTAAGTATATACTTTTACTTTTATTTCCTCCAAGCTGGAGAGCATATTATAATACAAAATACAAAGCAAATTAAAGAGAAAAGCATAATAAATATATAAATAGCATGATATAAATCACAACATATGAGAAAAACATGTATCATTAAGACTAAGAAAAAGGGCACACTCATGTCTATATATATACACACTAAGCTACGTTGTATATATTAACAAATTGACACCTAAGTTTGAATTTGTTGAAATGTTAAATATTTTATAGCAGTATTCAGGGTGATCTGTAGCCTGTTCAATTACCCTAAACGCTCCAAAACGCTCCAAAACGATACATTCGGAACCCCGAATATAAAATATACCGCATTCATAATTTCAAAAGTCACTGTACCGACGGCTATTTCGGTGGACTCGGTCCACGGTCCACTGACTAAATTCAAAGTCTACATATGTATATGTGTATTAGTTGTTATTATTATCATTATGTACCACATTTGTTCAGCGCTTTTTTTCATATTGAAAATACTCGTATGTTCAAAAGCGACTCACTTATTATATGCATAATTAATGAATAAATGATAAAAAGATTTATCTAATAACGATAGATTAATGTTCAAGAATAAAATTCTATTCTGCTCTGCATAGTGATTTTAGAAAAAGTTTATTTATTAATTTTGCGAAATAAGTCTTGAATATTTTATCAGCTAACCATAGTAATATTTATTTGTTAAACAAATAAAATAAATGAGTGTGTAATTAAGTTAATGCTTGAAAAAAAGTTAAGTTGTTTCGCGTGTCGCGTATTTGTAAATTTATACTTAATAATTTAGGTAATCAATTATTGTATATATTTTTATACTCAGATACATGTATGTAACATTATTTGATGGTACCATTCTGTGGATATTAAAAATTTTCATAGAAGTAAGAATGTGAAAACGAGAACAATTGCACAACATGCATGATAGAAATATACATTTAATTTTTAATTACGTGCTTAATTGCATCCCGCGACCCCCAAAAAAGTTGTGTGTACTAGTGCCTATGCTAATATTGAATAAATATGCATGGGTTCATTCGATCTTGCAACAATAATTGAACAAAAAAAAACGTCTATAAATAACGATGGAAATATCTGTTCTGTTCTGTTAGTACAAGTGAAAATTAAATTATATCATAAGTAAACTGCATGTATACAAAAATGAAAATATCTAAGTAATTCTTCAATATAGATTATGTAAAATTGACATCGATGTATATCGTATTATCTGGTTAACAGTGGCGTTATGTTACACTGTTCATGACAAGTCCGGTTAACATTAGCATCGTGTTATTCTGTTCAGGACAACAACTTTCAATATCAAATAAGTAAAAACAAATGTAAAAACAAAGTGAATCATGAACTGTGATTAATGTAGGTCCTATAAACTTGATTTATGAAAAAATAAATGCACAATCACACTATATAACATCATGTGTGATAAATTTTATTTTGTTTTGTGTAATTGTATCTATTTATGATGGAGGGTTTTTACTTATTAATTAATGCTATTATAAATCTTTTTGTACAACGCCATTGAATATGTAATATAGAAATAGGCATTTAATCAAATGAAGAAGTTTAAGTATAGATTATACACTGTAACAAGGAATTTTTGTCATTAGATATGTAAAATAAGTCTAAGACAACTATAATTAATATGTTTTGCAACATCAATAATCTATATCATTATTAAAAATCTGGTGTGGTCTAGTCTAGACCAGTGATATTTTAAATGTATGTTAGTCAGTTTCACTTTGGTGTGAATCCCTACTCACAGGTCCATTGTGCAAGAAACTGTACCTTAAATTATTGAAAAAAGCAAATTATGTATAGGTAAAATCAAATTATCTTAATAAAAATTGTTTCACCAAAATTCAAATAAAAAATCTAAAAATAGTTTAAAAGATAGATATATATATTACATGTATGAACAACATAGGTACATGGTACAAAAAGAATAAAGAATAGTCAAGGAAACCTCAGGCTAATAATAAATTTTAAAGTATCTAATATATGATTTTATTTTGTTAAAAAATAAAGTAAGAATCAATACCTACATTTAACAAACTAGTATTTAATGTATTTAAACAAAAATTATTTTGTCAGACTTCGGAGGGAAGCTATTCTATTAAATAAATGACTAATTAAAGAAATCACTAAATGTGAATTTGCCATACTAAAAGAAAATATTTTAGTCGAAATCATAAAAAGAATTTCTACAATTGTTTTCCTAAAACGTTTAAGCAAGCTAAAATAGCCCGTGTGTTCTTACTGAACACGTTGTTACAAAATAACATTTTTCAATAAAACCCATTTTATATAATCTAATAAACAATTAATGAATAAAAAGAAAATTTTTACAAAAAAAAAACATAATAACTTCCATTTTTTTTCCAACTAGCGCAAAAAAGTAATGAAGAAAAGTCACTGATAATTAAAGTAGAATTTAGGAAAAAATTTCCGTCCGCGACAAGTTTCATACAATTTACGAAAACTTCGTATTGAATATTTTTTCCTGAGTCATTCCTCCGGCCTTATAACAAACTACAAACCGTATGTTATACTGACATGCAAACCATCATTTCTCAAATTTCTGATTTTTCTCCTAAATTGAAATTTGAGAAAATATTTTGATAGCTATACTTCGTAATTATTTGCATTTTGTTTTTGATGTGTTCGTGTAATTGCCCTAGACGATTCACTCCCAACAGATGGCGGGAAAGTAAACCATGCTACAAAAAAGTAGTCCGTTTATTTTTTTATATAAAAGATACATCATTGAATCAACATATTGTAACATTCATATGTGAGGTCCTAATGAAACATTCACAGAAAATTATTCCTGGCTTGATCAAATAAAGTTTTAATCACTTTCTAACAAAATTTTAATGCATATATTTACATTTCAATGCTGATTTCATGATTTTATTTTTTCCTCTGTCCTCATAACACTACTATGACAGTATTTATTTGATATATTATCATATAATCACATGTTTTAACTAAATGTACACTGCGCAAATAATAGAATTGTTCTGTTCTGTTATGAAATAATGTCCACTATTTCCCAAGCAATTTTCGCGTTCAGGCAAAATTAATTTTCTTCGACATTTTTTTACAACCCCCCCCCCAAAAAATAAACACTACCTATCCAGATTTTAGAGAGTGTTTTGTTTGAAAATATCCACAGTACATCCAAGATCTGTTCTGTTCTGTTTAAAACTCACTAAAAGTAATTTTATTTCATGCACATAAATTTAAGACTCTGTTTCACACAAGACTCGTAGACAAAATAAAAATATTACATTTTAACTATAATGTGGTTGGAAAATGACTGGTCCTTAATTTCTCATGTCATGTAATTTCAAAGAGAGGGATTTGTCTGTCTACCCTAATACTCATTCTACAAAATTATACATGTATAATGTATTATTAATCAGTTTAGTTCCATCTTGGAAAAGTAAAACTATTTTTTCAAACGAAAACATATCATAATGTACCCCTGTCCACGGTTTTTTTTGTAGAACTTTTCGCGAATAGCATTTTTTTATATTTTACTTTTCTTTCTTTAAAATCAAGTATTATTATATAAATATAATATTGTAGAAGAAGTACTTAAGTAGTTCGTTATGAATAAAATGAAACATTGTTTTTATAAATTATAGTTGCGCTCTGTCCGATTTTATCCTAACGGACTTTAAATTGACCGTAAGTCTTTGTATTTTTTTCTGCGATTTTGGCGCGTAAGTCAAACATATTTTTGTATTTAAGATTTCAACAAAATCGTATACTCTTTAGACAATCATTTTGTATTGTTATTCAGAAAGACAGGATAAATAATCACATGGGTACATATGTAATAGATGATATAGATGATTTTGTTACATTTTTAGATGATTATATGTATTGCAAGAAATAAAATCCTGCAATACGACAAAATAAGTAAGATTATGTTTTATATATGTTATATATTTAATGCTATACAAAAGATATATAATGATCGTAAGATCCAATGTCGTAAGTTTACGACGATCTGGACTCTGTTACCGATCGCAGTTTATACCATTCCATGGAAATGTGACAATTTCTGCTTTGATAAATTTGAGATTTTTCTGTTTTATTACTCTCCTTTCTGACGATAGGTTTTGTTTATCTTCCGTAAAGACAAAAACTGTAACAGTTAGCCAATACTTATAAAATGTCAAAAATAGTTGGTTTGATGAACTGGCTGCACGAATAACCAACAAAACTGTTGCTTACTATTAAATAGCTTTTATTTGTATGTATTATATTAGTATTACAGTTTTTGATTCAACACATTTAAATGTAATTTTATACTTTTTATACAAATGTACTTATGTATAAACATGTCTGCAATATTAACATTTCTAATTCTTCTATAGAATGGTATTTTTCAATTTTTGAAAACTCGCAAATGTTAAATCCCGTCAACAAATGTAGAACGATAAGTTAAATGTACATACTGTTTTACAAACATGAAGTGATTGAACTCATTCAGAAAATACATTTAAGCGTGCGACAAAAATGTCGTAAGTCACAAATAATTCACAAGACATCCTATGAATATTCTATGAAAAAAGACTAACACATACTTTATACCCTCTTAACACTTCGCATCACATTTTTACCCGAATCTTCTAAAGATCGTAGTTTCATTTTTTTGTAAAAATATATAATTCAAAAACATCATCGATTAATATATATACACATTCACAATAATGATCAACGATACAAAATTAGTATTATCAAATTTCATTCAACTGTCTGCGGTGCATATACCAACCCCGCTGATTTAAATTGATAATGTGTATAGAAGTACAGTACTGAGTATTTAAATCAGTTGGGTAAATGTATGCCCCACTGACAGTTGAAATGAAACAGTAATATCTGACAATAATGATCAACTATTTTACAGTATTTTCTGGCTCATTCTACGATTTTCAGTCATTGATAATACCAGTCTACAAAATTAGGACCGTGGTTGCCCGAACAGGTCATTTTAACAGCTAGAACTATATCTTTGTTGTAGAAATTTCGTTTCCAAAAAGAAATTTTTTGGTTGCTCGAACTAGAGATTGGTTGTCCCGGGCAACTGGACATCCACTAATTTCGTAGACTGTAATACTCTCCGTATTTAACCACATGCGCGTTCAGATAACTTATATAAGATCAAAAGTCAAATAACAAAAAAACAGTAAAATGAAATATAAATGATGAAATTACGATGGTAATACATTCAAGAAAAAAAGTGATATATCGTATAGACCTGGATATTGAGTACATCTACAAAGATTCCATATGTTTCTGGGCGGATGATATATTTTAGTTTTAAGACCACCGTGTTCCCAGATGATGTCTATCAGTGAAATGTAAGTTAAGAACCTTGCAGGTGTAACTATTTTGTGTGGGGGGTACGTCATGTTGAAATACTGTCAGAGTAAAAATATATAGATGTTTTATACTAAATCTGCGGTCCTCTGATCATACAAAAAGAGGCGTGTTTATTGCTGCATATAAATTAGCATGTTTAGTCACGTGATTCAGAATAAAAGACATTAACAGATGTAGAATATTTAAAGTTCAAACATAAATCAATGTATTTAGATCACGTGACACCATCGTTACAAACAACAACAAAATCTGTTGCCCGTTCAATCACCCCGAACGTTCCGTAACATTCTAAAACGTTATATTAGGGTCGGAACAACTCAACCCAAAGGCAACTCAACCCGAGACAACTCAATCCCCTACTTACGGATTGAGTTGTCCCAACTTTGAGTTGTGTTATCCACGGGTTGAGTTGTCCCGGACCCGTAACGTTCGCTAACAGTCGTTACTGAACACGCTGCAGATTTTAAAATATCTCTCATTTTGGCTACATACATAATTCATACACAATATCTGATTGCTAAAGGAGCTATACGTCAATATTGGTCACAATACAGCTACTCGTTCACAGGTTTTTGTTAAATATTTATAATAATTTAACACAAATCCTGTTACTGCCAGTAATTTTGTTAAGAACAGAACTGAACTGAACATACATTTATTCACACAAAAACTATACCGTTTCTAATGATTAACTATTATAAGAATACAATGATTACATCACAATCAATATGATCATAAGATGAATAAACAATATCATAAATTACAATGACATGACAAAATTACAATGACACAGGTGAACAAGATTTTACGATGACAATGACAAACATAAAAACATAAATTCAGAGAAATTAAGAAAATGATTTTATAATATCTTAAGAGTGTAAAAAAAGTAATTTATAAGTCTAAAAATACAAGATCATCTTATTTCATATTTGTTTATTCTCTAAACTTGTTTTGATCGGAACTAAATTTTACTGCTGCTCACCTTATCTAGATTTCTGGACCTTTGTCAGTAACAAGTACCCAACTACTCTTCCACGAGGCAGACAGCGTCTCCTCATAACTAAGTAACTAAAGAATAACGGAATTATTGATGAATTTTATGACAAGGTATATCCAGCCTGAGTGAGACTCAAACAAACAACCTGTTTTGGGATACTTGATTCGAAAACCTGCGCGTGGTCTACTTGCGCTACGGACCCAATATCAGACATCAAGTGTCAAGTTTAATATACGAGTGATGGCATATAATATATCATCTCAATTAAATGATGGTTTTCTACTTTTAGAAACAAATAATGCCTTACCCGAAATTAAACATTGTCTTATATCGTGTGCATACAAAATTAACATGTCACGTGATGTATAATAATTGTAGATATCACTAACTTATAAAGTTCAAAACTGAACGAAAATGATATCAACCAAAAGTTCGTGTTAAGTGTGTTGACAATTTGATAATAAATTAGCATTAGAGGTATTAGTTTTACCTAATTGTTGTTAATCAATTGAGGGCTAGACATAATTATGTTTATTTGTGGTTTTTACTCGGTTTCAATAACATGTATAGTGGTCTAATATTGAAATATTATATCAAACTTAACAGAAAAATGTGACAATATTTGAATATTTCATAAACACAGCGGTTTCATAGTATCGTATTAAAAATAATTATAATTATGGAAAAAACAAACGTCTTTCAAATTTGTCAAACGATAATCAGTGCCGACAAGCAAGCTTTTAAATGCCGTATATGAATTATACTAAATCGTTGAAAACACATGATTATTGGGATGCGATGTTAATTTCTCTTTGTTTTGTTGTCGATCAAGTTCCACGACCATATGCCTCCACAAAACTGTGAACACTCATTCTCCATTTATCATTTTCAGAAAGCATGGAATAAGATATTTTAGGGAATTAGGCCTGAAATTAATCGCCCACCAGTGGTTTCAAATGTGTCAATTTTAGTGGACCTCGATTGGAAACAAACGTCGATAGGTGGCGCGGCGGTTTGCAAGAAAAACATGGCGGGACTCTCGTGGGTATTTTCGGGTTTTCTCAAATTGTATCTTGACAATAGATTATTAAATATTCATAATTGAAGATATCGTTGGCATGGCAATAAAATAAACCCTGCGAATCTTCAGACAAATTTTGATTTATACAAGAAACAACAGTTTCAGTTTACAAAAAAGTCAATAGAATTCCCTGGAAGATTATTGGTTGGATCAAAGACTTCAGGATTGTATCATGGAACCAAATATAGGAGAATTATTTCTTCGCATTTTTTATTTGAGAACATTTCCTGCTAATCATTGTTCCTAAAGTCATTTCCTGTAATTCTAACAAATTTTGATTAAAACTTCATTTTGAAATTGAATTTGATTAATTTTTCAATTTGTTGTAAAATGGTACCATCGTACTTTTTTGTAATATGTGGAAATAGTTCCTAATTATAAAAAAGTTATTTTATTTAATCATTCTCAGGCTATTAAGTTCATGAACAGTTTAAAATAAAAATGCGTGACATGTATAAACATTAGTGCACAATTTTTACTCTATAATGAAACATCATATTTAGATACATGTATTTATTTTTGTGTTTATACACTGTTTATTAACGTTTATTTTCGTCGTTTTTGTGAACAATATTTTCGTTTTTATGCGCTTGTAATTTACGTTTTCATAATTGTATATTTGTGTTTTATTTATCTTTTGTATTGTAGATCTATTTGTACCACACATATATAAATTGCTTTTCAGAAATGGATGAAAGTAAAGGTCTACCAAGTCACAAACATGACTTTCTGATCTTATTCTATATCAGTGCTCATCTTGGGTTTGTGGAGCAAATCTAGTGCCCGTAATGGTTGTTTGTTCGAGTCTAATAAGGTTTTTTCTATCTGATTAAACCTCGATCTAAAATTTTCCGCTTGCCTACTCGCTTATTTGGATCTGGTCTTTTTTCTTACGAGGGTCATGTTCAGGTGACCTTTTCTCATTATAATATTCATGACGAAATTGTTATGTTTAGTAACTTGTACATCGTCTACGTCACGCAATTTGAAATGAGCCGTCCAATCGTAGACTGTAAATGATACCGCTGTCAAATTAGCTCGCAAACCTTGGTCTAAAAAAGAAATTACGAAATCAAAATGCTATTAATAGAGTTTCGTCTAGATGAAAGCTACGCATTGATTGGTCGACATAAAGGTCATCTCGACGTGACCCTAAATGGGAACTTTAGAGATTTTGAACGACAGCGCTCTACATGATATCTGTTTAAGGAGATTGGGGTTTGTTATAGCCGTCCATGAATATTCCACAATGTTGCCAACTGTCTTCAATTAATAAGGTATATGGAGACGTTATCGGTCTTGTAGAAAGGTCGGCGAGTCCTGCTTATAGAAAAAAAGACCCAGGATAGGTGAGCTGACCTCCGTACAATGACCATGGTTGTGTTGTCACGGCGTTAAATACAATAATGAAATAAGTATCGGTATAGAAATGTTAAAAAAAACAACACAAGAACTATGGACATCAAAAACAATAATCTCAGCACATGTTTGCTACTTAAATTAATTTCTAATTAAACATGGTGCAAAATGTGTTTTAATCTTTACTCACTTATATTCAGGTGATTATCAAATAAGATCATACATACAAACACGTGTCAGTGAGTTATTAATGCATATGATGCCATTATTGTAATAATTCATGATAAAGAAATGATGATTCATTTTTAAGATATACAATATAAAAATAAATATATATTGTAATTCTGGCGGCTATTATAAACAAACATCTGCTACCATCAGATTCATTTCATGTTTTACATTTACATATCTTGCAAATATGCACACAAGCAATACTACTGTCCAGCAATAAGGGGGCGGCTTACTTGTATCCATTTCTTTATCAGAACTTGCTTATCCCTCCACAATAAGCTCTTACATTTCCTTAAACGGAGAAAAGTCAACGAATAATTAAACTAGTTTCGAAGTTCCATGGACCATTGACAATGGTAGTGGCTATGGAGAATGATTATTAAACAACAAAAATGTTAGATTATTCTAATCGTCATCTGCTTGTATTAAACTCCATTTTCAAGAATTTTAAAGTCACATCTCGATGATTTGTTAACTGAATCCTGTCCCACTTAACAGAAAATCTTACAACATTCATGCCAAAGTAGGTGTGTTTAAAGATCTTTCTGCGAAACCACTGGCCGGTATGTGTACATATAGAGGTTTTGATTCGGGACCGTGCATGCCGCCTGTGTGTAAAACGGTTGTTTCTACTAATTTTTATTCTAAAGTAGTCAATATTATAGAGTCCAAGCGAAGAAGTTCACACAATAAAAGACATCGAACACTTGGAAAATAGTTTTAAGGACTGTAATTTCTTTGCCGCATTGTTCAGTTAGACATTCCTAATAAAGTATAATAGTTATCTAGGATGGATTTGCAACATTACCAAAGTATTTGGAGTATCTTGAACCTTGGTCGAACTAGTTTAGTTCTCAAGGGTTATAAAGCAGGAGGTAAGAATTTCTATTGGCGGAGGTATTAGCAATCAAAATGGAATTAATAGGGGTCACAGCAAATCATATCCGGTTTTAAAAGGCATTGCAAGGAGACACCGACTTCCCCCAAATCTATGAATATTAATATTTCATAACTAGAAACTCTGGGTTCTATTTCAGTCACATTCCACCAAACTAAACAAAACCCAGGTTAGTCGAGGTGACGGTGGGCTATACAGGGTGACACTGGCTTCTAGTAACAATAGAGTTCGATCATTGTATCCTGTGACAATGTACATTGATATCCTAAAACAAGTAGAAACCTCATCTCAATCAGGGCAATCAATCATGAAAATACTTGATCAATTACATGATTCATTTCAATGTATCAGCATAAGGCAAGTGTACATCCTTCATTGCGTACATGAAGTTAGACTGATTTTGCGTTGGTCCATTGATTTACTTTGATATTTTTTTAGCTTTTTTATAACGGTCAGAATGATTGATGATTTTAGAATGTCCAGTCAGTGTCCAGTTACATGATAGAAATATTTGAACAATGAAAATTGATACCAACAATGTCAGATTATTTTTTGTTCGTCGTGTGTTACATTTTTTTCAATCATCGGTTATTTATCACCTGGCGAAAGAAGCCCACAACGTTCAGCTAAATATCTCAATTACGGGCGATTCCTCGTTTGCAGTTCAAAAATGACAATGGTCTGTCAACGATGTTTTAAAAAATACAATGATCGTGTGCTAAAAAACCAGGAATGTCATCATTATTTTATTCGGAAAATTGATGATAATAATCAGATTTTCTTTTACAGAATGGAAGAAGACGGATAGAACTTCTGAATGTTTGTCAAAGAATTGTCGGGTAACATAAAATAGAAGCAGGTGACAGAATATTACTATTTCAATTTGACGTTTGTTTACTAAACGTTGTACAGTTTGGCAATGTCTTGGTTGTTTTTGTAGTTTTTTTCTTGAAAGTTTGTACGCATGTTCTTATATCATTACTTCATGAAAATTCAAAGTAATATAACTAGAATCCTACTGAAAAAAATAATTTAACCAAAAGTCTTCACTCCACCTACGCGTAAATGCGTACTTACAATAAGGGTGGTATAATTACTTTGCGCCAATGTGCCGTCTGCGTTTTCTCAATGACAATGTCAATTTCCTCCATTAATTAGATAATATGGAGAAGTTCCGGCCTTAGGAAGGGTAGGTGAGTACTGGTTATAGACAAGGGCCCAGGAAAGCTAGGTTAGGTGCACTGGACACCGTAAAATAACCTAAACTGTGTTGACACGGCGTTAAACCTAGTAAAATAATAATAAATGATAATAAAGTTAAGCTCAGTAAATTACTCCCCTGGGAGACTGGTTGAGCGACGCCAGTGTCCCGATGACTAAGGGGCAATGGTAGTGAAGTCGGTGATTGTGTATTAGCATGAAAGTTAAAATCAAGTTGCAATAACTCTTTTTTAATTTTATCTATTACATGTATCAACAAATGAGCAAAATAAATATAGAAAACTGTACAGAAATGAATCATTGGATTCGAGGTACCCAGTTAACGGCATGGAAACTCTCACCAGCTTTAATGAACAAAAACTAATGAAGGCAATTTACCATGACATGCTGGTGTAGTCATGTGACCACAATATGAGCCAAGAGGAATCGTCTTTGACTTAGCACTCTAGTTCTCAGTTCTTAATTTATCATGTATATACATGTACATGAACTCACTAAGTGCCTATCGTTGGACCACCCATGTTATTATTTGAAAGTAATATGACGAGCTAATTTTTTACTGTTAGTGAACCTCGTGAAAGCTTCAATCATATAATTTCCACAAAAAATAAATTATAATAACTAGTTTACTGATAAAATTCAAAGAAATTGTTAAATTAGATCTATTTTTTCTCTAGCATGCACATTAGTATATCACTTAATGTTTAAACGTAAGTACATTTTGTACCGTTAGTCCATTACGATAAATTTCAGGGAAAAATGGGAAATGCTGGTTTTTGGAGTAACTCCATAGAGCTGTAGATTTCTCCGTAAAAGGGAATACAAAATGTTAACCTGATACACTGCTTGGCAGCATATTCTCAAAAATCTTACGACAATTTAACATAACAATATATAAGGATTGACGAGTAAAATCAGTCGTAAGGCGCTTGATGATACGGGCCCCTACTGATTCCACAAATCTTATATTTTAATGAGTTTGTGAGTAATAAATATCGTTAAATGTACCCAATTTAGCATAACGGATAATTTTATTCATAATATATCCACATTCCACATGCCAATCAAGTACAATTTTTACAGGGGGTAACCTTGCCAAGACAATGTACATATGTGAAAAATGAGTTATGTCAATGACGTTAGCAGTGCGACGTCACAATGACTTCTGACCAGAAGAATCTCAACAAATTTGAATTTCTAAAACTGCATCTTAGAAATACCTTTAATTGCACGTCTTCAATACACAAAAAAACAAATCTATAAAAGTGTTTCCATGTTTGTTTTTATCAGTAAGTTGACTGAATGAGAGAGAATGATAGCCCAAGGTGTGATGTGTCTTCTTAATACGTTATCTTCATATTTAACTAATGTACCGATGACAACTTCCATTGAATATTTACTTGAGATTACAAACAGATAGTCGATGATTGATCGAGGTCCTCTCCAGAAAATTTATTGTATTAGAAAAATAGAATAAGATTTTCATCTGGAGACCTGTCGAAATATTATACTGTGTGAACACAACTCAGACTAATACACGTCATGTATAGTTCCTATCTTATTTTTCAATATGAGTTTCGAGTACAAGAATGATAAATGAGATTTTAAGTATGTTTTTATCACTTTCTAATTCTCTAAAACTCTACAGTGACAGTTCCTTAAATCAACACGAGACAAGGGATCCAAAGACATTATCGATTTCATGAAAAATCTCCGACTGAACTTTTCATCAAAAATATATTTTTTATCTTTGAACAATATTTGTTTGTTTACATTATCAATACAGATAAATATTTATTTAATAGATTTGACGTGTATTGAAATATTAACTTTGTTCCACGTCGAACGTATGGATTACTTTCCTTGGTGTTTTAGCAAGGACTCAGTTGATATGACCGAATGGAGCATCTTCTTAAAAATAACATTTTACACTACATCGCATTCATATTGTCTATTTTCACGTAAGTCGCACGTCCCTTGTCATCATCACCATGTATTTATGTTTTGAATGTTATTCTAAAAAGTTAACAAAGCATTATCAAGAAGTCGCTAATCGTATATAAATTTTACCTTATCTGTACTCAGGGTTCCAAACTAAAACCATTTGTTTTCTATATCGAAGTTGACAATTATATCTCTTTGTCTTTGCATGATAGATCTATTTGAAATAGCCGAAAATGTTATTCTATATACCAAGCTTATAGTATTGAGTATTCACTAGTTTCACTTGACCTTGTTGGTTCAAAGTATAATTTTATACATATTATCTGTATTAAATATTATGTCTTGGTCAGTTTATATCCAAAAATAGTTCTAAGCCTAGTTAAAGGAACTGCTTGTATAACCATATACGTCGTTCAAATAGAAGGTTTTTCATGAATATCTACTGAAAAGGTATTTGTGTTAAACGATATAAACAACCCGCTGCTTAGTGTTAATGCCATGATGAGCACATCTAACACCTTTGATGTTGCACTTTACAACAATCATCAAACGATGGTTTTAGTAGCAGAGGGATTTAATCCAGGCCCCTTTTTCCAAATTAAGCATTTGGGACTAAAATGTACAAACTTCATGATTTCACATTAATCATGTTGGTCTCTGTAATAGAACTTACCTGTATCTATACTGTGGTCAATATTTAATAGTCAGATTGATTTTAACATCCTATGCCTTAAGTAATTCGTTGACTCGCACATTGACATTGGAGCTAAACCATAACCTACGAGCCTCTTATGTTAACACATCCCCGTCTTACATCAGGAAATATTTCTTTGAACAATTTTAACAAAGGTGAACATTTATATGCAAACGTTAATTAAATATCAGAAAAAATGGCAGCCGATAGTTTAATTTCTGATGTAAAGCAGACGATATCTTAGACAAGAGCTCCATTTCTAGAGAGAAACTCAGAGTTTTATAGCTTTTTCAATAACCAACATTGGAACATATCAAAGGACTGAGAGATTATCAAGCGGCTTGAAGACCCAGATCAGACAGCGTGTGCTTGTGTAAACGTCACACAGAATATATCAACGTGCAATGAATGACGTAATTGAATACATTATCTTGTTATGTTTAGATCATTTAATTATTTATAATTTTAGGATATCGTGTTTTAATGTAACATTTTATTAGTAAATTTTTATCAATATATGAACTTTCAAACAATGGGTTACATTATGTAAGAAAATTACACATCGGTTCATGATAGGGTATGCATTTACTATAATGAAAAAATCTTCGATGGTGGTCCTCGAGTGTTTGTAGTCGTTATTTTCTACAGTTGTAAATAAGAGTTGTAAAATGCATGGCAACCGCAAACATAACTTTATTTCAAAATCTTCCCCATTACGTATCACATTAATGTTTTATAGTATAAACAGATGACGTGGTATTTATTATAAACATTTGAACTTATTATGTCAGGTAGATCTAGGCCTACATTGACGTGGTCGAAACGTACGACACTGGACTGGTTATCGTTGGTTCGAAACGCATAAAAAAACACCTCGCTGATTTCTTTATCTGGAACTATTTTTGTTTAATAGTGGCAGACTGGGAAGCAGACAAAACGAAAGTCATGAGTATCTATAAAATATATTTATTTTATCACTAATAATATGATTTTAGAATCAATATATCTATCAAAATATTTACAAAACAAGACTTAATACTTATATACACGAAATATTTGAAGAAAAATAATGAAGAACTTGAAGAATATCTGAATATTTTAAGATGAATGAAATATGAAATTACTTTTAGATGCGTATGTCATGGACATCGTTATACAGTAATATCCAATGGAAATCCTAATAACTACTTTTACGACCATCCGACAACTTGGATATTTTTAGGAAAGCGCTGAACGTTTATATGCTCATAAAAGAAAGGCGCTTATACATATTTCTACTTAAATATAAACATTTTTACAACTCTTAAAATTTAAAAGAAACTTTTGGAAGTAGTGGTGCAGTGTTCTGATAATGAGAAGTTTATTGCTGACAAGCACCAGTAAAAGATGGTAATTTTATGTATTAAAACAAACCCCGCTAGTATCGGCTGTGTGTTTATAGTGACTTTTATTTTATATTTCTCACAATGCATAGGTCAAATTGTTTTAGAATGTACAGTTTGTTTTCCAAACACGATTACGGACACTTGAAATATATATTACATTCTGAAATATAAAAAAAACATATTTGTAAATGGGTAACTTCCAGTCAGCCCAGGAACCAAAAACTTTTAGGTTTTACCAGTAAAAGATGACCCATAAGGCCACTCTGTTTCCTGGCAACACATATACGTCCAATTAAACCGGGAATCAGATTCCTATTTGGCCGTATAAGGTAATGAAAACTTTGTCTGAATCCCAGTCGTACATTGACGGGTATTAGGCAAAGCAGAATTATGTAAAAAGGCCCGATGTATTGGATAATTCTGTTTTTAAATGAACATTTCTCACTATAGGTTTAAATCAAAGGAATTTAGTATCAGATTAACAAAGGATCCTTACCTTTAGTTGTTCTGTTACATTTATGGTAAACAAAATATCTGAATTTTTACGAGAAATAGCCAACGTCCGACTCGTGTCTACTTTACAAACTTGATTTTTGGTTAATCGTTGGCTAATCTTTAGTGCATAAAAACAAACTACCTCGAATGACCTACATACTACCAAATTCCTACCAAACTATCCATCTTCAGAAAATATCCATTCAAAATAAAGAGAAAATTTAATTAATATTGTGTTACCTGAAGATGATATGGAGAACGCCGCCATTATTATGCTTTGCCTAACCAATTAACGACAGTGGTAGTGGGCAGTTAATCCAGACTAATGAAAACCTCTTGGGCTACTTGTGCTGTTTCCCGGCAGCACTAAATGTTTATGCTTATACAACATACTTCCAGTCAGACCGAGAACCAGCACCATATTAAATAGTATCAGTAATCATGTTTCACACACATTTTCTTATCAAACTTGTTATCATACAGTATTTAATTATTTTGAAATTTCATCAGCTAGAGCACGTGATTTATATTGACGTTTTTGACTGAAATCTCTCCCCAAGACTATAATAAACATCTTTGGTGGAATAGTTCTAGTTTCTATGAGGGGTGCCACTTGTGTGTATTTGATAGCAACATAAATATACTTAAATTGTGTAATAAACGTTCTAGAGGTGCAATAAATATATAAATATATGAAAGAATGTTAACAGATTATCATTATAGTTTATACAGGTTGGGTTGTCAGGTGTCCGTTGAAGACCTCACAGCAACAATCAACGATATCCTTGCAGGTGTAGGCATGCACAACATAGGAATGAGTGGGTGTCAAACATAGAGCTGTAGCGCTCATGTAGTTAGAGGTAAAATATTTAGTAAAGTGTGTTCTCCCTTATACTAATTTAATTACTTTAGCTTGATAGTGAAACATGGCTTACAACTTAGATTAATCATGCTCGAGCCCGCTTCTTTAGCATTTAGCGAACTACACTTACTTCTACAGAAAATGACCAACATGTATTCCAGAGTAAGGAACTTTACTTTGAAGAGATCTGTCTTTTAACACAACATTTATTATAATTCACGATCATTAGACATTGTATTTATTACAAATTACATTATCCAATATCGATACCACTTTCTTAGCAATTAGTGCCTGACACCAACGTCGTTACTATTCTGCTGACCAATTATTGCTTGATTATGCCGTGAATAATCTGTTTTAAATGTTGACAAACACTGTGTTCGTCTTTGTCATGGCGTTGCCAAATTTTGTGCATAATTGTAGCGAATGACACGTGCAATTAAAACTATTGGGTCATTTTGCGCATATAAAAAATTACTAAATATTCCATACGAGATATTTGAGTCGTGTAATTGATAAAGACAGTTATAGGTCAAAATTGTCAAAGCATTCAGAAATCTGACTTAAACACGGATATATCACTGAACGTCATTTTGCGCATATTACTTTGTATGTATTTTATCTTCATAGCCATGATGTAAATGAAACCATGCAAGAAGGATAACTCATTCACCGATCTATTATAAATTTTATGTTGGAATTTGGCCTAAGGGAAATCACTCTTGTAGAAAAGTCCTTCTACAGAAAAGTCTTGTAAGAGTTATATCCCTTTAGTATACGTTTAGTTTATTTTCCAATGAATTAAACATAAGACAAAATAAACAGATTCAGGTATTATAATTAATAGATTTTTTTAAATTTTATTTCACAGTGAATAAATATCAGGCCATGGTGACCTAATTCTTGACCTCGTGAGTAAACAATTCAAAATGATACATACCCAAAACAAGTTGACAAAGTCATTGTATTGTCCCGTTTGCGAGTTACAACTCAAATAAATATTGTGTTTACAAAAACAGCCTATACATTGGAGCATTATCGCATAGACTTTAAACAGGTGGTTTTATCTGAGTTATTAAGCAATTATTATCAAATCCTTCTAACCTAAAATACTCTAAACACTTATGTTATCTTTTACCGAGAATAATTAATCAGTTTGTGTCCTATAATTTGCAAGAGAATGCATGACAAAAGTCAGCCAGACTAGCACATAGCATGCAAGTCTAATGAACGATGGTCTTGAATTTGACCACCAGGCGGGCGTCCTTTCATGGAGTTTGGTCATTCTCCTTCCTACAACTGGTTATAAATCATGTAGGACAGATGATCACAGATGTATGTGCTTAGAGTACATGTAATTAATGAACAACTAAATTCTGAGCCATTTCATAACGGTGAGCCGTGATATGACCTATACAATGCGTTGATATGACCAACGATCAGTAGACTTGCGTGTTACTAACTGAGATAGCCGTGCTTTAGTCATGCATATTGATCGTATCGAAACTATATGTCTTGTTCATTTAATTTATAGTATGATATAAATGTTACGTTTTATTATTTTTCCTGGGTTTAACGCCGTGTCAACACAATTTAGGTCATTTCACGGCGTCCAGCGCACATAACCTAGCTTTCCTGGACCATTGTCTATAACCAGTAGTCACCTACCTTTCCACAAGGCCGGAAACTTCTCCATATTATCTAATCAATGGAAGAAAATTGACATTATAGTCATATTTTCATGGAAGGGTATAACCTCCCCGGGCGGGATTCGAACCCGTATCCGCTTCGGGACACGAGATCCCAAATCCCGGAGCGCTACCAACTGTATTATACAAACCTATTTCAAATTCATTCTCGTAATGTTATCTAAACAGTTCTTCAGTGTGTAATCTACAGAATGTTTGTGATATTGGCTATCAATTGACTGGACCCGCGGCTTAATAATAATTAAAATGGAAAAAATATAGATTTTAAATGGTATCAGTAATGAGGTACAATGGTAACAACGTCATTAACCTCACATTGAATTAACAAGAATCTGGTGTCACATCTAAACAACCATAACTACGCGCACAAAATCAATTCAACAGCCATATAAGACGAGTCCAGTCCCATACATATGCATCTCAAGGGCATTAATCTTATCAGTTTAATGGTTGGGATGATAAATATTTAGTACTTGTTAAGATAACTTATGATTAAATGCATGTCATGATAACAACAGACCATCCTCAACTATGATTAGATGAATTGAAGGAAAACCAAATAGGAAAAATGAAGCTATTCGTTATTTTGTTTATTTTTTCTGTTTTATTCGGTGTCAGTGAAGCTAGCTGTGATTCACTGACAGGTCCTCCAGGATCACCGGAGTGTGTTATTTTAGATGGTTATTACGGACATGCTCAATGGGCAACTTGTCTCACAGACACGTATATACAGACTTTCTCGAAACAAAAGCACGCCTGTGAAGATCCAACTACAACATATTGTTATTACCAATGTATGCTGGAGCTACATATGATTAGATATGGTAAGTTTTGCTAGATTTGAGAACTTATTTGCTTCAGCAAATTGAATTATTTACAATTTATGTCAAATGTGTTAATAGGGCATGAAAAGAATGGTTTTAAAAATGTGTTGTTACCTCTGGAACGATCAAAGTTTCATCGTTTCAACAAATATGCATACCGTATACATGCACAATGCCTATTGCTTTGAAATCATATTAGCTATTACATTATTTGTAATAGGTGCAAAAATATAATTTAATGTATGACCTAGTCAATGTTATTATATCATATGTTATATGATATCCTGTATTACAATGATGGCTGCATCTTATAATGTTTTTGAAATCTTGGAGGCTAAAAGAACTGAATATACTCAGTGATTCACAAATAGATACTGTCATATTCAACTTAAGAACTATATATTTCTGGCATTTCTTTTGCAGGTGATGTTACCGGTGTTTGTAAATGTAATGGCACATCAGTGACAAGTTCACCAGAGTCTAGGGGGGCGTTTCGTAAACGATAAATTGACTATTATTATTGACTGAATAGAGATCAACTAAGAATAAGAAGGGGAAATATTTTAAGTAAAGATTGGTTTAGATGACATGGCAAAACGTTATATAATAATTCAACAAATACTTGATGTGTCCGACAATCTTCATACATAGATACTGATAACTATTTTTATTCATAGTTTGAACAGAAATGCTGTTATTTGTTATCTTTCCCCTGACGCCAATGCACCTTCTATTTGTGATATTGGTATAAAAAACTGGATGAGTGTCTTTATGACAATTAAAAGTGCTTTTATCGACTTTCCTTATGAATCTTTGAAACAATCAATTACCATAGGATCTAAGTGTGTTTCTAATTGATTTCAAACTGGTATTCAACATATTTCTATCTCCTTTAATAGTAAGAACACTTTCGAAGAAAGAGTTCTGAATACAAGAATTGTACAACCACTCGCAGATAATGGAAAATGGGACGACAATGGTATACAGTATTTTGGGTATTCATCAGAGGAGGACGATTCGTCTTTTAGAATGGTAGTTTTGTTGATGCCTTCCAAACAATATGATCTTAATTACCAAGGTACCCTAGTTGCCAATGCTACATCTGCAGCTCTAGATGCGGCTGATGCTGTTCAGAGTGGACAAGTTCAGTTTAGGTTGCCAGGAAATGTCCAAGCTTTGAATTTCAGCGTCTGTGAAGACGATGAATGTTCAGTATCCATCAAGTCAGTGCGTTTGCCTATTGCAAAAAATGCAGCGGAAAGAATCAGTCCATTTTGTAGAGCGCATCTTTTTGTTTTACTATTTGTCTGTTATTGCATTGTTAAGAGATGGTCGACTCTAAAATGATAACAGTAGAATTACAACTGACATTATTTCTGTATCGTTTTGACAATGACTTATATAATTATCTTTATCATCTGAAATAGTTTCATTTCAGTATTCTTTCTATTTGTGGTCCAGTTTATAACCAATCATTCAAACTGCTTACGTTTATCAATCATTCATTTGTCTCTCCATGCAAGCACATTTATTTCAAAGAGTTATATTCAGATTGTTATATAAAATTTATCTAGACGCAATATTATGTGCGTATACGAACTTGCACAAAATGTTCTCCAAAATACATATGTTAAAAGTGTATTAACAAGTCGGTTTTAACCACAGAACTTACGGTTGTAAAACGTTGCCCAAATAGTCATTTACAAACTGGCTCCGACATTGTAGTAATCAAAAGTTTCATTTTTTCTACGAGTATGCTTATATTACCTATTGCCCCAACTGTTATTGATTGTAGGTATTTTTTTCTTTGTTAATTTGATGTTTTTGGTCTGTTAGGAATATAGCATAATAACCAGATTTTGTCTTATAATATTTAAAAAAAATAAAATTATTCTTATTTGTCATTTACCCAGGTTGTACATGAGTCTTGTTTTTAGAACACGTTCAGAAAACTACAAACATTATCTCAGCTACACAATTCCAATACAATCCCATTTTGTATGATATCTTGAAGAGATAAAATATGTTTCACAATTAAAATACTGTTTGTTTGTTTGTTTGTTTGTTTGTTTTGTGGTGCTAACCGTCTAGACCGAAGTCGTCCGAATGTTCCGGAAGTAGCTGGGCATCTTGGGAACGATATATCAGACAAAGTCTTGCTTCCATAGAAGAAACTACGTTCAGAATTACCACGTATTTGATCAACTAATATCAACTGTAGAAACCATCATCCAGAATTGGTGAGTCCATATTTAGTTACATTATTGTTCCATTTTCACATTGGTAAAAGTACTATATTGGTGGCAGCGGTGGGATTCGAACCCACGCCTCCGAAGAGACTGGTTAACCCAACAGCAAGGCTGTTTGTTTGTTTGTTTGTTTGTTTTGGGTTTTATGGCGCACCAACAATCTATCGATGATTCGACCAACGAACTAGCAAACATATTTGGTGAGGCTGCGAATCGTAGCTTCCCACCAAAAAGTCGGTATGTGAATAATTTTGCCAATAATAAACCCTGGTTTGGTCCGAAATGCCATGCCGCACGTAACAAATACAATAATGCAAGGGCCACATATACAAAATACCCTAATCTAGATAATAAACTGAATCTAAAAAATGCGAGCAAATCTTATAAACGCACAATGAATTACTTTATTAAAAATCACCGAGTACAGCAGGAAACTGAACTTAGGCGAATGAGTGAAAAGCAACCAAAAAAATACTGGCGATTTTTGAGTAAAATTTCTCCTAAAAGAAAACAGAGCCAATCCCCTACTTTGGAAGACTTTTCCGAACACTTCAGAAACATCAATAAAAATACCGTTACCGATAACTCCTTCGACAATATACAAGATAACGGCGAAAGTAACGATCAATTAAATTGTCCAATCACTGAAGCCGAAATACTGAAATGTGTAAAGAAACTTAAAAATTCAAAAGCATCGAGCCCAATGGACAATATTCTTAACGAATACATTAAGGCAACTATTAATATTGCACTACCGTTTTATAGTATATTATTTAACCGTGTTCTTGAAACTGGTATCATTCCAAACACATGGCTTACTGGAATAATTGTACCGATTTACAAGAACCGGGGTAACACAGCTGATACATCCAGTTACAGACCGATCACGATATTAAGTTGCTTGGGGAAGCTATTCACGTCTGTTCTCAATGCTAGATTGTCTACTTTTATTGATGATGAGCATATTTTGAAAGAGAACCAAGCAGGATTTCGATCGGGATACTCCTGCTCCGACCATTTATTTTCCCTCTATTCTCTGATAGACATATTGAAATTACACAAGCAAAAACTATTTTGCGCGTTTATAGACTTTTCGCAAGCTTTCGATAAAGTGTGGAGAGCTGGACTATGGTACAAACTCTTGGGCAACGCGATCAATGGAAAATTTTTAACGGTCATTAAAAACATGTATGACAATATCAAGTCTTGTGTTATGCACAGTGGTTCTATATCCGAAATGTTTATGTCCGAAATTGGCGTTCGACAAGGTGAAAATCTCTCACCAATATTGTTTTCACTTTATCTGAATGATTTGCAAAATTACTTACATGTTAATGGCTCTACTGGCGTCGAGTTGATGGATCACAATAATTTAACTGTATGGCTTAAGCTGTTGATTTTTCTTTACGCAGATGATACCATTCTGATTTCGAACACCTATGACGATTTACAGTTGACCCTTGACTTATTTAATGATTATTGTCATGCATGGCATTTAACAGTTAATATTGCCAAAACTAAAGTTATCGTTTTTGGAGCACGTTCAACTCATCAATATTCTTTTAAATTAGGTAATGAACCGCTCGAAATCGCCGACTGCTATACATACCTAGGCGTTATATTCTCCAAGAACGGCTCCTTTTTAAAAGCACGTAAACGAGTCTGTGAACAAGCAAATAAAGCATTACACTTACTATTTACTCGGTCGAGTAACGCGAATTTACCTATAGATTTAATTATCAAACTATTTGACCACACAGTTTTACCAGTTCTCACGTATGGCAGTGAAATATTTGGATTTGAAAATCTTTATATGCTTGAAAAAATACATAATTCATTTCTCCGTAAAATCACTAAAGCGCGCCGATCTACATCTATAATGTTTTTGCACGGCGAGCTCGGTCGTTATCCAATTGAAATAAACATCAAATCGCGAATGATAGCTTTCTGGAACCGACTCGTGACGGGCAAACGTGACAAACTTTGTTTTCAATTGTTCCAGTACATGGTTACGAGCAACTCATCTCTTGCAAAGTTTAAGTGGCCACACATGATTAAACAAGTCCTAGAAACGGCCGGTCGCCCTGACTTATGGGAAAACCAATTTTTCATAACCGATAAAAATATACACAAGCAAATTCGTAAGACGCTTATCGATCAATATAATCAAAATTGGCATGCAAAACTTTCCCAGTCTAATAAAGGCTTATCCTATCTGAAGTTTAAAGACCACCTTTCTTTTGAACAATACTTCACACTGCTAGAATCACATGATATTATCACTTTATTTAAATTTAGAACCGCTAATCACTTATTACCTATTGAGACAGGACGTCACGACGGAACACCTTACGAATATAGACTCTGCACATTATGTAATGACGGTCTAGTCGGCACTGAAATACATTACTTACTACACTGCAAATCTCTAAAAAGGGAAAGAATAAAATACCTCGGCTATCCGAACTTTACTTTAGATCCAGAAAACACATTTAAATCGTTATTGTCTTCATCTTCCAAAATTGAATTAACAAAACTTTGTTTCTTTATCAGGATAATCTTAAATAAATTTTGATGTTATCTCCCCTTCTCATTTTCTGTTTATATTATCTATCTTAGATATAAGATTAACCACTTCCCTCTCTCTTAAATGGAAAATTATGTACCACTTTATCGACATTGACTTTCGTTTTACCTTTTTTTCTAAATGTATACACCCTTCTTATTAATTAGTATAATATTTCTATGTATATTAATATGTATTTACTTCTCACATATTGTTATGTATATAACTTGTGAATGTTAATAAAGTTCTGTTCTGTTCTGTTCTGTTCACAAAAAGGCCATTTGGCGCGATATGACCATTTTGTGTTGGTGCACCGTAAAACCCAAACAAACAAACAGTATTTTGATTGTGAAACATATTTTTATCTCTTCAGGATATCATACAAAATGGGACTAACACTACATGTATTTATTAGCCAGTTTTCCAGACTCACTGATAATAAATCATGCATTACACGTCTACTAATTAGGGCTCTTTATCGGTCAGAATGTTCGATACGATATTCGTATCGATACAAAACGATCGATATTCGATATATCATATGATATTTTAATAATATATAGATTTTTATATAAAACAGCAAAACAGTGTTGTTTTTTTAATTTATTTTGATTGTAATAGAACCGTACTACTAAATGCACTGTCTTATTAATATTAAATGTTAAAGTATAATTATGACGTTTGCATTTTTTAAGAAATACCATTGAATCAAGTGAGTTTGGTTTTAGACATTATCTTTCTGCTGACAGGATGTCCCCTGAGGTTGAAAATACCTTTTTAGAAGCTACAGAAGTGGCCTGAGCATTGAGCAACCAAATATTAAGCAGCTTATGTGCACAAATATAGGAGCCTGTACCGATTTTTTTAAAAACAAATGATAAGGATGTTTTGGCATATCTCTGTAAACTTTCAATTGTTTATTCCATTGAAAGCTTCTACTGTTGACGGAAGAAACTGAATGGTCATCATCATCACTTAAAAATGCCTCCATCAGTGTTTGGCTGTCTTATGTGATGGTTCGCCATTTTCACTTTAGTCTATCACTTAAATACAACAACTTGTTTAATTACTCCGAACGTTCCGAAACGTTACATAAAGTTAGGCTCGGGACAAATCAACCCAAAGAAAGCTCAACCCGAGAAAAATTTAAACTCTCACTAACGGTTTGAGTTGTCCAAACTTTGGCTTGAGTTATCCACGGGTTGAGCTGTCCCGTATCCGTAACGTTCGCCAACAATCGTTACAAAACACTCTACTGGTTGTTGGTTCCCGGACTAATTGAAAACGAAATTACATATAAAGGACATTCTAACAGCAACAATTACTTCCCTTAGATTGAAAAAGAAGAGAATATGACGTAGCCGGTGTAATACGTTTGCGTAAAGGAATGTCATATTATGAGATTGTTCATCAACAGATTAGTCCATACAGAACCAGAAGCAGTAGAATCAATAACATCATTAATAGAATGTTGATTGGGCGATACAAAATATGAACTGATTTGCAGGCCATGGATTTTACTTGTATGGCCGTCGTTGATCGATATTTTGTTCGATACGGAAACGTTCGATCCGATATATCTATCGAACCTACAATACCGGTATTCGATATATATCGTATACCGGTGTACAGCCCTACTACTAATTATGTCGGTCTCTGAAATTATGTGATTTTGTAGAACTATATTAAACATATACTGCATCTTTCTTGCCCTCATAGTACATGTACACATGAAGAAGGACAGGTCTTTAAGAGATTTTGGAAATGTTCTTAGGTACAAAATGTATCTTGCTTTAGATAAGCTGGTATTTAGTATAAACATAAAAGCACCATATAGTGTAAAGTTTCGGAACAAATGCTAGCTGCTTACACTTATTGTAGCTGAGTTCTGCAGAGCAGTCAATAGTTTGCGGTTTGTCGCCTAGTACCTTTCTACAACTGTACTTTGGTGTATGTGATAATGGAACCTGGTGACAAAGCGCTAGGCTAGCAATCGCTCTGCAAACTCAGCCGTGATTTTACTCCCTGTTACTACAGTGATAAGCAAGACCTGGAAAAGTTTTGCTTGAGTTTACTCATGCTAATAGTATATCGATAGATAACAAATCGTTAACATAAGTCATGATTTGTCTTTAATGATTGACAGCAGGCTATAGAAACTAATGCAAGTATAACTCTAGCAATATGCCCGCATATTTTAAATATGTAAACATCAATAAAATTCAGTATTTCAGTCAACCTGACCAAACAGTCACTACCCTTCATAAGTCAGTATACAATGTGACACGCCATAAAAGGAAAATTTAAGCTTTAAAAATACTTAATTTTACATATAATTTGTTAATATCAAATTCATTATCATAAACCGTCAAATAAAAGTCAGCTCTACAAGAAAGTATGCATGAATTGCTTTTAAAACATTTCAAGTCTATAATACAGTACAGATGCATAATCATCATGTTTTTCAGATGATTTCGTCCAAAAATGTTGTAGACAAATGTTCAGGCAAATTATCAAGTTGATGTTATTATTTAGATTGAATTTTATAACAAATCAAGCTGACAAAATAAGTTAAATTGAAAAAAATGACTCAACTCAAATCATAATTTGTCTTAAAATTTTGAAATAATTTTTAGATGTTCAAAGACCAACTATATACGCCAATTTTGTAAAATCAGTATAGCAAGCTTACCACAAAATCTACTTTTTGAGGTACATGAAGGAACTCAACTCTCCAAGCATAAGTCTTACTGAGAAAGGTTTTAATAATTAAATTGTAATAATTACATTTAACCAAACACTGAAAATATATACAACAGTGAAGATTCCCTGTGGTGAACCCCAACTTGAAAGGGCGTGACGCATTAATGTGTCATTCTATACGTCGACGATAAAACATATCTTGGCTCAGACGCTTAACTCATACCGCACAACAACAACGCACAGGAAGTACTGTGGCGTATACTTGAATATAAAAACGTATGTTTTTTCTTGTTTAAAGATATAATCATGATGATTAAGTTGTAAAATAATGCTGGCTAATAACTACAGGAATACCTATCTGTAGATACATGGTGCTTACAAACCTCAATTGGTGTTATCCGTAGCGTTTCGTTTTTCGTTTTCAAATGTCTGTGTAATGATTCAGAGGTGTTAACACTTTCTTATGAAGGTTAAATGACCAGTTTAAAAGAAAGTTTTATCTAACGTGCATATTACTTTTTTAGATAGCAATATCATATTACGAAATCTCAAAAGCATATTTCATGTATTCAGTACATGTAAAAATTGTCAAGTGGTTTCAGCTATTAAGACAAGTTTACCCATGATGCTTAGCATAGTATCGTACTGACTAGTTAGTTTATGGTGAACTCTAATATAGATTAATGGATGGGAAATTAAACAGATTATTAGGATTATTGGTCAAATTGTTCCACGTTGTATTTTTCTCATAGCTCTGATATGGTAATAGATTTCAGTTAAAAGTTCTGTTGCAAATTTAAATACACTTATCATTACTTGATAATTATTTTTTATAAGTAAAATGCAATAAATATTGATACAAGTTGTATATTTTTACGCCGTGTGTGACACTATTGAATGTATACAGGCGGTTCTGTTACATATTACAGTAGTAATAAATACAATTAATTTGTATGAACATTCAATTGTATTTCCCTGTACTCCTATATGTTTATTATACCTGTTCAATTATAGGAGTATGTATTTTAATCAGTTTCTAAACTAGTTTTACCTGAACATTGGGATATCGTTTTTTTTTATAACCAAAGAAATTTGAATTTCATATACAGTTTACAAGTACAAATAGCACCATTTTTAAGATACATTTCATACAACAAAAGCTCTGCAGTCTATGTTTCAAGAAACGAAATCTAATCTACATATTTTTTCATATTTTTAACACATTAAGTGACCGAAGCACAGCATGTTTTCTATGTCGAACAACTCCAGTGCCTTTAGCGCTTTGATTTTTAATTTTCACCCTTTTAATTTAAACTATATCCCTTTTAGAAAGACTACTGGCGTAATTGAATCGTAAGACACTGGACTGGTTATCTTTGAAAAGGAAGCTTCACGTAGGTTTGAAACTTATCCAAAAACCACATCGTTAATTTCTTTATCAGGAGTCATTTTTGGAACGATGTCTAAACATCGTTCCAATGGTAACAAGAAAGTACAAGAAAAGATTAATGCAAAGCATTAAATACCGCTGGATAGTGGTACCATTATGTGTACATACGTCAAAAGGGAAGACAAAGATATATGCGGCAAAAAATACTTCCAGCTGTATTGTCAAACCTATTTTGACTTAATGGCGGCCTCCGTGAGTGAGTTAGACAGTAATTACACAGTAATAGCCAAAAAGTTAAGCATGCAGAGACAGTACCTGTCAGTAACTTACTACAGACAAGTACAAATAACTTTTACATCATGCATTAAGCCATTTGTATACCATTAACCCGATCTAAAATTCTCAGCTCTCGCACTTGGCTTATTTACCGCGAGTCTGTAGGAAATCTGTTCACAGAGACGTGCGTTAAATATGTACGGTACGTGTCTTTTTTAGCCTGAACCTCAGTTTAGGATAGCAGATATTTTACAATGCCTTAAAATGTAAATTCAGGATAAAATGCTCTTTAAAATGTCCCCCAAAAGGCGCGAAATTTTATTGCATTACTATAAAGCTAAAATTAATGAAATTTCTCACTGTCAACATTTGTAAATAAAAAGGAGGACACAATTAAAAAAGAAATCATGAACTGCTCCTACCATGATCATCAGATTCTGACGACTCCAATATACCACCGGCCTTCAGGCCGGCGGTAAATAAGATTACTCTTTTCACGCTGTAGCAATTTTCAACATAGTCAAAGAGGCGTAGTTCAAGCATGACACTCATTAACATCTCATTGTAATAAAAGACTGCACCGGCTTGTGTTGTCGTTCTTTAAATTGTTAACAAAAGTATATTGTCTTGCTTCGCAAATTATCGCTAGATGACCCTCTTAACTAATCAATAACCAGCCTTCTCTCTCCCCCTTGGACGCCACCTTTTATACCCTCTTGTCTACGACGAAGCTTGTCGATTCGAAGATGAAATAAATTGAGGAAAAACGTTTAAATTTTATTTACCGCCAGCCTGAAGGCCGGTGGTATATTGAAGTCGTCAGAATCTGATGACCATGGTAGGAGCAGTTCATGATTTTTTTTACTTGCGTCCTCCTTTTTATTTACAAATGTTGACAGTGCTAAATTGTATTAATTTTTAGTTTTTTAGTACTGCAGTAAAATTTTGTGCTTTTTTGGGGGGCATTTTGAAGAACAGTTTATCCTTAATTTATATTTTAAGACATTGTAAATATCTGCTCCCCTAAAATGAGGTTCAGGCTAAAAACACCCACGTACCGTACATATTTCACGCACGTCTCCGTGAACAGATTTGCAATAGACTCGTGGTAAATAAGCAAGTACGGGAGCTGAGAAATTTAGACCGGGTTTATCGTATACGAAGCGCTAAATGCATGATGTAAAATCTGGCGTGTTTTTGTATACACAAATTTCATTTATTCTTTAAAACATTTATATATCATGTTTAAAAGGAGTTTCTCCAAGAAGTTGCTACATTGTAATTATTTTCTCTTCTAAACCCTTGTTTAGACTAAAACACGTAGACATGAGGGTACATTTTAGTAAACATAAATTAATTGCTGTAATTAGTGGCCAATAAGCCGTATTTGTTTTAAGTTTGTATTAATTAATTAAATAATGTAGTAAATATTATAGATTTATAAACTGTGCCATTTATCATGGAACACTTTACATGTTCTGTATTATACCCCTGAATACAGAATTTTGTACTCTTTTTGCCGCATATATCTTTGTTTTCTCTTTTGATTTATGTACACATTATATTACCACTATCCGGCGGTATTTAATGCTTTGCACTAAACTTTTCTTGTAAATCAAGGAATTGTAAACGATAACAATACAATATCGGGGTTGTAATATTGGGGTGTAGTGTCAAACCATAATGAGCAAGTATTGTAAGAGTTATATCCCTTTCGTATATGTTAAGGATATGTTCAAATGAATTAACATTAAATTATCAAACATAAGCCAAATAAACTTGTGGAGGAATGATTAAAATATCATATTTATTATTATACCTCACAGTGAACAAATAACATGTTCTGGTGACATAGATCTTGACCCCGTGTGAACACATTTCAAAAACAGCCTATACATTGTATTCTTATTGCATAGACTTTAAACAAATGGATTTATCTGAGTTATGGGGCAACTATTATCAAATCCTTGTAACTTAAAATGCTCTGAAGACTTATGTTATCTTTTACCGAGAATTATTAATCAGTTCGTGCCCTTAAATTTGCAAGCTCAGTTGGTAGCACTCAAGTCTAATGAACGATCGTAGTGAATTTGATTCCCAGGCGGGCGTACTTTCGAGGAGTTTGGTCATTCTCCCTCCTATCCCTGGATCCAAATTCTGTAGGCAGTTGTTGACAACGGAAGTGCCAATAGTAACTGATAAACAGCTAAATCTTGAGATTTGGCCATTCAAGGAACAGTGAATAAGTTGACAGACCGCCGTGATATGACCTATACAATGTGTTGCTACAGCCCAAAATGTTACTAACCAAAATACAAGTAAAAAAGTTTTGCGTTTTGTAATATTGTAATGAATCTTTGTGTCTAGGTAAAATTAGTTTTAATATAAAAGGTACAATGTAATGACTTCAGAACATTACCAATTGTGATGTTATGTATCTCTATTGCTTTAGACTTATATTAAGGTTATCTCACATTTCCTCTGATGGAGTTAATGTTATTTCCAAGGTAAACAATAAACGTTGTTTCAGCAATCCAACCAGCTCCCTATTTAATCAGAAAGCCCAGTGCTGACTCCTAAGCTAACTATGTTTAAACCATATCAATATCGATCGTTTGTTTTATCCAAAAGGAGACCAAGCCTCTCCTTTTACAAAGGATCTTCACTCATAATGTACGATACGAAAAATCTTCTCATTTCCGTACTCCGCAAGACAGTACATTGTATATATTAAACTAGCATATTCTTTAACATATGATTTTGCGTGGTAACTGCTACATCGGTCTCAGGGTTGCATCATGCTTCTGACATCTGCTTATATCTCAATACTTCTATTAATCTCTCTTTATATTAGTGATGTCTCCATCAGACGTTATATCAACTCTCCCAATATTTTTATACCAGGTTAAACGCATTTTCAACACAACTGAGGTTATTTAAATGCGCCCAACCTACCTACCGTACCTTTACTGGACCCTTTTCTATAACCAGTTCTCTCCTACCCTTTCACAAGACCGAAAATTTATCCATTACCTTCTTGGAGAAATTTGACATTACGGTCAATTTTCATGTAAAGGTTATACTATAGCAACCGCGGATGGGGACACTACTACGCGCTACTTTCATTAATTGCGGTACCACCCAGGTTTTCAACCCCTCATTACAGCCATCTACGACCTTGTATTGTCAAGTATTATTTAATATCAGTGGTTGTTATGGCAATATTTACTGCAACTATGATAAACAATCTCTTTTCTCTTCCTGTATCGGTTTAAGGAGTTTTTATATTTGTACAAAATGACGGACACGTAGACAAGATTTGAATTTTCTTCTTCAGCATTAAGGGAACTCTGTCCGACTACACAGATAAATGTTGATTATATTCATTTCAGTAGTATCCATAAAGTATATAATGCAGATTTGATTTGATTTTTCGAACAAATACTTTGATCGATACATAATCTGTCCAGACAGGCAAAATCTAACTACCCTTTGAATATCTTAAAACTGAACATCAAGTGTACTAATCTTATCAGTTGAATACTTTGAAAGAGTTTTGAATATCACGAAAAAGGTATAACATCTAATGTCATGATAATAAAAAGTCATTCACGGCTTTGTTCAGCTGCGTTGAAGGTTAAGCTAATAACTGAAATGGAGTTATTTGTAATTTTGTTTATTTTTTCTGTTTTATTTGTTGTTGGTGAATGTAGTTGCAATATATGGACAGGTCCTCCAGGATCACCTGAATGTGTAATTTTAGATGGTTATAACGGTCAGGCTCAATGGGCAACTTGTCTTACAGACACATATATCAAGACTTCATCGAAAGGAAAACGTGAATGTCAATACAAATATTTGAACCCCAAGTATTGTTATTACCAATGTATGATGGAGCTACATACGATTAGATATGGTATGTATTGATTGATTTGAGAACTTATTTATCTCATTAACAGTTTTGTCAAAATCATTCAATTCATAAAGCTTAGTTGCATGCATCGATGACACCAGGTTTCAAGTCTGAAATGTTTGTTGGAAGAATGGATGTTATTTTCTACAATGTTAGACCATTTGATGCCGCTCAGCTAGCTTAGTTGGTAGAGCGCAAGTATTAAGATCGAAAGGTCTTGGTTTCGATTTCTGGGCGGGGCATATTTTCCAATGATTTTTGTTTTGAAATGATCTTTACGGCCATTTTCCTTCCATGTAGCTATCAGTCACAGAAGGAAGTATGCGCTTATTAACTGGTTAGAAGACTTATCAAAATATATAGCCTTTCTATGAACGGAGAGTAGGTTGACTGGCCGCCGTGATATGACCAGTATTGCTATGGAGTTAAACCTAACGAAAACGACATTATGATCTCCATAAGTTTTGTCAATTTCTGTTTATCTCTTTCCCTCTGAAAACAAAATGTAGATGCTAGACATAGATTCTTGGTGATATATGCAAACATATACGTTTCTTTAAACTACTATGTATTCTTGACTTTCACATTGCAGGTGATGTTACCGGTGTATGTAAATGTAATGACTCATCAGTGACACGTTCGCCAGAGTCCAGTACAATTATACCTGATACATGTTATAGTCCATCTGGTGATGATTGCTCATGGTATCGCAATTGTCTTGAGGTGAATGTTTACTTTAATATCTGATTGGTATTAGTTAAATCACATATTGTATTGGTTAAAGAAACATAAAAATCTTATGTTATTAATTTTACTTGAGAGTGCATGCGTAAAGGGTGCAAAAATATAATTCATATGTGCCCTTGCAAGTGTTTGGTTACACACGTAGTAGTTTAATGTGTTTTAATTAACTCTAATTTTAGTACTGTATATTACAGATAAAATATTGATAATAATCTTTGTACTTTTGTTGTCTTATTACAGAAAAGATGTCTTCGAATCGACAAGCTTCGTCGTAGACAAGAGGGTATAAAAGGCGGCGTCAAAGCGGGGAGAGAGAAGGCGGGTTATTGATTAATTAAGAGGGTCATCTAGCGATAATTTGCATAGCAAGACAATATACTTTGTGAACAATTTAAAGAACGACAACACAAGCCGGCATAGTTTTTTATTACAATGAGATGTTAATGAGTGTCATGCTTGAACTACGTCTCTTTGACTATGTTGAAAATTGCTAAAGCGTGAAAAGAGTAATCTTAAACTTTCTTGTTACCATTGGAACGATGTTTAGACGTCGTTCCAAAAATGACTCCTGATAAAGAAATTAGCGAAGTGGTTTTTGGATAAGTTTCAAACCTACGTGAAGCTTGCTTTTCAAAGATAACCAGTCCAGTGTCTTACGATTCAATTACGCCAGTAGTCTTTCTTAAAGGGATATAGTTTAAATTAAAAGGGTGAAAATTAAAAATCAAAGCGCTAAAGGCACTGGAATGATCGACATAGAAAACATGCTGTGCTTCGGTCACTTAATGTGCTCAAAAATGTGAAAACAATATGTAGAATAAGATTTCGTTTCTTGAAACATAGACTGCATAGCTTTCGTTGTATGAAATGTATCTTAGAATGGTGCTGTTTGTACTTGTAAACTATATATAAAAATAAAATTTCATTTGATTATTAAACAAAAAACGATATCACAATGTTCAGGTAAAACTGATTTAGAAATTGGTTAAAATGCATACTCCTATAATTTCACAGGTATAATAACCATAGAGGAGTACAGGGAAATACAATTGAATGTTCATACAAATTAAGTGTATATGGTGCTAATATGTAACATAACCACCTGTATACATTCAATAGTGTCACACACGGCGTAGAAATCTACAACTTGTATCAATATTTATTGCATTTAACTTATAGTAAGTAATTATCAAGTAATGATAAGTGTTTTTAAATTTGCAACAGAACTTTTAATTTAATTTCATTACCATATCAGAGCTATGAGAAAAATACAACGTGGAACAATTTGACCAATAATCCTAATAATCTGTTTATTTTAATAGCAAATCATGACCACGTTCTTGTAGAGCTGACTTTTATTTGACGGTTTATGATAATGAATTTGATATTAACGAATTCTATGTAAAATAAAGTAATTTTAATAGCTTAAATTTCTTTTATAACGTGTCACATTGTATACAGACTTATGGAGGGTAGTGAATGTTTGGTCAGGTTAACTGAAATACTGAATTTTATGAATGTTTACTTATTTAAAATATATGCTGGCATATTGCTAGAGTTATGATTGCATTAGTCTCTATAGCCTGCTGTCAATCATTAAAGGCAAATCATGACTACGATATATCATTACCATGAGTAAACTCAAACAAAACTTTTCCATGTCTTGCTTATCACTGTTGAAACAGAGAGTAAAATCACGGCTGAGTTGCAGAGCAATCGCTAGCCTAGCGCTTTGTCACCAGGTTCCATTATCACATACACCAAAGTACAATTTTAAGGTTCTAGAACTGCAACTAACTTTGGTAAACTTCGACACTCGGTATAAGCCGGTTTTACCCGAAAAGCTATTGTCGTCAAGTTTCGTTATTGCTATTTTTAGTAATTTTCACCGCGCGACCCGGTTTTTCCATGACGTCATAGCGTAATACATTTTCCGAAAATGGCGAAACCAGACGCTAGACAGCGTGATCGTCGAGGTCTTCATTGTAAAAGTAATGGTTTATCGGCAAAACAATGTTACGTCGTATAAGATCATAACTATTGGGTTAATTCTGTGTATGCAGGTGTAAAATGCACTGTTTTATCTTGTATTTGCGATTTAAATTTGTCATCACCTCAAATACAAATACTATGACGCACAACACATCGCCATATTCAGCAATTTAGTATGTGTTAGAATATAGTGAGGCAGGGGCGGATCCAGGAGTTTTTTCTAGGGGTCCGAACTTTTCTAGGGGGTCCGAACTTTTCTTGGGGGAGGGGCGTTCAAAACCTTGAACCACAACCACATTACACACATTTTGCAGAAAAAAAATGCAACATATTGAAAACTACATAACCATTAAATATACGTTAAGCACCGAGAAAATTTGCTTCATACTACTCATAAATTACTTTCAAGCTAGAAATACACCAATAGACATGTACATTTTCTAAATTCTAGGGGGGGGGTAGACCCCCTGAAACACCCCCCCCCCCCCCCGCTGGAACCACCCATGTGAGGCATATGAGGACAATATCGTTGTTTTTTTCTGTCTTTTTAAAAAGTAAATGATAATTATCAGCATTATTTGAAAGCTAAGGCTAAAAATATGCCAACATTACTAAGTCTGGTGTCAAAATGTGTATGCAAAACTATTGCAGAAAACACGACAGGATAAGGTTTAACGCCTGCTCAACTTCCTCTGATATTTCTCTGGCTGGTCAGAATGGACTTTTAAATGTGTTTATGAGTCAAAACTGTGATAGTCAACCAAGAGTCTCTAATACAAATAAATGTTTTACTCCGTTATGCCTAACTAGTCAGAATGTTTTACGAAAAAAACGTGTTAAGGTATACAATCCCTAACTCCCAAATTTTTAGACCATTGAAATATTACATCTAGAGCAATAATGTTTGGAGTTTTTTATTGTTTAGGATGTCCCTAAACTTTTCACCAGAAAAAATCTTCAAATTAAATACAAAATTAATAGTAGTGGCATGTTTAAGATTATGCCCCCTTACTGCTGAAAATAGAAAATCTCGAAAAGTGTTGAATCATTTATAGACATTTATTCAAACATAAAATCAATGTTAACATTAAAGTAATGGTATCAATCAAACACATATGTGTAAACAAGTAAACATTTAATGCAATTTGCCAAGTTTGAATTGTTTTTTTCTGAAAATTATGGTCTCTGAAGTCCTCGGCAAGGGTCAAATAAGCCTACAATACTATCAACATGACATTTTTAACACATCATAAAAAATTTAATAGGGAATCAATATTCACCAAACTTGCACAATCTTGTCTTATATGATAGATAATACTTGAGAAGAAATATGAGCGACTTTTACCGCATACTTTTTGAGAAACAGTTAATGAGATTATCAATATTCTCGGAAAAGTGTTAATTTCAAGCACTAAAATAGCATGGAATATGTATTTAGTAAATTTTAAAATGTAACAACATCAACAAAACTTACACAATATGTTCCTATAATATTAACAATGTCAGAAAAGAAAATTCAACAATATTCTAAGTATGCTAGGAAATATAGAAGATCCAACTTCTAGGCCAAGGCATAAAATTTCTGTGTCACGAAATTTGAAAAAAATTAAATGATGAATTTTATCTTCTTCAGAGTCAAAATAATATCTCAAATGAAAGGTGCTACTATAGAAAACTAATTGCAGTATAATTTATACATACTTACAGAAAAAAATAAGTCAAATCATAAAAATAACTTTACAGTTGTGACTCGAAATATAGATATTTTTCGTTAATTTTGTAATAAAAATGTTCAAGTACAAATCACTCCTACAATTTCAGTACAATACATTTTTACTCAAGTAGGCTTTATTGAAGCACAATTATAAAGTGACATTACCATATTGTTCTTTTAAATCTTAAAAATGTACAGCTGTTCCTATATTATTTTATGCATATCAAATTTATATAAATCTTCATGTACACAAGCACAAAAAATGGAAAAAAAACTTATCTAGTTTTCACCAGGTAAACATAATCAAAATCATGTATTTCTAAATAATGAATGATTAACAACATGATACCCTAGTAGCTGCAATATTGTAAAGCTGAAATTATCATTTGAAAAATGCACTACATAAGTAATGTAAATAATTTCAACATGTCACAAGTTATTACGCATATTAAATGACCCACAATCAGTGAATTTAGATTTATATACTTAGATTATTAAAATATTCAGCTTGTTTTGGCATGACACTTTCAAGAATTATTTTTGTATTTGTCATGCAAGGTTGACCTAGGCTGTTTGTCATTGACATTGTGTTTAAAAAGTCCATCTTCTCCATCAAATCGGTCAAGGTTCAGCCCAGGCCCAGCAATATTTTCAGCTTTTGTCATCCGTTGCAAATACCACTAGAAATAAGAACTTTAAAAGAAGATGTGTTCTTAGTCTTTTCTCTAGAATTTAGGTTATTATAGAACGCAACTGATGAAGAAACAAAAATGAACAAAAATCTTTCATTGTCAAGGCAATATCGGAGCAAATAACAGAGAGCCCAAGAATCACCAGCAGCAACATGAGCATTGTATGTAATATAAAAATAATCAGAGACCAGAGAGTCTTGTTTATATATGCAGTCCTACTAATATACACTTATGAGTTATGACATAGAGCTAAAGAATAACAAATATCAATAGCACACTATGAAAATCTGTCAAATGGATTCACTTTGAAACTAACACAGGAAAATCAATTCTGGGCTGTAAGAATGACATAAGTACTTTTTAGAGCCACTCGATGGAACTGTCTCAAGCTGTATTGATGTCAACTGTTGACACTAGTGATCTGTTCACAAACATTTTGTCACCACCCATAGACATTCCTGTGATCTATTGTGTTGCTGCAGTAATAGGAATCAATGGCTGCACATAAGGTGAAGGGTATAATCTGACCAACAACACCAATCTGAGTTGAGTTATCTACACTATCTGAAACAGAGACAAGTAGAAAGACTTTACTAAATTATATATTAATTTGAACAATGATTTTTTTTCAATATACAGGTACAATATTGACATACTCATTGACAAACACAGTACCCATATATGTTTTAGACTGCCTCAACAGTTTTAGAAACAAAAAATACACAACTTGCAGCATTAGGTAAATCCCTTGACCAACATCTGTTTTTTTCATGAAGTAAATTGTATTCATGAATCATCAATACTGCAGTGATCAGATAAAAAAAATTAAAAATATAATCATCAAACTCAAAAATAATTCTTGAACTTACTTGGATCAGTAACTGAATCAAATGTCAAGTACCAATGTCTACTTGTTTGAAATCACTTCATGGTCAAGGATCTGGTAATATTTCAATATCTATATCTGTTTGAAATCCATTGCCTGAAAATGAAATATTTACATCACATGATAAGTTGCATACTGACAATTTAGTTTGTTTGTTGGGTTTTAAGTTACTAGTTCACAGATTTGGTTTATTTTTTCTTTAAGTTCAAAACACCATTCAGTGTCAATAATTGTACTGCATGAAACACCATTATTTGTGGTTGTATGTCAATTTTTTTCTAAAATGTCAATACCAGAACACTATTTCCTTGTTTCCAAAATTATTTCCATACAATTTTGATAGTTTTAGATAAGTGATATCTAAGTTGAAATCTGTGAAGGAGTACCTTAAACACCATAGCAACACATTGAATAGGTCATATAACAGCGGTCAGTCAACCTACTCACTCCTCCTGGAAAGGCTAAACTTCTGGATTCGCTGTTGATTGTCCAACTATACTAAGAGCATACTTTGTCAGTGACTGACAACTGCCCAACATAATTAAAAATCATTGGCAGAAGGGAAAATGACCGAAGCAGTAATTTTATGACCAAGCTCCTCGGCTAAAGTATGCCCCGCCCAGGAATCGAACCCACAACCACACAATCAGTAGACCAATTAAGATAGCCTGGTGGTTCTGACTATTAAACTAGTAATTCAATTTCACATGCATCTATTGTCAAGTGGATAAATTTAAATCACTTCAAATCAAATAGTATAACCTGACCAAATGTTGTAGATACAAGATACCGCTACCAACCATGAATTGATATTTTATGAATAAACAAACAATGGCTGCCAGATGATGGCAGTCAGTATGGACATTGGTTAGGTGAACTATCCCCTTCATAAGACTGGTTGTTGAACAGGGTCAAGAACTAAAAAACAAAACTTTAATTGAGTTAGTAAATCTGACATAATAAAACAACACCTATATACTCTGTCCAACGAGAGCAAAGCTACAATAACTGATACAGAGTCATAATATTTATCACAGATTACCTTAAGTTTGGAGAGGAATCTGGCAATAAAGCAACACCAAGATCAGGATGTATGATTTCCATGATTGATTCAGCTTTCTGAGTCACTTCTAGAGCTTGTCCTTAAAGAAATAAACAAAAGATAAGATTTTCACTAGCACCAGACTGAAATCCTCACATAGTTGCAAAATGGAGAGTAATTTGAAAATTGCAAGTAAATTTTTTTTAGCTAATAAACTTCGCAAAGTAGAATTGCAATTAAAAAATACTATCTAAACTAATTTAGGCACAAACCAGCCCTGGTGTGTCTAGTGAGATTGATAGTAGCCATGGATTGCAGCCAGTGTGGAAAGTATATGCATCTCTGACATCATGAACTAAATTCTGACCCATTTAAATTTTATGATGATCATCACAGCCTTGTCCAGAGGGTTCTTGCTTATAGTATGTATACCCTGATTTGTCTGCTACAGACAGACAGTGTCACACATTGTATTAGATAATAACTCTCACAGGCAAGGTAAAATACAGTACTATGCTGTACATATGTTACACTGCATATGAATAAAATCAACTCACAAAGTGCTATAGTCTGTTACATTTGAGCCACAAAAACATTACATCTTTCATTGGCTCAGCACAATAAGTTACACACTGAAACTATCACCCAATTAAAGTTTCTTAATATGTAGACCCATGATTGTGTTCTTCTTTCATACAGTTTTGTACCATACTAATCTCAAATCTAGGCATATAACAAATAAACATTGTAAGTTTCAAAATGGCTAGTTTCAACGTAGTCATACTGATATAAAAGAGAAAAAAATATTTCAGTTCAGAATGTAATTTCTTACCTACATGCATAGAGTCTAGACTATGTTTACGACAACACAATGGTGTACCAGTACATTTCACCCTGTGTGCTTACTGCTTTACCAATAGACACATTGCTTACGTAACATCAATCTTCATAACAGCATTTATCAAATAAATATCCCGAAAGTCCACGATTTAATTTATCATTATCACAGTCTGTTAACAGTAAATGGCACCGGTCAAGTCGACACCCTTCACAAAACCTCAGTGCGTCCGACTTATTTAACGCCGTATTCTCCATTCTTTAACTCTGATGATTGTTATTTATCAATAACTATCCCAGATAGATTGTTTCGTCGTAATAAACTTATGTCTGAACTAACATAAACGTAATTTTGAAAAACGACCGCGCTTATTCCTAACTGTCTCCGCCATGTTGGATAACTCGATTTTACCTCGTTGACAGTGGGAAATCCCGTTACGTCATCGTCGCGTGGCTTTTATTACTAAAAATAGTACAGTTACGAGCGAATACGAATGTGGCGATGTTTATCGAACTGCGGTTTACGGAAATGTCGACATAACACGATCTTTACCGATTAGTTAGGGATCGTATACCTTAAGTTGTAAGTTTCTAATATTTCCCTCAAACCAGCCAAAAGCAGTGAAAAGAAGATTTTCATATGATAATGCAGTGTTCTACATTAATATTTCTATATCCAGTACCAATTAAGATGATATATTTCAATAAAAGAGTATTATCTGTAATTTACCATTATGACGTAATTTTTCGCTATAAATTCTCTTGCAGTTTCATTATAGTAATCTTATACAGATTCTCATAAAAAAAATTAGAAACGGTAAAATTTCTTTAATATTTCATATCATGAGCAGAAAAGACTGCAGAAAATTTTTAAACTGGTTACATGTGTCTAAATAACTTTAAACTTGAGATATTAGCTTTTAAAGATAGAGTAATTTTTTGAACACTCGCAAAAACTCGGATTTTTGCTTGGGGGTACTTGTATACAAAGCACTATATTTTTATAAGTATTTGTCCAAAGTGTAATCTGATTGTTCTGGATTATTATGAAATGATTGTGTAAAAGGAAAATTGATGAAAATGTGAATATAAAACTGCAGAATTTGAAAAACAATGTTTTTTCATTTTTTGTCACAGCTTAATTTACGTCTCTTCGACACACCGCAAGCTATTGACTGCTCTGCAGAACTCAGCTACACTAAGTGTAAGCAGCTAGCATTTGTTCCGCAACTTAACACCATGTGGTGCTTTTATTTTTATACTGAATACCAGATTATCTGAAGCAGGAGACCTAAGAACATTTCCCAAACCTCTTAATTTATTGGAGTTAACGCCGTGTCAACACAATTTGGGTCATTTTACGGCGTCCAGCGCACCTAACCTAGCTTTCCTGGACCATTGTCTATAACCAGTACTCACCTACCCTTCCACAAGGCCGGAAACTTCTCCATATTATTGTAACGTGTATCCGAGCGGTCAACTATATATAAATGTATTTTCCTCGAGCTACTTAGCTTAATGATTGGTAAAATAAAACAAAACAAAAAGTATATGTACAAGTCATGAAATATAAGATACATTTAACAACAGCAACTATACAATATATCTATAAATACAATGATAAACATGATTACGAAGAGCATCACAAAGCATGATATTAATAAAAAGGCCAAAAGTAATACACATTAACAACATCACCAAATACATACATTAGACAGTTAAGGCAAGAGTGATGCTACGATACACAAAATGATCAACTACTGTTGACAAACTAGCATGGACAATTATATACATTGCAAAATGACATAGATAACTATGATAGACGAGAGCTTCTCCGAAGCTTGTCCATGTTATCAAATGAACGGGCGATCCGAGTTACCTGTCTCCGTCGCCGAACTATATATGACAAAACATGATTGCGAGGAAAGTACAAGGGATGGGACAAACAGGAATGATTCCAAATATGCTACAGAAGTTGAGCTATCTGCTCGTCTTATAATTATCTATGGACTGGCGAACAACATTCGCAGCCGCCGTCACTTATATGTTAATAAACTACAAGGAGGTGGACGCTGTTATACAAAAGACGGGATAACAATACTGATGAGCTATAATATCTACATAAGCTCTTGCATATGTCAAGTTGACGAGCGACAAGAGTGGACCATCTCTGTCGCTGAGTTACTAACAATATATTCGATGACCAGTATAAAACATAAACATTAAGTGGGTTTGGGATGTATAAAATACGCCGGGCTTCTCACCAAATAATCAATGCTATATCCAATAGCTAATCTCTATTACTGGCTCTTCGACACATAATCACTAAAGCACAAACTTAAATCCTCAGTGTCTCCAGCCTTTTAACATAATACATTATTCAACTAGTATGAAACTTTGCTGGCAACCACTAAAACTCTACAATAGTTTTAGGTATATATCTAACACGGCTCCAGGCCTTAGCCAGCAACTCCGTTTCGGCTCTCAGCCATATCAATATTCACAAACAACAGCTATAGAACACGGCTGCGATCCGGTCGTTTCTCCAGCTGTATACCACTCTGGGGAAGCGAGGCTTCGGCAGAGTTGCGATAAACAACATGGAGGACAATTGGCTCTGGGTTTCCCAGGTATTACATATAGCGTTGTTTCACCAACAATCATATTATTCAACTAGTATAATATTAAGCTGGCAACCACAGAAACTCTACAATAGTTTCATTCACAGACACATATCTAACACAGAGACCAAAGCCAGCAACTCTGTTTCGGCTCTTAGCCTTAACAATATTCACCAACAACATCTATAGAACACTACTGCGATCCGGGCGTTTCTCCAAACTGTATACCACTGCTGAGGCTTCGGCAGAGTTGCGGCAAACAACAAGGAGGACAATTGACTTCGGGTTTCCCAGGTTATTCTTATAGTGTTGTCTCACCACCCATATACCAACATATGCGTACCCACTATAACAACTAACAATTTCAGTAAAATATATAACCGGAAGTAGATAAATATTTATTAATTAATTCTGGGGCTCAGAGTGTCGGACGTGCGAGTCTGCTGCCAACTGCAGACTGATTAAAATGGACTAATTTTCTCCTTTTATACTCTTCTAAACAACTATTTTCAATGAGCGTCTTAAAACAAAGACGTACTAATGCATCTTTTGACCCAGATGAACTGGCCTCACATTGGACAATGTTAAAACCCGTATCTCCGTACTTATAATCGTCACATTATCTAATCAATGTAGGAAAATCGGCATTATTGTCAAATTTTCATGGAAGGGTATAACCTCCCCGTGTAGGATTCGAACCCGCACCCCTCGGGCTCAAGATTCCAAATCCCGACGCGCTACCAACTGCGCTTAAGACCTGTCCTTCTTTATAAGGGCAAGAAAGAGGCAGTATATGTTTAATATAGTTCTACAAAAACACATTATTTCAGAGACCGGCATAAGTAGTAGACATGTAATGCATGATTTATTATCAGTGAGTCGGGAAAACTGGCTAATAAATAGTTACATTCACATTTTGTATGATATCTAAAACAGATACAAATATGTTTCACAATTAAAATACTGTTTGTTTGTTTGTTTGGGTTTTACGGCGCACCAACACAAAATGGACATATCGCGCCAAATGGCCTTTTTGTGTTGGTGCGCCGTAAAACCCAAACAAAGAAACAAACAAAGAAACAAACAAACAAACAGTATTTTAATTGTGAAACATATTTTTTATCTCTTCAAGATATCATATAAAATGGGATTGTATTGGAATTATGTAGATGAGATAACGTTTGAAAGTTTTCTGAACGTGTTTTAAAAACAAGACTCTTGTAGAACCTTGGTAAATGACAAATAAGAATAATTTTATTTTATTTAAATATTATGAAACAAAATCTGGTTATTATGCAATAATCCTAACAGAACGAAAACACCAAATTAACAAAGAAAAAAGACCTACAATAACAGTTGGGGCAATAGGTAATATAAGCATGTTCTTAGAAAAGTTTTTACCACATGATATCGTTTAAAATGACATATTGTAATTGACTATTGGGCACAGTTTATTGACGTAAGTTCTCTGGTTAAAACCGACTTGTTAATACATTATTAACATATGTATTTTGGTAAAACAAGTTCGTATACGCACATAACATTGCGTCTAGATAAAATTTATATAACAATCTGAATATAACTCTTTGAAATCAATGTGCTTGTATGGGGAGACAAATGAAAAATTGATAAACGTAAGCAGTTTGAATGATTGTTTATAAACTGGAACACAAATAGAAAGAATACTGATTAATGATTAAGATAATTAAATAATAAATCAAAACGATACAGAAATAATGTCAGTTGTAATTCTACTGTTATCATTCTAGAGTCGACCATCTCTTAACAATGCGATAACAGACAAATAGTAAAACAAAAAGATGCGTTCTACAATATGGACTGATTCTTTCCGCTACATTTGTTACAATTGGCACAAGCACTGACTTGATGAATTCTGAACATTCGTCGTCTTCACAGACGCTGAAATTCAACGCTTGGACATTTCTTGGCAATCTAAACTGAACTTGTCCACTCTGAACAGCATCAGCCGCATCTAGGGCTGCAGATGTTACATTAGCAACTATGGCACCTTGGTAATTAAGATCATATTGACTGGAAGGCATCAACAAAACAACCATTCTAAAAGATGAATCGTCTTCCTCTGTAGAATATCCGATGTATTGTATACCATTGTCATCCCATTTTCCATTATCAGCGAGTGGTTCTACAATTCTTGTATTCAGAAGTCGTTCATCAAAAGAGTTCTTACTACTGAAGAAGATAGAAATATGTTGTATACCTGCTTTTACCCAATTAGAAACACACTTAGATCCTGTAATAATCGATTGCTTCAAAGAGTCAAATGGAGCATCTTTGAAGGCGCTTTTAATTGTCACAAAGACTCTCATCCAGTTTAGTATACCGATATCACAAATTGAAGGTGCATGGGCGTCTGGTGATACATAACATTCCGCGTGTGAGTCCAGGGCTGTCTTCTTTATTTCATCGCATGTCATTGATACAAAAGGTCGTAGAATTGGCACAAGTTTTACTTGAAGACATTTACGAACAGCATTTATCCATTGTCTACCTTTTGCATCGAAATCTGAGTAATGTTTTTCATAGAGATTGCAGAACTTATCAGCGTAATCTATGGCGTATGATTCCCCTTGTTGTTTGCATGGATAAATTTTATAAATCATGGAATTGTAAACGTTAACATTACAATATCGGGGTTGTAGTGTAAAACCATGATGAGCAAGTATTGTAAGAGTTATATCCCATTCTTATATGTTAAGGATATGTTAAAATGAATTAACATTAAATCATCAAACATAAGCCAAATAAACTTGTGGAGGAATGATTAAAATATTATATTTATTATTATACCTCACAGTAAACAAATAACATGTTCTGGTGACATAGATCTTGACCCCGTGTGAACACATATCAAAACAGCCAATACATTGTATCCTTATCGCATAGACTTTAAACAAGTGGATTTATCTGAGTTATGAGGCAACTATTATCAAATCCTTGTAACTTAAAATGCTCTTAAGAATTATGTTATCTTTTACCGAGAATTATTAATCAGTTCGTGCCCTTAAATTTGCAAGCTCAGTTGGTAGCACTCAAGTCTAATGAACGATCGTAGTGTATTTGATTCCCAGGCGGGCGTACTTTCGAGGAGTTTGGTCATTCTCCCTCCTACCCCTGCATTCAAATTCTGTAGGCAGTTGTTTATAACGGAAGTTCCAATAGTAACTGATAAACAGCTAAATCTTGAGGTTTGGCCATTCAAGGAACGGTGAATAAGTTGACAGACCGCCGTGATATGACCTATACAATGTATTGCTACAGCCCAAAATGTTACTAACCAAAATACAAGTAAAAAAGTTTTGCGTTTTGTAATGTTGTAATGAATCTTTGTGTCTAGGTAAAATTAGTTTTAATATAAAAGGTACAATGTAATGACTTCAGAACATTACCAATTATGATGGTATGTATCTCTATTGCTTCAGTCTTATATTAAGGTTATCTCACATTTTCTCTGATGAAGTCAATGTTATTTACAAGGTAAACAATAAACGTTGTTTCAGCAATCTAACCAGCTCCCTATTTAATCAGAAAGCCCAGTGCTGACTCCTAAGCTAACTATGTTTAAACCATACCAATATCGCTCGTTTGTTTTATCCAAAAGGAGACCAAGCCTCTCCTTTTACAAAGGATCTTCACTCATAATGTACGATACGAAGAAACTTCTCATTTCCGTACTCCGCAAGACAGTACATTGTATATATTAAACTAGCATATTCTTTAACATATGATTTTGCGTGAAAACTGCTACATCGGTCTCAGGGTTGCATCATGCTTCTGACGTCTGCTTATATCTGTATACTTCTATTAATCTCTCTTTATATTAGTGATGTCTCCATCAGACGTTATATCAACTCTCCCAATATTTTTTTTACCAGGTTAAACGCATTTTCAACACAACTGAGGTTATTTAAATGCGCCCAAACCACCTATCGTACCTTTACTGGACCCTTTTATAACCTGTTCTCCCCTACCCTTTCACAAGACCGAAAATTTATCCATTACCTTATTGGAGAAATTTGACATTACGGTCAAATTTTCATGTAAAGGTTATACTATAGATACCGCGGATGGGGACACTACTACGCGCTACTTTCACTAATTGCGCTACCACCCAGGTTTTCAACCCCTCATTACAGCCATCTACGACCTTGTATTGTCAAGTATTATTTAATATCAGCGGTTGTTATGGCAATATTTACTGCAACTATGATAAACAATCTCTTTTCTCTTCCTGTATCGGTTTTAGGAGTTTTTATATTTGTACAAAATGACGGACACGTAGACAAGATTTGAATTTTCTTGTTCAGCATTAAGGGAACTTTGTCCGACTACACAGATAAATTTTGATTATATTCATTTCAGTAGTATCCATAAAGTATATAATGCAGATTTGATTTGATTTTTCGAACAAATACTTTGGTCGATACATAATCTGTCCAGACAGGCAAAATCTAACTACCCTTTGAATATCTTAAAACTGAACATCAAGTGTACTAATCTTATCAGTTGAATACTTGGAAAGAGTTTTGAATATCACGAAAAAGGTATAACATGTAATGTCATGATAATGACAAGTCATTCACGGCTTTGTTCAGTTGCGTTGAAGGTTAAGCTAATAACTGAAATGGAGTTATTTGTAATTTTGTTTATTTTTTCTGTTTTATTTGGTGTTGGTGAATGTAGTTGCGATATACGGACAGGTCCTCCAGGATCACCTGAATGTGTAATTTTAGATGGTTATAACGGTCAGGCTCAATGGGCAACCTGTCTTACAGACACATATATAAAGATTTCATCGAAAGGAAAACATGAATGTCAATACCATTATTTGCACCCCAAGTATTGTTATTACCAATGTATGATGGAGCTACATACGATTAGATATGGTATGTATTGATTGATTTGAGAACTTATTTATCTCATTAACAGTTTTGTCAAAATCATTCAATTCATAAAGCTTAGTTGCATGCATCGATGACACCAGGTTTCAAGTCTGAAATGTTTGTTGGAAGAATGGATGTTATTTTCTACAATGTTGGACCATTTGATGCCGCTCAGCTAGCTTAGTTGGTAGAGCGCAAGTATTAAGATCGAAAGGTCTTGGTTTCGATTTCTGGGCGGGGCATATTTTCCAATGATTTTCGTTTTGAAATGATCTTTACGGCCATTTTCCTTCCATGTAGCTATCAGTCACTGAAGGAAGTATGCGCTTATTAACTGGTTAGAAGACTTATCAAAATGTATAGCCTTTCTATGAACGGAGAGTAGGTTGACTGGCCGCCGTGATATGACCAGTATTGCTATGGAGTTAAACCTAACGAAAACGACATTATGATCTCCATAAGTTTTGTCAATTTCTGTTTATCTCTTTCCCTCTGAAAACAAAATGTAGATGCTAGACATAGATTCTTGGTGATACATGTATATGCAAACATATACGTTTCTTTAAACTACTATGTATTCTTGACTTTCACATTGCAGGTGATGTTACCGGTGTATGTAAATGTAATGACTCATCAGTGACACGTTCGCCAGAGTCCAGTACAATTATACCTGATACATGTTATAGTCCATCTGGTGATGATTGCTCATGGTATCGCAATTGTCTTGAGGTGAATGTTTACTTTAATATCTGATTGGTATTAGTTAAATCACATATTGTATTGGTTAAAGAAAAATAAAAATCTTATGTTATTAATTTTACTTGAGAGTGCATGCGTAAAGGGTGCAAAAATATAATTCATATGTGCCCTTGCAAGTGTTTGGTTACACACGTACTAGTTTAATGTGTTTTAATTAACTCTACTTTTAGTACTATATATTACAGATAAAATATTGATAATAATCTTTGTACTTTTGTTGTCTTATAACAGAAAAGATATCCATGCAAACAACAAGGGGAATCATACGCCATAGATTACGCTGATAAGTTCTGCAATCTCTATGGAAAACATTACTCAGATTTCGATGCAAAAGGTAGACAATGGATAAATGCTGTTCGTAAATGTCTTCAAGTAAAACTTGTGCCAATTCTACGACCTTTTGTATCAATGACATGCGATCAAATAAAGACGACAGCCCTGGACTCACACGCGGAATGTTATGTATCACCAGACGCCCATGCACCTTCAATTTGTGATATCGGTATACTAAACTGGATGAGAGTCTTTGTGACAATTAAAAGCGCCTTCAAAGATGCTCCATTTGACTCTTTGAAGCAATCGATTATTACAGGATCTAAGTGTGTTTCTAATTGGGTAAAAGCAGGTATACAACATATTTCTATCTTTTTTAGTAGTAAGAACTCTTTTGATGAACGACTTCTGAATACAAGAATTGTAGAACCTCTGGCTGATAATGGAAAATGGAACGACAATGGTATACAATACATTGGATATTCTACAGAGGAAGACGATTCATCTTTTAGAATGGTTGTTTTGTTGATGCCTTCCAGTCAATATGATCTTAATTACCAAGGTGCCATAGTTGCTAATGTTACATCTGCAGCTCTAGATGCGGCTGATGCCGTGCAGAATGGTCAGGTTCAGTTTAGAATGCCGAGAAATGTCCAAGCTTTGAATTTTAGCGTTTGTGAAGACGATAAATGTGTGGAATCTATCAAGTCTGTGAACGTACCACCGGTAAAGAATGCTGCTGAAAGAATCAATCCATATTGTTGTACGCATATTTTTGTTTTACTGTATGTCTGTTATCGCTTTGGTACGGAGATCGTCGAATCTGGAATGATTACAGTGGGATAACAATTGACAATAATCCTGTATCAGTTTATCACTGACTTATTTTATCGTCTATCAAATGTTTTAAAATATCCGGTTTAGTGTTCTTGCCATTTGTGAACCCATTTCTAATTAATGATTCTGATTACGCTTATCAATCCTTCATTTGCCTCCCTGTACAAACAATTAATTCCCAAGAGTTATTTTCAGATTGTTATATTTATATTTTATTTTTTGGACACAATATTTTGTGTGAACACGAACGTGCACATTTTTTTCAAAATGCAAATTTTAATATTTAATTAACAAGTGTCCTAGTCTAGTTTTTCGCGAATAGCATGCTTATATTACTTATTTTCCCAATTGTTGTATTACATTTCTCCAAGTTTTATTATGGTGGTCCTTTGTTAATTTTATGTTTGTTTTTTTAGTTCAGAATATTGCATATTAACCAGATTTTGTCACAAAATATATTTATAAAAACAAATTCTTCTTATTTGTCACTGAACCTATCTGCACACAGTCCTACATAAGTCTGGTCCATTACACTTGTTTAGAAGTCTTTCAAAGTATTGTCGAAACAATTCCAACACAACATTTTAATTGAGAAGCAGATTTATTCTTTTCAAATGTAGATATAATTGAGTCTGTAACTATTGATTAGCCGGTTTTCTAGGCACAGCGATAATAAATCATGCATAACCAAATTTCCAAATCATGTATTTAATATAAATAATTTGTTTTTTCTAGAACTAAATCAAATATATATGTTGCCCCTTTTCTTGCCCTCCCATATCTTTTGAAAAGTGGTAAAGTTTTCTAGGGGTATGGGATATGTTGAATGTTTCTTGTGAAAGGTTAAGCGTGTTACATAAAGTGTTCAAGAGGTCTGGTGAGGGGAATCGACATTGTTGCAGAACGGTGTACAATTAAAAGTGTGCCTTTATACTCTGATAAAATTCTATTAAATAAAACATGAAAAGTGCCATTATACATCATGTAGTTTTTTTAGTCAAAAGAACATGAGAGAACATAAGCACAGAACGGCACTTGTATCAAATTGTCTGGGATGGATCATCTACTTTAAATATATCTAACTCAAACAGATGCGTTGTGTATGTTCTTTGATTGTCATTGCAACATTTTTGTGTTTCACGCATAAAAGAAGATACAACGTGCTTTGTTTTTAATATCAATATGACCTTCACATACATGTATTATCTTCAAATAAACTGTAATGTCTGACCCATATGATAATTTAATAACATCTTCTTACAGATCAGCAGATCAACAAAACTATTTAGGCTGTCGCTGTGGGGTGTAATAAATATACCCTAAACAAACAACATGCCTTTGACAATATGCAAACATGTGGTCTATAGGTAGTTTTTGTTAACTTCAATCTAATAAGACACGAATCGAACATTCAAAACCAGAAAGGAATGAATGTAATGATTTATATTGAAACAATTTATAAACATCAACAAGCTTATCGCAAGGGCCACACGCAATGGACAATTTATTTTGTTTCGTATGAACAAATATTTTGGACTACAATACAATACAGTACAATACAAATTCTTTTATTCTCTCATTTCATATAGACATGAATAAATGAGGTACATAAATAGATATGAATATTTTTACGAGGCACATGATATGGATAAAAGTACATATATAATTCAACAATGTTACATAATTATAAAGTATAAATAAGTGAAATCAAATAGGGTACCATTCTCATTCCCAGAGGCTATCAAGACTCTCAATACTGGATCGAGAATCTTGATTGCCTAGGGGTACGAGAATATTAGGGTAGCAATCAGGAACTATTTTTCTAAGTTATGTATATATATATAAAAACAAAAAACATCATCGAAATGGACGTTTAATACTTATATTTTAACCCTACCGGTTTCATAATTATCAAAGGGTTAACTACAATATAACGTAACGTCATTTTATTATTAATATCATTAAAATGACGTTACGTTATATTGTAGTTAACCCTTTGATAATTATGAAACCGGTAGGGTTAAAAAATAAGTATTAAACGTCCATTTGGATGATGTTTTTTTTTGGGTTTTTTTGTATTATGCTTGTTACAGCATATTTTAACCTTTTATATATATATATGCATTGGTGTCCTCTTAAGGGCACCGGAGAGTCAAAATAATATAATGGTACATGGAAATACATGATATACAAAATGGTACATTATGTTATACAATTAATGAGTTTTATCTGTTATAACTAATAATGTTATACATACAAGCAGTTTGTCATCATAAGGATGACAAAATTATCTTGAGGAGTTTACACACATTGTTAAGCTGTTGGGTTGATGAATTATTGACTAATTGATTTAATTTGTACGTATTTGTACGTCTTATGAAATACGGTTTCAGAAGTTGAGCCACATCATTGCGGACTAAATTGTTTACCCAATAAACGATTAAGTCCAAAAAAGGTACAATAACACACTATGTTTGTGATACATTTGCGTTTGCTCAAAACGCGTTCGCTCGTAATTACGGGTTCGCTCAAGATCATATCATGGTCCCGATCAAACTTACTCTAAAGTTCATATAAAAAAATGCGATAACTCAATATGCGATGCCTCGTAATTTACGTTAAATCGAGGTTGATTTAGAGTCCCATCAATGATAAAACAACTTGAAAATTACGCCATGTCTCAAATTATTGATTTTTTAAACTTTTCCCACCTTTCACGGCCCGGTATCATTATCCTTTTGTTTGACGGGTCACTCGCCATCATATTGAAAACTTATCAAATTAAATCAAACAGTGAAAATATACAAGCCATGATTTGTAATCAAATCTTGTTTAATTTATAAGTGTCACCATGTGTAAAATATGGATATAAGTGAATCTTTAGACGATGTACATGTATCGTTATTAGTGACGGATTCGAACCTGAATTACAGACAGCCTTTAACATATGTTAAGGATGACTTTGGATTACACCTGCTGAAATCTTACTTACCTAAACTAGTACAGCATAGTTTTTATTTATGACAGTACGAGATACGAGGAGATATGTTAGATAAAAGCAATACAATCAAAAGGATATTTTTATTTTAAATGCACTAAAGTTACATAGTCTACACAAATAATTGTAAATCACGTACATATACATAAAGTAATATTCACAACAAGGACGATAGCAGAAACAAAGTTTTTTTTAAAGAAAATGTATTCAAACAAAGAAAGGTAAAAATTTAGGACATTGACACCATCAAGTTCAATCATAAGGATAATTTATTTTATGTTAGATAAACTTATCAAGAACACATAAAATGAGAAAAATAACACCAGTGAAATAACACGTGTCTATGAGTCAAACTCAAAACAAGAGTAAATAACATATTTCATAGTAACAATGCGAGACGTTACCGCGAAAGTGAATATCACGATATGGAAATAATACAGAGAAAACAAGTTTGTGGATCGACGATACGTTTACTCGAAATCACTTGAGGTCCCGTCCGATTTCGAGCGAACACAAATGAACTGTATATATTTTTAAAGTCGTGTAAAAAAACACTCAATTCATATATCGTCATAATTATACACTTCATAATTAAAATGGGTTTATACAATATGTGTGTATAACATTGCTTAAAAACATATATACTAGCCGTTCCAAATTATATCAGTTTTTTCCGTCGCGATATCTTTTTAATATCTATACTATTAAATTTGCGAATTTCCTGTTTTGTGGAAGAAACTGCGCAGCTTTGAATAAATCTTTTGTTTGTCGCTGGAGCACCTATATACCGGCATATCAAGTTGACAATTCTTTTTTGACAAAGCCTCTTGATATTTGCAAAAACTGCCAAAAATCAACAAAAAAAGTGGGGTTTTTTTGTGTCTAAAAATAGTTCTAGATAAAACTAAAAATAGACCAAACTCCCCGCAGCGGTTATTTCCCTTTATTAAATCAATAACCACTGCCACCACAAGTAAATTCCTCCCTCAGAGAGCCGAATATTTTTTTCATCTTTTCTGTTACATTTCAATAATTTCTACAAGTTTAGCCTTTTTGTTGTAAATTATGATGTTCAAAGTACAGGTCGTCCACGTAAATATTGCGTATACAAACATTGCCGGTTTCATTACACAATAATATTTACCTAAAGCCCGTGCTTGCACGGGCTCCCATCTAGTATACTTTATGTTTATCAACTTACATTGATTGCTGACATCTCAAGGCAGATCTATTCTTTCAGTAAGGCAATAATCCAGCCCCAATCCGAGCCTCGTTGAATTTGTATTATCGAATAATAATAATATTCAACGACTAGTTCTGTCTTGAGGCAACCTCTTGTTGTTGTAAATCTTGCACCTTTCCTAATCCATGTAAATATTAATGAGGTCTAATACTAGGGCTGTCACGATACATCAGAAGTATATCGCGGTATATTGCAATGCGCTAGAACCGTATCGCGATACGTACCACGATACATGTATATTGCTTTGCAAACCAAAGACACGGCTGCATAAAACTTTTGTCTTAAAAAACTTATTCAATTGTTCAGTATTGAAGAATGGTATAGGATTTTATAGGGAAAGTGCCTGAAGCAGACTGAAGAAAAATGGGAATTTTTGAGTTATTGGAACATGACGAACGCACCCAGATTGGTTAAATTCTTTGACCTTAAGCTTTAATCGAGTAAACCATGACATTTCGATACTTTCATTTGGGAAAGGAAAGACTTTTTCTATTAAAGTAAAAATATCGCTAAATACCGGTACGTAAAATTCGTACCGCGGTACGTATTGTCGCAGCTGCATATTGCAATATACCGGTATATCATGACAGCCCTATCTAATACAATGGTCACAACACTAACGATTTTCTGTTCGTGTCAAGGCAGAATACGCATGGGTTGTTGGTTTCAATATTTGTTTACTGTGTAATTTTTATAGTTTAAAAGTTTAAAAATCTAAAATCATCTCCCTCTTTGCTTTTCTACAACCCTGTCTCTTCAAATGTCGTTATTTATTAGCAGTTAAGCTAATATTGACGACAAAGGTATGTTTGATTAACCCACTCTGATATCAGCGTGTATTGGGTCATATATTTTTTATATTTTGTATGATAGGTCAGACAAGATGTGAATGTCCTCAATTATCAGGGTGGAGAATCAAAACCAGTTCGTATCATATAAAATGTAAACAAACGGACGCCATTTTGGAAAATTTCAGGTATTTTTTCTAATTTACTCCTCAAATCGTCCACCAATGAAAAAACAAAAATTACTATAACACGCTACTCATTTTTCCGCTTCTAATGATGTATATAACATACAGATTCAATTAGAATTTCAACAAGTTATCCCGGACATTGGAATCGAAGTGAGCAAGAATTGGGTCATTTCTGACGGATGCGAACTGGTTCAAATTCATGCTTTTGCCTAGTTTATCACAAAAAAGCATTTTTTTCTCGTTAAATTTGCCATGTATAACCCACGGAGCAAGTGTGTAGTCTTGTAGAAAAGTATTAACTCTTCCTGACTTAGTTTTGACATAAAAAATAGAATTTTTTGAGAATGATGCGAACCGGTTCAGGTTTATACAATGATACGAACCGGTTCAGATTTATGGTATTTTGCAATTTTATTCTTATATGCATACGTTCTTTGTCGATGTAAGTTTCACGGCATTATTTTTCCAAACTTACACAATTTTATTTCGTTTTCGTCTCGATTTCAAAACTTTTTACAACAATCTGATTTTTTCGGGAGTTTTAGCTGAAAATGAATTCATATTACCATATAACTCATCGATTACGTTTATGAAGACATGATTGTGGACATATGCATGGTCAGATGGAGAAAAGTAAATGCGAATGGAACGTTGACATTTTTATCAACGACATCAAAAATAGAGATGGCGTTCGGTTAAATATTAAGTCATTTTCCGCTAAAAATCCCGAAGTAGTCAAATCGTTTGCGAAAGTTGTTAAATTGAGACAAAATGACGATCACAATTCGCTATTCAAAGTATTGAAAGACTTCCGTACACATTGAAACCTTATAAATACATACAAGTACTAAAATTACTCCTTAATAGACTCAAGTACGAATCGAAAAGTGCATGACAAGCTGACGAAATTTCAATTTCACAATCAAAATATTTATATTTCATTTTTTCTAAAAATGACAAATAAAACATATATGTAGGTAGGTATGTCGGCTTTTTTGGAAAATATATCAATTTCGACGTTTGGGGACTGGAGACAGTGGTTACACTTACACAAACACAAAATCTGGTTTATCACTGGGTTAATTTTACTTAAGACAGTCTGTCTGTATTCATTTTGTAAAACTCAAAATATCCGACGTGAAAAACACTGACCAACAGCACATTTTTACTTGCGCAGTGATTGATTTTGAAGCTGGAAAACATTAGTCCATGGGACATATTTTGAAACAATGAGTCCCACCCAAAAAAACAACGAATCTGGAGATTTTGGTCGCTAAAGCATGTCCTTCAAATAATGCATAATTTTTAAACAATCATTTTTCATTCAATATTATTGTGTAGTCTCAATGACTTGGTGTATTTTATATTAATATTATCCCATTCATTTTCATTAGTAAATAAGTTTTGTGAATCATTTGTAATGTTAAAACATAATTTCATGATAAATTGCAGACCGAGTCATTATCTGTCATTGTGAAGTATTTATCAATTTAGCCTGTTTATTTCTAAATGATTTCATTTTTTTATTTCTATATACATTGATTAACTTGTATTAATTTGGAATTGTTTTACACACACCACAGTACAAATTATTACGATCGGCCACGTATACAAAATTATTGTGGACATAAGTTAAATTTCACGATGCCTTTTACTTTTTATAGTCAAGTAAATGATTTTATCAATTATATATTATTACTAAATCATCATAAAATGATGTGGGTTTAAATTTCTATTAAAATATTAGCCATAAACATTTATAATATACATGTACTGTAAAATTCGTAATATTCGATAGTAACCTTTCATGTCATACTGCAGAACGCTGTATCGCTTGGACGTAGTTTTCAGCTGAGGTTTACTTTAATTTTACGGATATAACGCGCATTAAAAAATCGGAGCAAAATCTGAAAAAAATCAGCCGATTTATCCGGCGAAATCGAGATGATCGGCCGATTTTTCGGCGAAAAGACAAAATCTCGCGGCCGATTTCTTTGCCAAAATCGAAAAGAAATAGCTTACGGCCGGTTTTTTTCCACGGCGAAATCGAATCTGTTAGGATTGCATAATTTCACTCTTTGTGGTGAAACAGGCTTAAAGTTACGGAACAACGGCCCATAATCATACTATCAATTATCAATAGATATGAATTCATTCACTTACAACCGACCACACAGCTCTCAAATGAATAAAAAAGAAATCGTTCATTATTATATTATTAAGGTTGGCGGCTATCATCAAAGAAGTTGATATACATAAACAATAAGTTCGAAGGGACACAGAGCTGACTCACATTAAATTGATTTTAATGACGTTATTATTAGAGCTTTGTTCTTACTTGGATAAAAAAAATTATATGCCCGTAAATATTACGATATTTTATGGATATTCATAGATATAAAAAATGTCAAAATCACGACAAATTTTAATAAAACAGTCATTACTCGGTGCTAATAATCACCTAACCTTCTATGTATAAATTAACTGCCAACAATTTATCAATTGACGCATGTACGCGGTTCAAAGTTTGCGTCTCTAACGCAGGCCGCACGGCAAAATGAATCACTGCTTGAACGCCGGGTCGGAAAAAAGTCGTTGTTAAAAGGCCTACATCCAGATTGGATTGAAAAAAAAATCCTGATTTCTGCAATAAAAACTTTTGAGTGGGCGGGTTTTTTGGTCGTCGGTCGAGAAAGGGAAAACATGTGTATTTTTAATTTTGGACCTAAAATAATTATGGTACCGTATATACCGTAGCAAGTTCAATTACACAAAACGTTACAGTACGTAACATAACGATAGATTCGGAACTGCTCGGCCGTACATTTGTTTACTTTAACACCGGAAATTTCAAAATAGCGTCTAGATATGTCCGAGATTATTCGCAGCAAATGGACGAGGCGTTCCAAATGTATGGTTACGGAACGTTCTGTAATGTTCGCGGTAACTGAACTCAGCCCTGTTCGACATTTAAATGAACGACATTGCATTCTATAAATAGATGATGAAGATATCACCCGTATACTAACCCGCACAACCATCCCAGATTTCGGCGTTTTGGTACGCAACAGAATGTAGTGCGGCGCATGAAGACAAAATCTTTGGATTTTTTCGGTTTTTGACTAAATCATTGTTAAAATTTGAAATAAATTATCAATTATAGCTACAGGAATATAAATCCATGTATTCAAAGTACATTTAAACATCGGAAGGTACAGATGCATAGTTAAACTGTGTATTCTACTTTCGATTTCAAATGTCTGTGTAAAGAATATGACAGATGTAAACACGTTACGACGGAGATTTAATAACAGGTTAAAAAGTTTCATTTAATGAGGAAAGCTGGTTGGATAGTAAAATTTTATTGAGAAGACACAAAATACATACTCTTATTTGTTGAGTATATTTGTTTGGGGAAATATCTAGAATGTAAACATTGCCACGTGTTTTTAGGTAAATAAACAGTTTTACCCATGATGCTCGGCGTCTCCGTATAAAGGTCAGTCAGACCGTTTGTGTACAAAATGACGATTTGTTTTAAATATTAATGCCGTGAAACAGACATCGACAAAGAACGTATGCAAATGAAGTATAAAAGTAAAATATCATAAATCTGAACCGGTTCGTATCATTGTATTAATCTGCACCGGTTCGCATCATTCTTCAAAAATTATATTTTTATGTCCAAACTATATCTGGAGGAGTTGATACTTTACTACAAGACTAAATACGTGCTCCGTGGGTTATACATAGCAATTTAAACGAGAATAAATGCTTTTTTGTGATAAACTAGGCTAAAGTATGAATTTGAACCAGTTCGCATCCGTCAAATACGATCAAATTTTTGCTCACTTCGATTCCTATGACCGGGATAACTTGTTGAAATTCTAATTGAATCTGTAGTTTATATACATCACTAGAAGCGGAAAAATGAGTAATGTGTTATATTATTTTTCTTTTTTTCATTAGTTGACGAATAAAAGAGTAAATTAGAAAAAATACCTGAAATTTTCCAAAATGGCGTCCGTTTGTTTACGTTTTGAGTGATACGAACTGGTTTTGATTCTCCACCCTGAATTATTACTATAAGAAGTTTAACCGATAACGCAGGTACCGTGAATATCCATTTTAAAATACATACATGAAATATTACTTTGTTTTTGTAAATAAAATAACATCTGAAAACTATTTGCAACATTGCATTGCTTAATTGAACCACATAATTTATACTCCCTTTATCTAGCCTGTTACTTTAAAGGACAGTGAAGATAATAACCATTTATCTTGTACAAGGCAGCATTGTTATTAAACCTTTTTTTAAGTAAATGATTTTTGTATTTAAATATTGTCACATTATGCATGTAGTTCAACGAAAGTGAAAGTAGACTTAAACCGAAAGTAAACTTTGTTGGTCAATTCCTAAATCAATTATCGCATCAACATATACTTAAGAAGAAGTATTGAAATAAAAAACAACCTTCTCCAAATTACATAATGAAGCTCTAAAACGATTTTGGAACATAAATATTCAGTGTTAACAAGATAATTGAATACATCTTTTAAGAAATGGGCACTCGGACAAACTTTAATTTTGAAAACATAATGGTTTTACCTGTTAATAGTGTGTTAAATTAATAGTATATTTTGATCACTTCAAAGTTAATCAAGGCAGTTTTTATGTCTGCTGTAAATGAATATTAGCTTCATATAGTGACTTTAACGACAGTTCATTAGAACTTTTAGCAGTAGCATAAACAGATACAAAGAATAAACATGCTTATCAGTACGTAATTTATAACTTTTACTGAACTTTACTTTGTATAACTATATAAGGGGTATTTTATCTATCTTGTATTTTATTTCTCAAGTGTTCACTATATTCAATAGCGTACAACTTCGTATTGTGCTACGTCAAAACTCAGCTATGTTTACTTGATTTGAAGGTACGTTATGTATAATGGAGTTATTTGTTATTCTGATAACATTCTCAGTTTTATTCGGTGTTAGTGAATCTGGTTGTCATATATGGTATGGTCCTCCAGGATCACCAGAGTGTGTTATTTTAGATGGTTATAATGGGCAGGCTCAATGGGCAACTTGTCTTACAGACACGTATATAAAGACTTCATCGAAAGGGAAACATGAATGTCAATACCAATTTCGGAATCCTAAGTTTTGTTATTACCAATGTATGATGGAGCTATATACGATTGAATATGGTACGTATACAGGACTTGATAATTATTACATTCTTAATTGTTATTTTACAAATTCATTACTAAAACTTTTATCAAAAAATGTACTATATTTATATCATCGGATGTGTCTTATCTAACTTAACAATCATTTTGACGTACTTTGGTTTAACAATTTTAGCCAATATTTGTTCTATAACCTTCAAAACTGTTCGGCCATTTTCCATTTTAGCGACATTTGTTTAGAGCGTCATACCGAATTTAACCTCAAATGTAGGAGCTTAGCCTGTTGGTTCATCAACTAATTGAGCAAAGTAAAACGAATCTATTACATTAATGTAAGCAGAGTTTGTCGTTGAGTCGTTTTGTAGATTTCAACTAAAATCACCAGGCAGCAAAATTATGAGTGTTAGATCTTATTTCTTCATCCATTTGCATTCTGTTTCCAAAATAATGCTTTAGAACGTCATAGCCGCGGCCGTGGCGTAGTGGTTAGCATGTCTGACTTCGAATCCGGAGATCGCGGGTTCGAATCCCGGTCGCGGCAGGTCATACCCTATACATGAGTTGTCGGCCTCGTGGTAGGGTAAGTTAATACTGGTGATAGAAAAGTGTCCAGGGAACCTATAGTAGGAAGAGCTGGCCGTCGTGTATATGACCTTTATATGTGTTGAATGCGACGTTAAAAAAAAAAAAATTAGAACGTCATAGGTTAAATTTTGTTTGGCCGATTCAGAAGTAAGATTACATCAAATTAAACATTCTAAATTGGCGAACAAATTCTGTAACATAATTAAATAAAAACAGCATAGAAAAGTTACCAACACAACCCTCAAATAGTTTTACATTGTTAATGTTGTAATAACACGACTACGACTTTCAATCTTACTCAGTCTGGGGTCATATAGTGCAGATTGCCTCTCTTCCATAAAGTAAGCTTCTGTGAGGAGTGTTATATGTAGATATTAAAGTTAATGTATAAGCAAGACAATATCAGTAGCAACTGCAGGACTATTTGTATAGTATATCTTGTAGAAGCTATGAGTTTTGGTCCAGGATCTTGTGAAGATTGTTTCTTCACGATTTACCATGCATAACTTCTTAGTTTGTCTTTTACTTGGCGTAGTAAAACCCCTACCCTGAGTTGATTCATCATCTTCATCAATTAATTTAAGAATTGGTTCTCCTTTAGGCGAACATGTTCATTTCAGGCATGTGACAAAACTGAATTACATCTCATATAGTTTAATTTTATAACTGAGTATTAGAAATTAACTAGCTTCTTTTTTTCTATTACAGGTAACGTCACCACTGAATGCAAATGTGGTAATACCTCAGTGACACGTTCACCAGAGTCCAGTACAATTATACCTGATACATGTTATAGTCCACCTGGTGATGATTGCTCATGGTATCGTAATTGTCTTGAGGTAAATGTTTGCTTTGATATATGTTTGGCATGAGATAAACCTGAAAACTGTAGCGTGTTCAATTACACTAAACGTTACAGAACGTTACATAACGATGCATTCGGAACTCCTCGGCCATTCGCTGCGAATAATCTAATCTAATACACAAATAAGCGATCGTTAAGGCAATGAGTGGTGTTTCAAAATTTACGGACTAAAAACGAAACATCACTCATTGCCTAAATGATCGTATATTTGTTTACTTCAACACCGGTAGTTCCAAAATAGCGTCTAAATATGTCCGAGATAATTCGCAGCGAATGGCCGAGGAGTTCCGAATGTATCGTTACGGAACGTTTTGTAACGTTCGCTGTAACTGAACACCCTACTGATATATTCTGTTTTGATTAAAAGTAGCATAAAACCTTATAACAGATTTGTATACGTGGTATCGTTATTATCTCGAGGTGCATGTTTGTTCGGTTGACTGAACTCGTAATTTAAAAAAATAATATGTATATATGTATGTTGTCAATTGTTTTCATTAAAGAGACAAAAACTACCGCATTGTTTTACTTTTTTGCTAGAGGTAGACTAGTCACAAAATGCATCAGACGCTAATAAATGAGGATTTGATTTGTATTTTTGAACTGGGAACAAAGCATGCATTGGGCGTATGTTTTGATACTAAACAATATAGAAAATGTAATTATTGTGACCGGTTTAACATTCCATGTGTGAAGGACACAAGATAAAATAATAGCTATGTTTATGAATCCATTCAATGTTTGGTTATACAAATACATATGTAGCAGTTAAATGTTTTATTAGCAGTAGATAAATGCTTAGAATTAACGACGCTATTCATGCACTTATTGGTAATAATTCTCAGTACTTAACGTCTTTTATTACAGAAAAGATACCCATGCAAAGAACATGGCGTATCATATGCAATAGATTACGCTGAAAAATTCTGCTATTTTTATAGCCAGCATTCTTCAGATTTCGATGTTAAAGGTCAACAATGGATTGATGCTGTTCGTAAATGCCTTCAAGTAAAACTAGTACCAATTTTACGACCTTTTGTTTCAATGACATGCGATGAGATAAAGAAGACAGCTCTGAACTCACTTTCGGAATGTTATGTTTCCCCTGACGACAAGGCACCTTCTATTTGTGATATTGGTATCCACAACTGGATGAAAGTATTCATGACAATTAAAAGTGCATTAATCGATGTTCCTTATGACTCCTTGAAGCAGTCAATTTTAATAGGATCTAAGTGTGTTACTGATTGGGTACAAACTGGTATAAAACATATTTCAATCACCTTCAATAGTAAGAACTCTTTTGATGAACGACTTCTGAATACAAGACTTGTAGAACCACTCGCTGATTATGGAAAATGGAACGCCATTGGTATACAATACATTGGATATTCTATAGAGGAAGACGACTCGTCTTTTAGAATGGTAGTTTTGTTGATGCTTTCCAAACAGTATGATCTTAATTACCAAGGTACCATAGTTCCTAATGTTACATTAGTGGCCCTAGATGCGGCTGGTGCTGTTCAGAGTAGACAGGTTAAGTTTAGAATGCCGAGAAATGTCCAAGCTTTGAATTTTAGCGTCTGTGAAGACGACAAATGTGCTGTACCCATCAAGACTGTGAATGTACCTCTAGTAGTAAATTCCGCTGATAGAATTAAACCATATTGTATGCAGGCTTTTGTGTTATACTTTGTAGTGTTGTTTGTAAAACAATTTGTTATGCCTTATCTGTGTCATCGAACTGCATGCTTCTTATCATGAAATATACTTTCTAAACCACGTTATCTTTGTTAATAAATGTGTGTACTGGGTAGGTATTTTAACAAAGAATGGTACTTTAATAATCTGGTTATTTAAACCAATACCACAGTATACCACTGTATATTAAGAATGATACTACCAAATTGTTGTTAGAAACATTTGTGCCACCATACGAAGATATATGTATTACCTTTAGATATGGAGACTGTCTACAACCGGGAAGTCATTAAAAAAAACCGCATAAAGGACGCTATACACAGGCCAAACCACTTTGCTTTTAAGTATAAATTTGACAAAGAGCCCACTTCTTAAAAAGCGGGGTTTCTTTTATAACAGTGCAGTATATTCATTTCTTTGTTAACAATGAACATGTATGATCCAAAGAAGTTTCATGAGTTTATTTGCATATTGTTGAGAACGTTTTAACGATAATTCATTTTAAACCGTTTGTGATCATTGTTTTAAGCTTTTGCATTTCTGTATTCTTCACTTCAAAATGCTTGAAATAAACGATCTGAAAATACACTTGAAAAGGTTTTCCTTTCGGGCATTTGAATATATATAAAGCATATAATTTGTTACTGTTAAAAACTTGATTCACTTTGCAGTCCATTAGGTGTGTTAGTACTGATATGGGGCATTTTAGATCATATGATTAAATCTCACGCAGTTAATTCCATCTATAGCCCGACAATACAAGGTATGTTATTTGTGGTCATACGACAGAGTACTCTAAGAGGCGATGTCAATACAATGGTCTTCAGGGTTGTAAGTGAAGTGGGAGGAATGTCCAGAGCAGCCTACTTTTTTTAACCAACGGTCGTTCACCTACAAATCGATACAACAAAATAGACAAACGTGTATGTTATTAATAGCTTTGGTTGGACGGGACAGGGCCGACCGTCTTTGATTTGAGCAGGGTTGCATTGGAAATGTCTCTTACTGCCAAGTGATGATATTGAATAATTTGTTAATGTGGGTCAAACATCAGTAGGTTACATAAATAAAGAGTTATCTTTCCTACATAAAGAGCCTTTACATTGGTAACCTACATTTTAAAAAATGTTGTACTAATGAAAAAGTATCTTATCTTTTATTAGGTGAAATAAGGTGAACAAGGTCACTGAACGATATCTGGTTTGTTGAATGTTCCCTATACTGGACATAGTCATATTCGCAAACTAGCCTATTAAGAGTTTTTAAACGAATGGCCTCTTATATAAATTTTGTTGAAATTGTATACTACTAAAATAATGGTAAAAGGCTGTACTAATGTCTTTTGACAAATATACTTAACGAAAGTTATTAGTACACCGATCTCAATGTTGTCAGAAATTTTCATTTTTCAACATTTATGTCCGATTGTTAATGGATATGTGTACAGAACTAGACTGTCGTCTGCTTGCATGGTTTTCTTGCTTCTTAATTGATGCAAAATTGATTTTGTCGTGCATTGCAGAAAAGTGGAAATGCGCACGTGCTTATCGTGCAAAAATTGTACGATGCCAGTTTTAGTGAGATTCATTAGTTTGTTGATATGCACAACGAAAAATCAAGAAATTGCTCGCTTCAAGAACGAGATATTGACATAGGTCCTTAGCCAGATGGTGCGTCACCTGCAGAATAGGACCTCTAATTGCTTATGTTCTTTTCAATCAAAACAATCAGAAAATCTTCCAATATCAACGCATGCGCGACAAAAATGGTTTTGCATTGATAAAGTAGCATGAAAACCATGAAAGCAAAGGTCAGTATGGCCCAAAACACATTTCCATCATCGATCAGACCTTATGTTGAAAAATAAGACTTCCTACAATACTGAAATCGGAGTACTTAGAAGTTTCGTTAAGTATAATAGTGAACGAACTTTTTTATATGACTTTGAATTAAAATTAAATTTTGACAAGGATTTCTTCTGATAATATTTTCTTCAGATACAAATACAATAACAGTTTGAAAGCTCAAACTAGAAGGTTTGTGACAATAAGTACGAGAGGGACAGGTATTTGACCCATCCGAATTCTGCATTAGTGCTGCCATTTGTATCTTACTAGTTTTCTATAGGATTTACCTGCAATCGATAAGTAAAGGAAATAGATCGGTTTAAGGTAAAAGTTTTAGCTAGCCGATATGTTCAACCTATCTAGGTTGTTCGAGGTAGCTAGAAGTTCGATCTGCCTGGATAATTAAAGTTATCCGAAATATTTGACCTATCGGGGTAGCTCGACTTAGCCGAATAATCGACCTATTTCGAGCTGGTAAACTTCGACCTCTCGAACTTCAACTGTATTTCAACTCGTACAAACTGACCGTATTTCTGTGCAGTAACTCGGCAAAGGTTGATTTAAGCATTTTTATTTAGAATTACACACGCTTCCTTCATATTCACCAGTCGATACGAAAGTTGAGAAACATGTCGTCTAACTTGAATCGTCTTGCTAGCCATTTGAGTTTTTTACTTTTTTACATAAATAAACGCAAAACAAGTGCCCTCTGATCAATAAAGATTTCTTCATGCAGAATTGATACAAAAATGTGTTCCACAATCTATTGCAAATATGCTTAGAGGCAGCTTTTCACATAGAAGTGTTTCATAAGAGGACCGAAACAGTGTTGTTATGTTTTGATACAGATACCTGCGGTCATGTCATACACAACTAGTACAGACCTTCAGAAGCTACACTAATGATACACAAACGATAGACATGTCTTAGTGTATTACGTCACTGATGATATGAGAGAGGTACAACATACTAGAAAGGCAATCCTCTGTAGGACCCCCATCCCTTTGAAAGCGCCTCGATGTTATTTCAAATTTGGTTGTGGCACTGGCATTACAATGGTTCGATTCCCATACAAAACCATAAAAGACGATTTGTTAAGCGATGCATTTAATTGTTTAATCAGTGCTGGAAAACCAAGAAACAGAGAAAGAAATGATTGATATAAGTTATGACACTTTGTTTCGCAATGTAGTTAAAACTGTTACAAAGCCCACATTAAATCTAGGGAGTCATCTTGTTTTTAACCAAGGGCGGCCGAAGACATAGCCCATGTAGTTCATATATGCATAGTGGTTTTGTTGTGTTCCGGCCGTTAGCCTTTAAACAACAAATTTAATAATCTAGTTCTTAGATTAACAATACAATACGTTATTAAATAACTATGTTTTTTGCCATGTTAAGTGCCAAATTCATTGCACAATATTGCAAAACCTGTTTATAAGAACTTAAAACAGGGCCGAAATCTGTTATAGGGCCAATAACACTTATTGGCCCTGTTCCAATGACAAATTTTTGCGCTCTGACTGGTAAATATAACAGGGCCAATATCAAAACTGGTCCTTAAATAGTCATTTGGTGAAAATGTCATTAAACAAGTGATTTGATTTTGGCCCTGTTATTTTACCTCGGGACAGTCATATTGCCTGTTGGCCTTCGGCCTCGGGCCAATACGACTGCCCTTGGAAAAATAACAGGGCCTATATATCAATAAGTGTTATTGGCCCTGTTCCAATGACAAATTTTTGCGCTCTGACTGGTAAATATAACAGGGCCAATATCAAAACTGGTCCTTAAATAGTCATTTGGTGAAAATGTCATTAAACAAGTGATTTGATTTTGGCCCTGTTATTTTACCTCGGGACAGTCATATTGCCTGTTGGCCTTCGGCCTCGGGCCAATACGACTGCCCTTGGAAAAATAACAGGGCCTATATATCAAATCATTAATTTAATTACATATAATGTCGAAGGATTTACGACTAAAATTTGTCATAAGACCATTGATAATTCGGGTCTAAGATTAAAGCTAACATAAAAGGCGAAAAACCGCGATCTCCGGATTCGAAGTCAGACATGCTAACCACTACACCACGGCCGCGGCTGCCCAAAATGTTCTAGTAGAGATTTGAAGTAAATTTTTGATAGGAATATTTAAATTGAATATGAGTGACAAAAACTAGATCACTCGACTTTTATTAAATGAAAAATGTGTCCGTACAATTAAAATTTACACGTGTTACGAGACATTTTGAGGCGATGAGGGGAGAATCGTTATCTTTAATATGTAGGGGAAAGACGTTAGAAGTGTGAATGTGAGAATGTAGGATAAAATTAAACGTTTTATAAATATGGTCAGATGTTGTACGACCTGGTCTTGTGGCGAGATCATGAAGTATCAGCTGATTGTGAGGGTTGATCAATGAATTGTCCGATTTTCATTTTTTGGCCTTAAGAGACTTAAGCTATTGTTTAATTCCAGCTTCGTTAGCTCTAAAATTAAATACATGTAATTTGACATTTAGTTTTCACCTGTGTTATTTTGGTAATACTTTTTTTAGAATTGCAGTACTAGTTGCTATGGACCTTAAGGTGATTGCTAGCCTAAGGAATATGTGGATGGTTGCTAGAGGTTCAAGAGTTGTTGCTTTGTAGTCGTGGTTGTTCTGTGTAGTAAGTGTGTGTTGTTAAAGTTCGATACTAAATATATTCCTACCAAGTGATACGTTTAACGTCAAAGTTGCGACGTTTAACGTCGGTCGATTTTTGTGCGACGTTTGGCGTCAGAACAATTGCGACATTCAGCGTTTGTTCCGACATTAACCGGCGTTGCGACGTGTAGCGGCGCTACATGGGTCCGGCCGCTTCTTAAAAAATGCAATATGTGAAACCTAGTATTTGACTCTTCATTCATGAAGAAGTATATGTTTACACAAGCTATTTAATACAATTCAGAGGAGTTAGTTAGTTACTACTTCCAATAGTAGGTTGTCTCCAATTAGCTTATTTAGCATTACAGAGTTGTAGACTTTTCTGTAAAACTGGTGTAAAATCATTGCTAGCTTTTGTTGTGATTATGGATAAAGTATTGTTTGTTTTTGTTGGGTTTAACGCCGTAGCAACACATTGTATAGGTTATATAACGGCGATCAGTCAACCTACTCACTCCTCCTGGAGTGGCTAAATCTCTGGATTTAGCTGTTAACCAACTACTAAGCGAATACTTTCGTCAGTGACTGACAACTGCCCTTCATAATTAAAAATCATTGATAGGAGGGAGAATGGACATATAAATAATTTCATGACCAAGCTCGACGAAAGTATGCCCCGCCCGGGAATCGAACCCACGACCCCTCGATCAGAAATGCGTGCTACTAACTGAGCTAGCCGGGAGTATAAATTATATATCGAAGAGTAGTAAGTGTTGTATAGAAGCGATAATTTAAAATCTATTGAGACATGTGCGAAAAGAAAAGAATAGTGCCAATTACCATTTATGAATTATAAATTAATGAGAAAAAATCAATGCAAGAAATAGCTTTTGATACTTTTGGAAATATAACGACTGATTTCCAATTAAACATCACTTTGTTCTTCTCTGATAAAAAATGCCCTTTGTTATGTTTGGTATTTAGGTAATTTAATGAATACTCCGTGTTAAATATTACGAACTTTCAAAACGACCCTCATCGACTTATTAGTTGTGACCGATTAACTTAACTCCTTCATGTATTCATACATGACAGTGCATGTATATACATGGATATATAAAGGCCTGCGCTGCACTCCCAATCAAGGTTTTCTATTTAATATAACTAACACAATATTGGACCAATAATTATAAAAATGTACAAATTAATTTTATTAACAGTTTTTGTGGTGTTTGGAAATGCCAAACAAATTTCATTCAAGGATTGTGGTATGCAATTATTTCTATTTTATTACTCAATATAGTATAAAATGTGCAAAACTTGAGAAATTAACGATAGTTTCAAGTCTTTGAAAATAAAAAGTTAACATTTACATTTTAGGCTAGACTGTTTTCTATCGGATGACTTACTAAACTAGATACCGTTATCAGCAAGGTGTCTGCCTGGTGTCAAATTTACTATACTGCATCGTCGGCAACCTCAGTACTTTCTTCCGACACACTCCATCGTCGGTGACCACAGTACTTTCTTCCGTTACCCTCTATCGTCGGTAACCACATTACTTTCTTCCGTTACCCTCCATCGGCGGTAACCACAGAACTTTCTTCTGTTACACTCCATCGTCGGTAACCACATTACTTTCTTCCGTTACTCTCCATCGTCGGTAACCAAAGGACTTTCCACCGTTACACTCCATACGTACCATGGACAATGTGACTGGCAATCTCTCGTTTTCATGAATATGCATGAGGCTTGGGAGACCAATCTTCTTCCAATGAAATTACATGTTACAATTAAATACTCTTCAATAAGAATGACGTCATACTGGTTTGTTTCAAATTCAAGTTGTAAGAACTTGTTTCACAATCGAGCTAAAATAAATATACCACAGTTTTGAGCAGTGAAATCTTACCTAAAGTCTAATGACCTAGTGGTGTCAAAAAGGGGAGATAATTATTGTAACAAGTAATGACGTATGTTTCAGGTTCACTTGGAGGAAGTATACAATCTCTAGCTGTCAGTCCATGTGATTCAGACCCTTGTACATTTAAACGTGGAGATAATGAAACTTGGACTGTAACTTTTGTAGCCAGTAAGTTCTGTATTCTCTTTCTCAGTTTAAGACTTTCTAGTTATACCACAAAGCGAAAACTATTGACGAAAATGCCTGTTATTTATCATATTTAACTACACAAATGAACCTACAGAATTAGTATGCAAAGTGTACATGGGAAAAATGTACTTCAAGATTTTGTTTGGCAAGAAAAGGCAAATAAAATCTGTATTATATATGCCAGTAATGCCGGATAGAATAAACACTTTGCCCGCATTTTTTCACTACTCACCTACTCTACTAAATCTCTGGATTTAGCTGTAAACTATCTATTAGGCGCATACTTCCGTCAGTGACTGACTACTGCCCAACATGATTTTGAATCAGCGGTAGGAGGGAGAAATAATCCATGACCAAGCTCCACGACAGTATGCCCCGCCCGGGACCTCTCGATGAGTAGACTTGGCTGCTACCTACTTAGCTTGCCGAGAGGCTAGTTCTATTGATTTTGGCTGAAATTTTTGATTACAAAAAGCTTCCAGTTCTCTGAAAAATTCTATTTCTAATCAAAAACCATTAATCGATAGCCTACTTTAAGGGCTGATGTGTTAATTATATTACGTTTGAGTACAATCAAGCGCCTGAAGTTTGTAAAAGACCCATAGCAAAACAGGTTATCTGAATAACAGTGTTTCTATTACATCTGATTTAATAACCTGTGACGTTGTATTATCATTCTAAAGGCCCGGTCTGGTGATCAGTTGATACTAAATTTTAATATTTTAATCGTGATATATTGCACATCTTTGACAGCATGGAACATTTTTCTAGACCAATCATGCAGTGTACATGCGAATATATTGCTTGAATATGTCTGCATAAAATTATGATGTTACAATGGCCATAGACGAGCGCCATGGTCCACATCATTTTAAGTCATTATTAACATATCTATGTACATTGTACATAGCGTCTTTAATGACTGTAGACCATCCCGCCCGTACAAATCAAAGGCTGTATCTACATTTATTCTTGATGTCATTAAGATTTGTCAGTATACATTTAATGACATTTTTACAGAGGAAAACGCAACACAAGCAAACGCTGTAGTTCATGGAATTGTAGGTGGCATCCCTGTACCATTTCCGGTTCCGGAAGATGGTTGTACCAATCATTTTATAAAATGTCCAATAGTAGCAGGAACAACTGTACAGTACAACAGCTCTGTGTACATTAGCCCATCATACCCAAAGGTAAGACCTTATATTTTTAACATGTTTTGAGTAATTAACTTAAGGCTGCAAAATAACTACATCCGATATTGCATTAATCTATCAATCTAATTGGGCTGTGGATCGTTGAGCAAGTGGCGATCCGATCCGAACCACGATTTATGTGTAGCGATTCATGAATCGAACCACGAATCACTCGTTAATGGAGAAGTATACATAATTCATGTAATAAAAAGAATTATTAAAGATTTATAAGAGTTTTTTACTATAAAGAAAACCATGTCCATTACAAGACGCTGTATGAGCATTTTCAATGATAACATTTTTGTTTAATTGTGTATCAATCGAATTTTGACACAAGATTGTTCGGCCCCTACCTAAATTTAAGTTTACATTAGAAGTTCGACTCGTTTTCAGTTGTAATTTAGCTGAAAGTGTTCTTTCATTTTTCCAATAAAAAGATCGCGATCCGACGATTTCGAACGTGACGAATATTCGTACTCGATTTTCTGGTTGGGTTCGCGATTATCGGAGTACTCGGATACTCGCCGCAGCCCTACTATCTAATGTAGTGCATGATCAATTGATGGCAATTTAAAATAGCAAAATACATTTTCAGTACTTTTAACTATCTTTGTTCGATTGTGAAACAAGTCTTCAAAATTTTTATTGATAACACTCTTTTTAGTCCACTGTAAGGGTCTTAAGTAGCCAAAAGGTTACGACGTTTGACAGAAAGTCTTTGGACATCAGGCTTTTCTCAGGCTATAACTCCGTTGAAATGCTACAGTATTGTTTCCTGAGTAATGAAAAACACAACGAACATGGTTTTGGAGACTTCGGGATATCCGAATTTATGCAAACGTGATGCATTCATGAAATTGTTTCATTTTATCACAAACCACACAAAACTTATTTAGAATAGTGGTTCTACCAAAACAACTATTGCAAATTAAGAATTTTAGTAAATTTTCCGTTGTCTCCAAACATTTGACATACACTATGCATGAACTGTCGGAAAATGTAGTATAATAATTAAATTTGTAACCCATCTTATATTGATGTTTTGTTCTTATTTCAGGTTCGTGTGGAAGTTAAATTTGAAATCCAAGATGAAAATAAAAAAGACATAATTTGTTTTATTATACCAATAGCTGTGGACTAAAACAGCTGCATTTAGAATCTCTGTTATATGCGCTTATCACAACAGTCTGTTATCTAGTCATTGTTAATTTTATTGAACTGTCTGTGGCGCAAAAATAAACCCCGCTGATTTAGATATTCGATAGTGGTCCCATAATACCCGTACATTATATGGATATCTATTTGTTCGATCATAAGTACAATAGTTCGGAATTGGGTATTTAAATCAGCGGAGTTCATGTATGCACAATTGACTACTGAATCTAATTCAACAACCATGTTCTATTAACATTCCATTTTGTCTATGTATTCTATGATTGTGTCTTGTTTTCATATATTTACATAATAAAATGCTTTACTCGTTTTAATTAGTTTTTATTGGTTTAAACGCAGCATAAACATAATCATGGTCATTTTCAGTGACTAGCTCACCTAACCTAGCTAACCTGGAAAGTACTTGTATTTAGTCGTGTGGAAAAATGAAGGCAAATATGGAAAGAAATTAATCTGTGATATAACATAAATGCGCCGTACGTGCCTTTATTTTTATCGGAGTCAGTTAGTCGTTCTGTCTGTAGCTTTTACTTGTCCCCTCAATTTCTCACACCTACAGTACGGATTTGATTCAAACTTCACATTGACCGGGTAATAAGCAGGCATGTGCATGTCCCATTTTGGTTACGGTCCATATATAGATGTTTGCAGAGCTATGACCCTTGGATGAAAAATATTGTCCGCTCATTTTCTCAGCACTTTTTGTACGGATTTAATTCAAACTTCCTGACTAAGACTCATTGAAGTATATTATCAAATTCAGTGATAGGTTTTGTTTCATTGATTTAAAAAAAATAGAAATGTACACCAACAGGAAACAATGCCGGGGATGTTACATCTGGACCATCAAGAATCTGCAAAACAGTATTTCTGATAAATTACATGTAAAAATCAATGAGAACATGGTCTTATAATTCAATTGCTATATACGAATAATTATTATAAGAAAGTGTAAAGTTTAAGTGTTTTGTGAAGTTGCAACACATACACAATCATACCAAAGTGTTTCTTATTAATACAATAGGTATAAGTAGTATTTAGAGAACAGTTTCCAGTAATTGAATAAATCGGAAGTATGTTTGACTTTTGAACCTTTTTATATCGGTATATGAAGTGCATTGAATCACATAACGACTGGCTTAGTTTAAACAGTTATGATAAAATAAGTAAGACTTTATTATATATTTGTTTAAAATATGGTCAGATTTAATTATCGTAAGATGACGACCTTATCTGATGACATTGAGGGTCGTTTCACACGTTATGTGATCCATGAGCAGACTTATAAGAGAATGAGAGTTCATGTTATATCCACATTTATTATGTTTTACGCAACTAACTATATCAAAGTGTCTGTTTTTCGAGAAGTTTAGACCAAGGCGGACGGCTTGGGATAGCGTCCTTCACCTTCGCTTTTGGCGTTGCTTTGGTAATCTATAAATAGCCAGTTAGGCGTTAGTTAAATCTCAATTCAATTTAATTCAGAATCAAACACAAGTAATATTAGCTCGAAACTTGAATCTTGCTGTTTTGCAATTAGCTTGTTAACGCTATCTTGAGGTGGACGAAACTAATCATTAGTCAAAACGTTGTCACTTTTGCATTGGCAAATAAAATGGCTTTGTTCGTCTAAGGCTTAAGTAAGCAATACAATAGCCATGATGTTGTATAATTTTAACAAATGTCAGTGGCGCATTCACTAACCCCGCTGATTTAGATATTCACTTCAGTTTTACTGTACTCAAGATCTGCCCCACTGACAGTGGAATATAATTGAACAATATCTGACACTGTGTATATTTGTTTCATACTGTTCTCCTAAAATAGACACTATCATAACCATTATAGAGAGAATATTTTGAACGACCCTTGATAGTGTTAAGTTATACGTTATATTACAACTTCACGTAGTTTTACATTGTTTTAGATTAAATTTTCAACTCTCTCAGGATGATAAAAATAATTATTTTTGCCACGTTGTTTGTTTATGGATACGCTAAAACTGTGACATTTAAAGACTGTGGTGAGTCTGACTTTCTTATTTCTTCCATAACGTTTTATTTTTATTTTTTGTGTTTTTTTAACGTCGTATTCAACCCATATTAAGGTCATATATACGACGACCAGATTTTCCTATTATAGGTTTCCTGGACACTTTTCTATCACCAGTACTTACTTACTCTACCACGAGGCAGACAACTCATATATAGGGTATGACTAACCGCGACCAGGCTCGAACCCGCGATCTCCAGATTCGAAGTCAGACATGCTTACCACTACGCTACGGCCGCGATTTAGCACGTTTTAATTTTAGACTAGAATTTAACTCATGACAGAAGAAAGTCTTCTAAGACGATCTAACATTTAAGTGCAAAGAGTGATGAAATTGTCCAATAGAATAAACATGATCTATATTCAAGATTTGACAATGATAAACTTATTAAATTCAACACATTTGACTGAACATGGCTTGCTGGGTTTCGAACACGCAATACTCTTAATCACCTACTATATTTATGTAAGTCCTGATAGTACATGACGTTACATCAGTATGTCGAACAGAACTACTTTTTTGGGTGACAATAAGAAAGTAATTGTAACGCTTTTAGAGCCCATCGATGTTGGTAGCGCAGTTTGTACCCGCCCGAATTTCGAATCTAGTGTCCCGAGGGTTCGAATTCCACTTAGGGAGGTTACACCCTTTCATGAAATTTTGACTAAAAAGTCAATTTTGCTCTACAATAATAAGGTATATGGAGAATTTCCAGCCGTGTCGTAGGGTGAGTACTGTTTATAGACAAGATTACAGGAAAGCTAGGTTAGGTGCACTGGACAGCGTAAAATAACTTAAAAAATATGTTGACAAGTCTATGGTTAGTACATTGAATTTGACGTTGAGCACATCTACTTGTAACACCTGGGAAGTAAATGCTCTCATATCAATGTCACGTGTGTATATCACGTGTCACTATATCATTATAACTTCTTTAACATAACATACTAAAATATTTAAGATAAAAAATGTCCTTGACGAGATAGAAAATATATCAAAGCTATCAAATGAGCTGCACAAAAGTAATTTCTTCGTCATATCATATTAAATCATTTATGATTTGCTATTCTATCTACATAAATGTTACCATAAGTGAACAACTGTTTTGTTACATATATTAAATTGTTGCGTTTTAAATTTGTCCGGTTTGTAGCATTTTTATTTTTTGACAACTACGATATCGTGACCAATGGTAAACGATGCCGAGTTGGTAAGCTCTAGATCGCTAGCTCCACGTGTGTTTGATCAACGTATAAAACCTACCTAGATGTTATCTCTTTTAAAAAAAACTACCATCCACGTTTTCACCAGGAGCTCAGGAATCAAGCCGATAGTGTTTTTGTAACTACCAACGTTCTCACATAAAAAGGATATACTCGGTTCTGACTCGGGCTCTACACCAGAACCGGTTGAAGATAACAATAATCTCAAAACAGTGATTTCAACCACACAAACTCTAAGCCCAACCCCACCATCACCAAATATAGTAGATATTTTTCATACGGGTGGACCACGTGGCACCTTTTTTAGTTTTTTTTTCTAAAATTTGGTGAAAATTAATCTATAGGGTATTAACTTTGATTCCATTTGATTTTAGCTAGTTTTAATGTTGAGTTAAATTATAGCAGTTTATAATCTGGTATCATTCTAACGTACGCTAACCAACTATTACCCTTGGTCATTGGGCTACTGATATATGTATGTCAATTTTTATGAGATACATTATACTCCATTTTTGCTCTGCCCACACATTGGCAAAACGGAATTATACCATCTTTGCTGGTACCTATTTACATCTGTATGAAGTGATACAACAATATGCAAATGTCTTTTTTACGTAAATAAGCAGTGTCCAAGGTGCGATTCGAGTCCGAGAATCACGCACCCTTCTACAAGGCCACTGCTCTCAGCTCCTATTTTATACCTCATACGAGCTATAGTTGAATATGTTCGCGTTTTTAGTATAAGAAGCTTATCTGAATAGATGAACAAAATGAATAAAAATATGTCTTGTATAATGTAAACAGTACAAAGCAGACGACTCAGGACAACGGAAACCGGACACTTCAACCAACTACTGTAACACTATCTGAACACTTGGGGCTGAGATAATATGGTACAAATTTATTCAACTATTAATGGCACTTACATTAACCCCTCTGATTTGATATTCAACACAATACTTCAGTGCTTGCGATCGTAGATATCTGTATTTGTATACGATGGGTTATCGAACAAGTACATGTATCGAGTTTTAAAATCAGCGGTGTCAATAGTTGAATCACAGTTGAATAGAATAGAACAATATCGGTGAAACGTTGACGACCCACGCCTATAGGACACAAGACATTCACCCGCCCATTATAGTTCATTGTGTGCCAATATTTATATATTTTCTTACAGGTTCTGTAGGAGGAACTATAAACAGTGTTACTATAGATCCATGTGATGTTGAACCATGTGTGTTACATCGTAATACCAATATAACAATGGGTATCAACTTTGCTGCAAGTAAGTATACGTGTTCTAGTCTAAAATATAGGGTTAAAATATAAGTATTAAAAGTCCATTTGGAGGATGTTTTTTTGAGGTTTTTTGGTATTAGGCTTGTTACAGCATATTTTAACCTTTATATATATATATATTATTATCATTTTAACGTTCATAAATTATACAGCAATGACTTATAAACATCACTCCGTTTTATGCATATGCCATTCAAAGCTCAGCAAAATCATAATGAGTATATCTAGGGTCATTATCTCGGGTTTGACTCTTTGTTCTTGATTGGTGTTTATTTTTATATGATTAATTGTTCAATACACAGCCATGACTTATTAATGAACGAATCATTCAATTTTTAGCTCCCATGGCAACAATAACGAGCGTATCATTCGTTAATCTAACAACCGTTGACATATCAGCTACATGTATCTAAAGATCGAAAGCAATTCCGAAAGAATATACTCGTTCTTGTCAACCAAGTTGTCAAAAATGGCAATCTACCTACAAAAATGGAATTGTCGATTGTGCCTTGAAAAATGAGAATGTGCAACAGAAGAATATACATCAAAAAGGAGTCCTCACACTGGTTTTATTACCATTTTAAGACCGAGCATCGTAACACACGGGAATTGCAAATGGATCATAGGTATGAACACTTATAATAACTTGACCACTCTATGCCAATCATTTAAATGACTTTGTACTATTTGGGCTTCAATTATATTTGTATGATGATATTCATTATAATATTTCAGAGGAAAACTCAACAACAGCTAAAACAGTGGTCCATGGAATTATAGGTGGTGTCCCCGTACCATTTCCGGTTCCAGCTGATTGCTGCGCCAATAAAAACTTACCATGTCCCATTGTTGCCGGAACAACCGTTCAATACAGTAACTATGTTTACTGTAGCCCAGATTATCCTAAGGTAATCACACATATATTTATCGTGCTTTTGTAGATTCTATACATCTACCAAAACATGTATGTACAATTTGCATACTCGCAAAATTTAGAAGTATGTGTCATAATGGTGGTTCGCTTGTTGTTTTGCTAAGGTTAAGATATATTGTGTTTTAAAATGAAAACAAGTAGTTGCTTGCACCATTCCGGTTAAAACTTGTATTGGTTAACACAGGAAAGATACATCGCAGAGTAAGACTGTGTAAAAACAGTTAATGTAGAATTGGGTACATGTAGTACGCTATAAGATGATTTTCAAATACAATACGTATTTTATATAATAACTGCGATGGATTTGGTCATAATGCAGTTGACATCAACTGTCACACAAAAGCTAACTATAGCTAATATATATTCTTATCATTCTCCGGCTTAAAATTACATTTTCTATCTTGTGCACTGAGCATATCAACTAATAATTAAATTTATAATGAATGCTTCAATTCTCTTTCTGATTTTTTTCAGATTCGTTTAGCTGTTAAATGGGAAGTACAGGATGATAATGGTCAAGATTTGTTTTGTTTTATTGTTCCAGTTTCTATAGCTGACTAAATACAACATTAACTGTTCTCTCTTTTTTGTTATCTTTTATTATATTTCACACTTTACTTAACCTGTTCCTATGAATACATTCATAATGGGTGGCATTGCTTTTAGTATACCTACAGCCGCAATATACTCGAGATAAAGTAAAACGTTTTACTGCATTGATCATAATTCATTGGTCATTATTGCTCTTCGACTTGTTTCCAACTTGGTGTACGGTAGTAAGAATACCACAGCACTAATTATTATTTAGTTAGTCAGGGCTGTAGTGTATTCATATGGCTGGTTAATATAATTAGACTCAATATGCAAATGAGAAATTATGATATTCTTGCTCTGTTCAAACATAATAAACTGATATAAACCATTTGTAACTTGTTGCTGTCTTATGTGGTCACATAAGCTGTATTCCCTGGACCACTCAGTCAGAACATAGCGAATGAAAACAAGAGATAAAATATGTTATAACTATTTCTTCTTTATTTAACGAACAATCTATCCACACACAAACAGTTCGCGAAACTATCAATTGAAACGAATGACCGATACAAATTCGGTGAATGTTTCAGTCAAGATTGGCTATTTCTCTTGAACCAATTCCATAAAGCTTCAAAATCAAAATTTAAAAGAACATAATTCATAATACAAGTACTTATGTCAAATATCTTTCTTGCTTCTACATGCGAGTCATAGAAAGAAACCAACATTAATCATAAGTCTAGAATACAACACATCAAGTTTATTCATTTTGACACGGGTTGCTTGCAACCCAGGTCTTAGAAACTACAAGTTATGAAACGTATCACAAAGTGTAATGGACAATAGGTTTCGGTCATGCGCAGGCAAATTAAGCGTAACAATATGAAGTTAGGCTTATACCAAAAAAATAGTTCAATAGTGAACTATTTCGGACATTTTTAGCCATTGTTTTGTCATGTTGGAACATGTACGGACAGTGCAATCAGCGCTTTGATTTGGTCTAGCACAGACTATTAAGATATTTTTAAAGTAAGACTGTAAGTACAGAAGTATTCTCATGATGGTAAAATCTATCACACTCACAAGCTACTTCTTTAACTGTATCTAAGATGAAACAAGTTATTCTGGTACCAATTATCAATGCGGTGACGAGATGGTACAGACAAAATCAGCTCAGCTTATGAAGTGTGTCATATTGCACTACGGTTGGCTGAATTTATTGTTGATCAACAACAATATCTATATTAACCTTTCTGTATTCTACTTTGAACAAAATTAGAGCAGGTATAGATAAAAAGTATACACCAACCAAAGCCCAGTTTGCCCAGCTTGTGTCTGAAATATAACAAGCAAAACGTAAACTTTAAAATATAAAAATGCAGTAGTAAATAGTTAAATACAATTATTATGAACATTAAAAACAATAATCTGAACGATGGTAGAATATTTAAATCAATTTAGTAATGATAACATGTTATTGTACTTTAAATAGTGGTACATCCATTAAAATAACAAGATTATCTGCAAAGTTTTTAAAGATTTGAGACGCACAAGCACAAACAATAGCTATATAGATATGGTTTGCTTAACCCTTAACCGCTCAATCCCGTATTTTTACGTGTCTACACCCCTCCAAAATGGCCGCCACAGCCTTGAAAATGGTGTTTTGAACTGGATTTAGTGAATTTCACTAAAGGAAAGTTGTCCTCCAAAAATGAGCTTTCTTCGCGCGCCTCCCCCACAAAAAGATGTCTCAGGGGGGTTCCGAAGGGGGTATGTGCCCCCTTTGTTGCTGGAAAAAAATTGGGACCATTGAGTGCAGAGAAATAGCGCCAAATGCTGATAAGAAAAAAATGTTTTCAGTATCGGAAAAGTCCTGGCACTTTAAACCTCAATTTTGGAAAATAAAAATTATTATTGTTTGAAATGCAAATGTGGGTGGAAAAAGAGCGAAAATTGCATTTTTTGCCGTTTTTGTTCCGCCTTAACGTTGCCATGGTAACGGGGATCGGGGCTCAACTTGGTTTTTCTGAATAATTTGGCCAAGTTGCATAACTGTATGATGATTAGTAATGAAATTAGAGCATCTTGAAATAGCCCTAGCGCGTAATGGTGAAAAAAATGGCTACTTTTCACACATGTCGCAACCAGTAAAGGGTTTATTCAGATTATTACAATAATTGTACAAGATAAGAATGATATGTATACACTTTTGAGTTTGAATAAGTTCATGAAATTTTTAAGATAAAGCGCTTTAATAAATTCAAATAGAGAACGAGATTTCAGGTGAGCACCTCTGATTGTTTGGTAGTACTAAAGCACATACCTATGTTTGGAACAAGCTCTACACACATGAACACTGTTGCTCCAAGATTAATAGCCATTCCAAGAAAACCAGTAGTTACACCTTCGGCAATAGGATATGATGTTTCACACGACATGTCCAAAAACAATGGAGAACTACTACTTATAGATACACCACTCATTATAATAGTGATATAAAATGCCCCTGCAAAATAAATAACGTTCTAATCAATCTTATATTTGAATAATTTTTCTTTTTTCTTAAATTATGAAGCTTAATGAGTTATTAAAAGTCTCTTTTAAGCCTTTACCAGTAGGAATTTAACCGAAAAATGAAAATTTCTTATTTGTTTTGCAGTATTATTTTCATCAATAAAAGTACATTTAATACAACAGTTATCCGGGCACTCCTTTCACAAATGAAAGCGAGCACATAGCAAAACACTCGGGAACGAAATTGGGTAATAAGAACAGAGTATGTTCTGGGTTAAAAGTCAACACTACAATGTTTGTACCTCAAGAATACAAATACATTTCACTTGAATAAGACCAAACGTATTGCTAAAATACTCCATGTCAAGTTAAAAACATTGTTAACTGCTTTAAAGTCTTGATTATAAACAGGTTTAATTGTCAATATTTTAAGTGCCTAGATTACCCTTTCCATCACTTTAGACTAACAACAATTTTTCATGGTACGAATTGTTACAATTACTTACATTTTGATGGAGGTATGATATCAACAGACATACATGTAAACCATGTAAACATTAATGTAGCTAGTATATATAATATTATAGCTATTACTTTCATTTTTCTCTTAAAATAATCACCCATTCTAAAATGAAACAACATAATTATTGTCAAAATTTCATGATTTCAAAATAGTTGTCCACACAGTTAGATACATTAAAAACTATAGTATTGTTCTGTTTCTTTAACCAGAGATAACATTGTATATGAATAGCACTTGCAGTAACCGTAAAATTGTTAATCTTATGACGAATTAATAAACATAACAATAAGTTTAAGATATTTTGTGGAGTTGTTATTATGAACAGGATTATCACAAGCTTTTTTATACACAGCAAGGAATACAAACTGTACTCTGTGAACAATATTTTTAAAGCAAACAACATGTTTGTTATGCTTTTTTTCAACATTTCGACTTACAAACGAGTAATTTACAGATAAAATCATTTAAAGGATCAAACAAGTGAAACTAGTGATAGTCAAGAAATCAATAACATAAGGCACATGAATGTTTTATACAAATAAGTCGTATATTTTTGTTTATATGTATATATGCAGTCTTTGACAAACTCATGGTTTCAAGACATGTTTGTACAGTCAAAGTCAAAGGATTAATTCAGTTTTGGCTCTATCTATCTTTGATTGTTTTAGAACTGTGTTACCTAATCACAGAAAGTTACATATTGCATAATATTGCTAAAATAAATAGTCACCTTCCCATAAAGAGACCACCGGCAACGCCTGCTAGTCCTCCGTAGAAACTCATCCAACCAGCTTCATCCTGTTTACAAATAAATAACAAGTCTTAATTGTAATTACCAATTAATGTCTACAATTTAATGCAACATAATAAGTATGGCTGTCTAAAGATTTGAGTGATATCATAAGTTTAAGATGTATTTTAATGTTCAGATTACTGTTAAAAATAATTATTTTCTTTATCAATGTAGAATTATCGACAGACTTCCTAACATGTGCATTCCATTGTTGCTACATAGCAATAAAACCATTACCATTGCTATCATTGATAGTTGCATCTTTTAAACGTTTACAGCTCTTTCATCTATATATGTGTTGCTGCTAGCACTGTACCACTGTACTATTAATACCTGGGGCAAATAAGTGAACAGCCTCCACCAGTGGTTTTAGTACCCAAGTTCTAGTATGAATACCGTACCTGTTTAATACCATATTTGGCAATGACAACATCCATGATTGATGACCAATTACCATAGAAACCTAAAGGTATAGCGTATATAGCTGCTATATGCCACATTGCCGGTGTACTGAAATATAGCATCATAAACAATGTGTGTACATGTATAAATCGTCGGTTTGGAAAAAACTACATGGGTAATTAATTACAAGATACAGAAATAATACCTAACTTTAAAGTATTAAAGTAAGAGAAGTTTCTGACTGCATACATTACAACTGGATTACATTCGCGTATACATATTCATTGTATATAAAGTGATTAAGCTCACAAAATATTCAATACATTGTGAAAGACTATTTGAGAACAATACAAAGTAACATGTCATCGAAAATACACATAATTACAAAAGACAAGATATTTACATAATTTATTACAAATTTGCGTTGACAGTAATTAATGCAACAATAAATAGCCTGATACCCATTTAGGTATTTGACTACCGTGTTTCATTATGGTAATCAGTTACATTTTGTCAATCTTTTAAGAAGTTAAATTATATACCGAACATTTTGAAAATGAGTTTACATGTACGAGTTGCATTGCCTTTTATAGATGGACTTTGTTTTATTAATCAGTTAAAATTAATAGATAATGTAATTGAACCAAATTTTACATCAGGCAGTTAATTCGAATATAGAATGCATCCGATGAGATGTAGTGGTCGTCAAGGGGGGACAATGTAGAAATTGACATTGTAGAAAGACGATGGCAATGTTTACCTTATTAGTTTCTTCACACCTTCTTTATAACTATATTTATTTATAGTTTCTGTTTTACTGGGTGCTTGTTTAGGTTTAGAAGGTAGATATATAATACAACATACGGCAAGTAGAACAGATACACCAAATGCTGAAACAAATATATAAGGGCGTCAGTATGATTATTGAGAATGAAACATTTATAGCAGTTTTAGTAATTCCCTTCTTAACTTTTAGAAATAAGTAAACATTGTCGTACATAATACACTATATTACATCTCTAGGAATAGCATTTGTAAAGCAATATTTGTCTTCTGAAGAAAAATTAAAACTATTTAATCAACATGTACTTCTGTGATTTCGTTATAATATTAAAGAAATTGGCAAAACTAAAATAGATAGTACAAAAAATCTAAAGGACGTGGGAATGTTGCTTTACGTTTGGGGGAATGAGGCCAAATTTCGGCAACAGAATGGTCCAAAACTTTGGTTTGATAGTTTTATTATCAACGTAACATATACGCATTTGCTACATTTGTACTCGTTTTGTTGAGGTGAGACGCCTGATTTATTAGTAAATGCAAATGTAGACAAACTGTTGCAGTCGCATGCAATTACAATGTGTATGAAGAATGAACGTAATGATTTCGTGTTTTAGATATTTCAGAAAGGATTACGAAAACATATCAGAAACAACAACTTCAAACACACAGACCTTCCATCAGTTAAAAACCAAGGAAGAGATATTTTTGGATTTTAACTGTTTAATATAAAAAGAACATGACAAACAAATAACAAAAAACAAGAACATAACGGTTTCTGCCCTAGAATGAACGGAAGAACAGAGAAAGACTAAATTTGACTCAATTGGTGTGTAGTATTTGTCCAACCAAATAATTATATGTTGTTTTTTTTAAATACATTGATGATTAAAATACTCACATATATAATGTAATGTTTTCATTTCTTGCTCAATAAGTCTTGAGTCTGAAACATTAATATTACCATGATTTTAATGAAGTATGTGCTGGTCGTTATACTAAAAAATGATAATTATGATCATGATGGTAATGATGATAATGATAATGATGATGATGATAATTAACATGATGACGATGATGATTACTCTGTTGGTGATTGTATAAAAATGATGACAAAGAATTAGCTGTTAGCATAGTTAATCAAGGAAATAGTAAAATTGTTAGAATATAAAACTATGCTAAGAGGTTTAAATGCAAATGAAAAACTACAATTCAGTTATTATTATCCTAATACATCCTATACAAAATATGAAAATCGTTTTTTGACATAGTAAAATCATAATACATAGTTAAATCAAATTTATACATTACCTGTTTCATTAAATATAATCTGAGTACCATTTCTGAATTGGAAAGAGAATAAAATAGAGATTATATCCAAAATGCGACATTATAACTTGGATAGTTTACTTAAGTACACTCCGTGAAAATTTAGTAGCCTGTGTTCGGTGCCCCGTAATGGATTTGTCAAACTCCTATTTTGTGTAAAATAAAATAATAATATGGTTTGCCGTAAAATTGTAGTATTCAAATAGGGTGTAAGTAGGAAGCAAACACATCAGTAACAGCGACAACAAATAACACACAGACCTGCCTCACGGAAAAAGCTAAGAGGCACTTTTGAAGTATTTTGTTATACAAGGCCAGACGACAGTGCCAAAATAATTGACACTGTGGAATTAATTTGGTTCTAGGGTGCACCAATCAATAATAGTTTTACTAAAGTAAAAAGCAAGTACTTAATGGTATCACGAGACATTACGAATTCCTCATCTAGATATACTTACATTTTAGGCATTGATACAGTATTTGGACCTAAAAGGGAAAGAAAATATTTATTTAATGTTCATTGTTTAAATCTTTGTACTTATTGTGTAAGTATAAAACGGAGCGTATATCCATAAAATACGATATTGCAAATAAGTTATAAAATACTGAAAAAAGCGAATGAATTGTGACAGAATGGCCCTCATTAATCGGAAATGTGATTATCACAATGTAGACGAACAACGTGACGATACAGATATAATCAAATGAAGCAAATGTAATGTAAGTATATTACTCATTCCAACATCAAAGGTGTTAGAACTTTTAAAAATCACAAATTGCAACATGTGTAGTTTCTATGCTAAAACACTTAGATATGTCCATTACGATGTTCACATTGCACAGAAATCGTTTCCTTGCCGTTTCGGTCACCAAAAGTATCGATTAAGTTTTGAATAAATAATCTTCTATTAGGCTAGTTGTTTAAAATTTCAAGTAGATTCAGACATATTGTACCTACTATTGATAATTAAGATTTCATCAGGTTCATGTATATATGATCCACCCATGATATAAGTTTACCTAATAAAAAAGCTGCAGCAGCCCCTAATGTAGCCGACAATGCTGAAACAGCTGTAGCTGTTGTACGTTCTGTTACTTTAAACCATGTTTGTGACACAACACATGATATAGCCATTCTAATACTTGTAGCTACACCATTAAAACCTTGACCAATAGCTATCATTCTGTAAATTGAAGAAATATCACTTGATTTAATTCTAGTCCTTTAACTTGCAATTTGTAAAAAGAAAAATTCTCTCTCAAATTTCAGTATATGGCTGCCTTGATAAGTAGTTTCGTTCCTAAATATATATCAACAAAATGTTTTGACCTTTTTAATGCTGCTTTACATCTGTATTAGCATTTCTTAACTAAAATGATAATTAAAGAATGGTCTCGTTTTGGGACTTGAACCCGCGACCTCTTGCACACGAACGAGAATCATACTCCTAGACCTATATGGGGGTAATTGTACATGGTACATTTAATCTAATTGACGGAATGCCTAATTTATTTGATAAATATTAAGACACAAGAAATATGACCGTGTTTTACATTAAAGATTAATATATTTAACTCATCAAATTACAATCTAAAATAATCCACACTTACAACTATGTATTGGTTTAGTTTGTTTAAGTAATCTTTCAATGTATACGTATAAAAACAGTTCGTATTACTTGTTTTTTAAGTTGTTACAAATAAGAAACACGCGCCAAAGAAATCTGTGACTAATGACCTTTTTGGACAATAATCACATTCACAGCATTCACTTCACTTATTTGTCAATCAGGGCATACAGAAAAGCTTTAACCTAAAATGATTATGATAAATTGTGATTGTTTTTCAGTAAAAAGTGGTATATCTGAATTGTTTTGATTAAACAAATCAAATAAAAAAGTAATTGGAATATATCCAACAATTACAATTGCTCTATACAAAGAGGATATTACTTACATTGTAGCCAGTTTATGATTGGTTGTAATTATTCTAGATAATGACGTCATCACCATAAATAATGTACTAACTATCATAGATATACGAATACCTGAAATAAACAATGTAACATTTCAAAGTAAACATGGTAAATATGTCTTAATACTCAAGAACCTCCTCCCACATGATATATCTGGAAAGGACAAAGTTTCTATTCCTCTCTCTACATCTTTCCAGACTTGACAAAAGTAGTTTCATTTTTTTTATTAGCATTTAATGTCAAACTAGTTAGAAACTCAAATATTGGGGTTAATTATGTCAATGTCTTTATGGAGTTAATATCTTTCATGCAAACGAAAAAACAATCCATATAAGTGTATTATGAACGTATTTTGTAATCAGAAAGCCCAAACATTCTTTCAAAAAAGACAATATGAATTAACAATGTCAATGTAGACGTCGGAAGCGTTTTTTAATACTTGAAGTATATTTTTGCGTTAAATTATGTTGTTAAACGTTGCCTTTTTATGTTTTCTGTTATATAGCGGTGGTTAAATGGTCGTATCCCTATCTCTGTGAGGATTACAATATATCTCATAGATCTCTGAACACAAGTCTGAACCTGTTATAAGCACATACATTCGCCAGTGAGTTACGACTGTCCTAAAGTAGTAAGTAAGAAGACATCATAGCCATGGAAAATATTTCAGGTCCAAATTCTACATAGGTATGTCTCTTGATAGGAGCGATACCAGCTGAGCTATCCAAGCAATTTGGACGATATAACATAAACCCCTCTCAATTCGGTTATTAGAAAATTCCAATTGGTTCAAAACAATGTAAAATAAGTTATTTTTTGCTTTATGGTGGCATGTGATGTTATTTGATGAAAACATACAATAAAAATATAATATCATATACATGATATGAAACAGAATGATGTCATTTTAAAATGATGGCACCTTTAATGGTGTCGATTCATGCTTATGTAAACTGTGTCTAACAGAGCAAAGAAAAAATATATGAATGAAACAGAATATTTGACAACTTGGGTGTAAGATCTTTTATGTCCATTCGTGAGCCCAGAATATGACATTTCCACTCGTACTTTTAGTTTACTAAAAATTGATCAGGCACAATGTCGACAAAAAGTCTCTATATACGTACCTTTGACATCCAACAAATATGCTCCTACAAAAGCTGAAAGAAAACCTGTAATGTTACCAACGTTAACTACCCAGAATAATGTATTTTCTGTCCAACCATAAACTAGATATGTAGATTGTGATATTGGTCCCCATGTTGCCCATAAATAAGTGTTTAAAATGTTTGCCATGGAAACTAGTAAAATGACGTACCAACGTATAGCGTCCACGTGGTATGAGGGTTCTGAATCAGTCTGCTTTCCTTGAGGTTGTAATTTTGGCGGTCCCATTTCCATTTCCATTTTTACAATTAAGTAATCTCTAAAGGCCTAAACAATTGATAATTCTACTGAACATGTATATGGAAGCAGACGTTAAACAGCAAGTTTCCCCTTGTACAAAAATTTTCAAACGATAAGACATCAACAGTACAATGATATAATAAGATTGGTATAACCGACGCTACTCTTTCACTAGACATATATCAAACAGAACACTTTTCATTTGAATAGAAAGCATTTAATTGATGTTAATAAACTGCAAACAGTATTTAGATATTGTCATACACGTATTTTTAGAATTTAAAGACAAAGTTTGACACTTTTTAGATCATAGCACAACATGCACATGTTAACTAATCCAGTGTACAGAAAACAACATGATTCAGTTAGTTAGAATCAACACTTGAACATTATGATTGTATCATATATTTTATTATTTAATTATGTTGATCTTGGTAAGCAATCATTTTGTTATCAGTCAAACATCATGATAACCTAGCCTCGGATGTTGATAAAGTTTAAAAGTGTGAATTTATACTTACTTTAAACAGGGTCAACAAACGTTGTCTCAGGTTACATTCAGTCGATCCGTGTAATGAAACAAGTTCGGTTTTATCCTACGATTCTCTTGCTTACATGTCATAATGCAGAACAACGGTAAAAACACACGATAAGTGAAGGAAAATTTTCGTTAGTGATAAAATGATTTGTCTTAGACGACTGTGAGAGAGGCTAATGACTTTAAATGTTATTTTTGTTTAGTTCATTTTTATTGGAGTTCCACGAAAAAATCTATCAGTTACATTCGGAAAGTAGACTCGAAAACTTTAGGTCACAACGTGTCCTACCAAAGCTTTATTGCTGTTCGACTTCATGTAACTTTCTTCATTGGCTTTTCATTTATACATTTGCTACATGCAATCAAAAGATTAAACATTTCCTAAATAAGAACAAGTGTTCGAAAGTCGGTCCTGAAAGAAACGCGCAGGAACAGGTTGAATGAGACAGGTCATTGTTCGTGGTGTCTGAGGTGCCTATACAATAATTTGGGGGGACTGTTTTATGCCGGTAGCATGTGCATTAAACTAATAAGGGATTAATTTGTCCTCACTTTAAAACGTATTAGTTAAAGGTTGGCATACATTGTATTATAAAACCTACAATGTGTAGGGTTTATAAAATGGAAGCTTAAAAGTTTATATTTATTTCAGTAACATAAGTAGGACTCTTCTGCTTATTGTTCAATTTTATTCAACTGCCAGTGGCACATACATTAACTCCGATGATTCACATATTTACTTCATTTTGTTTTGTACACATGGTTGATAGACATATATGTATATAATCAGCGAGTTAATATGCGCCATTTATAGTTGAAGAAAATTGAACAATACAATTGAACAAAACTACTTGTGGTAAATTATAACATCAACTATATTTAAGTTAATTAAAAAGTTTCAAACTAAGTATACACGTATCAAACAAACTTGTCTTTATTGACTCCATTTGTCATTATATTTAGTTGGTTAAAATTCTGTACATAAACAACTTTTTTCACTTTTCTTGTTTTAATATGTTGATTTAGGTACACGTATTTTAACATCTATAATGATATGAATAAGATACGCAAATTGCTTTTAAATACGAATCCATGTCTATATCTAAGGGTTTAATCCTTGAAGGGAGCATGATTTGATAATACTAGTACTTTAATCAAATCTCTTACCTACTTCTTAATGCGAGTCATAGAAAAACGCAACACTAATCATAAGTCTAGCATACACAACATCAAGTTTGTTCACTTTTAGATCAGATTAATATGCTTCCTCAATGTTAGTACAGTAGTATTTGCATGATATTAAGATCTGGAACAATCACAGGTAACTTTTTAAATTGCACCCAAGATGAAACAATCCGTTCTAAGACAATTTTTTAATAACATAGATACAAATAAAATCAGCTCAGCTTATGAAGTGTGTCATGTTGAACAATTGTTAACTGGATTAATTTGTTGATCAACAACAATATCTATATTAACCTTTCTGTATTCTACTTTGAACAAAATCAGAGCAGGTATAGATAGAATGTATACACAAACCAAAGCCCAGTTTGCCCAGCCTGTGTCTGAAATACATGTAAATCGTAAATTATTAAAAGATAAAATGTAAAAAGGCAGTAAAGTCGTATTTCACGACATTGACTCAGTAAAATACAGTTACATTGTACAATGAACTGTGAAAACAATAATCTACAATATTGTAAAATATATATTCACTTGTTTTTATATAAACAATTAAAACAACTCTGAATATATTTATACCTCCCTGTTTTTGACAATCATACTCTTTATTTGTTAGTCTGACGTGCCAAACACATTAGATATTATCTAAACGAAGTGAATGTATATGGAAATGATAGTGTTAACTGGTCAGTTGTACACAATGAAGTCATTACAATGCAATTAGCAATTAGAGTATTTTGATTATCCGAGGTAATTTTGATTTTATTACTGCTTTTTATATCAAATATCCTTGGTCGAATGCTCGCAAAGTATAAATAGCTGCAAACATTTAAATACATCTCAAGACTGTTTGGTAGTACTAAAGCACATACCTATGTTTGGAACAAGCTCTACACACATGAACACTGTTGCTCCAATATTAACAGCCATTCCAAGAAAACCAGCAGTAACTCCTTCGGCAATAGGGTATGATGTTTCACAGGACATCTCCAAAAACAATGGAGAACTACTGCTTATAAATACACCACTCATTATAATAGTGATATAAAATGCCCCTGCAAGACAAAAATAATTCTAATTAATCTGATATTTGAATAATACTTTTAGCAGTTATAAAGACTTTCTGATTTGCGCAGCAGTACTATTCTCACAAATAAAAGTACATGGAAGTATAAAAATGTTTTTTCGAGCATTTCTTTCACAAAAGAAAGCGATCACATAGAAAAATCTCGTAAAATTGGGTAATGAACACTGTCTAGATCGTAAAACGGTGCCGATTTTCCATGTCACGGTGTAATCACAACAAGATGGCGGACACGGAAAATCGGCACCGTTTCACAATCTAGACAGGGGTGAAAACATAGTCAATGCTGTGTAAAAAGTCAACATTACAAATGTGCTAATGCATGTATTTGCCTTAAATAAACAAATACATGTCACTTATATAGCGCAAAAAAGGACTGTAAATTTGTCCATTGCAACTTACAAGCAGCGTTAACTGATTTTAAGTCTTGATTTAAAACAGGTCTTATTGTCAATATTTTAAGTGCCTAGGTTACCCTTTCCACCACTTTGGACTAACAACAATTTATCATGGTAAGAGTTGTTACAATTACTTACATTTTGATGGAGGTATGATATCAACACACATACATGTAAACCATGTAAACATTGCTGTAGCTAGTATATATAATATTATGACAATTACTTTCATCTTTCTTTTAAAATAATCACCCATTCTAAAACAAAACAATATAATTATTATCACAATTAATTTACTTCAATGTCGTTGTAGAAACCCTTAGTGCCGTTGCATATTTAAAATTGAAGTTTATGTAGCTATAAACAGCTTTAATGCCTACTTGTAAATCAAGTTCTCGTTTAAAAATGAACGCCTTATATATTTATAACAGTGTATTATTTATTGTGTGTCGGATTTATCTCCGTAACAAGGCATTGTAATAGGACCTGTAGTTTTTAAAGAAACAATTACGTGTAAATAAGAAGCGAGAACTCTGCCATATCGGCCACGAACGTATCTATATCATACAAATAAAAAGTATATGATACGTTCACTAGTATATTTATCCTGATTATTGTTTTCTGTACAAAATATTGGTTCAATACGACTTTTTATCGCTACAAACACAAGAAATCATGGAATATTTAAGTTTGGGTTCCATACATGTTATAAATATTTACCTTCCCATAAAAAGACCACCGGCAACACCAGCTAGTCCTCCATAAAAACTCATCCAACCAGCTTCATCCTGTTAACAAATAAAATGACTTGATTGTTATTACACATTGATGTCTACAAGTTTTATGCTACATGATGAGTATGGCTGTAAATGTTTTAGTAAAATTATTGGTTTTAGTGTAACACAATGGCACGCTGTCAGAACAATAGAGAGTTCTGTGGTGGTTATTTGACCAATGAGAGTGTGACTGATCACCATTGGATCATTGATATGGTCTGGTGGCCCACAGCGTCAGTTAGTTCGGAGAGTTGCTATCTAGGTCCAGGAGAGAGCAGACGTGTATTTGTTAATATGTTAGTCAGTTATATATACATTTGTATATCAATAATAAGTAATTAAGCTATGATGTGTGTTAGTTGTTATATTGTTGGTAATTTTAAAATACTGAGTTAGTATGTGGACAGTGGACAGGTAGTAACCACATTAGATGTATAGTAGACATCCAGCTTATGTTCAGATTATTGTAAATAGTAATTATCATCTTATCAATGTAGAATTATCACAGACTACGTAACATGTGCAATACATTGTTGCTGCAAAGCAGTTAAACCATTTTCATTACTGTCATTTATAAATGTATATTTTAAACGTTTTATAACTCGGAATACATTTTGATAGATAAGTGTTGCTGCTAGCACTGTACCACTGTACTATTGATACTAGAAACAAACAAGTGAGCAACCTCAACCGATGGCTTCAGGACTCAAGTTTAAGTATGTATATCTTACCTGTTTAATACCATATTTGGCAATGACAACATCCATGATAGATGACCAATTACCATAGAAACCAACTGGTATAGCGTATATAGCTGCTATATGCCACATTGCTGGTGTACTGAAATAATGAGAATTAACAGTTTATAGATCGCCTAGTAAATGGTTAACAGCTACGTACATCCAGACATTTAGTCTTTTAAGGATCGGTGCGTACGTAGACAGTATATGATTACTCAATCAATGATACAATAAACTATACCTTTTACTTTCAGAGTTTTGACTCCTTCAACTAATGCATGATTTCCTGACCGCGCAAACATTAGAATACCATATCCATTTCGATCACTAAACGACTGATTTTAAAAGAGAACATCGTTATGATTGTTGCCTAATGTCCCTTGATTAAATACAAAGTGAATTCTACACTGAACATTTTGAAACGAAACGCAGATTCAATTGTTGCCTTTTTAAGTAGACAGTCTGTTTTAACGGTGAAAAAAATATTAGTGAACCACATCAATCACTAAACAGTTTAAATAAATGTGGAACACTTCTGGTGAGGCGAAGAGGGGTAATGAAGAGAAAATGACATTGTAAAATGACAAAGGGTATAAATTGTATTAATTACCTAATTAATTTCTTTACACCTTCTTTATAACTATATTTATTTATAGTTTCTGTTTTACTGGGTGCTTGTTTAGGTTTAGAAGGTAGATATATAATACAACATACGGCAAGTAAAACGGATACACCAAATGCTGAAACAAATATATAAGGACGGCAGTATGAACAGTAGGACTGATACATCTTAGGTCGTTCTAATGATTCCACTTCAAACTGTTGGAAATAAGTTCTAAGATAGTCCAAGCATTAATACGTAACATTTGTATCTGTATAACTCATTATAGATGCATGATCTATGAATGTCATTTTATATAATTTATACATAACTGTTAGTTCACAATCAGTTCAATAGTTAAATATCAACACTACATTTACATTTATACTCGTTTTGTGGTAGAAACATAATTATATTGATATATTTCTGTCACCATTTAAGCACATAACCAACCAGTTGATTAAGTTGTTAAAAAATTACGTAACGAATAACCTGTTAAATGATATGTTAGCGTTATTTCGGATAAGTGGTAGGTGGTCAACTAGTTATAAATCTAATTAATGATTTAATTGGTAAACTAATTACGCAACTAGTTAAGCTGTTATCACTTATCCAAACTATCGCTAACTGGTAATTGATTATCTAGTTACGTAACAAGTTAAACACTTAATCCACTTGTTAGTTATGCTTGGTTATCTAGTAGCAGAAATATGCCACCATAGAAACCTGGTCAGATAAGACACCGTTATTATAACTAGATAAAAAAGCAGACTAACTGGTCTGGTCGCAAGCAGTAACCATGTTTTAATTAAGTATTAATGTTAATGTTTTCGTGCTTTAGATCTTTAAGAGGAGATTGTCTTCATATCAGATAGTGTGTAATACATGTAATGGCCAATGTCAATAAAAATACTCACATATATAATGTAATGTTTTCATTTCTTTTTCAATAAGTCTTGAGTCTGAAACATCAACCATGATTATAATGAGGTATGTGTTGACGGTTTTGATGAAAATAATGATTATGTTAATGACGTTGATCAATAATTAACACTAAAAAATAGAAATATGCATGAACATATCTATATAATATTGAAAGGTACGTCTTGCAATACGCTCCCTCGCAGCTCAGTGAATACTCTGACCGTGAACGAGAGTGAAACATTCGGCCGATGCGCTGGAGAGTAACCATGTTGATGAAAGGTGAAGTGTATTTATTAACGTTCGAATACTGGTACAAGATATAATAAAACTATTTAAACATTACCTGTTTCATTATAGAGAATCTGAGTACCATTCCTGGAATGATAAGATAACAAAATAAAGATTAGATCCAAAACTTGGCCAGTGGAACTTGGGTTGTTGATTTAGGTACAATAGCTGAAAACTTAGTGCTCGGTGACCTTTGTTCGGTAATAAGTCATGGTCTTCTAAGTACTTTTTTGTTAAATAGACTAGATGTTAACTTATTATATGATTTTCTGTCACATTAAATAGTAAGATTTAAATATCTAAAAAGCAAACCTATAATGTACAGCAACAGTCGAAATCACAGACTTTCCATACAACCAGAAAGCAGAAAAAGATGTTTTAGATATTCAAACTATTGTAATAAAAGATACTCCACAAACTAGTAAGGAAAAAAATGAAATCGCTTTACACCACATGGGACTATGGGATGAAGCAATATGCAAAGTATTAGGCTGCTGCATGTTATAGTTGCTGAGAAAACTGCGACGGAAATTTTGTAACGGACGCACGGACGAACGGACGCACGGACGCACGCACGGACAAGGGTAAAACAGTATACCCCCCTCTTCTTCGAAGCGGGGGTATAATAACCTAGTACTTACATCTTTGGCATTGATACCGTATTTGGACCTACAATGAAAAGAAAAAAGAAATTTTGTGTTTAATGTATTTAACTTTTGTATTCATTATTTAAATTATAACATATAGCACGTGAATATACCTATGAAAATTAAAACTTTCTTGAATGCTGTAAAAGACTGAAAACTAAGCAAATGTATTGTGACAGAATTTTCCCCATGATGCATCACCACGGGATTATAACAAAGAAAACAATCAACAATCCATTTTGACTTAGGCATTTAAAGAGCTGTAAGCATTTTAATTCTTGTCAGATTTCCATAATACCTTCGCGAGTGTAAGAAAAACATGCGGACTGTTTTCTGTGCACCATTTGTGTCGTCATAGTCACGTGGTATTGTCTCCGTGTCCCCTAATAACCTGAAAATATGATTAACACATTGTAGGTGTATATCAACTTAATGCAGAAATAAATTTGATTTGACAATTTCATAAACTTATAGCCTATCACTCATTAGACCTATGCATCCATTTTTGATAATCACAATTTGCAACGTGTGTTGTTTCTATGCTAAAACACAAAACTATGTCTATAACAATGGATTTTCTTGATATTTAATCCACAAGTATCGACTTAATTTTTTCAAATGTAGGTTTATCAGTTATTTCAGCATCAAAAGTATCAGACCAATGCTTCTTCATTTGAAAAACACAAATTGCGACCTGTCGTATGCTACAAACAAATTTCTTGGTGATTTGGTCGCCAAAAGTATCGACTGCATTTTGAATCTTATCTTCTCCGATTTAGCAAGTTGTTTTTTTAAATTCATGTAGATTAAGATGTAGTGTATCCATCCATGATATAAGTTTACCTAATAAAAAAGCTGCAGCAGCCCCTAATGTAGCCGACAATGCTGAAACAGCTGTAGCTGTTGTACGTTCTGTTACTTTAAACCATGTCTGTGATACAACACATGGTATTGTCATTGTAATACTAGTTGCAACACCATTAAAACCTTGACCAACAGCTATCAATCTGTAAAAGATTAAATTACACTCGATTTTCAGTAAAAGTCGATTCTTGGAGGAAATTTTGTTCGTAAATAGATCAACAAAATGATGAGCTTATACTTCATGCTGTTTAACATCTGCATTCGCATTTTGTCACTAAAAATAAAAGGAAGGGCTCGTCCGTGATTTGAACCCGGGACCTCTTGCACCCAAAGCGAGAATCATACCCCTAGACCAACGAGCCACATATATGTGACTGATTGGAGCTGGAACATTTAATTGAATTGCCAAAGTAACTTATCTATGCGATAACAATTTAGACACAACAGATATGACCTTGTTTCACAATACAAGATAACGATTAAAAACTTATCAAATACTTAATATTGAATAACAGCCTTTAATGATCCACATTTATAGTTATGTCTCGTTTTTGTTTGTTTACAAAATATTGCAATGTACGTGTATAAATATATTGTAAACATTGTCACTGTACTGAGCCCCATTAAGTGGCATGTTGAAATAATTGTTTTATTTTCACTTCAATTACTTCATGTTTTTTTAAAACAAGATCATATATTTTCAAAGTATAGTAGATTAATAATTAAGTCAATCTGGCAATAACTATTTGACATGCGTTTTTAAGATAAGTTTTTTTATTGCTAAAGTCGTATGACCATGTAGTTTAGTACAAAAAAGTTTATCACGGAGAGTTACTACATTGTTAAGCGATGACTCGCAGAAACTACGTCTACCTGCTACATCTACAGCATACTACCGGGACTCATTCTTTCTTTTAACAATCTGACTATGGAACAAACTACCGGCAACCATAGCAGAAGCTATTGACCCCTTGAGATGAAGGGGGAAACGTAGTTGGCCACAACTTTCAACGTAACTCTTTCTTTTAACTATCAAGCTCTACTATGTTTTATTCTTTGTATACTCTCTCTTATTGTTTTGACCAGTAACCACCCATCTCGTCATAGTCAAGTGTGACTGAGACGACGTAGTAGACTCACGAACATCGTTTAATTGTCTGAATCTTATTATCCAATCTGCATTTAATGTATTGAACTTCGCCAACATTCTTTAACAGAAGGACAGGTGTATTTTTCAAAGCCACGAACTGATATAATGAAGTCAGGAACCGACCACTGTGGTAGCATTGACTTTGATAAAACAATATTTTGCCAGATGAACTTATGGCTTTTTCATAATGCATTACTAGTTGTTTGTTTACTAATTATTAATCTATGACAGTAAACAGTATCCACATTATATAATCATCGTTCAGGATTTTAAAACATATAATCGAGGCTCCATTCAGAGGATTATTACTTACATTGTAGCCAGTTTATGATTGGTTGTAATTATTCTAGATAATGACGTCATCACCATAGATAATGTACAAACTATCATAGATATACGAATACCTGAAAGAAAAACAATCTATTACAAAGTAAACATGGTAAATATGTCCTAATACTCAAGAACTTCATTCCACATGATATATCTGGTAACGACAAAGATTCCATTCCATCCGCAGGGTTTGACGCTTACTGTTTTACCAGGGATCCGGAAGAAGTCCCTATTCAGTTATTCAGAGCTTCCTCCTTTACATTAGGGATTCCTCCAATAAAAGATACAGATTTGAAGTCATTGTGATTAAGAATTCGAGGGAGCTCAAATTTATGTAATAACGGCAATTTAGATGGATACTGGCGGTATCCCTAGCTAAGCGTAACTGGGATTCCTTCTAAGTTGTTTGGGATCCTCGGAGTCCCGGAACTCTGCTTTCCATGCGACTTTCTAAACTTAACGAAAGAAGTAATATTAACTTTTAATAAACATTTAATGTCAAACTGTGTAGAAACACATATTTTGGGATTAGCTATGTCAATGTCTATGTAGAGTTGATTTTTCATTTAAAATCTAATCATAAACTTCATCTCTGTAAGTGTTCACATTCAGGAAACCGAACATCTTTCAAAACAATTACGTATGGTTAAACTCCATAATAAAGAAAACCAATGTATATCTTGGTCGGGAAATAAATCTACGACCACTGGATACCTGAACAGGAACGCTACCAGCTGAGCTATTCAAGCGACTTAGAGTGATGAAATCTAAATCTCATTTATGCTACTAGAGTACACTAAATACTTCAAACATAATAACTACGTACCTTTAACATCCAGTAGATACGTTCCTAAAATAACTGATAGAAACCCCGTAATGTTACCAACGTTAACTACCCAGAATAATGTATTATCTGTCCAACCATAAACTAGATATGTAGATTGTGATATTGGACCCCATGTTGCCCATAAATAATTGTTTAAAATATTTGCCATGGCAACTAGTGTAATGACGTACCAACGTATAGCGTCCACGTGATATAATGGTTCTGAATCTGTCTGCTTTCCTTCAGGATGTACTTTCGGCGGTCCCATATTTGCACTTGATGTTCTTAGATGATAATTAAATTTTGTAAATGCTTAAACAAAACGAGGAAAGGTTCTGACCTTCAGCTGTACAATGAGATAATAAAATTGTTCAACATAATCAACTCTTTTACCGCGTATATCCAACAGTTCACTATTTAGTTGAATTAGATAGAACTTAATTGGTGTTAATAAACACCAAGGAATATTTCAACATTGTCAAAATTGCACTTTTATTTACACTAAGTACTATTAAAGACATAGTTTGACACGTTTTTTACAGATCATATTACACATATGTTTCATTAATCCAGAGTAAAAAGAGCCACATCTCTCAATTAGAATAAACACTTGCACATGAACACGTTAATTTAATTTTAAGGAAATATGCATCCAAGAAAAGATGTCATCTGCGAACTAATGTAAAAAACTGTAGTATAACATCCAAGTTTTGTACACAATATACAATATCATCATATGTTATTATTAAATTTCGTTGATTTGGTACATATTTAACAACACAATCATTGTTATCAGTCTTTATGATAACATTCCATCGGATGGCGATAACAGTTTAAAAAGTTTCAATAAAACTATACTGAATTTCAAACTGTCAATGATGTTCAGTATGTTCATTTCGGTCATTTCTTATGTTGTCGTCGGGTCTCTCTAAATACCCCTGTGTTTAATTCGAATTGGTCATTACGAGGGATTATCTTCAAACAGTCAGCTTGTCAATGACGTGCAATAGTTTTGAAAGTAAAATTATAACTTATCAATTAACTACATGTACGTAAAGTTATCAATTATCAACAGTCTACGAAATTAGAGGGTGTCCGTTTGTACGGGGCAACCACTTTTTAGTTCGGGCAACCAACAGTTTCTTTTGGGCAATCCAAACTCTGCAATGAGATAAAGAGCTTGTTACGTTCAGACAACCACTTTCATATCCTAATTTCGAAGGCTAATCAATTAAAGGGATATACAAGCAGATGATCAACTTCATATTTCCTGATTTTGAATAATATACACTGTTATATTACTTGGCAAAATATTTCTTTAGTTCCTCGTAATATTTGAAGTGTTTCCTAACCAGACCCACGTGGGTCAGGTTAGCTAAAAATAGATTGGTGTTAAAATATGCATTTACTGATGAGAAGATACTAGAGCTTGTTATTGTGCAACATTAGTATAATTCTATTAAAATATATCCTTACCGCCTAAGAATGTTGAAAAAACAAGAAGTGACCAATGAAAATGTTTGATTTCAGCAAGTACGACATAGAACAAATCTATAAATAGCTTGGTGATTCCCTCAGTGTCCTACTTTCGTTTTCAACAATGTGTATGTAACATGTTTTAATTCGTTTAATAATGTTATTAGTTAGTGATTTCTCACGTTCCTAATACTGTTTTAATGACTAAACTTGATTCTATACTTTTGGCACGCAGACCCGTAGGAACAGGGGGGCTGGGGGGGGGCTTTCAGCAGTAATAGTGATTGAGGATCTTTATTTAATCTGTCACACTAAATTGATTGATACATGTATGTTTTTTGGGCAAAATCAAGTTTGCAAACACTTTCTAAGGAAAAAAGATGCTCAAATGCAGTGTAAAATTGAACTTAAACATAAGTACTGTAACATTAGGAAACGTTTTCTGTTTCTTAAAATAAATCGCAACAAATTAGCCTCCCCCCCCAAACTGAAAATGCTTCCTACGTGCCTGGCACGGTCATTTGTCTGTATATCCCTTTAACTATATTTAATACCAATACCGGTTCGTCATGTATTCACAAATAAGTATATTTCAAGTTGCAGAAATTGAAAATAAAAAATTGTGATTCGATGTTAAATGTACAATAACGTTAATTAGTGTTTAATGTAATTTTAGTCATGGTGTGAAATTGTTGATAAATGTTAGATCTTTTATGAACTTATTCAACCTTTGACTTGATGATATTTTGAGATAAACGTGGACGCAATTATGCTCACATTGTCAATTTCTTTAAGCAACTTTTAGTAGTTTTCCAGTTTCTGTATTTCGTTAAATTTACGTGCATGTAGTAAAAACATGCACACTGTATTGACTGTCTCAAGTCAAGATCATATAAATTTGGTTTTTTACAATTTATTTTTGAAACTTACTGAAGCAAGAACGTGAGTGGGGGTTTGTTTACATCCGCGTTTAAGATCTGTACGGTATAGTTTGTATTGATTTAAAATGCATATTAAGATATTTATATTTAGCTTGCTATGGGTTAACTTTACCACATTCTGAAATTTATTTGTTCAAGGTTTGGCTCTTATAAATCTTGCATTTTGTATAATTTTTAAGGGTTTATAAAAATGGAGGCTAGAAAATTTATATTCATCTCAGTGATATCATGTATTCTATTTTTTACTATCGGTATGATTATGGGACATTATGGAATACCTAAATCAATCTATAAAAACAAGAATAGTGAAAGTACAGAAAGTAATTGTTTAAATACAGAATGTGAATCAACTGAATATGGTGAAAAATGGAGTCAATATAAAGACAGGTTTGTTGATACATGTTTATTCTTTATTTTAAAACTTTTTATTGAACAAAACTAACGTTGGTGTTCAGTTGGTGTTACGTTATGATTTATTTCAAGTAGTTTAGCCTTACACGTACTTTGTATTGTGCAATTTTATTCAACTGTCAGTGGCGCATACATTAACTCCACTGATATTAATATATTTCATCGATGATTAGTACATAACTACTAAAGTGAATATTTAAATCAGCGGAGTTAACGTATGAGCCACTGACAGTCGAATACAATGGAACAATAACTAGTATGCATGTTTTATAGGGTTTAACATTTGGATTTAGTTTACTACATATTACCCTCCTGTCTATAGTCAAACCCATACGAGGTGGACAGTTCATGGAACTACTTCCTGGGACTCAAAAGTACTAGTCACACAACGGTCGTAACCAAGATTGAGCTTGTTGACTTTTCGCGATAGGAGGTGAACACGAATCCAAAGTTGCTTGGTTGATAGGTAATTACAGTAAATGTTGGTCAGCGACTTCTACCACACGACAAGAGCCAGCATTCATGTGATATATTTAAAACTTCCGACGAAAATGCATGAAATTCAAACAAGATCGTTCTTGTGTTTGTGCTTTGATCGGATTTTACGCCGTAGCAAGCCATTTTATTGGTTATACAACAGCGGTCAGTCAACCTACTTACTGTTCCTGGAAATGCTGATCTCTGGATTGAGCTGTTCATTAGTAACTAGGGCAAACCCCCATCAATGCCTAACAATTGTCCTGTATGATTTAGAATGAAGGAGGGAGAATGGCCAAATACATTATTTTATGAATAAACTCTACGGAAGTATGCCCGCCCGAGAATCGAACCTACGATCCACCTATCAATAAACTGAGCTACACTAGTCATGCGGTTCATATTAGTTTGTTATTGTTTAAAACAACCAGTTTTATAATGATCGTGTATTTTATAGATACCTAGAACAAGCGGTGTCAGACACATGTAACAAACATGATTGTAATGAGGAAGATCTACCTAGAACTTATATAGCCTATCATTTAAATGATAAAACTATAAATATAGATGGCAAACTGGATGACCCTGCCTGGATAGAGGTACCCTGGACTGATAGCTTTATGGGTAAGTCTTCCTGAATGTGAATATTTAAATTATCATTCAACAGTATGCTCTAATTATAGACAACTAATAAACACATTTTAATTCTTTATTTCTTGCCACAGGCCCAATGCACGGTATTGCAATATTTTTTGGTACTGTTGAAGTGTAAAATCTAAAGTATCGTTTTTATCGTTAATTACAATAAGTATTTGTTGGCAAAAATATCTAAATGCAGTAAAATACTATAACGACACACTACTTCTCAGAAATCTGCTTCGTGTGTTTGTACATATGTCTGTATCTGTCAGATCACCTGAGCAGGCTCATGGTTAGCTTTTAGGATGTTTAATGTCCGGCGTCCGTTCATATTTGTATGTGAACATTCTAGTGGTCACATTTTGTCTCAATTATCGTCAAACTGTGTGAGGATTCTTGTCTTAGTAATTGCTGAGATGAGTTCGAACATTAATCCTCTCGGATTAGATACTAGATTACAGAGGCTTAAAATAAAATAAAAACTTGTTAACACTCTGGTGGCTACTGTTTTTATTCAAATATCCTGGAAATTGGTTTGAAAGTTTGTGATTCATGTATCAATGGTACTAAGGCAAGCGATATTAAAAAGATGTCATGGTCCTCTTGTACAAATATTGTTTTCAGTTGTATTGTGCCGAATGCATGGTATTGCAATATTTTTAAAATAATGTTGGAGTGTAAAATTTAAAGTATCGTTTTTTTCTGGTTTTACTGTCATATTTAGATATCAGAGGTCCAGATTATCCTGCGCCATATTTTGAGACCAAAGTGAAAGTAAGATGGGATAATGAAAGATTATATGTCGGTGCTAGAATGGAAGAAAATCATTTCTGGGGAACATTTACACAAGATGAATCTTTAGGTAATTACTGACAGTAAATTGTTTAAAGGTACTAGTTCACAGATTTGGTTAATATTTTTCTTTATTATTAAAATAACATTCAGTGTCTGTTATTTTGTCAAAACATTAATTCTTAATATTTTAGTACAAACCGACCTATAGATTGCAAGAAATAAACAATTAAAGGCACAAAATTTCACTAAAATTGTCTATACCGTGACATACGGGGTAGACTTTTACTACATGAAACACCGTCATTTGTAATTGTACGTCAAATTGCACAAAAATGTTTCCAAACGATTTTGATAGTTTCAGAAAAAGTTGATATTTAAGTTAAAATCTGTGAATGAGTACCTTTAAGGATATCAATTCATTTCAGCTTAATTCTCACACATGTACTGTCTTGTACTTTCTTGACCACGTTGCTCCAGTGGTAGGACGCTGGCTTAAGGATCTAACAGTCCTAGGTTTGAACTCCACTAGGGTCACTGCTTATTTTCTTGAGAAAGAAATTTACCTGCAGTCGTTGCGATCCAATCATGTGTCAATGGGCTTTGTGAAGGATCGCCCACCTGGAGTTGATTTAAATGATCGGATCGCACTTTAACTTCTTTACTTATATGACCATTTTTGATACACTTTCCCTCTCAATAAAATAGTAACATGGACTTTGAATATGAATCGAACCAGCTGAAAACAGACTATCCGTTAGATAGATGAAGTAACAGCTCGACAGCACATACTTCCTTTCCTTACATCAGATGGTCTGACACGTGTAAAATTTAAGAGAACCCTTTTTATAACAATTATAAGTCATAATGTCCAATGTCCTTAATAGATCAACTAATAAAAACTCAGTTGATGAAGACAATAACATGTTTAATAGCATGATATTTATATATCAATTCCATTTCAGTATGGAAAGAGAATGCATTCGAGGTAAATAGAACTTACTGTTGTTTCTTTACTATGTGTCGCATTACTTGTGGTTGATTTGTTGTTGGTAAAGTGTGGCACTTCTTTATTTATACGAGTACATGTCGAAACATTAAATTTGCATCAAACCAGTGATAAAAGAATCCTGCTTGAGTATACATTGTACTATGTAGGATGAAGGCTGGAACCAGAGTCAAAACAATATTTCATTTAAATATATAATGCATTATAAAACAGCCGCCCGGCTAGCTCAGTTGGTAGCACGCAAGATCGAGGGGTCGTGGGTTCGATTCCCGGGCGGGGCGTAATTTCGTGGAGCTTGGTCATGAAATTATTTCTACGGCCATTCTCCCTCCTAACAATGATTTTTTTATTATGTAGGACAGTTGTCAGTTACTGACGAAAGGATGCGCTTAGTAGTCGGTTAACAGCTAAATCCAGAGATTTCAGGAACAGTGAGTAGGTTGACTGACGCCGTTATATGACCTATACAATGTGTTGCTACGTCGTTAAACCCAACAAACAAAGCATCATAAAACATGATTATTATGATAATTACTATTAATCTCATTTGTCCCATATCCACGTATCATTCGTATGAGTTTTTTAGAATTTGGTTTGATCATACAAGGCATGAACACAATTCACATCATTTTGAACTACGTTTTGCTTCTATTTATGTTATTGTCTAGATTACTGATTTTAATGTGCCATCCAAATGTTCATGGACAACTCAAATATTGAGAAAAAGCAAGCATAACCATGCATCTAAAGTAATTTTGCATTAATCAAAGCTTATTCAAACCACTTGTTTATAAACTAATTACAAGAGTGTAATGCTTATTTTGAAAATAGCTCTGGCGACTGTTCGACAAGATATTGTTCAGGAACTTATGAAGGCACTGTATAATGTATACTTTTAGCCTGTTCAATTAACCTAAACGTTCCAAAACGTTCCGTAACGATACATTCGGAACTCCTCGGCCATTCGCTGCGAATAATCTCGGATATATTTAGACGCTATTTTGAAACTACCGGTGTTAAAGTAAACAAATATACGATCGTTTAGGCAATGAGTGATGTTTCGTTTTAAGTCCATATATTTTAAAACATCACTTATTGCCGTAACGATCATATATTTGTTTATAAGGTTAGATTATTCGCAGCGAATGGCCGAGGAGTTCCGAATGTATCGTTACGGAACGTTTGGGAACGTTTAGGTTAATTGAACAGGCTACTTGTCTGTTTTAGGTGTATGTTGTACCAGATGGGAGTCTACATAAGTAAGTATTGTTTTAAACCCATTCTTAATTTATTCGCTCAAACAATCGCCTATTCTGGATCTGACTACTTTACAATACGGGTCACGTTAAGCTGACCTTTGTTTTATATATATAATATTTATGACGTAATCATTGTGCTGCAGTAACTTGTTTTCGTCGTCTATATCACGCTAAAACTCTGAAGATAGATCTTTACTTTACTCTATTGACTTCGTTACTATATTTCTAAAACTAGATGTAATCACCATTTCAAAAGCAACAACATGTTTGGAAGTAATGTTGTACACTGGAAGGGACTCGTTTTTATCGACGTCAATTTCTAAATTAATAAATACATGTATACATCTTTATTTGAAATAAACGGCATTGGCTTTAGTCTTTGGTCATTTACAACTTTCCTGGCAAAGACCACACATTCATGGCAAATTTACAAGACAAATACAATATTCAATGCTATAAAACAGTAAAATCAATATTGTAATACAACAATAAGTATTATATAAAACCTTCAGCTTAAATAAAGACTATTTTTCTCTTACAAAAATGTCTACATGGTATTTAAATTGTAGAATATTACTCAATTCCATCTGCGTAAATAAACTAACTCAGTTTTTATATCATTGTTTAGTACGGTTCATCGATACCATTGTGAGATGATGATTATTGATAACATTTAGTTTGTATTTCAATTGCGCTTTTGAAAATATATTCAATATGAAAAGAGCGCTATACAAATGCGTTATATAATAATAATAATAATAATAATAATAATAATAATAATAATAATAATAATAATAATAATAATAATAATTGAGCTATTTTGTCCTTAGAGTTTCTATGGTGGAATAACAAGAAAATTAACCAGTAAATTAAGACTTGCATGGTATTTTACATTCCTTACGTGTTTCTATAGTTTTCTTCGTTGTATATTTTCATATTTTGTCTACTGAAGTTACAAAGAAATGCAGATCAGTGTACGGAATGTTACCTGGGATTTAATGTTAAAGAAAGCTTATATAGATTTTGGTACACCATGTGACAACAGTTCAGCTTATGATTCAGATTGGGACAGTGATATGATGAAAGCTACATATACTGATGGTGTAGTCAATGACCCAAGTGGTACAGGTATGATACAAATGTTTAGTCGTTGAGACATGGATGTGATTCCAAGGTTAGAAAACTAGTCTTCAAATCTCGTGTCCATGGTTTGATTCCTAAAAGCAACTGATCATTTTTTATAATTAATCCTTTAATGACAATTACAATGTATATATGATAATTATGTCTAGAAACAGTGGTCCAGTGGAAAGAAGCGCCCCTAGTGGTCAAGAGAGCGCGGGTTCGAACCTTTTATGGGCACACCTAATTTCCCTGAGCAAGAAATTCAAGTTTGGTGTAATTGGGCACTGTGGGGGATCAGCTGAAAATTGATCAATGAAAATTGTAAAGTCGGTTGAACAAGCGTATGGAAGCAGATTTTAAACCGCACTATAACTTTTAACTTTTTGTCAGCTCCTTGTGAACGGCTCAACAAATACTGGTTGAGATAAATAATTTAACGTTCAGACAAACGTCGTTTCAACTCAAAGTAATGATGAAGTAATAATTTGTTACAAACAGTATTCCTTAATTAGAGACTATAGTCAGTTATCTTCCCCTGATAAAATCTGAAGCAATCCAGTTGGTTAGTAGGTCATTTCAGTTGGAATCCTCGGATTTTATCATTGAAGTCCTATGTAAGGATAAGAAAAATATTTCATCTAATATATTTGTTGTTAATGAAGATATTAACAGAAGTGGTGAAATTTAAATAGTTCTTTACCCTAAAAATACTTTGCTTGAATTTCAAACAAATTAAATGATTTACAAAAAGGTAATTTAAGATTGATTTTGGCAAATTGACATTGAAAAGTAAGGGTAAAATCCGAGTAATCCAACTAATTGGACCTACCTATTTGAGAGTGTTAAGGGGAAATAACTGACTAAAGTCCCTAATTATGTACAATACTTTTATCCAATTAAAAATCAACAATTACTGCATGTACTTGTAGGAACATTTTGGAGTGCAGAATGGTCATTTGCCTTCAATAAACTAGCAGAACATACCGACAGACCATCGTCGTCTCCAACACCTAACAATAATGAAGCTTGGTTCTTTATATTTGCTCGGTAAGAGTAACATATACATGTATATTCAGTCATGTTTCATGATTACAGCCATTACAGTCAATGGTCATAATAGCAGAGTGGTCTAAATGTAAGAAGATTTTTCTTCTTTAATTAAGCATTTTTGGACGGAAAATTTATAGCCGCGGCCGTGGCTTAGTGGTTAGCATGACTGACTTCGAATCCGGAGATCGCGGGTTCGCGGTAGGTCATACCCTATACATGAGTTGTCGACCACGTGGTCGGGTAAGTTGGTACTGGGGATAGAAAAAGTGTCCAGGAAACCTATAGTAAGAGGAGCTGGTCGTCGTATATATGACCTAAATATGTTGAATACGACGTTGAAAAAGGACTAACAATTCGAACAAATTCTCATGGTTTGCAATAACCAATGTGGTCTTTGTAACGGATTTTACAGTACATCTCATAAATGTATACATTGTATATTATTGTTGAAACACCAAATAACAATAATTCATGATGAGTAAATGTAGAATTCTGGAAGTCATTTTAAAGTTTATGTGTGTGTGTATGTATGTATACATGTGTATATATACGTGTATGTACATTGTATATACATATATATTACTAGTTTGCAAACTGTCATATCATAATTCATATCATTGTCATCTGTCAACGTTGTTTACCATGTACATTATGATCACATTATTACTTGTTCTACTTGTTATGGGCAGGAGGCCTGATACAAAATAAACATGTTGTTGTTGTTGTAAAAAAAATACTACCTTGCTGTAATGCTTCGTTGTCTTTCGGTTTTAAATAGTTCGATGAGGTCCACATTTTGTTCCATTATTCGTTGTTTGTTTTTGACATTATCTTCAAAGCTCTCTGTCTAAATTGTGTTTCCTTGTGTGTTTCAGACCTCAATATCAGTCTAAAATAGTCAATGGAGAATATGTAAAGGCAAGTATTAGTTTTATGATCAATAGGAATGTAATTTATTATGTACTTGGTGTTTGTGTTCTCCTAACATATTATGAACTCTTCAAACGACTTGTTTATTTGTGTAGTTTGAATTTAAGCAAAGAGGGTTTGTTTCTCGCCATTATTTTGTTTCAAGAATCTTTCACTTAGTGATACAAGCACGAAATTTGGTACATGGTCTGCCATTTTAGTAAAAGCTCGATTTCCACCTCCAAAATCAAGATGGCTGTCAGTTTGCGCATGTGCTAAGTCATCGGTACCCTCAGCTATAAATTTTAAACAATATCGATCTGATACAGCGAATATGTAGTAAGTTATTAAGTTATTCAATATTAAGTTCTAAACATACTATGACGCCGCCTTAGAAAATTATATTCACAGGGCTTAAAACATGCACGTATTTATTTGTTTTGCTCAGTTTATCAAACAATGGTTTTCCCCTAGGATGAAAGTGCTGAAACTCACTGGTGGTCATGGCAACCGATGAATACAATAAATCTTCACTTACCTAGTAGGTATGTATGTTTAAAACAATAATTAAAGATTTAAAGGTTCCCAAAAATTGCTGCCATTATTTTACCATACTAGGCTCAGACTCGTACATAACACGGCGACTGGTCAGCTTAAGACCAGTGTATGAAATTAGGATTTTTGGACACAAGCCCTTTGGGCTTGTCACCTTGCAACTTTCACAAGCCCGGACTAAAATTAACAAGCCCGAATAACAGGATGATTTAACATACTCTAAAAGTATCGAAAATTTGGGAAATAGAGGAAGTTTAAGCAATGAGACAAAAATCAATAAAAACAAATGTTATTGTATCAATACAGCCTTTATTATTTATAAATGTGACTAGAACAAAGCCATGCCTGCTGCATTTGTTCATTTTTGACAGTTTGTCTTGTCTTAACAGGACATCTATCATTTTGCACCTCTTGGCTGTGCCAGAATTAATGTTTCTTACATTGAATTTGCTGTTGTGTGGCAAGAGTAACAATGCCAACCAGGAGTGCCTGAGCTCACACTTACTTCTTTTTTCTTTGCCTCTAAGAATTTGAATATATGTATTAAAGTCTCAATGGATTATATGGATAGCATATTTAACAGACCCATTTTTTAATTACATGCACCATGGCAATGCCTTTGTAGTTACTTAAATCTTGTTTTACATGCATGTTGTTTAAAACTGACAGAATGTTACTGATTTCCTTCGTAACAAATTCACGACTATAGAAATTTTGAATGTATTTTATCAAAGACCCTGAAATTTCAAGGATGAGCCTGGGTTCCAAATTTAGGGAAAAGTGACTTGTCACTTCTCCCTCCCAGTTATTTAGGGAGAAGTGCAGTGATGTGAGGTAGAAGTTGGGAGGATAGACAAGCGGGAAAAGTTCGATGAGCCGAATGGAATAATTTGAACAGTCTTCACAAACTTCTCAAATGCAAACTTTTCTAGAACTTCTATCCTTTAAATACATGTAATTACTATTACATTTAGTAAATAATATGTCTGTTGTAACTCACAAGTAGTGTGAGTATAATATACTCCCTGGATGTTTGGTTACTGAGTTATTCACTGAACACATTGATTTTGTATCAAATTGTAAATAAATTATCTAATTTTCATTTCAATGAAAAGTTCTTCTTTTTGGTTTAGCATTTTTACGTGCGAGTATATGTTCATCAAAATAGATTAAAAATGCATAAAAGGCCAAAATATTTTTTATCTAATTAGTTCTGCTGTAAGTAACATACCTTTTCTTAAATATAACATATTATGTCACAATATATGATAGTTATTGATTTTTTAGAGTCTGCAATACGACTTTAGCTGGTAGATTACGTGACGAATACTTAGACAATTTTCATAAATTCAATTGAACCAACCATAGTTTATTCTTGAAATCGAAAAATTGAAAGAATTTCCCCATTACTAATTGCTTAATTAAGAAGAAAAAATAATCAAAATAATAAGAATATTGAATAACTAAAGTAGATTTAACCTTGTTTCATTTGATTGGCGATAGCGTGGGTCGCGAAAACATAATAATTGCAATTATTGGCAAACTGCCAATTACATTTATTCTAAGTGCCTGATCACATGCTCATAATTGAATACAATTATCAATTTAACAGCAAGCATCCAAAAAGCTTTATCTACTCATATTATTGTAGTATCACAGTTTGACATGTGTTTGTTCATTGCAACCGTTTAATTACGACATCAATCTTATCTGGCAGACATATAGCACTATTGAATTTAAAGAGTACGCTGGTTGGTCTTAAAGGTGACAATATACACAGGGGCCATCAATAAACAATCAAGTCACTAATTATCGGCTTTTGAAGTGTGTATACGAACAGCACCACTGCCGTGTAGCTGATTGGTAGATTACATTAGAAATGCGGATGTTACATACACTCCATCAATTGTAAATCGATGTCTCGAGGACTATCATAATCTGGGTCATAATTTGTTTCATTGATTTTCCGAAAATGTCGGCGACTTCGTTTTCGCTTTGATGTGCTAATAGAGCAAAGTTTAAACAGAGAGGGCAGCTTCTTTCCCCAAATCGCCCCTTCGGCTCATCCTTTGTTAAAAATTTGAACAAACATGGAAATGTTTGAATTTTCAAAAAATTAAATAATTAAAAAAACGGGTGTAATTGACAATTATATATAGGAGTTACTTCCCTTGTCATGGTGGTCAGTTTTTTCGAGCTCCTGATTTTTTCGTATTTTTGTAAATTTGGAATAAGTGAATTAACTTGGAACTTTATTTAATGTTGGAACAATGTTTGATGGACAATATCACGGTAAATATGCTCCTCTTAGTGATTCATTTACGCAAAGAACAACGAGAAAAAGAGCTCGCCGTTCATCGAGTGCCACGTCATTAGCCTCGGGGGGTACCCCCCACCCACGAGATGCCAACGTTCAACCAATACCATCTATTGAAAACTTTAAATCACTAAATACAGATGATAAATTAAACAAAATGTTTGAGATAATTTGCAAATTTGAACCATTAAATGAAAAACTGGATTGTGTAAATAAATATTTATACTACACATCATCCGTGCAAAGTATTAACAGTGAACGGATAAAACTACTTGAATACAAAACTATTGACTTGGAGGCCCGGCAGCTACGTTCAAATCTTCTGTTTACTGGTATCGCCGAAATTTCAGACGAAAACTGCACTGAATTGATATCTACTATTTTGAAAGATCAACTCAAACTTGAAATACAAAGTTCTACTATAACGCATGCATATCGTATTGGTAGAAAACAAATCAACCGTCCACACGTCAATAGATCCATTATTGTGTCATTCAGTAATCCTTACTTCACTGATGTCATTATGGAAAAAGCTGTTCTACTGAAGGGTACTAATATTGGAATATCACGTGATTATCCACGTGAAATAAGAGAAGCAAGAAAGAAGCTTTGGCAGGATTTTAAGGAAGCCAAACAATTGCATGGTAAATCCAGAGTTCAATTGAGATACCCAGCTGCCCTTGTAGTAAATGGTAAAACAGTACGTGACCTTTTCCCTGGTTGGCATGATATACTCAGGGAATCTAGGAACTCTGATATTACGTCACGTGTCGAAGTTAAGTATAAATCTACTGTTGCTAACTCTTTATCTAATTCATGTTCTATAGTTACTGAACCTGAACTTATGGAGGAACCTTCTTGTGAATCGGATTCCGATGGTGAATCTGACATAACCAATCTTTTAAATGACAACGAGGTTACAAATACTTCAATTGAAAAACATGATGAACCATCAACATCTACACAACAAGGCTACTTATTAAACGTACATCCTCCTATCAGCAATGTTAAGTTGAGCCAACCAAGGAAACCTAACTCTATACCTTCTAAAACAAATTCTAAGAAGCATCAATCCAAGGAACATGCTAGTACAGCTGTGAACCCATCAGATACTGGTGATACAAGATCTACATCGGCTGATGAAGGATAGGGAGACGCAGGGATTGTTTACTTGTGTGAGAAATGTATGTTCTTGCCAAGTTGTTCAACTTATACTGTGTGCATTCACCAAAGAGCCTCACAAATTGATAATCCTGTTTTCTCTTCTCAAGTTCAATCATGTGAATATATTCCTTCATGTGTTTCAAATAGTGTCCCTATTTGTGCTAATGATAAGCAAATATGTAATAGTGAAAGTTCAATAGTGCTTAATTCAACCGGAATTCTTTGTAACAACGAAGAGTCGATAAATTCCAACAATCATATTCAATGTAACGTAAACCAAGAATTCAAGACTGGTCGTGATGTCTTAAAAATTGGTAGTTTAAACATTTGTGGTCTAAAAAGAAGATCGAAGTATCCAGATTTTATAACATTTCTTGAACAATTTGATATATTATGTCTATCTGAAACCAAAGTTGATCAGTATGATTTGTTTGATATTCCAAACTATACGTTTTTGTCAAAACCTAGATCTGAACAATACAAACGTAAATCTGGTGGTATTGGCTTTTTTGTACACAATTCTTTAATTAACAGAGTTCACGTTCTTGAATCTCCTAGTGAGTACATATTTTGGTTAAAAGTGTCTAAATATTGTTATGACAATGATCTAGTTATTGGGTGCATTTATATACCACCGGAACAGTCTAAATTTTTTAATGATGACGAACTGTTTAAATTTGAAAACGAAGTATCAGAAAAACGTTCTCAGTACGAATATTTATTGTTGACTGGAGATACAAATGCCCACACCTCTAATTTACCCGATTTTATTGAAGATGATGTATTTTTATCTCAAGCTATTGATTTATGTGATGATGTAACTATAACTAATTGTACTGAAGAATTTTCACTTTTTGATATACCTGTTTTACGTTATTCCAAATGTCACAAGATTAATAAAATCGGAAGGAAGATTTTAGATATATGTAAAAATAATGATCTATTTATTGCCAATGGTAGATTAGGAAATGATAAATTTGTCGGAAAATGTACATTTAGAGATGTCACTGTTATTGATTATTCCATCTGTTCATTCTCATTACTTAAAATTGTCGATATGTTTGAAATTGTTGATATAGACTCATTGTTTTCGGATGGTCATTGTCTTCTATCCATGTCTTTACGTCTTCCTAATACATCCTATTTTTCAACGTCTTCTAACAATAAAAATGCATCTAGTACAAAGCAAATGTTACCCACAAAACCACCAAAATGGCATGATGATAATAAAGAGGACTTTACTAACAATATAGACCAAGGTATGGTCGAAAGTATCTATGCACATTTACAAAATCCCCCTGAAGATAATATCAAAGAATTCATAAACACAATAACAAAACAAATATCTAATACTTTTGTTAAATCAGCATCAATCAGTTTTAAACCACATGTAAAACTAGCAAAGGATAGATTTTGTTCCCCATATAAAAAGATCCCCTGGTTCGGGCCTCAATGTAAAAAGGCAAGACAACAATACAATACAGCTCGTAAAAAATACCAACTATTGAAATCTTATCAAAACAAAGAACGTTTGCGATCAGCGAGCAAATTCTATAAACAAACTATGAATACTTTTATTTGTAAACACCGTTTATTGCATGAAAGAAATTTACGGCGACTATCTACCAAAAAGCCAAAAGACTACTGGCGTTATCTGAAGTCCGTTAATAAAAAACAAACTGAAAATTCACCAACTATTTCTGATTTCCATGATTTTTATAAGAACCTAGATTTTGGTCATAGCGATGCCAACAATTCTGACGATCTACCAGACTTAATGCCAAACGACATTGATTGCGCTACTTTAAATGAACCTATCCTAGAATCCGAAATAGCTAAATGTATCATAAAATCAAAAAATGGCAAAGCCGCGTCTGAGCTTGATAATATTACAAATGAGTATCTCAAATCAACATTAAACATTATGCTTCCAATATATACCTTATTGTTCAATGTTATTCTTAATACTGGTGTTATCCCAGATTCATGGCTAACAGGGTCCATAAAGCCTATTTATAAGAATAAAGGATCGTCCCTAGACCCGGCGAGCTACCGCCCGATAACAATTCTTAGTTGCCTAGGTAAAATATTTACAGCCGTCTTAAATAATAGAATAAACGCATTTATTGAAAATAATAGTCTTCTTAACGAAAATCAGGCAGGATTTCGCGCGAAGTATTCTACTACTGATCATATATTTTCGCTATATTTTTTGATTGAAAAGCTTAGATCCAAACGTAAAAAATTATATTGTTCGTTTATAGACTTTTCGTCTGCTTTTGATTCACTGTGGCGGGTAGGACTATGGCGAAAACTTACTGACATTGGAATCAATGGTAAAATTTTAGACATCATCAAAAATATGTACTCAAATATTAAATCATGTATCTCATTAAATGGACAGAGTTCTGAATTATTCTCTAGTATATCCGGTGTACGTCAAGGTGAAAACCTATCACCTATACTTTTCTCAATTTATTTAAATGACCTAGAAAGTTTTCTAAACAAAACAAATAATGGTATTACTCTAGAATTGGATGACAATGGCGTCACAAGGTATCTTAAAATTTTAATCTTACTTTATGCAGACGACACTGTTATACTGGGTGACAACGAACTATCTTTTCAAACATGTCTTGATAACTTTTATCAGTACTGTAACATGTGGAAACTTAAAATTAATTATTCAAAAACAAAGATTATTGTATTTGGCACAAACAAACCCGACAAATACTCATTTTATATAAACGGACATAAAATTGACGTTGTTAAAGATTATAAATATTTAGGAGTTTTATTTTCTTCTTCTGGACGCTTCAATTCATGTATTAAAGACTTAACCAATCGAGCACAGAAAGCTATGCATCAATTATACAGTAGAATATATAACCTTGACCTTCCGTTAGACCTTCAATTAAAACTGTTTGATCATACTGTTGTCCCAATACTTACATACGGAAGCGAAATATGGGCGTTTGAAAATATAGATATTATCGAACAACTACATGTTAGTTTTCTGCGTAAAATAACTAAAACCAAATTAAGTACTCCTCGTTACATGCTTTATGCTGAACTGGGACGCTACCCACTTGATATTATTATAAAATCCAAAATGGTGAAATTCTGGAACAAATTATTAAAAATGAATCCATCTCGAATTAGTAAATTTTGTTATGATTACATGTTACAGTCTGAACACCAATATAAATGGTTAACTTATATTAGAAATATATTAGACAGTACTGGCAACTCATATATGTGGTTAAACCAGAACACTTTAAACTGTAATAACGTACATGTACTTGTAAAGCAAACATTAATAGACCAATTCAAGCAGCATTGGTATTCGCAATTAGATAGCTCTTTTAAGGGTAGACACTATGCTATTTTTAAATTTTCCGTTGAATTAGAACCATACCTTTCTATTCTTCCTAGTGATTTAAGACTCTACATTTTACACTTTCGTACTTGTAACCATAAATTCCCTGTAGAAACGGGACGGTGGTCCCCACACTATGTACCTTATCAAGATAGAAAATGCCGTCTTTGCCCACTTAACTGTATTGGTAGTGAAACGCACTATTTGTTGGAGTGTCCTTTCTTTTCAAGCACAAGACAGAAATTCATACCGTTACGTTTTAACATTACTAACAATTATCAAATTCCAGAACTGTATAAATCAATAATTTCCTCTAACGATGAAAAAACACTAATCAATCTGGCAAAATTTTGTAAATTCCTATTATTATTTTTCAAAAACAACTGACCATGATGTACCATGTTAAATTTATCTTTTTATTTTTCCATTATCTGTATTGTATTTATATGATTATTATGATGTTTTGTAAATAATCCCATGCTGTATATTACCTGGGTTAAATAAAGTTTATGATCTGTTCTGTTCTGTTCTATAAGTAAATTGAAACAAATAAAATTTGATTTCCTACGATCGCCGATATCATTTTTTTCCAAAACAGCAATTATTTGTTCAACATGTAGTCAACAATTAAAAAAACTGGGTCACACTTGTTTTAGGAATTAATTCTACCTAACAATTAAATTAGACTCCATAGTTACACAATGAGACATTGCAATTATGTCATTATTACGCTAGCAAACATCGAGTAAGTGTGAAAAATGCCGACACACATCTAAAATTGTCAACATCAATTTCCGTTTAAAACTGCCAATACATTCTTGTCACCAAACAAAGGATTGATATTGATTTTAATTACTGCAAACAAGTAAAATATAGACTCCCGTTGTACAAGAAAATTTGTGACGTTATAAGTCAAGATTGCTACTCGAAATAATGACAATAATAATGATTGAAGGAATCACTTTTTACAAAATAAAGTATCAATTATAAAGTTGTAAATGACGACAAATAGTTTTGTTTTGACGATTATTTTCGTGTGGAAATTTACGATTTTGTTTAAGATTTAATAATAGATTTGGAGGGGATTTTATGCTGAAAATGTGCGCGATTTTTCGGCCATTGTTGTGACTTAATTTGCGATAAGCCCGATCGGGCGTACTAGACAGAAAATTGACAAGCCTGACTTAAAAAACACAAGCCACGGGCGTCGGGCTGCCGCTAATTTCGAACACTGTAAGACTGATCTAACATGCAAGACGTTTAATCACAAGGATAAAAAAGGTTAGGGTTAGTTACTAGCGCGGCAACTTGGATTTCGCAAAGTATTGTTTGTTTCATATAAACTTAAACTTTAAGTAAAACTTCTTCATTTGATTGAACGCCTATTTCTATTCAAAGGCGTTGTACAAAAAGTTAAATAATAACAATAATAAATAAGTAAAAACCCTCCACCATAAATACATAATGTAGATATACAATTTCACAAAAAAATTATCACACATGGTGTGTTTGTGTATCTTTTTAATTCTTTTTGTTGTTTTTCATTGAGTTTTTATATTTCAAGTTTATTGGACCTACATCATTATCATTTCATGATTAGACTTAATTTAACATTTGTTTTTAGTTATTTGATATTAAAAGTTGGTGTCCTGAACAGTATAACATAATGCTACTGTTAACCGGACTTGTCATGAACAGTGTAACATAACACCACTGTTAACCAGACATTTCCCTAAATGTGTTGAAACATCTACTTTAAAGGGACCCCTAATCATACTACAAAATTTAAGTAGCGTAGCATGAACTTAAATGTATTATGCCATGTACATCCCTATTTGTAGATTTAGTTTAAGATGTAGTTTTTTTTAATCGATCTATTATATTTCTTTTTTAGGTTTGGGCTGGTCCAATTTAAACGTGATATGAACAACAAGAAGTTTTATTTTGATCGTTGGCATTTATACAAAGCTTTATTTGAACTATTTGAGGCTGAACATGTAAGTTCCAATGATTATATCTATATGTATAAATGTAATCTGCGTGAATTTCGCCTGATATAATAATTAATTCAATCCATTTTATTTTATTTATTTGGATAAAATTCATACGCGTTGTCTTCTAGTATTTAATCGTTAAGGTAGTTTTTGTTAAAGATTCTTGACAACATTCAGAATCAAATGAATAAAAAATTGATCAAAACATCTTTCATGGGAAGTATCTGTACACTGATGCCATCCTTTATAATAACTATTGCAAACTTTCTTAAATAAAGAGTTATTGCCTATCGCTGGATTCGAACCTACGGTCCGCTATGAATGAAGAGCTACAGTAATTAAAAAATCGCGACTCACCAATAGACTCAACTTAACAATAAAGACGGTCGTAAAATGTATGAAATAGTAAATACTTGCCTAAAAATGGTCAGTACATGTTCATGTCCACATTTGTTTCAGTCATTGTTTTGAGAGTCTAAAATGTTAAGCGTAATATTTGTATAACAACCGTGTAACATATTTAAGTAGGATTTTATAAAGTAAATGATAAACAACGCGCCAATACAGTTCTAAAATCTATTAACTAAAGATACTAACACATATTGTTGAATACAATGCATAACAACTAAAAAATTTCTATGACTGCATGCTTTAGAATATGGCCGAATCTTAACTCTGTTAAAATGACCAATGGTCAAGTATTTATTCAGTAAATTACAATGTAGATAAACAGTTATACAGGGGCGGATCAAGGATATTTTTCTAGGGGGGGGGGGGGGGCTTCGAACTGTTTCTGGGGGGTCCAAACTTTCGAACAACAACCACATTATACACATTTTGCAGAAAAATGCAAAATTCTAGTAATAAAAACTACATAACCATAAAAGCTATGTTAAGCACTACTTAAAACTGACTTACAGTCAAAATACACTAATGGATAGGTTCATTTTGGAAATTCTAGGGGGAGTCCGGATCACCCTGAAACCCCCCCCCTCGCTAGATCGGCCTATGTTATACATTCCGATAAAGAGACCACTGGCAACTCTTGCAAGACCTTCAAAGAAACTCATCCAACCAAATTAATCCTGTATTCAAATAAATAACAAGACTTCAATGTCATTATATATTTGTGGCAATCCCTTTTGTAAAACATGAAAAACTATAACTGTTATGTATCATTAGTTCTTATATTTATTTCAGAAATACAAGTCTATCAATGGAATGTTTATAGAAGAGCTTGATAAATTATCAATATCACCAAAAATATTATCATCTAATTGTGTCAGTGTTTCCATATCTGTTAATGGTTCATCATTCACTGCTACAGCCAATTCAAATCTTGACCCTAATCTTCCAGTGGCACATATACGCGAGGATAGATATGTTTGGTTTGATAACCAGTAAACTATATGCATAAACCACGCGGTGCGTCATGAAATTATGCTACAAGAGAGTTTCAAGAGAGTTTATTTCACTCAAAAACATATTACACTACAATAATTATGTATTAGGTCAGACATGACCCATTTAATACAATATATAATAAAATGTGTTCAATGGTAGAGTCATATCATTATTGTAACAATGGTAAGCATGCATTAAATATATCAACATTTAAAGTTCGATACATGCAGATCATTGGTATAAAACATTCACATGTAAGCCTACAACATAAACGTATGTGCAACATAATTTGCTATTAGTATCAACGACGATTCCAAATATGATAACAATATGTAGGCTCGAAATGGACCCATAATCAACCAGAAGGGAGATAACAAGTGTTATTTTTTATGCCATGCCATATCGGAATTTTGTTTTAGCGTCCGCATGCGCGTATGTTTTAGACTCCTTATTCAAAATTAAAAACAAAATTGTTGGTAAAATTTTCCTAGATAATTCCGATGTTCCGGGATTCGATACGACAATTTAATTCAGGGAAAATTGTGTTCAGCAACGACGTTATTCATCGTAAGCAATTTATCAAAATTATGTGAAAAAATAAACAACACTAGTCATTTTATATTTATAAACTCAGACCATTGTTTTATATTATGAGGATGTTATTCCATTGAAAAAAATATAATGCATTGTTTTTGTCATAAAAATATTTGTGTTTTCGTTTTCGGTTTGTGTGTTTTTGTGAATAGGTACCTAGGTTTGGCAAATTTGAGTTGACGCTTAACAGAATTCCAATATGGCGTGGCCTTATGGTATAGTTAAATGTATAATAAATAACAACTAGTATACTGAACTTAGATGTTTACTACGGTGTGTACCGTAACAAGCGTTACGGTGTCAAAATGATAGATCACATACGACAGATTGACCGAGTGCACGACCGTCATAATTACGATCAATTTACTAAATGAGTATTTACACTATGAAGTTAGTTAGCCTTCGAAACGCAGACTAAAAACATGTTATTTAGGATACATAATTATTAAGATGTTCGAGCGCTGTTAGGGGCTCGAACATATAATTTAGGCACATTGCTTTGAATCTGGACTTATGAGTTATGATGTTTGTAAACAGTAACTATCACGGACCATTTTTAAACATCATATACAAACTTGTGTTGTTATAAACTATATCCCAAGTATTAATGTTGGTGTTTGTATACCAAACACATGATTCACACAACAGTGTGGCAACGTACCAATCCGTAGAATTCGCTACGCCACAGGTGGAATATTTCTGCCACCACATAACCGCATAACTAACACGTTAATTAAATTGTTATCTAGTTACGTAACTAGTTATTTTTTAGATAAAAGATCATAACAGGAAAAAAATGTTGGTGGCCTTGGCATAAAACTGATTATAGTGAGTGCTAATATAATATATACATGAGTGTAAATGGTTAGTTAGTTATGATGTAGGAGTTGTTTCCCTTTAAACATACATCATCTCCCTCAGAATAAAGATCAGTGGCGTGTTCAATTACTCTAAACGTTACAGAACGTTACATTACGATACATTCGGAACTCCTCGATCATTCGCTGCGAATAATCTAATCTAATACACAAATATGCGATCATTAAGGCGATGAGTGATGTTTCAAAATTTACGGACTGTAAACGAAACATCACTCAATGGCTAAACGATCATAAATTTGTTTACTTCAACACCGTAAATTTCAAAATAGCGTCTAAATATGTCCGAGGTTAATCGCAACGAATGATCGAGAGTTTTTCTTTACATAAAGTACTTAATTAGATAATTATCAAAGTTTATTTGAATAAATTATTAAAACACCGGCATGTACTTTCTTGATAAATTGAAAAAACATGCATTAAAAAATTACACGGTTGCAGCGCTGATTGTCTTTCTTAAAGATTCAGTTTTTCTGGAGGTTTAACCATTCGACCTGATTTCGTTGTTTAATAATTATCCAAATTATTATTGTTATTAATTGAAGACCCTGCAGTGGTATAGAGATTGACTTCAGTATCAATTGTCTTTGCTCACCTGCGTTCCCAGTTTGATGGGTTGTAATAGGGATGGGATGGTTTCAGGATTATTTACTATTTTATTATTGCCCGGGGAATTTAAAGATGGTTCAATCAAATTAGATTACTTTTCATTTGTCTTTAGAAGAGATCGCCAAATTCGGTCTCAAAGCATTTCCATTCTCTGTGGTAAAAATGTATGGCCCTTTTCTTTGACCACGGCTGGTTTCCATAATTTACCATGCCTAATTCTCACGCCTTCTCCATCCCCACATTCAAAGGTTTTAATACACCAGCATTCCTGTCATAGTAACATTTTACTCTTTGTTTTTGTTAATACATTTCCTGTTTAACAGGTGTATTTATTTGAACTGTTGGATCTAAGTGTTTATTTATCAAAGGTAGGATTGATCGAATCTGTCAACTCATTCATAACTGAGCTTGGGCCCGTATTATCAAGCGTCTTACGACCGATCTTAGTCGTAAACCCCACTACATGTTTTTGGTCAAATTATCGTAAGATTTTTGATTAAGTGCTGCCCTGGTTATTTCCCACAAGCTACAAGGAGAATTACGATATTCAAGGAGAATTAAGTACGGGTTAATTATTTCTTGTCTGTTTAAATGACGATTTCATTGTTTGAACTGTTCTCACCATTACTTTGAAGAAATGTAGGGCTGGAAGTTTTATTAAAGATTCGAAGTCCTTTTCCTAGAAAGATCAGCAATTCCTGTGATGCATTGTCACCAGAATGATTAATGTTTATACTAATTAAACTTTTTACTTGTTAATTACAGTCGGCTTTTTCAAATTTGGCACTTACCTTAAATTACCTATAGTTGTAGTCTACAAGTAGAATGTAATCTGTTCTATTTCAATGCAGTATGTCTGTGAAAGCTATTTGTCATGGTCTGTCTGGTACAGCAGAACAGAACAGAACAGAACAGATAATTTATTTTAGATAAGTACAAAGTACATAATCTTGTTTACATAGTAACAATAATCATTACAAATTTTAATGCAATTACTTATAACATATATATCTACATATACCGATACATTGTACGCAACTACATATACATGTATATATACATACAATGCCAAATATTTTTCATAAGCTATTGGTGATTAGATGACATAGAATCGGGTAAATAGGAGAATGAACAATATGTAATATTAAACATCATTATTGAATAAGGAATTTCTAAGAGATAATGCTTCTTTGATAAACATTGACAACTTAATAAGTTCTACTCTATCGACTGAATTAATAAGCTGGATATACTTAAAAACAGATGGCTTTTTATAATATTTTGTATGAATATACTTCTTTCTAAGCTCAGAAAAATAGCTACATATACAGATAAAATGATATTCATCTTCTATATCAGGAATGTTACAACATAAGCAATGTCTCTCCTCTCTAGGTAGATGGTTATTGTTGTATCTCCCAGTTTGGATCCTGAGAGGTAAACCGCTTGTTCTTAATTTGCAGAAATAAAATCTAAATTTTCTAGGTAGTATATCTAAATAACGTTCATAGTCAAACGAAGTTTTTACATTTTTATAAAGATACAATACCGAACTTTTATCTAGAGTACCAAACCATTCTTGTTTAGCTGAGTCAAGTATTCGATTTTTTAATTCTGAGAGAAATGTATTTTTATCAATAAACAATATTTGATCGAATACATAGGTAAATCCATAATCATTCAGTAGTTTTTTGACATAGTAGACCCAATTTATACAACCACTATTACAATCTTGTAGTGCTATATTGTATGCTGTTTTTAAGACAATATTACTAGTTTCTGTGATTTTAATCCAATATTTGATAATGCGTAAATACCTATGTACATATAGAGGGTATCTACCTAATTCACCGTACACGTATGCATTACAAGTGTTAGGTCTGACTTTCAATAGTTTTTTACAGAATTTTAGATGGATTCTTTCAATGTCTTTCGACTTGTCATAACCCCAAATCTCACACGAATAATTTAGGATAGGGACAATAAAACTATCAAATAGCTGTAGTAATGTTTTTGGACTTAAATCATAATCGTTACATTTACATAGCAATATATTCATAGCTTTCAATGATTTACCAATTAAATGTTCTTGGTTAGAGCACTTGAATGCATTGGCTATTCTCATTTCTATTCACTAGGCATACTGGGCAAGAAAGAATGAATATGGAACGCCATAGCTGCCTTAACAAACTCCTTTATGTGCTTTGAAAATATCATAAATTGATCTATTACACCCAAATAGAACATTAAAACATACAACTCACTCGCTCGCTCGCTCGCTCGCTCGCTCGCTCGCTCGCTCGCTCGCTCGCTCGCTCGCTCGCTCCCTCCCTCCCTCCCTCCCTCCCTCCCTCCCTCCCTCCCTCACTCCCTCACTCACTCACTCACTCACTCACTCACTCACTCACTCACTCACTCACTCACTCACTCACTCACTCACTCACTCACTCACTCACTCACTCACTCACTCACTCACTCACTCACTCACTCACTCACTCACTCACTCACTCACTCACTCACTCACTCACTCACTCACTCACTCACTCACTCACTCACTCACTCACTCACTCACTCACTCACTCACTCACTCACTCACTCACTCACTCACTCACTCACTCACTCACTCACTCACTCACTCACTCACTCACTCACTCACTCACTCACTCACTCACTCACTCACTCACTCACTCACTCACTCACTCACTCACTCACTCACTCACTCACTCACTCACTCACTCACTCACTCACTCACTCACTCACTCACTCACTCACTCACTCACTCACTCACTCACTCACTCACTCACTCACTCACTCACTCACTCACTCACTCACTCACTCACTCACTCACTCACTCACTCACTCACTCACTCACTCACTCACTCACTCACTCACTCACTCACTCACTCACTCACTCACTCACTCACTCACTCACTCACTCACTCACTCACTCACTCACTCACTCACTCACTCACTCACTCACTCACTCACTCACTCACTCACTCACTCACTCACTCACTCACTCACTCACTCACTCACTCACTCACTCACTCACTCACTCACTCACTCACTCACTCACTCACTCACTCACTCACTCACTCACTCACTCACTCACTCACTCACTCACTCACTCACTCACTCACTCACTCACTCACTCACTCACTCACTCACTCACTCACTCACTCACTCACTCACTCACTCACTCACTCACTCACTCACTCACTCACTCACTCACTCACTCACTCACTCACTCACTCACTCACTCACTCACTCACTCACTCACTCACTCACTCACTCACTCACTCACTCACTCACTCACTCACTCACTCACTCACTCACTCACTCACTCACTCACTCACTCACTCACTCACTCACTCACTCACTCACTCACTCACTCACTCACTCACTCACTCACTCACTCACTCACTCACTCACTCACTCACTCACTCACTCACTCACTCACTCACTCACTCACTCACTCACTCACTCACTCACTCACTCACTCACTCACTCACTCACTCACTCACTCACTCACTCACTCACTCACTCACTCACTCACTCACTCACTCACTCACTCACTCACTCACTCACTCACTCACTCACTCACTCACTCACTCACTCACTCACTCACTCACTCACTCACTCACTCACTCACTCACTCACTCACTCACTCACTCACTCACTCACTCACTCACTCACTCACTCACTCACTCACTCACTCACTCACTCACTCACTCACTCACTCACTCACTCACTCACTCACTCACTCACTCACTCACTCACTCACTCACTCACTCACTCACTCACTCACTCACTCACTCACTCACTCACTCACTCACTCACTCACTCACTCACTCACTCACTCACTCACTCACTCACTCACTCACTCACTCACTCACTCACTCACTCACTCACTCACTCACTCACTCACTCACTCACTCACTCACTCACTCACTCACTCACTCACTCACTCACTCACTCACTCACTCACTCACTCACTCACTCACTCACTCACTCACTCACTCACTCACTCACTCACTCACTCACTCACTCACTCACTCACTCACTCACTCACTCACTCACTCACTCACTCACTCACTCACTCACTCACTCACTCACTCACTCACTCACTCACTCACTCACTCACTCACTCACTCACTCACTCACTCACTCACTCACTCACTCACTCACTCACTCACTCACTCACTCACTCACTCACTCACTCACTCACTCACTCACTCACTCACTCACTCACTCACTCACTCACTCACTCACTCACTCACTCACTCACTCACTCACTCACTCACTCACTCACTCACTCACTCACTCACTCACTCACGCACTCACTCACTCACTCACTCACTCACTCACTCACTCACGCACTCACGCACTCACTCACTCACTCACTCACTCACTCACTCATGCACTCATGCACTCACTCACTCATGCACTCACTCACTCATGCACTCATGCACTCACTCACTCATGCACTCATGCACTCACTCACTTTCTTACTTGGATAATATATAAATAAATTTAACTATATGTTTACAAAGATCTGCCGTTCCGATGGTGTCAAAAACATAACTTACAATAGGCTTATACTAGAATTTCCATGTACAGTGTATGCATAGATGTTCTTTGTGTAACGAAATGACTAGGAGTTGTATGAAATATTCACGCGCACTAGGGTAACAGGGATTTGCAACGAGGTGCTTTTTTAATTTTCTCTGTCGTCACTGTCTAAAACTGGCTGAAACAGGCTGTACAAATTATACCAGAGTTTAACAACTTGATTTATGTTTTTGTACATGTCTTTCATGCAACTTGTGAATGTTTCTGAAGTTTTTGACAAAAAATTGCAATTTTATGACCGAAAATATGTCGTTAGGTGATGTAAAATGGGACTGAAAATGGCAGATCGGCGGGAAAGTGAGCGTGATTTACCTCAAATTATCTATAGAAACACATTTTTCCTAACATTTATGTCAATTTGAATGGTACTGGTACAAAATTTCATGTGATATTTTTATTTAAGCTTTGTTTTCTGTATTGGCCGAAGTAATGGTGACGGCAGTGAAATTTGATGAAAATCTATTGTATACATGTATCATCATTACAAATCCCTGTTATATAAAATCCCTGCGCGCACGCGCCCATGTCCTCACTCATACATACGTACATACACACACATGTATATACAATGACCAGATGTTTCATGAACGCATGCTAGCACGCCTCAGATATGATCATTTTTTGTGTTTTGTGACCTACAGTAGAAAATTTCAATATTTTCTATCCTAGACATAATTATGATACTTGAAAAAGAACTCGACAGTAGGTCTGTAGTTAGACGCTTTAAAACAGTCAAATTTAATGTTTGCTTTAAATTGCTTATAACCTGGAGATAAGAATTTACATAAACTCTGCTTGTTTTGTAAGATTTTAATGAGGGTCCGTCCGCTCGATATGGATGCATTTTGTGCAGACCCCGGAGTGTGACTTATCACCCCTTGAACATTCTGTACACAAACGGATATCTTCACCGTCTATTTATAGAATGCCCCTTGAAAGATTGTATTTGAGGCCTAAATATAAGTCAAATTTAGGAAAGTTGACCCAATAAAATTCATATCAGGTTCTATATTTAAATTACCAAAAATGTGTTTCTTTATTTTATGTTTTACCAAAGATGAATAGTCTCTTTTTTGCTAATTCAGCAGTAAATTTTGGAGATTCTAATTTCTAGTTAGATTTCACTTTTAAAAACTCCATCACCACTGAATACAAGGTCTATAATCACGTGGTCTACTGTTATGATACTAAAGCGTCGAGTGTAATGGCGGCGCCTACCGGATCAGAGGTAAATCTCGAATTTTTCATGTAGCCCATGTTCTAGCCAACAATTTTCTGAATCTATCGGTACCAATATATGCTGGGTCAAGACTGTAATTCGTGAGAACACTCTGCAGAAAAAATCGAAGTGGACAGAATTTTCATAAAAATCCGTGATACGAAAGGGGAACATTTTATAAATTGACCATTTAAAGTCCCATTTTAGATATATATAGATGTATATCATGTAATATCAAACTAAAAGAGTTTTCTAAAAAGTATACTATTGTAAATAATTTGAAATTGCATTTTTATTTTGTAACATATAATGTATACTTGAAAATAAACACAAATGATACTAGGGGGGAACCAAAATCTTATGATACTAAGGGGGAACAAAAATGGTATTCATAGTTTGGTACCCAAAGTCACTGACTACATTGTTTTCTATATTATAGATTAGTGATTATTCTAGAACTCCAAAAAGGGCAGGGTGGGACCAAAAAAGAGCAGGGCGCAGCGCGCGGTGCGACTTTTAAAATTCTGAAGTATTTCTGTTGTCAATAACATTTAGTGAACTGATGTTTTTAGTATATTATTTATATATTCAATGTAGCTGCATGCTCAACAAGTTCTTACATGCTTTTCTATAATCATGTACAAAATTACTTAGCATAGTTGTAAAACATACTTTCGTGTCAAATCTTTAGCTATTTAAAAGTCCAAAAAGGGTGGCAAGATTTGAAACAAATCGTTTTCACTATACAAGCTCCGTCTCTACCATGATCTCTAACTTTAAGTGGCCACCTCTAGAAACTACTGTAGAAGAACAAGAACCAGACTTATAATATTCTATAAAATAGTCTATAATGTTATTGGTATACACCCTGGCCCTGCCTTATTCATACCCGACACATAAAAAACAAGACTAGACTGTGTACAGCAGCCATCTCCATTCATTTTAACATATAAGCATGTCCAAATATTCTTCCTTTCCAAGCACAATAATTCAGTGGAACAAGTTGTCAGCTGCTGTACACCAAGCGACAGTTGACTGGTATATATTTATCTAGTTTATCACTGTTAATAAGTGATTACTGAATCTATTGGTGTTTTTGTTTTTACCCAAATTTCAATTGCAAGCACCAGCACATAATCCTCAAAGTAATGAGGGTTAGTGCAGTATTCTCTTAGAAGAAGAAGGAGCTATTGCTGAAATCAATAAATTTGCTTTTTATTTTGAGTTCGTTTTTTTCCTGCAAAATATTGGGGTGCAAAACGATTTGCTAATATACGATTTTCTATAAAATCGTTCAATCAGATAAAGAAAGCATCAAATGTAATTAAACTTTAAATTTATCAGCACCTGCACATAATCCTCTAATAAATTAGGGAGTGCATTATTCTCTAAGAAATAGAAGAAGTCATTGCTTAAATCATTCGATTTGCACTTTAACTTTGTTTTTCTGCAAAATATTGGGGTGCAAAACGATTCGCTGATATACGATTTTCTATAAAATTGATTAGTCTATTCAGCTAAAGAAAGCATCAAATGTAAATATTTATGTAAATAATTATAATGAAAACTTTTCTTAAGCTACTTTGTACCAGAAAAAACTAATATGTCTTGTTTGACGAGTGAAAAACGATCAATACAAAACATCGTCAGTATCAAATCGTTCTGCACCCCCAAAAATGTAACGGATAGCAAATTCTCGTTTCTGTATTTTTTACACATCCTGCGGGGGACAATTGTTTTGTATATCATAATAGGCCCAAGTAAATTGCAATTTACATCACATTCGTCCACTATAAATAACAAAAACCCTGCTAATTGCACAGCATGGTTTGGTCATCAGTGTCAATTTAATCCTTGACGCGTATATGTACCTGACTGTATATATGTATATTGACGTTGTCAAGCGTGTTACAGACATACCCTAACAACCACCTTATTGATTTTTGACACTGCCCTTTCACAGTAGGCGTGTCATTTAATTACAGATTGATAAAGATTATACAATTGACGTGTGAATTTACCGATGATTGACAATTATGAAAATATTTTTTAAGGAAATTAAAGGGCAACAGGGCGCTTTGACACTCGCAGGGCGGGACTTTTAGGGCAGCAGGGCGGGGCTAAAAAAGGGCAGGGCGCAGCGCCCTGCTATTCTGCTTTAGAAAAATCACTATAGATGAAAACAACAATGAAGACGTTCTCTTATGCAATGAGTGTGGAAAGCATTTCAACTCTAAAAGTACTTACAGTCGCCATTGCAGGCGTCACAACAAAAAACAAAAACCCGTTTGCCTGTTGTGGAAGAAACTACTATGACAGAGAGCATTTTCATATTCACAGGTCCAGACAATGTCACTACTGTTTTTATAAATAAACGACAATTACTTTTTTTATTTGTCTTGTATATTTTTATTTGTTTTCAAGAGCGTGTTTTTTTTATTAGCCTGTCACTAAACAAGTACAAAGTAACTGATTGTGTTATTTCCGACTTCTTTTTAACGTAATATTTTCCCGATATTCAAAATCGCCCCATGTATTTTAATCACTGATCAATATAGGACAGTGGCTTTATGGTAAGCACATTTGTCTGTCAAGCTGTTCATTTTGGGTTCGACTCTACATTCTATCATTTTACAATCTCCAACTCCGAATAAAAATACATTTGTATTCTTAAAAGTACAATGGGGTATAAATATATACTTAATGAAACTTTTAAGTTTCCCGATTTCAATGTTGTTGGAATTTTTTAATTTATTTTTCACCATTAATGTCCGATTGTTAATGATAAGTTGTATCGGACTATACTATCGCCTTTTTGCATGGTTTTCATGATTTTTAATTGATGCAAAATTGGTTTTGTCTTGCATGTGCCGAAAAGCGGAAATGGGCACGTGCTTCTCGTGCAAAAATCCTACGTGGTCAGTTTTTGATAATCGTTAGCGTGTTGGTATGCACAACGAAAAATCAAGAAATTGCTCGAATGTCGCTTCAATGACGAGAAATTGCCAAAGGTCTTTTGCTAAGTAGTGCAGGATATGATTTATAATTGTCAATTGTCTGTTAAATCAGACCAATTAGAAATCTTCCCATATCAACGCCCGCACAACTTAACTGGTTTTGCATCGATAAAGTAGCATAAAACCATGCGAGCAGACGAGAGTATGGTCCTTGACAGATTTCCGTTATCGATCGGACTCAAATGTTGAAAAATAAACATTTCCTACAATTTTGAAATCGGTGTACTTAGAAGTTTCGTTAAGTATAGATCTAATGAGAACAAAACAGCAACAAATGTATTGATGATATATAATAGTCTCGAACTCACGGCTTTGTGAAGCCAAGAACAAAACCACTTCACCACATGGGGTGGCAGAAAATATATAATAAATAATACTTGTACATGTATTTGAATTTTACATTTCAAGCCATCTTTCTACTTATGGCGACGGTTATCAGTGCAATGACTGTGTAATTTTTCAAGTTGTGACAGGTCAACATATCAATACTAAGACACAAAATCGTGTGACATAAAACTATAAGAATTGATGCCCATGCATCTTTCTTAAAACAAGACTACACCCAATACGATGACAACAGACAATTAGGGAAATATCAAACAATTAACAAAAATATTCATGTAATTACTTTAGGCAAATATAAATTGTTGCGCCATATTATTATCAAAATGGATACAACCCTAAGGAAAATCAAACTGATTCAAAATTAAATTCACTTAAACAGTCTTATATCCGAATATCATAACCATAGATTCAAACTTGACGACTTCAACATTCTTCATCTTCGGATATGTTCATACACATGGAATGTAATGTGGTCCTTGCAAAAGCACACCGTACATAATACATATTGCACCCTAATTGGCTATTCATAAACACGACTGTCATTATTAACTTTACTTCTGTTAAATGCCGTTTTGACAATAGTGATGTTTCTATTTTCACCGACGTCAATTTTCTGTAATATAAAAGCATATTCGTAAACATTTATGTTCCCCCTTAGTATCATAAAAAGTTATGTTCCCCCTTAGTATCATATAAGTTTTGATTCTCCTTAGTATCATTTGTTTCATTTTCTAGTTTCTTTTCTATATTACCTAAACAAATACAATTTTGTATCATGTACATAATGTAAAGCTCATGCAGTGTTACATTACATGTTTTTTTTTGTTCTTAATATATAAAATAGGACTTTATATGGTCATTTTATAAACTGTTCCTCTTTAGTATCACAGATTTTATTGAAAATTCTGTCCACTTCCAATTTTTCTGCAGAGTGTTCTCACAAACTACGGTCTTGACCAAGCATATATTGGTACCGATAGATTCAGAAAATTGTTGGCTAGAACATAGGCTACATGAAACATTCGAAAAATTTAAAATAAAGAAGAAAAATGAGATTTACCTCTGATCCGGCGGTCGCCGCCATTACACTCGACGGTTTAGTATCATAACAGTAGACCACGTGATTATAGACCTTGGAATATATATTATTATACGCTTGTTGGGCTAAAAATAGACTTTCATCATTGAAAAGCGCACGAACCAGTACACCAAGAACGACTACTCTGTCATTAATAATCTCCGCGCTAAGTAATCCGAACAGTGGACGTGGAAGGCGAAAAGTTGGGAGGTAAGCACTTTTCTTAATTGGCAATTATAGATTTACTATCCGTGTCATTATCATGTTGTTTAGCAATCATTATTCATTAAACCTTGTTGATCATTTAAAATAGAATAATGATAGATCGATTAAACATCTCGATGTTTTGATTTTTGCAATTTTACGTTTCGTACTCCGGAATGTTCGTACTCATTAAATTCGCCACCTGACACGTTTTATTAATAAAATGTTTTGTAGGGTTGTGTCCTATAAATCCTATGTAATGAACAATTATGTGTGAATGATTATGCACAATAAACGTGACTAAATGGTAATTAACATAAGTTGGGAGCTGTTAAAGCTTTTGACCAATTTTGACCATGGAGACTTGAAATCTAAATGACTAAATGCTGTTTTAATACCCTTAGTTAAAAACTTAATTTGCAAATACTTGTGAAGGAACACAATTTGTTTCAAATGTTATGCATTAAAATGCTGTTCAATGTCATAGGTATTAACTATCCTAAAAATACTCTGAAGTTCGGAGTATTTAAGACTGAACAGCCTCAACAGGTATACTGAATACTGCAATTACCGGTGAACTTGAAACACCGGTGATAACAAAGATAACAGATTTCTTTGTCTTCTGCATTCTGTTTATGTTGGTTTCCACCATTTTTCTGATGCGAAAGTTGTTTAAAAATGTCTTTTTTTAGCGGGAATGAATTAAAATACTTTTTGACTCACCATTTTTGATATAAATCCGACAGAAAATAGAGAAATATTACATGCTGTTTTTCAGTTATTGTTTTAAAAAAAATTAAATAACCGTTAGAAATTTTCCTTTATCAATTGATTAAAATGGGTTGGAAGTTTAACTGCGCACATTTACTTAGCTGTTTACGTATGACGTCACTGACCTTGGGAGACTTTTACCTCATCACCGGTAATACCTATTTGGGAACAAAGATGGCAGATTACACTACTGATCCAAAAATCGTGTTAGTTTAACTTATTCTGTCTGGATTTTCGTAAACTGAAGGATTATAATATGTTGATAAGACATGGAGTAATAAATCAGTAAATGTGACATGCTTGTAGTTCTTTGTTAAGTTACTGAAAATAGCCTAGGGTCTAAAAATAGCATCACCTGTATATGGTATACCCTGTATATGTTCTTAAAAATATTTTATTTAAATAGCACTTGCCCTTGGCCTTACTTGCAAACTTTCGAACATTGATTTCCCCAAATCTGCGATGATACTTGTCACTGACTAATAAACCTGTTTATGGTGTTCACAGTCTGTTGTTTTAGATTAAAAATAGTTTTCTTTATAGCCTGATTTTTCAATGAAAATAGATTGGCAAAATGCAGGCGGTGCCAGGTGTCATTAATGATTACATTTGAATTGTTTTTTTACCTCACAGTTCATCCATTTATTGTCAGATCTTTATATAACTTTATATTATGATATAATACCATGTGATGTAGGGAATTAGAAAGTGGCAACAATTTTACCTGGCTTTACCACTGATTATTTCCCTTTTGAATTTTTTGATTTATCTGCAGAAATTTTGCCTTTAATGTGGTTTCTCATTATTTTTATGTTTGTTTCAAATTATATTTGTCTTAACTCAGAAACTGGTCTTCTTAAATTAGCCAAACAAAATACTTTGATGTGTTGCCAATATGCATAAGTGAAACTGATAAGTGATGTTTGTTTTTATGTTAAAAATAATTAAATTTTACTAATCTTTTTTAGAATGACAGCTGGATGATTTGATAAATCTGTATTTATTCTTCTTTTGCATGTTTGTTTTTTATTTTTTTCCATAGGTTACAGACCCAAATTTTCCTTATTATATTTTGTATTGAGAACCTGTTCAACGGTTGTAGTTTTCAACTTGTCACCAAGCTCACAAAAACAAACCGATTTTCAAATCATTTTCACTATTTGTTCTAGTAAGGATTATTTTGCATATACATTGGGATTTCTGATAACAGCCCTATGTCAAAACTTCTGTCTCCAGTAATCATTATGCTGTGTTAAAAGAGTGGGTGCACCAATGACAATTTATAAACAATTTCTGTCCTATCTCTATAACATCCGCGCAATATGGCCTTTTTGTGTTGGTGGGCTGTAAAACTCAAACAAACTAAATATCTATAAACAGTTAATTATTATTTCTAGTATTAATACTCCTGATATTTTATTGATATTGTACAGGTATGCAGTGTTCTTATTAGGAATATATGTTGACCTAATGCCCCATAATGGGCGATCCTAAACATGTCTAATTAATCATACATGTATAGACATATCTAGAGTACATACATACATTTGACAGATGGTCAAGTTGTGAGTTGATATTGTTGCTTGTCAGCTTTTGAAACTCAGTCTAGAAACATGTAGTTTTGGAGAAATAATAATAAAGATGTTCTAGCGCTGATAGTGGCTCGAACATTTAGGTTAGCAAGATTGCTTTGAATCTGGACATTTAAGTTATGATATTAGATTTAGAACTTTACTAAGTACGTTTTTAAACAATAACGATCACGGACCATTATTAAAAGTCATATACAAACTTGTGTTGTTATAAACTGTCTTCCAAGTATTAATGTTGGTGTTTGTGTACCGAACACATGATACACACAAAGTGTGGCAACGTAACAATCCGTAGCTACCGCTACGCCACACTAATCTGCTAGTTAGAAAGACTAAAGGCTTGTTACAATTGGCAAAAAACAAAGAAAGAAATTGCCTCTGGACTGCCCTAGAAAGCCTTTTCCTTTTCTATTATAGCCTTTTCTGAGTTTTCAACAAAATGTCACTGAGAACACTGAGTATGTGTTGAAATACTTGATTTAAATCTGTCTGCCAAGTCTAGTCATGACTATGCTCATTGAAACAACAAAAATATGACCGTTTGACCTTTAAAAGTTGATGTCCCCAAAATTGAAAATTTGGTCGTTACTACATTGTTGGAGTGAGATGATGCATAGCTATGTTTAAACAAGTTCTATCCTGAGATAAACACACCCATTGTAACATACCAAGGTTAACTTGTATGTAAACTCCTCATCTACCTGTCCTCAGGTTACCTGCGACTGGGTTTAACTTTCTAGTTGAGTGTACAGTACATCATATACTTAAAGTGGATTTTTATCTCGGCAAGTTGAAACCAATATTTAATGTACTATAACACGTCATGTTTTGAAAATTGAAAAAAGGGTAACATTATTGAAGTTGACATTTTAGAGAAGAACTTGTGAACCATAAAGGGTGTAACCTTAAAAATTGTGTTGTCCTCTACAAGTATTTACAAGTAAATTGTGAGTTAAGAATTAGAATATTGAAAAGACTAGTACAAGTAGAGATGACATTAATCTGAATCTATTGGTTAATGATCTGTATCAGTTTATACAAATACTTGTATGGTAAATTAAGTTTGCAGTCAAGGACTCATACATTCATTAATCCCACTGATTTAAATACTCATTTTTTATCAAAAAACCATGGACATATTTTTTTGTCAAGAGATGGTTGTGTGTTAAAAACTATTATGTAGTAAAATGTCTGTAGTATCAGATAAGTCAATGCATTCATAGATGATGACTCGTATTATGGTGATAATCAAACAAATATTGAGTATTTAAATCAGTGGGGTTAATAGCTAAATAGAATTTACCGATGTTATAATTGCAATAATTTCTATGGTGAACTGTTCAGTCTTAGAAATTCATATTAAAATCAGCAAGTAAGGCTATTGATGAATGGATTTTTACTAGCCAAAAGCAAAGTTCAGTTAGAACTTCATTTGAACTCTCTTTTTGGTTTTTGAAGACTAACATGTTGGCTAACAAATGAAATACACAATGATACAGTAACCAGATGACTCTCATTTTTATCCTCACTGTACAGTGGTCTAATTGCTCATTTAGCATGCTAAAAAACAAATTACACAATGTGCACCACATTTAACAAATAATATGGCCATAAGGGCAATATGCAAGTTTACGGACTGGTTGGTCAGACTGAGGACGGTATATATGGCCCAAAGCGCAGCTGAGGGCTGATAGCTTCCGAGGTCTTAACTTGCATATTGCCAATAAGGCCATGTGTTATTTGTTATATTATACCAAATTTAAATCCTTTCACCACTCATGTTGCTGACATTTTACTATGTGTATGATAATGTGTTTTCAAATAATTGTTTAATTCTACAGTATGTCAAATATCTAAAACCCCAGTCTGGCTTTCATTTTCACTCAAAGCAACGTAGCTAGATAACTTGCTCTTCTTGGTACATTTCAATTTTGTTATATATTGGTATATTTATTAACATATAATGTTCAAATTTGTACTTTGTAATATTCTGTTATTTCAATGGAGTGCAAATTTGTGGACCACTGAACTGTAGTGACAGTGAGAGGGATTGACTGTGTCAACAATTTCTTGCATCATTGCTACAAATAAGTTTTAATCAAGCTTCATCTAAAAGAATAAATTTTAGCCAGATTTTTCAATGAAAAAGTCTGCATATAGTTTGGGGAGACGGGTGTGGGTGGGCGGTTGAGCGTCTGGTGAAATTGAATTAAAGTTTTTCTTTACCATATATTTCAGCTTTTTGTAGTTAGATCTTTATGAAAGTTCATACAATGATGATATACCATGCCATGAACCGAATTAGACATTAACCTTAACTCTACCCGGCTTTATTATGGATTATTTTCCTTTGTAATTTTTGCCTTGAATTTTCTAATCCAGTTTTAATGTGATTTCTACATTATATTTCTTGTGTTTCTTTATTTCAGTCTGTTTGTTAGTATAGCTGTTATGAAATCAATGTAGAAACATGTCTCTTGAAAAAAGGAAGAGTTCAGATGCTAATGTTGATGAGGAGAATTCTGAACGAAAGAAACTGAAAGAAAACAATACTTTTGAAGATGTTGATGAAAACTTAAAGGCTGGTGTTGAAAACATAAATAATATTGATGAAACTTCTAATGGTTCAAGTTTTGATGATACTCCTAGGTATCATATGGATAGTCAAATAAGCCATACTGATGATCATAATGATGTTGGTAGTCCTGAAGTTGAAGACAAAACTGTGGAGACTCCTACTGCAACTAATGATAACGATGCAAATGGTACAGTTGTGGTTGGTAAATTAATCCCTATAGAATCTGTTCAAAATGATGCTAAATTAGTGTCTGAAGTGGTAGGAAGTCTTGACTTAGATGAAATATATCAGAAAATATTAAAACATAGAAAAGAGAAAAATCGTGTTGAAATTGTGTCTAATGAGATTATAGATACTGTTGGTAATACTCCTGACATTGTAGAGAATGGTGAACATGCTGCTAATAATGTTGAAGTTGCTATTAATGATAATTTATTTAAAGAATTGACTGAAGTACTTACTATATGTCCTGATGCTGATCCTAAACTAGTCTATGATCTTCTAGTGTCAGATAGTGTAGAAACAGGTAGAGTAGGTAGAATTTTAGAACTGGTATCTAATACTAATCACTCATCAACTCTCCAGGAAGAAGGATCACTTGAAGAAAGCACATTGTCTGGTTCGTCAGATCAGTCATTGAAAAGACTAAATGGACCTTTTTCTGATCCAACTTTTAAGAATAATCCACTGTATAGAGACATGAAAACCCTAATGAAAGTATTACCTGACCAAGATCCTAATGAAGTTTATGCATTTTTAGAAGCACATTTTGATAAACCAAATAGAGTTCAAGTTGTTATTGATGAGCTTGCACCATCTGATAGTCAGGATTCTTTACCATTAGTTAGAGTTGAGTCTCTGGAAGAAACTGATCGTGGTAAAGGTCCAATGTCATCTGAAGATAAACTAAAGGCTGATTTAAAACAGTTAAGAGATATATTCAGAGACTGCGATCCCAACTTCCTTCAGGAAAAATTATTTGAAAACACTAACCATGATCGTGTGCAAGAAATTGCTGCTGAATTATTTGAGAGTAGGAAATATCCAAAACTTCAGGATGTTCTTGAGGAAGAAAGAATTAAAGATTGGAAGAAAAAAGTTACAAGTTTAGACTTTGATATTCAAATTTTCTTAAAGAAATTTCCAACTCCTGAAGAACATTTCATGGACACAAATAATGATGTAAATGATAACTATAAACAACATGTACTTGTTTATATGAAGAATACATATCCTAGTCTAAAAGATGGCTATATAAAGAAAGTTTTAGAAAACAAGAACTATCATTTAGCACCAGCTGTCAAAGTCATTGAAGATGAATTAATTGAAATAATGGGTAAGGAATCTTAAACATAAAGTTTACTTTTTTCATTCTGTATGAAAAGCTAGTGTAAACAAAAGAAACCCCAAATTCTGTCATATTACCTTCAGTTGATATGATTACTTATAACTATCACCCACTTGTAAAGTCCAGTTAAGTTTTGTGCTACTTTTCTATGGAGTCTTTTAGACTCAAGGGCAGACTAAACATAACTTTTCATGTGTTAAAGTAGGCAGTAAGTGTTGCTTTGGGAAGAAATATGGTTTTGGTAAACAATCTCATAAGACAGATTAAATCAAATGAAATTCATTACTATAAAATTTATTTTTGTATGATCTTATTAAAATATAAGAATCTTGGCAAAAGCTAGTTATCCTCGGGAAACCCCCTGTTTCCATTTAGTAGTGAAATAATTACACGGTCTAATTCCTCATATCAACCGAGGGCTAAATGTATAAGGCTACTGAAAATAAAATTACCTATGTAATAATTTTTAATTCAATATGTTGAATTTTACCCTTGCAATGTTGAAGCTACATTCTTATTGTTAATAAAAGAACCCAGCTTACTTATACTCATATTTGAAATTTTGTATGTATATATTGTTTCAGATCGACCCTCTAAAAAGAAGAGAGATGTTCCTCGTGAAGAAATTCTAGAATACCCAGATAAACCTGATGAACCTTTCTTTCAAGAAGTTATTTTTGTAAATAATAAACAGGCTATACTTGGTAAACAATATCTTCATTCATTCGTTAGCAGTCATTGCCTGGCATTTTTTCCTTAACAAAGTGGCTATTTACAGGCACTTTCCCCTTCTGATATTTCTTGCAATCATGCAGTTTTCCCCAAATTGGAGGTTACCTTTGATTTTGCATTCCTCTACCCATGAAATTACATTGAGTTTCCCCCATTGTTCTATATAAAGTATGGCCCCAGGCCCCTCCCTTGGTACTGACAAAATGCCCTGCATTGGTTTAAAGATTTTCAACACAGTTACTTTATTTATTACTTTATCTAGTATATATACAGTATTTTTACTAGTCTGAATAAGTTTATATTGTCTTACATTTTGGGCTAGAGTGCTCAGGCAGTCTGCATGAGAGATAATTCTAGAACATGTGTCACACAAGTTAATAGCTTTTGCCCGAGGCTTGGAATTCGATATTAAAATCAATACATTCATTGCATCAGTTAGCCTCTGTGTAGTTTACTAATACCGTAGTATTTGATGTAAAAATCCGTCTCGGGTCAAATTGCTCTGGCTACATTCCTGACTCATCAAGAATGTGTTCTGTTAGAATCAACTTGATTGGAACTCAAGCTAATGGGTTTTTTCCTGTCGAAAAACTTAGTACCTGTTGGGAACAAATTTGAAACACAAATTTGAGGACACAAAACAATTGGATTTAATCAGTGGTGCATACTTTTCAGCAATAACATGTAAAATAACTTCCATGTACATGGATGCATCTCGTACAAATAAACTATATGAAGGGGGAAAATTCATGCATTCAAATTACAGCTAATCTATTAAAATATTTTCAGATCATATAAGCAGTGAGGAAGAATTAAGAAAATTAAAGATTGAAACAGCAAGAACATGTGGAGAGTTAATGGAATGTGGTTGTTGCTATGACGATGAGTGTTTATTTGAAGAAATGGCTGCTTGTGCTGATGGTCATATATTCTGTAAAGAGTGTGTTCGTCGTTCATGTGAAACAGCTATAGGTGAAGGGAAAGTAAAATTTCCATGTTTATCAGGTAAAATCTTATTTATTTTAGTTTGTTTGGGTTAACTCAGTTGCAACCAGGGCTTGAATTTTAGCTCGCATACTCGTAAATGTGAGTTCATTTTGAAAATTGCGAGTAACTTTTATTTTGACTCGCAAATTTTCACGGGTTGAAATTGACAAAAAACATTACTTTCCTAACTAATGAGGCGCAGATCAGCATTGAAATGGCCAGATAGATGTATAGTATTAATTAAAGTTTCACTATAAGAAAATGTTCGGTATTCTTTGCCTATCCCACAATAACGCCCTTGTTCTATCTACAGCTAAATATAATACTATGTTGTTTTTATATTGCTTATACTTGTATGAATAGTAATAATTAGGGATGCGCGATAATACCGGTATACCGGTATATTGCAATACGTTTCAAACACAATACATACCGGTACGGTCCCGCGATATATCGCGATATTTTTATCTTAATTTAATAGACTGATAGTGCATACTGAAACCTGTTTTGCATTATTTGTGACAGAATTTGACCGGATACTATTTCATTTTTGGTTTTCCTTTAATCTATTTTAGCATAAAGGTCTAGTATAAAGTTTTGCTTTTATCCTTTGTTGACTGCATTTTCACTCTATATCTTTATCGTCTACATTACTTTACCAGACAAAAGTTGAGTTTGAATGTTTGCAATAGCTTAAATAAAGCTTTCACAATGTATAATTGTGTTGAATCTTCATATCGTCAGTAAAATACAAGCATGGGTGCTGAAAAAAGCTTATGTTCTAAACTCCCAATATATCGCAATATGTATTGCAATACGTTGTTGCGTATCGCAATATATCGCAATACGAAATTTCCGGCAATACCCATCCCTAGTAATAATGTATGCTATTAAAATTTGGAGAAATTTTTTTTCTTCATTCTGCCAGTTAAAATAAAATCAACTTGCAAAAGTTTGCTAGTCAAATTTTCTGTGAAATTAGAGCCCTGGTTGCAACATATTGTTTTGGTCTTTTATGGCTGTCAGTCTATCTTTTAATCACTGGAAAGGCTAAATCTCTGGATTTAGCTGTTAACCAGTTATTGACAAATGTACTTCATGATTAAAAATCATTGTGGAATGGGGAGAAAGGCTGTAGAAATTATTTCATGACCAAACCTTACCAGAGTTTGCTGGCCAAGGATTCGAATCCACCACAGCTGGGATCATTGGACTTGCGTACTACTGACTGAGCTAGATTTATGCTAAAAATATAAAAAAGGAAGATATTGTTGATAGTTGTATGTATTGACATAATAAAAACAATTAGTGCTTAGTTACTAAAGTGGAGGTGTAAAACAACATATCTGATTGCATCCCTTAGATCCTCCCACTGAGGCTTAAACTTTAAGAATTTGAGGAGGAATCAGGGACTTTAGTCAGTTATCTTTCCCTGATAAAATCTGAAGCAATCCAATTGGCAAGTAGGTCCCTACAGTTGGAATCCTCGGATTTTATCGTTGAAGTCCTATGTAAGATAACAAAATATTTCATCTAGTATCTTTCTTGTTAATGAAGATATCTACAGAGGGGATGAAATTTAGATAGTTCTTTACCCTAAAATTACTTAGCTTGATTTTCAAACAAATTAAATGATTTACAAAAAGTTATTTAAGATTAGTTTTCGCAAATTGACATGGAAAAGTAAGGGTAAATCCGAGTAATCTAACTAATTGGACTTACCTGTTTGAAAAGTATACAAGGGGAAATAACTGAACTTAGGTTCCTTATTTTTATAAGGAGAGGCACTTGAGAGTTGCCTTTCTTATTAATTTTTGAATGTATGAATTTATATGTTTGAACAATATTTTAACTATGATAATAGCTAAGTGTCAAATTATAATTATGCTTTATTTAGTGGTGGTAAAAAATATCAGGAGGGAGTTATCATATGATGATTCATACTTGTAAATGAAGTTATATATAAATACAATATATAATATAAACATTTGAAAGTTAAACAACTTTAAGAATGTGAAAATATAAAAATTATTAGTAAAAGATACTAAAAAGGTGCATATACAATGATAGCAGTAATCTGAAGTAAGAATGTTATTTTGAGTAACAATGTCAAATATATAAATGTATGTTTTACATAATTATTGTTCAATAGTATGCATTACCCTTTTCATGCCTTTTGATAGTTTAGAATACATATGAAGTAAAAAAAAACATACAATAATGTGGTAGCATAGAATTATAACTGTGTCTGTTGTATAAGGTTGTTACTAACTATATTATGATAGAACTGAAAGCTTTATGCACTAATTTGCATGTGGCCATAATAAATGTATAATTATTAATTAGTGTTTTTTTTTATATCTTGATAATTAGTATTTTGTTATCATACAGGTAGCCCTTGTGAACAGGAATTTCCTTTAACAGTTCTTCAAAACCTACTGTCAGCTGCAACATTTTCATTAGCTCTACGTAAGATGCAAGAAGAAGAGTTGAGGCTTGCTGATATAACAGATTTAGTTAGCTGTCCATATTGCTCATTTGCTACAATAATGCCTGACCCTGAAGATAAAGTATTTAAATGTCTCAACCAGGAGTGCCTTAAAGAATCCTGCAGGTTAGTTAAAGTAAAGTATTAGTTTACCCAAGTATGTTGCACAGTTGGTTGTGCACTACAATTTTGAATGTAGTTTCTGAAGGGGGTACAAGTTCTATATCTTGCACTGGACAGTTAAACACTTTTTTGAAAATTTGACTTGGTAAATTTTCTTTCATTAATGACATATGAGGAGACATTGTCGACCTTGTTGAAGCAAATTTTTGATTGTTTCAAGAATTTGATAAAAAAAACAACAAGTTAAATAACAATCTGAAGATCATGTTACTACATGTATTAGGGGTGTAACAATACGATAAAAACCATATTGCAATATGCAAAACCTGTATTGCAATATATTGCAATACATATCGGTTCTTTGAGTAGACATGCAAAGCATGAATTAATGCATGTGCATTGCATTTGTTACACGCATATGTGTATTTTCAAATGATCTCTTAACCAAAAATTTAAATGACTTGAGTTAAATTGACTATATGTTCAAAATTTGCATGTTTTGAAACAAACTTGCAAAGAAAATTATTTTCTCAATTAACGAAGTATTGAACTTTTAAAGCACAATAAGATTATTTCGAACTGTCAACACATTTTAACATTTATTCAAACATAAAGATTTCATATTCTGATAAAAACAATCAGTACGGCACATAACTACAAAAACTGGTTCAGGGAAAAAAGAACCAGTTAAAAACCGTCAGAATTTGTATTGCAATGTTAACTGGTATATCGGTTAACCGTTACACCCCTAGTTACTATACATGCTTCTATCTAAGTAGGCCAATGAGAGTGGATGTTTTTAAATCATTGATTGAGTTAACCTATTACTGTTTATATTACAGATTATGTAAAGAACCTAACCATGTACCATTGAAGTGTAATGAAGTAGAAAAACAATGTACCACCAACTTGAGAACTTTTATCGAAATGAAAATTTCAGAGTCTATGTTACGTGTATGTCAAAGTTGTAAAAAAAGGTAAGAAGAATGAATTCATATTGTGAATTTTCTGGAACTTGAAAAAAGGGCAGGGAAGCAAAAAGGGTGCTGAGCACAGGGTGCATGAGAGGGTTCATGTTTCATAGTGACTATTTCTGCATAGGAAGGATTATTGAATGACAGGAGAGAAAAAGATTTAATCCACTTAAATTGATCTAAAATTTTCTGCTAATACACTGGCATATTTTTTATATCTTGCCACTTCATTAAAAATAATTTATAATGGTTGTGTTTAAATGAACCCTGCCATTTATGATGCAGTCTTTGTGCTTAGTGACATGTTTACATTTTCACAAAGAACTCAACTGTCCAATCACAACATGTCAATAACACACACCCTCAAATAAGTTTACAGAACTATCAAAATAACAAAAATACAATGCTATTTAAAGTATTTGGTTTAAATGAATTTCAGAAAGCTATGCATTAGTCAACACATACGTCATCTGAATATACCCCCCCCCCCCTCTGACTGTGTTATGTCAGGAAATGCTATGACAGCTCTTTGTAGTCTGTCAGATATCTGTTTAAAGACAAATGGAAAAAGGGCAGGTCTGATTTATGCTTTAGAATAATCACTGTAATTTTATTAGTTCTTCTGATCTTCTTAATTTTTAGTTACCGGTAAACATTTTGTTGATTGTTTAATCCCCTTTTAACATCCATTTAAAGTGTATAAATGTGAAGGGTATTGTGAAATTCACAAAAAAAGCTTAATTTATGCAAAAATCCAGGTTCCAATAATACTTTTTAGACTAAATTTAGTGCTGATAAAGATATTTGATTGAAATGTGTTATCAGTAACATGTCAACTCTAATTCCATGGGAAGCAACTCTTGATTGATATATTTTTGGAGTAGTGTCCCATTTCAACTTTAAAGTATAAATACTAAGAAGTGAAATATTTTTAATTCTTACCAAGATATTTCAATGAAAGTTGGTATTCATTGGCATTTCATCTTCACATTTATAAAGGGACATAACTCATGATGAACAATATCTAGTTCTGCCCCTTTAAAGTTAAATTTTGTTTGAATTGAAATATATTTAGTACTAAATAAAGATATTTGATTGAAATTTTGGTATGCTTATTCATTGCTATTGCATCTACTTTTCTAGGAAGGGACATTACTATTGATGTATGTTTCAGGAGTAATGCTCCTTTTATATTGTACATATATTAAATTGTTATTATTATTTTACTGATTGATTTCCTGTTGAAAAACTAAGCCCTGTCATGAGAGCACTTTGTTTGAAGATAAGCTTTGTCATGAACAACACACTTGTAACGTTGATTGCACTGTCCTTTGACTGCTTTTGTTGCTATAGATTACCCAATAGGATGACCAATTATTAATTTTACTTGCCCAAATCAAATGCTACTTAAAATGAAATTTGAAGTCTACAAATATGCTCTGGTTGTCTGGTTGGTGAAGCTGTCCATTAATGTCAAGCTTTAAAATCTGTTTTTGTTTATAAAATGTTACTTTTCATATTCTATGTAAATTAATTAAGCCATAACCCTTGTTTAAAATTGCAGGTTCTGATGGTACATGAAATATTGGGCCCACAAGTGAGGTTTTAAATGAACAAAGCCCCATAAATAGTTAAATGTATGTTTATGTATTTATTGTTTACAGATTTTATAAAGACAGTGGATGTAATAAAATGACATGTACCTGTGGTGCATCAATGTGCTATGTTTGTAGAGCTCCTGATATTGACTATAATCATTTCGATGATGAAACCAACAAGTAAGTATATTTAGTATTATGATCCTTTAAATTGTATTGTATTTATATAACCCTAAGTGCCATGTTTGTGAAATCTGCAGGTACTTTACTTCTTCTTAATCTGCCCTTAAAAGCTTTCCAGTGCTTGAATTTGGCTTTTTGTCCTTGAAAAGTGCTGAAAAAGTGCTTAATTTTTGTCTCTAACATTGTGTATGAACCTGTATTAATAAGGTATACAGAGAAGTTTCTGGCCTTGTGGAAGGGTAGATGAGTACTGGTTATAGACAAGGGTCCAAGAAAGCTATGTTAGGTGTGCTTGACACGTAAAATAATCAAAATGGGTTGACAGGGCGTTAAACCCCAGTAAAAATTGTAAATCATTACCTCGAAAATATCTTCAAGTTTCGTAAAGTCATTGATGTAAAACCATGATACATCTGATCAATTTCACTGTTGTCAGTATCTTAGTATGTGACAAATCATAATAGGTTTTTTTATGGCTAAAATCAATTACATGGTCTAGATTGATGAAATTTGACTTTCGAAGCAAAAGATGTCTTATTTTTCATGACAAAACATCTAGAAGCTATGTTGGTCCTGTCAGTGACATAAGAGGCTCAACTTTGAAGGTTGTCTGTTGCTCCTGACAACCTATTTATGGTTTTTGAAACTTGTTCCTGCATTTGATTTGAGCAAGTATATCATATACATGTATATTTATTGTCCACTCCAAGGAGACAAACTAGTTCGAAAATAATGTTTTGTCTTAAAAAATATTGAAACTTATATGGCATAGTGTTTTCATAGCAAAATTCGGGCTGATAGCGCAGTTGGTAGCACAGCAGGATTTTGAATCTCTTGCCCAAGGGGGTGCGGGTTCGAATTCCACTCGGGGAGGTTATACCATTCCATGAAAATTTGACAACAATGTCTATTTTCCTCCATTGATTAGATAATATGGAGAAGTTTCCGGCCTTGGGAAAGTGAAGGTGAGTATGGTTATAGACAATGGCCCAGGAAAGGTTAGGTGCGCTGGATGCCATAAAATGACCTTAATTGTGTTGACACTGCGTTAAATCTAGAATTCTAACATAGGCACGTGCGTTTTCACTCTTTATTTTATGTGACGTCATCTATGCTTTATTATTCAACAAAATATAGCTCGTGTCGGCTGTTGAAATTTTACTCCCCACGTTAAATGCGCAAAGCCGAAAATGGCGCCCGAGTTTACAAGGGTTGACTTTTACAATTTGGTTTCTATTCTATAATTAAGATTTTAATATTTTTTGTTCGGAATAAGAAACACCTATCCGTGAGAATTGTGTAAATAAATGCTATTTTTTGGCCTTTGCATTGGGGTGGATTTCAACAGCATGACGTTTCTGACAGTTAAAAATAGTTCTATAAATATATCTTTTCTACGGATGTATTTTACGATGTTAGAATCGAAATAACTTACAGTTGTCTATATTTTGTTGTCTAATAAAATATAGGCACTCGTTTGATGCGCTTATTAAATCACTCGTGCTAAAGCACTCGTGATTTAATCATACGCGCATCACAACTCGTGCCTATATTTTATTAGACAACAAAATATAGACAACTGTAAGTTATTTCTTAAATCTAGAAAATCTAGTAATCTAGTTCTCGTAGCAAATTTACAAGAGTTAAATACAGAGACTTAATCACAGTATATGGCAATTTGCAATGACATGCACACCATCACTTGGGATTGATAAAAGATGGGCAAGTTCTATTTTTGCGATATAATCTTTCTCTGATGATGCACCGTAAAACCCAAACAAACAAACAAACAAAAAAGTTCTATTAATCATTAAATGGAATATTTTTTCAGTTGTAAGTTATACTCTAATATGGATGAGTTACATGATTCAGAAATGACACAAGCAGCATTAAAAGCTAAAGAAGAATATTTAAATGATCATCCTGACCAAGATCCTGGTGCTGATTTAAATATAGAAGAAATGATAGAAGAGTGTAAGTATTGTATTGTTGATGTAAATTGACCTGAGATGGATTAATACATTAGGCCATGCCATATCGGAATTTTGTTAAGCATCCGCCTGCACGTTGGTTTTTAAGTCCTTAATCAAAATAAATAACAAAATTGTTGGTAAATTTTTTTAAATAATTCTGACATCCGGGATTCGATACGATTATCTAATTCAGGGAAAATTGTGTTCGGCAACAAGGTTATTCATAGAGGTGCCCGGTAATACCGGTAAACCGGTAACTGCGGTTTTTTATCTCGCGGTACCATACCGCGGTTTTTTCGGAAATACCGGTATTTTATAACCTAACTTTCTTACTAGTAGTCGGACATTACCGTGAAGGAGTAGTACACGTGATTTTTGTTTTACACGTTGTATATGCTTTCCAGAAGGAAATTAAAGTCTGAGTGATGTCCAACAAGACAAAATAAAACCATGCTCATAATATTACAACTGTCAGATAAGTATGACGGATAATATTCACATAAGTCAACACTACAAAATATTGTGGACGCCCCGCGGGGGAATTCCGTTCATGAATATGCACATGCGCGTACAAAAATAATTACTAGACATGGATATGACGTACGTCATTAGTGTGTTTGTTTAAATCTAATCGAACTACACGAGTAATGCTTCTTTAAAAGTTTTAAAAGCCAAGCATGTAGATCAACTTATTTTTCTATAAAAAAAAACTGGAAATGACTCAGTGATTTCTTCAAATTCAAAAGTTTCAAAAACTCAGGAAGTAAACTCTTCAGTAAAAAAGCAAAAATATATGAAGTTTTTTTATCCTAGTAAAAGTTAAAAGTATTGTATTGTATCCTTATTACTTTAATATTCTTGTAAAAATACATAGAGTTTATACATATTATTCATGTCGAAAGTATTGTGTGGTAAACTTTGTAAACTCTTGTAAAAATACATTAAGTTTTTAATATTTTATACAAGTCAAAAGTACTGTCATGTAAATTTTTTCAACTCTTGTAAAAATACATAGAGTTTATATACTTAATTCTAGTCAAAAGTATTGTCTAGTCAACTGTTTTAAACTCTAGTCAAATTTCTTGTAATAAGTCATAATTTTTATTACCCTTGAATAGGGGCTTTTATGGTTTTTTTAAGTTAATAAATAATAAATCTTCTTGAAAGATTATCTTTATTTAATAGCCAACAACATATAGTAAATGCTAACTTTGAGGTATACCGGGGTATATACCGTGGTATTTTGTAAAAAACCGCGGTATACCGTGGTAAAAATTTCTTCGCGGTACCCAGCTCTAGTTATTCATCGTAAGCAATTTATTATAAGCGCATCATAAATACAATAAATATTTTACGTGAAAAAAACACTAGTCATTTTATATTAAATTCAGACCATTGTTTCGTATTATGAGGATGTTACACCATTGAAAAAAAAATATAATGCATTTTTTTATTGTAAAAATAGTTGTGTTCTAGTTTTCGGTTTGTGTGTTTTTGTGAATAGATACCTGGGTTTGTCAAATTTTAGTTGACACTTAACAGAATTCCAATTTGGCTTGGCCTTACATACTACTGTAGCTCAACCAGTAATCCATAAAACAAATTATCATTAGCCTGAGACTAGTGGCAATTGGTTTGGGCTAGAGAAAATTGCTTAATCTAAATAATTGAGACTAGTATACACTCTCCCTTCACAATATGACATAATAAGGTTATAAATTTGGCCTGCCCAGCTAGCTCAGTCAGTAGTGCACTAGTCTACTGATTGAGGGGTCTTGGTTTGATTTCGTGGCAGGGCATACTTTGTGGAGCTTGGTCATGAAATTATTTCTATGGCCATTCTTTCTCTTGCCAATGATTCTTAAGTATGTAGGGCAGTTGTCAGTCACTGACGAAAGTATGCACTTAGTAGTTGGTAAACAGCTAAATCCAGAGATTTAGCCTTTCCAGAAAAGGTGAGTCGGTGGGCTGACTGCCGTGATAAAACCTATATGATGTGTTGCTATGGCGTTAAACCCAACAAACAAAATGATATATTTGGTCTGTATGAGTGAAAATTCAAGGTGATGGCTGCCCAACTACTTTAACTGATAAGGTGTTTGCAAGTGATACGAAAATTTCTTTGTCTCGAGTCAATTTTCTCAAGCTATATAGTATTGTTTGACATAAAAATCTATTCTTATTCAGTGATTAATGCCCTATAATGGGTCCTAATTCTGCATTTTAATAATGGATAAAATAATTAAAATGTTTCCAAAATTTCTCAGCAAGTTTTATGGTTGAAAAGTGAACTGTAGCCATCCACTCTCTTTTCTGTTTGTAACAATATCAAAAGGATTCTTATAGTACTTTACATTATGACTTGGAAATCTCCAAAAGGTTTTTGTCTTAGGCCTGCCACGATATACAGGTATATTGCAATACGCAGCTGCGGCAATACGTACCCTAGTTCATTGCAAATTTTTTCCCTTTGCAAAATAATTGTAGCAAAACGTCAGTTTTTCCATGGTTCATTCCATCTTACCTGAAATTGCAAGAATTTAACAGATTGGGGCACGTCTCAGTCCTAAATGACCGTAAATACTTAAGGAGGCTAGATTCTATCAGTAATTGCATATAAGATTTTTTTGTTAAATACAGCGGAAAAAGAACAAATCTAAAAGCCCACAATATATCTTGGTACGTATCGCGATACGATGACAGCGTATTGCAATATATCGCGGTACGCTTCTGGCATATCGCGACAGTCCTATTTTGTCTTCATCTTTTTATTGCTTAGTAGACAAAGTTACTGTTGTATATTAGAATTGTGTTTAATTTCAACATGAAGGGCTTAAATATTAAAAAAATTGGAAGAAATGCCCTAAATTGTCCGACTTCAAAATGAAGAAGATCTATACTGTACAGAGTTTATGGTTTGCAACTTAGAATACAAAAATTGTCCAATGATCTTGGTAGATAGAATGAGTGGATTACAAAACACAAAAAACACAACTCTGGTATTACTGAGAAATCATAACTCTAAATAGATCACAAATCTTACTGTTGAACATTACATAGCTCAAATAAGCTGATGATAAAGAGATGATACACATGATTTTACTTGAAGGAAATATGAAAAGATGACAAGTTTTCATTATTGTACATATATATCAATGGACCAGCATATCTTTATAAACATTAGATAAAACAAGTTTTTCTTAACTAATCACTATGAGTTTTTATCAATTGTATTTGAAATTGCAGTGAAGAAATCATGGCAAGATGGAATCACCTATGGAGATGATTATGATGAGCCCGAAGATGGTGAAGATGATTATAATGATGATGATGAATGACTAACTGATATTTGGAAGTTACTGGCATTATGTATGATATTGCTTTTCACTCCTTCGAGCTTATGGTTTCTCTGGTGAACTATGAACACCCATGAAAACATAATTGCCTTAGCAATATACCTCTTGTCCTGGGCGCTGTGAGAACTATGTATTTTGAAGACTGTTTGAACTTTGTCGTTGTAGGAAAACTTATGATAAACATGCTAGTTGTATTACATAGATAGAATTTCCATAGACAAAAGATTTGAAATAGACTCATAGATTTGACTATCAACAAATGCTTCACAAAAAACCCTTGATCTAGGCACTTGGAGAAAAATGGTATTCTACAGACTGAATTTTGTGATAGTAAGAAAATCTGTGAGAGGTTTGCTAGGTTAAATTAATTAATACAATTTCTTAGGAATTGAGATTTAAAAGGATTTTACCTTAAACATAGTAAGGTTTGTGCATAATATAGTGTGTATTAAGTCTGTGATACAGTTTTATTCATATAGTGAACAAGTATTATTTGACATATGACAGATGCAATAGAGTTTTATAGTTATAGTGTTTAATGTGTCAAAACTCAACCCAGTGAATCAACCAAGAATATAAAGAGTTAAGTGTTCAGCAGAGAGGTAGGATTCCTTTATTTGTTCATGGGTGGAAGTTTTCAGTATTAATACTGATTTCAGTATTTTGTTATTTGTATGAAATCTGTCTAATCATAAATTTTGATTGTAGGTTTTCAGTATCATCAAAACTTTCAACTTCCACCCATGCTTGTATTATATATAATATACTGTATAAAGGTAGCATAATTATATTACTTATTATGACATCTCTGTTGGTTACTGATATAATTAGCATTTTTCCTGGAAGGTGCACTTTTCTGTTTACTCACAAGACTTATGATCAGTAAAACTGAAGATGTCTTGTTGATGCACTTATTAATTTCATGTTTACATTTATTTGATTTTGATACTGTACTAGTCATTTTTTTTAATTTTGATGATATTGCTGCAGGTTTTAATCAAAACAGATATACTGAGTAACTAAAGTTAATGTGATGATACATCTGTGCTCAGGGTTCCGTATTAAAGGTTGTCCTATTTCCTTAGACGACATAACTTTACGTACAGGCAACTTCTGTTAAACATTTGGTATGGGCAAATTAAAATATAGCTGACTGTCCTTAGGTGCAACCTTGTTTAAAGATTAATGTCAAGCCCCATTTTCTTCAAGAAAAAGTTGTGAAAAAGTAATTCAATGTTGAGTATTAGATTAAGTCATCTTAATTAATCATTTTGATGGGTGATAACTTATTTATATTGAAATTAATTTAATAAAACTAGTTATTACTGTATTGGCCTTTAAATTCTCTATCACAAGTAAGACTGTTTTAGGTTAAGGAAAAATTATCAAATTGCTTGATTTTATTTAGTACAAACAATGTAGTTGTCAATATAATCAATTAATGTTCTGTGGTCTGGGTAATTGGTTTAGATGTAATTTGGGCCTTAAATAGTCACATGCAACCATGACTCTATCTTGATACATTCTATGGGTGATAAAATTTGTATTTGTTAAAAAAATCTTCTGGTCGGAACTCATTCTTTTAAACTTTGAAAAAATAATTGTTTTGTATTTGAGTCAATTAGAGCATTACACTTTACTGTTACAATAAGTATTAAAGTTTGACTGACATTTAGAAAGATGCATCTTATTTCATTTTGATGTGCATTTATTTTATTTTAAAGTTCTGTGATGGAATCCTTATAAGGATAGTTTTTTATGTTACATATTTTTTAATGTTTTGTTGTGTTTCCACCAGTCATCACCTCATATTGTCCCAAGCACTATCTCAATCTTTTAATTAGTTAAACAGTAAATTTATCGAGTAGTCAGACTATAGAATGAATAATTTGTACTTGCCATGGGCTAACAGCTTGTGTGCTAAGGTGATGACTGGTTTCTAATTAGTTATTTCATGTTGGGCCAAAAACATCCTATGTTTAGGGCATTGGTCTTAAGATAGTTTGGTAGGCTCTATTTTTTATTTACTGAGCAAATAGTGATTTTCACTACCAGACTTCTCGTCCATATTCTTTAAGGTAAAATTCAGTTATTAGGTATAGGTTGTTTAGTGTTTGAAAAATTGATAGTTTCACACAAAACTATTTTCTGACTAAGTCTAAGAAGGATTAAGTTTGCCCCAAATGTAGGATTTTTTTAAGGCCTTATATATTTTAGGCCTGTGATATTTATCTGTGTTATAGCATGTGCAAATTGACAATTGAGAATTAATTATTATATACATTGCTTGGCACTTTGCAGTACGTGAAGAAATGGCCTGGAACCTTATTCAATAATGAGAGGATTTTACAGCTATTTTATTGATAGTTGAATGACAAATCAAAGATAACCTCCAAATATTTGGAAAAATGCATTATATTGAGGAAATTTCAGTAGAATACATTTTTAACTGCCCCTGTAATATAGGGGAAAAAAGCTCAGAATATTGTTTAAGTTCATCAAATCAGGAAATTACATAAAAATTTCAATGTATGTAGTGTATTTAACTGTCAACGGTCAGTTTGCACATGCTTAATTATATAATACTTTGTGATATGTATTTATTTATGATGAATGTTAGGATATATAGTTGTTGGACAAATTGTCCTTACTAGTCATTACTCCAAGTAGCTAGCCCAACTTTTGATGAAAGTTGGATTTAATTGTTTAAAAGCAGTGTTCGCAATTTTTCCAAATTTCACCAAGTCCCCTGGACTCAGTAGTATTAAATATATCCCAATTCAAATGTGATTCCAGAATTATAAAAATGTTATTGCGTACCTATCAATCAAAAAGCATTTTCTATGTTTTGATAAGGTCTTTTGACAGCTGTCAGCAGAGTTAAATATTTATAACAATGCTAATCTCTGTCAAAAAAGATATTTTAATTTATTCATAAATTAAGTTATCATTACCGAAAAATGATGATCATAATTCAAGGTTTCAACATGATCATAACTACAATTAAGTCTGATCATTATACAAAACAACTTTTTGCTGGGATTTAAGCAAAGAGCTCTTGGTTGTTTTTAATTGATAATTTCAACAGCTGGATGATGCGAGTCGCTCGTACAATGCATCTAAGTACTGTGCTGGTAGTCAGTGCAACCAGTTGTCTTAACTTTCTTCTCTATGCATATAACACATTTCATACATGTAATATTTTTGTTTAGATCTATGTCTTTGAACATCCTGTCTTTAAATTCTTTATCTAAAAGCCAAGATTCTTGGAAATTGCGACTGTGTTTAACTTTCTTGTTTGGTGGCTCGGCCATTTTGAGGGTGCTACCCAAGGTGGGTTATCGAAAGGCGGTTTCATTGCACTTAACTATTGTGAAATACTCTTAAACATCCAACTCGTCCTTTATATTGAATATTGGTTAAAAGTTGGATTTTTCCATTGACTAAACTTAAACTAAACTATAACTTGCATTTCCTTCGGGGTACTGAACTTTTCAGAATTTTTTGCTGTTCATATTTGTCTTTGATATATAATATTGAATCAGACTGGGTCACAGGTATTGTTGGATAAATATGATAGTCTTGAGTCACTGAAAATTTCTTCGGAAATATCTGAAATGACTGATGTTTTTCATGATGCCTGTTTTAATCAAGCATGGTTTGCAATGCTTTTTTATACGTCCGTTTTGACATACAACAATTGACAAAGCTTGCATTTGAATATGGACACATATGAATAAATCTTAGATGTATAACTGAAATGATCGGAAACTAAATTGAGATTAATAGAATAAGAGTTTTCTTAGGGAAATGTTTCAATAGATATGTAAAGCTCGAACTGTACTGTCCTACACATTTCGTGTACATTAATATTGGTGTTAAAACATGCTTCTTAGTCTGGCATCCTATCTAGATATATGTCAATGGATTTGATTTCTTTATCTTGAGCATATTGAATCCACATTTGGTGCAGCTCATGCGTTAATCTTTCGTAATTGATATTCCTTGATTTATGAAATGCTAGGCAGCAAAAGAAACAGAGGTTTTCTGTATACATTTGACCTGACCTTTGATTTTTCTCAAAGGAAACTATTCTCTTAGAGTTTTTTATAAATGCCGGTAATGACTGACTTAAACCTAAAGGAAAGCTTGTTTTGTAAACAACGAAAAGATCATTGGTTATTGCTACTGGTTTCGATTTAGAATTAGGTTTCTGTTTTTGGAAATAACCCGATAAATCTAAAGCAGCGAGAAGAGAACGCAACCTTTCGACATCTTCTCTGTTTTTTATTGCTTGAGGGAAGAAAGATAGGTAGTCAGTGAAATGTGGAGAAAAGTATCTACAATTTTGGTTGACGATATTTTGTTGTATGAGACGAAACGAAAGATTGATTTTTTCTGAGAATTGAGAAAATAGTACTTACTTGATACATTAGTTCGTTTACATAAGAAAGGTCCAAAACATGAATATCGTAATTTTGAGACATTGTCCAACACATATTTAATACACATACACCGAAAATCGAAAGTTATGTTTATGGGCAACAAATAATGGTATAGTTGTTAACATTAGTATATTTCCATTAACATCTTAAAAATTCAATGTCTTCTAATTCTTTTTGCTCAACCATATCTCTCACTTGCGTCTCTGAAATTTGTTCCGTTGCGATAATGCCGGGATAAAGCTTTTCTGAAAGAACAAAAATATAAAAAAGGTGATTAAGTACAAATTTATAAAGAAATGTCGGTTCTGCACTAATTAACTACATGTACAGCTGTTTAAACGAATAAAGATATTAAAACATTTAGCGTATAAAACTAAAGGTGTCTGTTATTAGAATATAATTATCCTTCCCAGGTTGAAGATAAAGAACACCAAAAAGTAAGTCGAGATAAATAGTTTGAATACATTATCTTACGGGTATACACAATAGCTTGTAAAAAGCGAATTAAAGGTACCTGCAGTTTGGGTACGCTGTGCACAGCGCGTTGTGCAAGATCTTGTACAAATTCGTTGGTGACGATGCTCTACTATTGCTCGTCATCACTGTCATCACTCTTTATCAATTTCTCCACCTCCTTCCATTTCCTTTTCAACTTTTTATATGAAGTTTCTATGTTATGTAGTTTCTCCTCCAGTTCTTTATTGTATTGTTCTGAACATTTTTTCTGTGTTTGAGAGTCTGTTTACTTATTAGCCTGTATATGTATGGCAATACAGGTGCTCTCTAATGCCGAGATTATCTCTATTGAACAATAGGTTCTTCCATAGGGGAGGGGATTATGCCACCGACTCACCTGAAAAAAGCTGACTAATAAAATTGGGCCCATTTGAGCTTGTCTGTAAGTTCATAGCTTGCACATCATGGTAGTTTTTAACAGTATTATACTCTAGATGACCGACACTTCCATGAGCAAGTTGGCTTCTTTTAGCTGCTTGTGCCATCATTTCACTGTTTGGCAAGCTGGTTTGGGCTTTTCTTGCCAAACATTTCCTTGTTGTCTGACTATAGTAGCTGCAAGTTTATCGTAGACAATGTTAATTGAATTATTCTGTTCTGCAGAGGATGATGTAGCAACAGATTGTGTTTCACAAGCCTTGCGTTTTCTGCTTTTAGGAGGCATCTTATGATCTACAACAACAAATAAACTATTTAATAATAACAATAACTTATTTACAGGGAGCATCAATATACCTTTGATATTGCAATAACTTCAAAAGCTTGATTAAGCCTCGGTTTTAATGCTACGTCATATACATTGATTTATCATACATATTTATTTACTGAGCCATACAGATTAACTTTCATAATTGATGAACACTTGGTCAACAAGTGACATTCCATCAATTCCATCAATACCATTAATCCTCTCAATTACATACTTTTACTTTGAATTATGATAAAAAAGCCACAAAGTTATTCTCCTTTACATATATCCAATTAATATAAGGTATAAGTACATATTCTTGTGATAAGCTCACCTTAAAGTCAGCGTATCATCACATGACAACCAAGTGGGTATGTCAATTTTAATCGCCAATTGGGCAACAAAAATATATTTTTTTCAATGCCAAGAGGCCAATTTGAAAATATGTCAAGATGAAAACAGCATCATACACCAAGAAGGTGGCTATCAACAGACACAGAATCAAGCTGCCAACAGTGTGCATGCCAAGTGGGCCTGTCATTGTTACACCTTGTTACAATTATTTTAATTATTTGTGGGAATCTAATAACGTCCAAGCACAGACACCCAATGTCCATATCATGGCAGGTACATAGCACATGAGCCAAATAGGCATGATTACCCATATATTCATACTATTGAATAGAAAGTAATTTGACAAGCTGCCAATACCATGGTATTTATTAACTCAATACATAATAGTTTAGTAAAGTTGGATCATGAAATTTGATACTTAACTGACACTTGTGACCTGGAGGATCAGCTTAGAAGCAAAGAGGATAACACTATTGATACTTTGCAAATATTTGATCATATGGCGTTGATTATTTTCGTTACAAAACAGATAAACACCCTCCCGGCACAAAAAGTCAATTTCCTCATTCTAGAATCCTCCATGAAGCCAAAACATAACATTTGATGATGAGCTGCATTTCTCCATCAGAATATAGTTCGACTCAACAACCCTATTGTTAATTTCATTTCCAGCTTTCCATGATTGTCGTCGCAGAATCTGACCAATGATGGCGCATTTCACATTCTTTGCACGCAACAAAACATTCTGTGAATGACAAAATGTCACCTGCTAACTTAGTCACTGCATAAGAAGAGTCACATTAATCGTTTCCTCCAATTTGAACGTAACACAGCCCATTGTCGCCATCATAGTTCAAAAGCTGTCTGGAATTCACTAACTGTTTAATTGTTAGATCACCTTTCCCCTAACATCCAATTCGAATTCATCATGAAATAGTCTATGATTATAGTTTTCGGGTGGTTGTTTATAAATTTACCTAATCGTCGAATAAACGAATGACTCAAGTTACTTCCACTTTACAATCAATGCTGACCTACATGCTTCTGACAAGCACAGTCCTCCTGCTGATCACGAGTGACGCTGTGTGATCAGAAAGTAATGTCAAGGTCACAATGACAATTTCACAAAACAACAATTTTCTTCTCAAGTAATATAGTATGCTGCAACAAACCCTGCTTTGATATCCTATTATATAAGCAGGAAACCAATATAATATTAAATATTATTCTCCAGATTAGATAATGAAGTATGTTTCTGAATAAAAGATAGCTTCAAAAATTGCTCGACTTTCCTGCGCACACAATACTGGTGTTCTGAAAATTAACACAGCATTAAAATTACTCGTTAAGTCTACATATTCGTATCCTTTAAAGCAACTATAAAATAGCCACTTGCATGTTCTGCCTCTATTTGTTCAGCAAACAGAGTTATTTTCACCAAGCTCTCTCCTATCGCAACAACATGTTCCCATTTCAATGAAATGCACTTCGATTTTTCCTTGTTAAATGTCTGGTCTTCCCAACATTTAGACAAGTCATTTATGTGTCAATATAAGTAGGGGCAAAACACGGTTACAAAAAATACTTTTTAAGCCGAAAAATACCTTTTGAGCCGAAAATACCTGATTTTAGTTTTTGATGAAAGGGAGAGTACTCTTGCTGATGGTGCGTTTTTACACCACAGAGTTGCCCTTCTTATGGTTTATTCGGTGTTGAAGGTTGGAACGCGTGAGGCGGGGATGGAACCCTTGGGTGGCTATCAAAAAGCGGGTTTGCCAATGCGTGTGGTTCTGTATGCAGATTGTTTAGAATCTGGACAAGATTTATGAAACACCCTGTATATACCTAACTATTTCAGAAGTTTACTGTGAAATCAGAAAAATGAATAAGAACAATTGATATTGAATGAAGTAAATAATGATTACCTAAGACGTTGTCAACATTCATTGGTGTTGAATTTTAATTCTTCCTCGAATGCACTAAGTAAAAATATCGCTCTTGGATAGTTACATCGACGATGAAACCAATTGCGAAGAGAATATTTTTGTCTGCATGATGGACATCTTTTCAAATTCAAGAAGCTGAAAATACAAACACTAATTTCACAATGACAAATTAATAATAAATTCCAGTTCAAACGTACAAGTATCACATTTTTATCCCAAAGTTCTTCATACACTTTTTCTTCCATAAGAGCCATTTTTCTAAAACAAACACGACACGTATTTCGAAATTATAAGAACACCACTAATACGTGTGTAAAAATTTGAATCACACTGTTGACGTGTTGCTTACAGAAACAGCACGACTGTTCTTGTAAAAATCGATCCCCACAAGAAGAACACAAGGTATGTCCACACGGAGTTAAAGCCACTGCAATTCTTACACTCATGCAAATTTTACACTCCGTATTTTCATCTGTTTTCTAACTATTTTCTTCTTGCATAATCATATTTTTAAGCGTAGAACTGTACTGTCGGTCTAGATTTGTCGAGTATAATACGTCCCAATGAACTACAGACCTCGTGGTGTTATGAGATTGTTCGCTTATATTTGATGTAAGAGAAATGTCAGCAATTTGGTTTAGATTCTTTTGTAGGAGAGCCACTATGAAAATTCTGAAAAGTGCGAGGTCCTTGCCTCTGTAAAATGCTAAGTAATTTCCTGTTTCTGCTCGAGTTTGATCTTTCACACTCTATTTCTTCCCGCATACTAATCGTTAAAATAGTGTTTTCCAAGAGGTAGTCCATGATATTTGAAGTTTGTTCTGATGTTAACGAACCAACCAGAGTCTGCCAACTTTTTCTAATGGCTCTTCTATGTATCACATCCATGGTTTAGTATAACACTTGAGAGTCGTTTCACGTTTTATATAGTCTATATGTTGTTCTTATTGGTTGATAATATTTAGAACCAATCCATTTATTTATTAATAGTACATGTATTATTTAAAAAAATGTAAGATCCTTGTAAAATGAAGTATTCAAAGTTATCCAGTAAGAGAACATTTAATAAAGGGAAGTGTGTGTGTTTATATTGGCTAAGCTTTTTAACCATGATCATGTCAATGCTATATGAAATATAGGATACACATACCTGTATCTGAATTCTTCTTGATGTAGGGTTTTTTTCCACTTGGTGTTAGAGCTGAGTTTTTTCTTTTGCCACATTTCATGGGGGTATGATTTAAAGCACTTGAAGTGTACGAATGGTCTTCAAATGGCATAAATCTAGCACCTGTTTGTTTATTAAATGCTTATCTTATTTATTAAACAATTTCTTTATCAACATATCAGTACATCCTTGTGATGTCAGCATCGTGCGTATCGACAATATCGTAATAAACGTCTGTTTTTTGCTTCTATTTTCTGTATGTACTTTATAACTAGCGCTTGAAATATTATTTCATCTCGCCAGTTCAAACTTTATACGGTTTAGGATGTCTTCCTCTTGAGGGGTGAACACTATTTATAGGGTTGAGCTAATGCTTGAGACGAGCCCCCGGTACGGGTTCATTTACAACGAATGTTTACTATATGTTGTTACTATTTATTTCTAATACGTCGAAGGGAACTCGCTCTTTGTTTGAGATATTCGAAGTCATAAAACAATTTTATTTTACCAGCGATGATATTTATAACATACGATATATTGTTAGAAAAACACTTAAATAATATTATGAAGTCAAGTAAGTTCATTTCATCTCGCCAGTTCAATACGGTTTAGAACGTCTTCCTCTTGCGGGTGAATATTATTTATAAGGTTGAGACGGTCCTGGTATGGGTTCGTTAGAGACTGCCTCTTCTTCCGCTGTGTCCCTAGAAACAATCCGTTCTCCCAGAGCCTTGAATTTAATAAAATATTTTTACCTAACATTTTAAGATATAGTTATTAAAAAGATAGTAAATGTCTTTCATGTAAGTTCGTTAGAACATCATTTATAGTAATCTAGTATACAACGTCGGGGCTACATAAAAAATCTGTATTTTTCATAACTTGACGCCCAAAAGATAATCATAGCTATACATAGCAAAATGTTTTACAGACGGTCATATAACAATTTTATTAAATATGCGGTATATAGTTGAAAAAAAACCCCACAAAAATAATATTATGAAGTAAGTTAATTCAACATATTTAATTGCCGACCGGTTTCATATATTTTCATATTACAACGTTGTCACTATAGAAACTTGCATACGCATGTGTATGCATGTATATGTCAAATAACGTTACGTCATAAATTAATGTGCATTTAATGTTAGTTTAGTAAAACTGAAGAGAGAAAAATGATATACTATTTGCGTAACTTAAAATATTCTAAAATGTATTGGCAACAAAGAGTCTAACGTATTAAAACAATAAAAAACAACGAAACAACAAATTATCTGTTCAGCCTCTATTTGCTGGACAAGGGTTCCAGTTTCGTCAGGCTTTCTTTTAAGTCAACAACGTGTTGCCACTTTAAAGAAATGCACTTTGATTTCTCCTTGTCGAATTTGCCGTCTTCCCAACATTTGGATGAGTCATTTATATGCAAATCACTTTATCAGTCCACTTTGTCAGCGTACCTTTCTTCCGTATGCGAATTTATCGTGAACGCTGGTTAAACATTCGTTGCAGTCTTGTGATTGCTCCATGGTTAAATGTTGACAGCTACGGGGTATTATTTGGCTTATATGGGCCGTGCTTTCATTTAAGGTTATCGAGTCATGACGAGAGTATTTCTCAATGAGCGGTTTAAATCACATAAATTTATTTAGATAATCATCAATCAAAACAGAACCAATGAAATAAGATATATTATGATATAATGTGGAAATTGATGCATACCACTAATCGATGGCCTATCCTCACTTGCATTCATCGTAACTGCTCTATCCTCACTTGCATTCATTGTAACCGCATTAGATGCATCTACAGAAAGAAAGATAAGTAACAAATTATATATTTTTTTATCAATACAAAATATAAAACAAAACAAGTCTTTTAAAAGTAAGTAAACTGTTCTTCTTTCATTATGGTGCAATAATGTGAAACATTAAAGTGATAACCATACACGTTTGTTTAAAAGATACAAGATACAATATTTGTTTGTTGAGAGGATTTGAAAGTAAAATGTATCTATGTGCAGAAAATGTCTGGTTTACCTTTATTTATGAGGTATATGTACATGCCACAAACCTCATAGGCTCAGTATTGGTAGGATACAAACTTTAATTCTTAGTCTGTATTAAAAATGATAAATAACTTTATCTATGAATAGCTATTATATGATCGTAGACAATGATTCTACAAAGAATCCATGAAAAACTAGATTAGGTAAGCTGAGCACCATAAAATGACAAAATCAAATGTTCATGTTTTTAGCCGGATTTTTCAACGAAAAAATTCGGCTAATAGTTTGGCGAACACGGGCGGGCGGATGGGCGGGCGGGCGGGCCGGCGTCCGGTGTCGTTAACAATTGCGTTAAAGTTTTTAATGTACCTTATATTTCTGCCATTTATAGTCAGATCTCTACGAAACTTTATACGATGATAACATACCATGTGATGAACAGAATAAGACAATAACCGCAACTCTACCTGGCTTTATTATGGATTATTGCCCTTTGTAATTTTGGGTGTCTGATGTCGTTAACATTTGCGTTAAAGTTTTTAATTTGGCATTTTTTTCTGCCATTTATTGTCAGATCTTTACGAAACTTCATGCAATGATAACATACCATGAGATGAACAGATTAAGACAGTAACCACAACTCTACCTGGCTAAATAATGGATTATTTCCCTTTGTTTTTTTGCGTTAAAGTTTTCAAAATGTTGGATATCTCTGCCATTTATGGTTAGATGTTTATAAAATTTCATAAAATTATTAATTACCATCTGTTACAAACAATTAGACAGTAACCACAACTCTACCTGGCTTAAAAATGGATTATTTCCCTTTGTTTTTTTGCGTTAAAGTTTTAAAGTTGTTGGATATCACTGCCATTTCTGGTTAGATGTTTACGAAATTTCATACAATGATTACATACCATCTGTTGAAAAGAATTAGATAGTAATGGCAACTCTACCTGGCCTAATAATGGATTATTTCCCTTTGTTTTTTTTGCGTTAAAGTTTTCAAATTGTTGGATATCTCTGCCATTTATGGTTAGATGTTTACGAAATTTCATACAATGATTACATACCATCTGTTGAAAAGAATTAGATAGTAATGGCAACTCTACCTGGCGTAATAATGGATTATTTCCCTTTGGTTTTTTTTGCGTTAAAGTTTTCAAATTGTTGGATATCACTGCCATTTATGGTTAGATGTTTATGAAATTTCATACAATGATTACATACCATCTGTTGAAAAGAATTAGATAGTAATGGCAACTCTACCTGGCTTAATAATGGATTATTACCCTTTGTTTTTTTGCGTTAATTTTTTCAAATTGTTGGATATCTTTGCCATTTATGGTTAGATGTTTATGAAATTTCATACAATGATTACATATCATCTGTTGAAAAAGAATTAGACAGTAACCACAACTCTACCTGGCTTAAAAATGGATTATTTCCCTTTGTTATTTTTGTGTTAAAGCTTTCAAATTGTTGGGTATCTTTGCCATTTATGGTTAGATTATTATGAAATTTCATACTATGATTACATACCATCTGTTGAAATAATTAGACAGTAACGGCAACTCTACTTGGCTTAAATATAGATTATTTCCCTTTGCATTTTGTATGTTAAAGTTTACAGTATGTTGGATCTCTCCAATAGCAAGTATTTTGGCATTTTCAAGTCATATTTTCCCGCCATTTTGTTTCAACAATTTCACCATTTGCCATACAAGGTTTTTTTAAACAAAATTCTCTCTCCAATTTCATATCATTAGCTTTGCATTATTTTCATCCATAGTTTTCATGTCTTATGCCATCTTAGTCAAATACCAACAAAATACTAAGAAAAGGTACAATAGGACATATATACATGTATAGTTAATGCAACTCTTTATTCCTTTAAGATTAATTATTGCCCTTTGTATTCCTTCTGATAAGCAATATATTAAATGACTTTCTTTTGTAACAACATAAACTTGTTCTCAATGTTCCCATATGCAGTGAAAATCCGGCTTTAATGTGGCTCCCACATTATCTTTCTTGTTTCAATTTAGACTCAGAAAATAAGTTCCATAAAAAAGTCTTAACTTGATAACTCAGTTTTTTTGCAAACATATGAATAATAAAATTGAAATATAGTAAAGGGGCAAACATACATACAACCAACTGTAGTAACTTCAACCATGTTAGTAGTTGAATGTTGTTCAGTAATACTAATAGGACCTTGTGGTGTTCCGTAGTAATATCTTGTGATTGTTGTTTATCTCGTAACTGATGTTTAGTAGTAAGATGGTCAGTGGTTATCACATCTGGTCTAGGAAGATATAGGTAAGGATGACACTGTTGAGAGGTCTATAACATCGGTGTGAGGTGAAGATCTCTGGGGGGTTGATGTTACAGCACTTGCAGTATTCAACTCTAAAAATGACTGCGTTCTTTCTGAATTAGAAAAGTCTACTGTCACATTGCCATATTGCAACCTTCTCATTTTTATTACTCTTAACCGTTGTAGAATTAATAATATCACAACCAATACTAAACATAATCCACTGGTCATACCCAGAGCAATTGCTGGAATGAAGAAAACAATCAAGTTTATATATGTAAATCATTAATAGTATGATAAACTTTATTAAGTTAAAAGTGTGTATCCATCTCAATATTCCCATATGATTCATAAATATTCATATCAAATGAGTCAAAGTCCATGTCATTCATTTCAATTGAATTTGAAACATTGTGAGATCTTTGAGGCTCAAGATAGCCATCAGTAGATATTGAAGAGTGCTGAGAGACATGAGAATAGTTGTGCAAAGGTAAGCGCTCTTCCTGCTGCTGCAGAAAATTCGTCAATTCTCTGCTCCAAGACATCCACTCTTCTTTTTTCTTCATTATTTTCTATTTTTAAATTATCTCTCTCATTAGCTATAATGTCTCTTTGAGCTATAAGGACATTCTTTTCAGCTATAAGGGCATCCCTTTCAGCTGTTAGCGCATCTTTTTCTGCTGATATTGTATCCCTCTGATCTTGATACAATTTAGCTTCCCCTTGTGCAATATGCAGTGTTTGTTCACTATTATGCAGCTGCTGAGTCAAATTATTAATTTGATCATGAAGATTGTTAATGATATAATTGTGGCTAGAACGTGTTTCTGACCACAATTCGCTACTCATATCCACGAATGTATTCATAAAATGATCCATGTTCAATTTTTGCACTTGTAAAACTATCTTAAAGAGCAAGTCCACACTTGTATGTAAAAAACGTGTTATGACTTGAGTTGTTGAAAACGAAGCTTTTATAGAGACTGGAACCGAGCAGACATTTCATCATGGTGAGCAATGTGGGAGAGGTAACACCCTTAGATTCTTATCTTGGGGACATAGTTCAATGTCATGAGATCATTTAAGATGAATCCACTCACGTAATTACTTATTTCAAGATTGCGTAAGAATTTCGAGCGATAATGTTTTTTTCATCTACATGTTTAGTACGTCATAGGTCACTTGCTTACACTATGTTAAATACCCTGTTGATAACATCAACTTCCATATAAGGAAAAGTTTACTACGATGTTGCAAAATTACTATACCTCAAAGAACTTGAGATGTACTACATTATACTGTTAAACCATACTTTAGATGTGGTTGTTGTACTGTAAAAGATAGGTGTTGCATGCTAGTTTGTAACAACTATGTTTGATTTCCTTTGTGGATGAAACCATGGTTTGAGCAGCAATCTACATTAAGATGCATGTATACAGTTTAACCACGCATATGTTCACAGTATAGTCAGGTCAAATGAGGTCGTTATGTCTCACGTTTTTTTTATCAATGGCTAGCTATTAACATACTTTTAAATGGATATGGTTACCCAAGCGACGAATTGAAAATAATATGAATGTTATCTCAGATTTCATCATGTTTAAGTCACAGACCAAAACATTGTAAGTACATGACTATTTCATTTTATACATTCTCATTTAGTGTGCTACATTGAACAAAATGAGAGTCACTTGTTGTTCAATCTGCTTTTTATATCAACTCGATGGTTCCACCGTCGTCGTTCGCGTTCAAACCATAAACATTGAAAATAGGACAAGAAAGACAACTCCGTAATAGTTAAACGCGACTTTAGCGAGATTACTCTCCCTTTAATCAAAAACTAAAAAAAGGGTATTTTTTGAAAAGATGCTTTTTGCACCCGCGCCAAAAAAGATGCTTTTGAAAAGATGCTTTTTTGTACCCGCGTTTCTGTACTACTCCACTTGCATGTTCTGCCTCTATTTGTTCAGCTAACAGAGTTATTTTCACCAAGCTCTCTCCTATCGCAACAACATGTTCCCATTTCAATGAAATGCACTTCGAATTTTCCTTGTTAAATGTCTGGTCTTCCCAACATTTAGACAAGTCATTTATGTGTCAATATAAGTAGGGGCAAAACACGGTTACAAAAAATACTTTTTAAGCCGAAAAATACCTTTTGAGCCGAAAATACCTGATTTTAGTTTTTGATTAAAGGGAGAGTACTCTTGCTGATGGTGCGTTTTTACACCACAGAGTTGCCCTTCTTATGCTTTATTCGGTGTTGAAGGTTGGAACGCGTGAGGCAGGGATGGAACCGTTGGGTGGCTATCAAAAAGCGGGTTTGCCAATGCGTGTGGTTCTGTATGCAGATTGTTTAGAATCTGGACAAGATTTATGAAACACCCTGTATATACCTAACTATTTCAGAAGTTTACTGTGAAATCAGAAAAATGAATAAGAACAATTGATATTGAATGAAGTAAATAATAAGACGTTGTCAACAGTTATTGATGTTGAATTTTAATTCTTCCTCGAATGCACTAAGAAAAAATATCGCTCTTGGATAGTTACATCGATCATTAAACCAATTGCGAAAAGAATATTTTTGTCTGCATGATGGACATCTTTTCAAATTCAAGAAGCTGAAAATACAAACACTAATTTCACAATGACAAATTAATAATAAATTCCAGTTCAAACGTACAAGTATCACATTTTTATCCCAAAGTTCTTCATACACTTTTTCTTCCATAAGAGCCATTTTTCTAATACAAACACGACACGAATTTCGAAATTATAAGAACACCACTAATACGTGTGTAAAAATTCGAATCACACTGTTGACGTGTTGCTTACAGAAACAGCACGACTGTTCTTGTAAAAATCGATCCCCACAAGAAGAACACAAGGTATGTCCACACAGAGTTAAAGCCACTGCAATTCTACACTCATGCAAATTTTACACTCCGTATTTTCATCTGTTTTCTAACTATTTTCTTCTTGCATAATCATATTTTTAAGCGTAGAACTGTACTGTCGGTCTAGATTTGTCGAGTATAATACGTCCCGATGAACTACAGACCTCGTGGTGTTATGAGATTGTTCGCTTATATTTGATTTAAGAGAAATGTCAGCAATTTGGTTTAGATTCTTTTGTAGGAGAGCCACTATGAAAATTCTGAAAAGTGCGAGGTCCTTGCCTCTGTAAAATGCTAAGTAATTTCCTGTTTCTGCTCGAGTTTGATCTTTCACACTCTATTTCTTCCCGCATACTAATCGTTAAAATAGTGTTTTCCAAGAGGTAGTCCATGATATTTGAAGTTTGTTCTGATGTTAACGAACCAACCAGAGTCCGCCAACTTTTTCTAATGGCTCTTCTATGTATCACATCCATGGTTTAGTATAACACTTGAGAGTCGTTTCACATTTTATATAGTCTATATGTTGTTCTTATTGGTTGATAATATTTAGAACCAATCCATTTATTTTTAAATAGTACATGTATTATTTAAAAAAATGTTAGATCCTTGTAAAATGAAGTATTCAAAGTTATCCAGTAAGAGAACATTTAATAAAGGGAAGTGTGTGTGTGTTTATATTGGCTAAGCTTTTTAACCATGATCATGTCAATGCTATATGAAATATAGGATACTCATACCTGTATCTGAATTCTTCTTGATGTAGGGTTTTTTTCCACTTGGTGTTAGAGCTGAGTTTTTTCTTTTGCCACATTTCATGGGGGTATGATTTAAAGCACTTGAAGTGTACGAATGGTCTTCAAATGGCATAAATCTAGCACCTGTTTGTTTATTAAATGCTTATCTTATTTATTAAACAATTTCTTTATCAACATATCAGTACATCCTTGTGATGTCAGCATCGTGCGTATCGACAATATCGTAATAAACGTCTGATTTTTGCTTCTATTTTCTGTATGTACTTTATAACTAGCGCTTGAAATATTATTTCATCTCACCAGTTCAAACTTTATACGGTTTAGGATGTCTTCCTCTTGAGGGGTGAATAATATTTATAGGGTTGAGCTAATGCTTGAGACGAGCCCCCGGTACGGGTTCATTTACAGCGAATGTTTACTATATTTTGTTACTATTTATTTCTAATACGTCGAAGGGAACTCGCTCTTTGTTTGAGATATTCGAAGTCATAAAACAATTTTATTTTACCAGCGATGATATTTATAACATAGAAAAACACTTAAATAATATTATGAAGTCAAGTAAGTTCATTTCATCTCGCCAGTTCAATACGGTTTAGAACGTCTTCCTCTTGCGGGTGAATATTATTTATAAGGTTGAGACGGTCCTGGTATGGGTTCGTTAGAGACTGCCTCTTCTTCCGCTGTGTCCCTAGAAACAATCCGTTCTCCCAGAGCCTTGAATTTAATAAAATATTTTTACCTAACATTTTAAGATATAGTTATTAAAAAGATAGTAAATGTCTTTCATGTAAGTTCGTTAGAACATCATTTATAGTAATCTAGTATACAACGTCGGGGCTACATAAAAAATCTGTATTTTTCATAACTTGACGCCCAAAAGATAATCATAGCTATACAAAGCAAAATGTTTTACTGACGGTCATATAACAATTTTATTAAATATGCGGTATATAGTTGAAAAAATATATTTTCATATTACAACGTTGTCACTATAGAAACTTGCATACGCATGTGTATGCATGTATATGTCAAATAACGTTACGTCATAAATTAATGTGCATTTAATGTTAGTTTAGTAAAACTGAAGAGAGAAAAATGATATACTATTTGCGTTACTTAAAATATTCTAAAATGTATAGGCAACAAAGAGTCTAACGTAGTAAAACAATAAAAAACAACGAAACAACAAATTATCTGTTCAGCCTCTATTTGCTGGACGAAGGGTTCCAGTTTCGTCAGGCTTTCTTTTAAGTCAACAACGTGTTGCCACTTTAAAGAAATGCACTTTGATTTCTCCTTATCGAATTTGCCGTCTTCCCAACATTTGGATGAGTTATTTATATGCAAATCAATTTATCAGTCCACTTTGTCAGCGTACCTGTTCTTCCGTATGCGAATTTATCGTGAACGCTGGTTAAACATTCGTTGCAGTCTTGTGATTGCTCCATGGTTAAATGTTGACAGCTACGGAGTATTATTTGGCTTATATGGGCCGTGCTTTCATTTAAGGTTATCGAGTCGTGACGAGAGTATTTCTCAATGAGTGGTTTAAATCACATAAATTTATTTAGATAATCATCAATCAAAACAGAACCAATGAAATAAGATATATTATGATATAATGTGAAAATTGATGCATACCACTAATCGATGGCCTATCCTCACTTGCATTCATCGTAACTGCTCTATCCTCACTTGCATTCATTGTAACTGCATTAGATGCATCTACAGAAAGAAAGATAAGTAACAAATTATATATTTTTTTATCAATACAAAATATAAAACAAAACAAGTCTTTTAAAAGTAAGTAAACTGTTCTTCTTTCATTATGGTGCAATAATGTGAAACATTAAAGTGATAACCATACACGTTTGTTTAAAAGATACAAGATACAATATTTGTTTGTTGAGAGGATTTGAAAGTAAAATGTATCTATGTGCAGAAAATGTCTGGTTTACCTTTATTTATGAGGTATATGTACATGCCACAAACCTCATAGGCTCAGTATTGGTAGGATACAAACTTTAATTCTTAGTCTGTATTAAAAATGATAAATAACTTTATGTATGAATAGCTATTATATGATCGTAGACAATGATTCTACAAAGAATCCATGAAAAACTAGATTAGGTAAGCTGAGCACCATAAAATGACAAAATCAAATGTTCATGTTTTTTCAATTTAGACTCAGAAAATAAGTTCCATAAAAAAGTCTTAACTTGATAACTCAGTTTTTTTTGCAAACATATGAATAATAAAATTGAAATATAGTAAAGGGGCAAACACACATACCACCAACTGTAGTAACTTCAACCATGTTAGTAGTTGAATGTTGTTCAGTAATACTAATAGGACCTTGTGGTGTTCCGTAGTAATATCTTGTTATTGTTGTTTATCTCGTAACTGATGTTTAGTAGTAAGATGGTCAGTGGTTATCACATCTGGTCTAGACGTTGGCCTACTGTCAGTAGTCTCATTCACAGTCTATCAAAATATAAAAAAAATATATAATTATTCTAACCATTAACACGATTAAATATACATGTATGTATAAATATATCACAACCTTGCTTACATTCAATACAACAAATACATTTAAAAACTATGTTTTGTCTAATTACTCTACCAAAGTTTGTTAAATAGAAATTTATTTTAAACTTTGGCTGACTCCATCAAGCCCTGTGTGTATACTCCTGCCATATTACTTAAAATTTAACAAGAGCAGTATCGCTAGAAATCAAATCGGGTCAGTTATTCCCATTTTGTTTACATCAAGTAATAATGTCAAACTTCGTTGTAATAAAGCTAGTTACCTGTCCACAACAGACCGCCTTCTCAACTTGCGATGAAACATTTACACACACATTTCCGTGAGCATGTGTACGAAGGCTATTTTCACATTAGTAAAAATGAATGAGATCTAACATCGTCGAATCCGAATAAATGTTTATGGACGGCAAATCGCTGATACACCTTTCAAATTGTAACATCATAACACCAGAAAATGAAAAGTTTTTATATTTGATCATTTGCGAAAAAGGAACGATGCAACGTTCATTGTTAGCACATAATTGATGAATTTCCATGTTATTAACGCTATGTAGCGAAGTAAGCACTGCTTCAGGGAAATTTGAATCACCTTAACCATATCTTATTTCCTCCTTTTCTTTTATGTTCCTAGTTGCATACAACACAGCACATGTTTTTTTTATATTAACAAATACAACTTTAAGCACAGCATTTCTAGTTTCACCATATGCATCATACACATATCGTCCATATGCTGTGGAGAATGTAGCGTCATTACTGAAATTAAGAAAAAAGAAGAATTGATGTTTTCTCTGAATCCAAGTGATATAAAACTTGAATGGGCGTTTTGTTGTTGTTACTTAGCAAAATGAAATACTTCCAAGAAACCATACGTATGTTTTGTTTTGGCCTGAGTAGTAGAATTTTGGCCCTTTGAGCAGAAAAATTTCCTTTTTGGAGAGGTGTTGTTGTAGTGATAAATACTTTAAAACAAAGGTCAAGTTGGCTGGTTTTAGCTTCTCAGGGGTTGGAAGTTTCTCTACATAATACTCCCCCCTCAAATTTGTGTTGGTTATACATGAAATGAAAATGATGAATAGTGAATGTAACCGAAAATGTTTTACAGAGTATGGTATCATCATACCGCCTCAAGTTTTTTTTTTATTTCTTTTATTTTCTCAATAACAAATGATACTGTCTTTACTCTAAAAGTCAAAATAACAGCTATTGTTACACTTTTATCAGTATCCATATCCCTAATATGGATTTAAGTATGTCTATTAAAAGGTGTCACACACATATTTCTTTATTTAAGACTAAGACTTAATATCTTTACCATTATAAATTTTATCTTGAGTAAAAAAATGTGTAAGACTTATCTATCATTGTCCTATATGGAAACATTCTTAAAATATTTTACATGTAGTTTCCATGTTATGTAGTTTCTCCTCCAGTTCTTTATTGTATTGTTCTAAACATTTGATCTCTGTTTGTGAGTCTATGTATTTATTAGCCTGTATATGTATAGCATTACAGGTGCTCTGTAATGCAGAGATTATCTCTTCTGAACACCCTATAGTGTTCAGACTGTCGAAGATATTTCTTTCCATTTTTGTAAAAAAAATGAAGTAATGAACTAGCAAAATAATCTTTTTCCCCTTTAATTCCTCTAAGTTGTATTGTCTAGCAAAGTTATTTTCTATAACATTCATATAAAGAGCCTTTAATAGTAAAAACAATGAAAACTGAATAGCTCAAGCATTAACAATGCAAATGGATAAACAAAATATTTCATATAGTCGAGACATAGTGGCGTTAAACTGTATCACTTCCGGAAAACAGGGGGTATCAGACCACAAAATTGAGTCAGAATGATCTCCCCTGCATTAATGGTTGTATAATAATTAAAGCACTGACAAAATCGAAAGCTTACATAATATTCGAGTTTAAATGAAACGGTTTTATTGATTTGAAAGAAATATATCCAACTGATTGCTGACAAAGCGTCTTGCTGCCCGCATATGAACACACACCCGCCCCGTTCGGATCATTAAACGCTCCAGTCCGCAAGCACTGATGTATTATGTCGTGATTGAAAATATACCCATTGTGATGATATTGGCGCAATATTTCACGTCCATTAAAATAATGGAACCAGTAGTTCCAATTGCGTCTAGCACGAGCTGATTCTTGTCTACTTAATGTTGTAGGCGTATATGTATACGTTTTATCTCTATGTCGCTCACTAAAAATTATTCATTTGATGGAATCAAGTGAGGACCAGTAACTGAAGAAGCAGACGTGCCATGTTATGGTAAAAATATGACATATGAATAGAGTACACTCTTCGACATAACGGACACTTGTTCAGTTTTTGAAAGCAATCTCTGCATACATTGTATTTACACTGACACTCATTCACAAAATAAAACTCCTTCTCCTTTAAACAAATATCAAACGTTTCCTGCCACAAATCTGGATGTATAGATTATGTATGTGTATTATTAATAAAAATGTTATTTATCCACCAACATGGATGTTATTATTTAATTGCTCTTAATAGTAAAATGTTATAAATGTAGTTTCTCTTACTTTCACTTTAAGACAATTTCTTTATATCATCTTCACTATTATCTTCTTCATCTGTAATGTTCTCATGCTCTTGAGATTTGATGGTTGTTGGATTATTGGATTATCGGTGATTTTTCTTTTACGACTCAATCTTGATACACAATCTGTTTCAAATGTTTGCAAAGAAGTTCCTAGACTGTCAGCAAGATTTTTTTGATTGCATAATGTTGTCCTCTATATCCTTTTTAAGCTTTTTCACCACTTGTCTTGTAACGGGTCAGGTCTTCTGTTTAAATTTGTTTTTTCTTCTTGTAACAAGTCAGTTCTTCTTTGTAATTTTTTTTTCTGCTTGCAACGAGTTGATCCTTCTTTGTAAATTTGCAAAATCATTCATAATGTGTTAATTTTCTTTTTTCATGCGCTGAAGTGTTAGAACTACTCCTGTACTCATTTTTTTAAATTTTATTAAATTACTAAAACTTTAAACGCATAAAATGTATTGTTTTTCTCATTCTTCATTGGTTAGCACGAATTCCCTTGACATTGCAATTTTAAAATATTGAAACAAAATTACACAGAACAATTTAACTTCAAACTATGTGACTTAGCAGTATCACTGTAACAAAATGGATGTTTGAGGGTTGTGGAGGGTTTTTATGGGTATATATAAGTATACATGTGTCATAGAGCTGTTCACAGATGATTTTTGGAGACATTTAAATTTCTATAAGGTAGAAATAAAGTCACAGTAGCTAAAAATTAAGGGTGAGTGGTATAACTTTTATAAGAATTTTTTTTTTGGACAAATTTGGAAACTTTTTGAAAAGGCAGTTCAATTTCTTCGAAAAGTCGAGCAAAATAATGTTAAATGTCTCAAACAAATTAATTCTCAAAATCATTGAAGATTGATCGCACTTTTGTAATGTCTCCTCTGCAATGTGGACATCTTCCACCAGTAGGTACATTTTGGGTGAGCAAAGCTTACTCGGGAGCTTTTCTTACCCGGGAGCTTTTCTTACCCGGGAGCTTTTCTTACCTTTTTAGTTTTTGATTCAAGGGAGAGTAATCTCGCTAATGTCACGTTTAACTTTCACGGAGTTGTCTTTCTTTCCATATCTGATTTGAACACGAGCGACGACGGTTGAACCATTAAGTTGATATTAAAAGCCGGTGGTCAACGTGTGACACTCATTTCTTCTTAGAGCTTCACTCGCGTTAGAATGAAAATATGGAAGACGCGGAGAAAAAACAGATTTTGGAACGTTATTATTTTAACACAAAAAAATCCCGCTGCTTTTGCCGGTGCTCAGAAATTGTTCAACGTTCTAGATAAGAAGTATCCTAGAACATTTACCGTGAAATTTATACAACAATGGGGGAATAGGTGAATAATGATTACCTTAGATGTTGTCAGCATTCGTGGTTGTTGAATGTTGATTCTACTTGGAATGCATTAAGTAAAAATATCCTTCTAGGATAGTTATGACGACGATTAAACCAATTGTTAAGAGAATATTTTTTTCTGCATGATGGACATCTTTTCAGTTTTAAGAAGCAGAAAATACAAACACTAATTTCACAATGACAAAAATTAACAAAATAAAATTCCGATTCAAACATACAAATATCACACTTTTGATCCCAAAGTTCTTCAAACACGTTTTCTCTCATTAAAGCCATGTTTCTAATAGAAACATAACACGAATTTCTAAATTACTAGAACGTCACTAACACGTGTGACCTATATTGGTTAAAAGTAATAAATCAAAGTTGAACTTTTTACATTTATAAACTGACTACATGTATCAGTTTTCATTCCAAACAATTGAAAAATGATACGAGGTAAGATGGTTTTATAGAATGATTTATCAGCGAAAAACAGATTTAAAAGATTAAGCCATTGTAATAGATTTATAAAAGGTTGTATGTAATGTCAGCATCAACAAAAAAAAATAGAAAGGCTTTGTAATTCATCCAAAAATCGTACGATAATTCATGTGTGGATCTAGAGATTGAATCTAGACTGTGGCATTATGACTGAACTCCCTCTGCAGATCTGAAGTAATTGTGAACCCCTCTCTGACACTTGAAATGTGCTTAGACATAGTCCCTTTTAATGGTGACACTTTGTTGCATACCTTAACCTCACTGCTTGTTATATAATATATTGATGAACACTGCATGATGCATATTAGATTGTTTTGTAAAAACCAGAGGGATCATGACTCCCTAACCTCCTCTGAATCTGCATGTGTATTAAGATTTCAAGAGAAGAATCTAGAACATGAATCGTCCCAGATTATTCTCCACCATGATGATTGAGCAAATTTCAACCTTTATAAGTCCTGTTTTCAGTAAACTTGAGTTACAACGCAGTTTTGAGTACAAGTTCTAACTTGCTATCTTGATATTTACACATAGCTATCCGACAACTTAGCATCATGGAACCACGTCAAAGTGTAGATAGATTTATGAATTCATTCTTGGATATGGCTAAATCAATGCATCAGTCACAAACTGATGCCAATGTGACAACAATAAACTTTTTAGGTACAGAAAATGCGCGACTCATTGCTGAAAATCAGAAATTAGCACATGAACTTAGTGCAGCGCAATCAAATTGTGCTACAGTGTATATAACCAATTAGAAAACTGTCAGGACATTGTAAAACAACATGAGGAAACAATTGCGAGTTTGAAGGTGACAATTTTAGGTTTAAGAGGTTCTTTGAATCTAGCAAGAGCACAAACAAAAGTGAAACAAGTCCAGGATAGACATTTTAGTGATGTCACAAATGAAGATTCGGATGAAGACTTAGTCTGCCTTGGAGACTCTAGTGTTCAGTTTGAAGAAGAAAGAAATAAAGGTGGACCGTTTAAGGGGTCTAGACCTTCCAAGTAAGGTAAGACATTTAATTTTACATTGATGTACAGCCTTATGTTCACCGATGTCTATGTCTAGTACTAATCATAAGCTTGGATTATAGAGGTCTGAATCTTTCTTCTAACCCACTCGGCTAGCTTGATCAGTAGCGTGTAAATCTACTGATCGAGCAGTCGTGAATTAGATCCCCAGGTGGGGCATACTTTCGTGGAGCTTAGTCATGAAATTTTTTTCTATGATCATTCTCTCTCCTACCACTGATTCTAAATCATGTAGAGCAGTTGTTAGCATGATATGATCTATACAATGTGTTGCAACGGCATTAAACCCATTCAAAATCAAAAAGAATCTTTCCAAGGAAATTGATTATGCTGACTGACTGTTGCAATATATATATAACACTGTTGAAAGTGATATAATACATCACATCAAACATTATTATGTACTGATGATAAACATAGCTGTATGTTCATAAAATCAAGTCTTGCATAGAAAATAACATTTTATTTGAACAAATAATCAATATATATATATATATATCACAACTTTGTTTGAAATGACAAGAGTAGCAAAAAAAAAAAAAGAAAAAAGGCAATGCTAAAATAATAACACAACTCAGTAAGAGGGAATTAAATCAAATGAGAGGTAGTTTCAAAATGGAGATACTAATATATCCAGAAAAAGGGAAATATTAAGATAATTATGTATGAAATATGAGGTAATGCTAAATTGAATACTGATGCACTAACACATGATACATGTATGAACTAATGATTTTGTTTTATATATTTCAGTTATCAACTAGCTTACAGCAGATGAAGATGAAGAATTATCATAAAAGTTTTCTTTCACTATTTTAGAATCTATTAAAAATTATATATCATTGTTATATCATAACACATAAGTATATTATAGCATGGAATTATTGGAATGTATAGATTCAAATAATATTTAAATAAAAGTAAAAACATATTAGTGTTTGTTGCTATTTTGAACATTTATACAGTGAAAATAGTTGATTAATGTTGAAAGGTATTCTACCCATTATGACTTCTCGAAATTCTTGAACTTTAAATCATAAAATTGCTAAGCTTTCAATTAAATTTTATCAAACATTAATGTTTAAGTTTATCAGTATTGAAGATTTCATGATGGATAGATTACTTAAACACAACTCAACAATTTTTGACTCAAAAATATTTTACTCAATAGGAATGATGAGTTTTACACAATATGGAATGTGATTGTTTTTATTTTGAATTTCGAATGTCTTACTAGATTTAAAATCATGTGAGTTTACAGCTTGAACATGGTTACACTTATCAAACAAAATGATGCTAAGATAAAATAATAAAAAAAAAACATTACACCTTGGAATCATGCAAGTAAACAGCTTACACTTGATTGCACATACATGTACTTATCAAATCAAATGATGATTAGAGCTTAAAATAATGAATAATGAGAGCTTGAAAACATGAATAATGATTAGAGCTTAAAATAATGAAAACATGAATAATGAGAGCTTGAAAACATGAATGATGATTAGAGCTTAAAATAATGAAAACATGAATAATGAGAGCTTGAAAACATGAATGATGATTAGAGCTTAAAATAATGAAAACATGAATAATGAGAGCTTGAAAACATGAATGATGATTAGAGCTTAAAATAATGAAAACATGAATAATGAGAGCTTGAAAACATGAATGATGATTAGAGCTTAAAATAATGAAAACATGAATGATGATGAGAGTTTAAAATAATAATTAAAATGTGAATGATGTAAACAATTGTTGCAAAACATTGTCTAAACAACTTTAATATAAAAATGAAAAAACAACATCAAAACAATTAAATTTTATTTCAGTTGTATTAAATTTTATGCATTAAGATAGTTATAATAGATTGTAACATTTGAAAGGGGCATGATGATACTTAATACATTTGTAATTGTTATACATGCACATGTATCTAAAGATATGTTTTTAGTTTCTCAAGTGTTGGTAACTTGGTAAAATTTAAAATCAAATCACACAAATACAAAAGTGTAAAGGTAATTATGGATGGCACTGTATGTTATCTGACATAGTATATAATATCAACATCAACATCAAAATGGTAAAATATGTTATCTAACATAGTTTATAATATCAACATTTTAAAATTAAAACTTAGCATAGTTTGGAAGGATGATATGCACCAAATGGAAACTGACATAGTTTATCAGAGGTAGATCAACATGGTAAAATATGTTATCTAACATAGTATATAATATCAACATTAAAATGGCAAAATATGTTATCTAACATAGTATATAATATCAACATTAAAATGGTAAAATATGTTATCTAACATAGTATATAATATCAACATCAAAATGGTAAAATATGTTATCTAACATAGTATATAATATCAACATCAAAATGGTAAAATATGTTCTGACATAGTAATATAATATCAACATTTTAAAATTAAAACTTAGCATAGTTTGTTAAGGAAGGATGAAACAACCCTAAATCATCCTTTTTTTTTGATAACGAGTTGCATGTTTATGTGGTGCAGGAATAGTGTACAGCGATTCTGGAGTAGATGTGATTAAAGACTTCTCTGAAGTTATATCTGACAGTGGAATGGAGTCTTGAGGAGAGGTGGTTTGTGGTGTAGAAGGTTCAGGAGTTTGAAATATTGTCAGATTTGGTTCTGACTGTGATCTTCTAGATCCTACAGGACTTGCAAATTCGAAAGTCAATTCTTTGAATTGTATACGTTTTAATTTGATGACCTTAAAGTGCTGTAGGATCAAGACAATCACAACCAGAACCAAACAAAAACCAAGTATGACTGCAAGGGAAATGGCTGAAAATAAAAAAACAAAAACAAAATGAGGTAGACATGATCACTATGAATTCAATAGCAGATAAAAATTTTCAAAGACGTGTAGTTTGTTGATTATTAACAGACATGAAGGATTCATAGATATTCATATCATAATCCCATGAAGCAGAATCCATTTCACTTCTCTCAAAAGAATTAACATCAGGAAATCTAGAAATAGGATTAAGATAAGTATTATTGGATAAAGGTGAATATTGAGAGCAGTGCGCATTATTATTTGAACGAAAGGGTGGATCTGGAACAAATATGGGAAGCTGATGTGGTTTTCTCTTCAAGAGTCTTTTAACATAGAATACAAATATAATAAACATAGCAAGACAGATAACATTCAAACCATATAATGTAATTATATGAGGTAATGTAATTGTATAAGGTAATGTACTATCATTCTGTTTGTAAGATGAAAATGTGGAATACATACTACTTGTCATAAAAGGAGATGTTGTTGATGCTGCTGCTGCTGCTGCTGCTGCTGCTGATGATGATGATCTGATGATCTGAAAATAATGTGATATATTATAATTAAAATTTCCTCCATTAATAAAGTAATATCAAGAAGTTAAAGTCTTGCGGAAGGGTAGGTGAGTACTGATTATAGAAAATGGTTCAGAAAAGCTAGGTAAGATGAGTCAGTCACTGTAATTTATGTTGACACACTGTTAAACTCAATCAAAACAAAACAAACAAAAAAACAAAAACAACAAACAAATCTTCATTACTATGAATAGTACAATAAGATATTAAATGTTGTTCAAGATCAAGATTCAAACTGAATCATAATAATCAATAAATACTGTGTGATAATGATGATTAACTCTGCTGTAAAATGAGTAAGGGAAAATAAACTAAGACTGAAAAATAATGTACTTACTGCTGTGCTTTTTGTAGATAGCAGACTGGTTTGCTTCATAGATGCTGTTGATGTTGTCGGCTTTGATGTTGTTAATGTCGGCGTTGATGTTGTTAATGTGGGCGTTGATGTTGTTAATGTGGGTGTTGATGTTGTTAATGTGGGCGTTGATGTTGTCGTTCTTACAGCTGCTGTTGATTGCTGAAAGATGAAAAACATATGCATTTAAATTAATTGATCAGTTAAAACCTAATCAAACACTAATTTTGAACTTTGATGTTAATTGGTTAAGGTTACGAAAATGTTTGAGTACGAATCCATGCATCAGTTGAGAAGATCAGAAAATTATCTCTTATGTCAAAAATCCAACTTTGCTTCATTGAACCAACGTAGTTAAGAAATTTAAGTTTCATATTTTTTTATTGATCGATCTCTTATGTAATGTGTCAGTTTCTTATCACTACAAACATTACAAGACTGTTTCGAGTAAATTCCAAATGGCTACCATTTTAAGTTATTGTGACAGCGGGCTTTTTAACGACATCATAGATTCAAATGAATGTCATAGATAAAATTTGATTTGCACAGCAACATAAGGTTACCATCTATTGTTCTATGCAAAACTTTGTGCAATATTGCGATCCACTTGTCGAGAATAGATCATTAACCATATATGCTAAGTCAGCAATGAAAATACAGATATGGAGCATGTTCTAGTCATTACCGCGAGTAAAAACAAATTCTAACACTTACCGAGCAGATAATTTCTTCATCAGTCATGACTTGCACATAAGTGGACTTGGTAATATTTAACAATTGATGGCATGAAAAAGTGGCTCTTTCCTCAATTTGTAATTTTCTCACATTAGGAAGATTATTTAGGTTTACTGTTGTTAAATCATCCCACCTACAGAATATCAATTCTGTGATATTCTTATATAACCTTCTTGCTGTGTATACAGCACCCGGCTCATACAGTTCACCATTCACTTTGCATCGTTCATTAGATGTACAAGCGAAATTTACAGTACCTATTTGAGTAGTATATGTAAAAAACACACAAAGAAGAAATATTTTATTTCCTATATAACAATAAACATATTTTTTTAGTGATTTATATATAATTTCATTATTCATTTTCAAAATGAATAATATTTTTTTTATAATATTATTTTTATAAAAAAATAATATTTTTATATTATTAACAATATATAATTTTTATAAGAACTATTAATATAATCTTGTTCTTTATCTAATTATTTCATTGTCCACCTAAGTACATCATCTATTATTGAAAAATTTCTTTCTCTTTTATATTGCTGATAAATAAATTGTAATTTACAATTATATATAGTTGCTATTGGTATAAACGAATTTTTAATTGCCATTTAAATACGATATGGTTCATTTTTTGGATGTAAATATTCCATCATAATATTAATATTTCTTTTAATATTAAGTTCGTTATTATACTCATTTGTTTTAATATAATAATTATATTCCGTATTATCCCAATTTTTTTGAAAATATCCATTTAATATTTTCTTAATTAATACATTATCTACATTTATTTCATAATATATATTGTTAAGATTAACATATATATTTTCATTAGAAATAATATTTTCTAATTTTAATATTTTATTTCATAAATGATAATAAATAAAACATTTAGTGACTTATAATGTTTGTTAAAGCTGTAGTCGTCCGTATCGATGCCGGGATGTATGATACAGCCGTTGTCGTCTGTATTGGTGTCGGGATGTATGATACAGCTGTTGTCGTCTGTATCGGTGTCTCCATATCTGCAAATACATAAAAGCATTGATGTATAAGAAAACGTATATCAAGTTATTTTTTATTTTCTACAGAATTTTTCAAGCGTTTTGATAAATTCTGCTCTCTGTGTGATTAACTCAAACAAAAATTATTTAACAGATGAAACTATAACTTATGTAAATTTGATTTCTTCGTTCTTTTCTTGTTTCTCTTTTTAAACTATCTCTCTCAATAACTAAATCGCCCTTCTCTTTAGCTAAAGTGTCTCTTTGAGTTTTTAAATTGTCTCTCTCCTCTGCATATGCATCCCTTTGTGATCTATATAATTGACACTCAGCTTGTGCTGATTGATGATTTTGCTCAGCAATACCTACATGATTGCTTAGATCATTTATTTGCACTTGCAAATCATTTAAGATATAAATATGATTATTATTAGTTTCCGACCACATTTCGCTGCTCATGTCTATAAATGTATTCATGAAGTGATACATGCTTGTTTTAATACAATTACTTTATAAAATATCTCAAGTTCTACCTTGTGTGGAAAGAGAACGTGTTATAGCATGTTCTGTCTAAACCTAAGCTTTTATAGAGCACGTGCCTACTCAGTCATTTCGTCATGGTGATGAGCAATCTGGGAGAGGCAACCTTGTCAGATACTGATTTGGGTAACGTGATTCAATTTTCTTCACCTTACGTAAATGATGTGTCATAGGACACTTATTAAAACGGTTTCTATGTCAAACAACTCTTATTGATAAAATCAACTTCCAAATAAGGAAAGGTTTACTACGGTATTACGAAATAACTTTACTCTAAAGCACATGAGATCTGCTTAACTTTCTACTGTTAAACCATGCTGTAGATATTGTTGTACTGCAAAAGACAGGTGTTGTATGCTAGTTTGCAACAACTATGTTTGATTTTCCTATTACACTGATTTACTTCATGTTTAGTGACTATTTAGAAAAAACATCCAGCTGATTTCTCACGAATAGTCTTGCTGCCTGCTTATCGCGACATACACCCGCTCTATTTGGATCATTGATAGGTCCAGTGTGTAGGCATTGATGAATTAATTTATGTCATGATTAAATATATATCCATTGTAATGATATGGACGCAGTATTTCTGTCATTAAAAAATCTTGTTCTATACACACTCTTTAAGCTTTAGTTGTTAAGCAATCAGTTTTTGATGTTGTTGTTGACGTAGATATAACGTCTAGATAACACATCACTACATTTGCATGGTTTCCTCTGAAATGTTAACACAACCTTGTATCCCGATAATTAAGTCGCATACCCGCTCGCAATTATTGAAATGAATATGCGTTTGGTTCAACATATCAGACACATTAACGAAGAATCCATCTTCACATAGCTCGAATATTATTTATCTCAATTGTTGTTCTCAATGGCGCCTTTTTCAACAATTGACTGAAATCGGTATTTTATTACAGCACGCGCTCTGTGCGATACAAAACAAGTTTTACAGAAGCCATGCCTATCAAAATAACAGAAGCCCCTCCTACTAAAGTTAAACAACTAAATACATTTCCTACGGTTTAGTACATAAAACGATAGAAAAGTCTTAAGTAACTCTAATCTTACGCGGGTAATAAATACATTGGATGATGCTATAAAGATGAACATTGTTATCATTTAGTTTAAACACCAAGATCATTAGTCCGCTGAGTAAAACATTTAAAGCTTTGCTAGCTACAAGAATAGATAATGCTTGATATTATTCAATAGAATTTCTATAGTGAATGACCAGCCACAGAAATTTAGCAGTTAATATCACTTTTTTTAATTAAAAACACGTACAACCGTATTACCAAAACATTAATCAGTTTTCATAATTTTAATTTGAAAACTAAAGTGCAATAAATGCGTACAAGTCAAACTCTGTAAAAAATAAGAGTTCTTTTATCACATCCACAAATAATTTATGATCACTCCTTATATGGAATATATAGAATAGTAAAGAGTTGTTCCGCCCACCGATCACGTATGGTCACTCCTTATATGGAATATCAAACATCTTGTGAGTGGGTAATTTCATCTGTTGGAATATTATCTTCCTGTCTTCAAAAGGTGGCAAACTCATCGATTGTTAACATTTGTTTGATGTTTTGTTTTGAAAGAATCTCATTAATTGAGACAATAATGTTCAGAAAACCCTTAAATCATTTGAGAAGATTAGAAAGTTGTCTTAATTTTCGCGCATGTGGTATAGATATATCCATCTTAGATGATAACAATGTTTCCAACGTTTCACTAGTTAATCCTCTTTTTCTCTTAGAAACCAGGCTCTCACATCATTTAGGTAATCACCGAAAGTAATGTTAAACAGCATACCTTGGGCATTATGTCTTCCCAAGTGTTTATGTGCTTCTTGTAACTGTTTAACACTGTCTTCTCCACTTTGTGGATTAAAAACAAACTTCACCCTCGAAATTGCCCTTGATAAATCCACGTTTCTGTTTCTTAGAACGGTGTGAAGTTCCTTAGGGATCATGAGAATTCGCTTTCTTTACTTTCCCAGTTTATCTTTAAATAAGTCCTGCACCTTTCTTTTTGGAGCTTTTGGAAGATTAATTGGCCCCAACTCTTAACTTATTCTTCTTTGATTTTTGCCTAAGCGAATTCAATACCTTCAGCGCTTTGATTTATCGATTTTGATCATTTAAAATAGAACGCGTATATCCGATACTCAAATAAATTACGTTAAATATCGTAACAAAATAATAATTATTTCATAATATGAATACCACCAGCGCTTTGATTTTCGTCTAAGCGAATTCAGTACGTTCAGTGCTATGATTTATCGATTCTAATCATTTAAAATAGAACACATATATTTAATACTCAAATACGAGTCCTGTATATACTGAAGCTCACTCGGAGTTATGATAACGTATTTAGAGGCTTTTTTATCGCGATTCGCACTCCTCCTCGGTCTTTTTTAAGTACTAGAACGAGGGTCGGGTTGATATCGCAGGTAATTGTATTCGATGTTAGTCGAATGTTTCTAAATTCTCCGCGTTCGAATAATAGTCTAGCTTGATCTAGGGTAGCTTGTGTCATTACTTAAACAGTTCCTCAAACTCTTTTTCTAGATCAATAATTTCTAATTTCAGATTAGCGATAGCGAGCAATGTACTTTCGATAGGGTATTGAGAAGTAGAAAGTTTATATATAAGTTGGTAATAAAGGTCCGTTTTTGCTTCTATTTTCTGTATGAACTCTACAACTAGCGCCTGAAATACTATTTCATTCTGGTAATTCATAATCAATATCGAACTATTAAGGTAAAAATGTATAGAATTTGTACTAACTTAGATGAATATTGTTTAACTCATTCAATATGATTCCATTCTGACAGTTCATAATCAATATTGAACTATTACGATACATATATAAATAATATATAAAAATGTTTATAGCAATAAACATTGGCTGAACCATTCAATATGGCTTTGAACGTTTCGCTTTAGAATGTAATTTTGTAGGGCGATTCGCTTGATGCGAGGGTCCCGGTGTTGGTTTGCTCGGACCCTCCTCTACAGCTGGTTCTTCCGTCGAATCGTGATGTAGTACAGGTTCTCCCAATGCCTGTAATTAAAAACATAAACGTTACTAAGTAAGGCGATGATCGAACGTATCAAATGGCAATACATTTTAGGTTAAAGCGGTCGAATAATTTATTTAATACGTATAATCGTATATTCGCAACAATCCATGGGCTGTGTTTATTCCACGTTTATATTTGAAGGGCGTTAGCGTTACTTACAATAACTTAAATAAAAAAAAACAACAACAAATCTTCGCTTACTAAATAACATATAATACATAGGACGCGCTTCTTTTTTACTTCCAAATCTGACTTCATTTTGGTAGGCCTTTTACGCAGAAACAACGAAAAATCGTCGTATTGTTGACAAAAAAGTCAATATTTAACATAGGAAGGTAATTTACACAATTTTCAATGGAATTTTCTTTTTCGTTTAAAAATCGATCGAAAGTATTTTTCCTCAGATTTGATCAATTTTAATGCCTCCTAAACATAGGTGCGTTTTATACATATAAAATTACGATAGCAAAATAACCAAGCAAATAAAACAAGAAAAAAAGCCACTAACCTGTTCAGCCTCTATTTGCTGTGCAAAGGGCTCTAACTTTATCAGGCTGTCTTTTAGAGCAACGACGTGATCCCACTTCAAAGAAACACACTTGGACTTTTGTTTGTCGAATTTTCCATCTTCCCAGCATTTAGAAAAATCGTTTATGTGGAGATATACTTTGTCAGACCACTTAGTTAAAGTGACAGTCCGTCCGTATGCGAATTTGTCACGCACACTCGTTAAAAATCCGTCGTTATGGTGTGATTGTTCCATGGCTAAATGTTGACGGTTACGGGGTTTTATTCGGTTTATATAAGCCGAACTTATCGACCCATGACGAGAGTATTTCGAAATGAGCGGATTAAATTACACAGATATTATTATAGTCAGCATTTTTTTAAACTTAGTCAGCAGTTTTGTATTATTATAGTCAGCATTTTTCTAAACTTAGTCAGCAGTTTTGTATTATTATATAGTCAGCATTTTTTAAAACTTAGTCAGCAGTTTTGTATTATTTTATAGTTAGCATATTAAAGGGGAATATGTTGTAACTTTGAAATTTTTATAAATATGTTCATTAGATAGAGATTTTAATCAGGATTCTAATGATGTGATTCTTATCGAACTATGACAATTTATAGCATAGTTACGTCCAATTTTGTTCCAACGTATGATTACTCGCGAAGGTCGACGATGATGTCACAATGAGCGGATTAAATTACAAAGATTTATTTCTACTGACATCAGCATTTTTATCTTATGTCAGCATTTTTGTATTATTATAGTCAACATAATGATTAAGGTGAGGACGGTAATTTTTCCTCGATTAGGCTTAATCAGCATTTTTTACCTCATAAATACAATGTGTTTTGCTTAAAAAAAGACTCTGCGTATATTATTGATATTGATTTTTACTTTGACCGTAGGTAAATAAATTATCAGCGAATATTGGAGCTGCGGATGGATGACGGTTTTAAATTACTGATCCCTTACTACGACAGGGGAGGTAACACGTATATGACTGACAGTTACATTTTATTGAGTTGCATACCTTTCACCTAGTTGACATAATCTAATTCACCGCAACAATTGTTACGCAGTCGTCAATTCAAATTGGTTTAAAACTATATCGCAGTCGATATCGCGGTTATTTTATCTAAATGAAGACTTATGAAATATAATTTAACCCGCTTTTGATCGAGAACGCGTCGAAGAGAGCAATCCGTGATCATTTTATTTTGTCTATTTTAGTAACCGGATGGAGCTTGATTAGAGGCGTGTCAGTCTTTATCTTTGTTGGCGGGGTTTACTTATGACGATTAAGAAGAACGATGTTTGTTTGTTTATTTGGGTTTAACGCCGTTTTAATGTGTTTGTATGAAATACGCATTAATTTTATCTACATATTACTTACATAAATCTGTAATATTTAATTATGTTACATCTATTTAAAACGAAAAAAAAAATCAAATAATTCTATTTTGAGTAAAGAAATAAGGTGGACGAGCACGGGTTCGATATTTTGTCCATCTCCTTCCACTTTCTTTTTAAGTTTTTATATTTCGTTTCTACATTAGCTACTTTCTCATTCAGATCTGTAATAACTCTTTCCAAACATTTGATCTCTGTTTGAGCTTCGATGTATCTATTTGATTCTGCATTTACAGCATTGCAGACACTTTGTAATGCTGATATCATGCTTTCTGGACATCCTAAAGTATTAAGCTTATCAAAAATATTTCTTGGCATTATTGTAAAAATAAAGTAACAAACTAGCAAAATAATTTTTGTAAATAATTTTATCAGCTGGACACGTTCAGTTTTTATAGTGATGAATGTTATGGGTATGATTTTGTAAATAATCGTTTCAATTCGGTAATGTGTCAAGACAGGCAAGATTACGATTATAGACCGGTAAATGAGTTTGAGCATGAATTACAAAACGGGGTATTCAAAAATGCTAAGGTCAGCAACATACATATCATACAGTTGTACATGACTTATGTGACTCTCGATGAGAGTCTCTAAATGCTGGTTATGTTCTGATCTAATTCAAGTAAATCTGGAGAAAAGAACCCTTGGAAGCCCAGCCTGTTACCAACAGTAAACAATAACAGACTCGGTTTGATTGAGTCTGTTTATGAGAAGTACTGAAAGGTGTAACCCTTCTCATGTCTCTAGCACCAGCTTAAGTGGTATTCTACTGTTATGCATAAATGAATGCACTCAATGATCTCAAAAGACCAGAAATAATAACAACACTGAATCCAAGTCATTAGAACAACTTGACAATGATGGTATAAGAAGGATGAATCACTGTGTTAGGTTTGACTGTGTGTTTCATTTTGGTATTAACACTACATAATGATCGATGTTGCCGTGTTAAACACTGTAAATAAACAACTAATACCACCTCACGTTCTCTCATTCGGATAATACTATCCTACTGTTTGTTTGTTTGGGTTTAACGTCGTAGCAGCACTTATATAGATCATATCACGGCGGTCAGTCCACCTATTCACCGTTCCTGGAAAAGCCAAATCTCTGGATTCGGTTGTTAAGCAGATACTAGGCGCATACTTTCGTCAGTGACTGACTACTACCCTACATGACTAAGAATCAGTGGTAAGAGGGAGAATGCTCGTAGAAATTAATTCCCAAGCAAACTCCGTGAAAGTATGCCTCGTCCGAGGATCGAACCCGCTATCCCTCGTTCAGTAGACATGCACGCTACTGATTGAGCTAGCCATTGGTTTGGTCGTGAATGCGCTGGCTTATATATCGCGGTCAGTGTATATTAAGTTGAAGAAAGACATTAAACTCCACTATTTGACGGGTTTGGATTGGTTTACTGGTCTTTATCAAGAGGTGTAATTATCCGTATATCATAGTCGTTAACATATGATTGTTTTCTGATTAGTGTTTCTTTAACACGCATCTGTTAAATATAATTGGATAATTAGTTGTTTTCTAGTCCGCATTAAACAGTTAGTCTGTCAAGTCGATTGATAAATGTAGTTAAACTCGTTGATATCTACGTGTTACTATTACTCAGGCTGGTTTGTTTTTCTTGCTGACGCTGGTTAAATATTTGAAATTTGCGAGCGACGAAGAAATACAATAGTGATGAAATGACTCGCATTGATACAACGTTGTACAGAATAGATCCGGCCCTGGTTTCACGAAAAAACTCAACTATGTACTCAAACTCAATGTTTTAATTGAGTCATTATGTGGCTAATTTAATCGCTGTTGGAAAATATATAAGATCATAAGAAACTCTAAAATATGTTTTTAAGTCATATTATACAAAATGAAGCTGATAAACATTTGGGTAAAGATTAATTCAATTGCATTGATTTGAGTCTGTTAATGAACTGTTGAGTTTAGACTCAAGTGTAATCTGAGTTTGTGACTTTATTTTTACAATAAAGTTCGTGATATTTTATTCTTAAACATTATGTATATTTTTATCATTATGATCATCTAATTTCAACAATTCTAAATGCATTGACACGCTATTTATAGACAAAAATTAACTTGAGTCTGTTATTGAGTTTGTACTTAAGTTTGCTAGTGAAACTGGGGCCCGAGCCTATAGATCTACGTTGGCTATAACCACGGGGATTTATTTCCTGATTATGACTTTCTAAACTATACTATTTTACTCAAGATTAGGGGAGTAACCTATGCGTTACTATTGAGATGAGCAAAACGATTTATATCCCTTTGATCAATCTAGGTCTTGGGCATAGTCTAGGTTTCGATCGTAATCTAAAGCGGTTCGATGCTGGTAATCTAGGTCAATGTCGAGGGATCAATGACCGGTCAAGGTCGGGGGTCAATGACCGGTCAAGGTCGAGGGGTCAATGACCGGTTAAGGTCGGGGGGTCAATGACCGGTCAAGGTCGAGGGGTCAATGACCGGTCAGGATAAGCCCAAAGGTCAAATGACAATCTACACCCCTATTTCTACACTACTGTACTTTTAGGAGAAACAATAGCTAAAGAATTTACTCTGTAAACAATGATGAGAGCTTCTTCCTTTCTTGAAGATGGTCAATCTAATTAGTAAATGATAATATTAAGCAAAGTCATGAATATTTATTGTATGTTGAATGTTTTACTCGTGGTACTTCACATTTATAGTTAGTTATATATATGGATTGTATCGTAGTTGGATGTAGTGTTTTTATATTCATTTTATCAACAATGATATTAAACATGTAACATTTGCTTGTTATAATTAATACCTATACTACTTAAAAATGAACATTCGTTAATATCTATCAGGAGACAAATTTAATAAAATTCTTAGATGTAACCTAATCTATTCCTATCTCATTTCAATAAACCCTAACAAAATCTGTAAAGTATATTCTGTATCAGTATTAATAAAAAGGAATGTTATGATAAGCTTCATGAAAACAAACAAAGTAACAATAGACTGAAACATAATAAACTCGCCGAGAGTGATAATTTAATAATATACATAGCATTCGGCACTATTCTATATCAGTGTTGTTGGATTCCATTAAGTCCCTTTGTGATTGCTGTATCTGTGCTATGGTTTGATGTAATTGGTTATTTTGATTCATAAATGATTGTGTGATACTGTAGAATTCGCAGTTAAATTGCTGAAACCATTTTTTTTATTGTTCCTGTTGTGCCGTTTGGTTTTGCACAATGTTTACTTGATTATCAGTAGCTCGTTCGAATAAAGATGTTGATATTGTTGTCAGTTGTTGAATTGGTGTAAGTGTGTAGTTAGTAGTTGCACTTTCTCAGATAAGACTGACTTCGATGATGTTGGTCGATAATATTGTGTTGACTGATGGTTTCCAGCATCTTCAACAATTCCAGTGGATAGCTGTGTAGGAGTGTAGTTTGTAACACTTCCTGACTGATAGTTTCCAAGATGTTGTTGTCAGCAGTTTTGTCTTTCTTTACTTTTCTTCGAAGTCGGGAAACTCTCTGGAAATTGATTTTGAGTTTCCTCCACTTCTTTCTGTCTTTTTTTAAATGTTTTTTTTCTTCAATTCAGCTCGCCTTCAAGAAGCACTAAAATATTCTTCTTGAGATCAGCTCTCAATAAGAATAATTCATATTATTAAAACTATGAAAAAAATAATATTAAATCATATCAAATGCAATAAAACAGAACCTACCTATTTATAATTATAATAATAATAATAATCAAACTTTTATAACTGTTTACAATGTTAGATTTAAAAATAAAAGTATTATTTTGTTGTATTAATCAAACTGTTATAACTGTTTACAATGTTAGATTTAAAAATAAAAGTATTATTTTGTTGTTTTAATGAAACTGTTATAACTGTTTACAACGTTAGATTTAAAAATAAAGTTACCTTCTTGCTGTTGATGTGTTTGTTTTACTTCCTTTACTTCCTGTGTTAATTTTTCAATCTTAAAGTAGAATAACAACATGATTTGAATAACATTAAAAATAATGAAAGCTTCATGTCTATATATAAGTCATTTTATAAATCGAAATGACGTTCTAAGAATCAATCAAAGATGAAATTATTGGATTATTATGAATCTATTATAAATCTCTAAAGAAACTTTATTTTCAGATGTAATATGATATGTTGATTGCTAACTAAAAATAATAGGAAGGTGTGTACCTTGTCTTGCAACTGCTTGTTGGATTCCATTATATCCCTTTGCGATATCTGTATTCGTGTCATGGTTTGATAAAATTTAGTATTTTGATTTATAAAAGATTGTGCTATAGTGTAAAACTGACTGTTGAATTGCTGAAACCACTTTTTTGATTGCTCCTGTTGAGCCGTTTGATTTTGAACAATGGTGGTTTGCAGTCGCTGCATCTGCTGCTCTAAATCTTGATGCTTTATCAGGAGTGTAGTGTTCTTCATTCTTTCTTCAGTGAGCTGTAACAGTAATTTGAATTTAATGTATCTTATATCCTAAAAACACTACTCGAATGATGGTGAATGATAGCAATAGATATTTGAACCTTTACACTACATCAGCTGTGATTATAAACTTATATCCTAAAAACACTACTAAAATGATGGTGAATTATGCTCCCCGTGAAATACAACTACTATGCTCTTAATAATAAAATGTTATAAATGTAGTTTCTCTTACTTTCACTTCAAGACAATTCCTTTTATCATCTTCACTATTATCTTCTTCATCTGCAATGTTCTCATGCTCTTGAAATTTGATGGTTTTTGGATTATTGGATTATTTGTGTTTTTTCATTTTCGACTCAATCTTGATACACAATCCGTTTCAAATGCTTGCAAAGCAGTTCTTAGACTGTCAGCAAGATTTTTTTGATTGCATTATGTTGTCTTCTATATCCTTTTTAAGCTTTTTCACCAATTGTCTTGTAACGAGTCAGTTCTTCTGTTTAAATTTGTTTTACTTCTTGTAACGAGTTGGTCCTTCTTTGTAAATTTGCAAGATCATTCATAATGTTTTCATATCCGGTTTTTATACGCTGAAGTGTTTGAACTGCTCCTGTACTTATTTTTACTTTTTTTTTAATTTATTAAATTACTAAAAATTTAAACACATAAAATGTTTTGTTTTCTCATTCTTCATTGGTTAGCACGAATTCCCTTGACATTGCCATTTTTAAATATTGAAACAATATTACACAGAACAATTTAACTTCGAACTATGTAATTTAGCAGTATTACTGTAACAAAATGGATGTTTGAAAGTTGTTGAGGATTTTTATGGGTATATATAAGTATACATGTGTCATAGAGCTGTTCACAGATGATATTTGGAGACATTTAAATATCTATAAGGTTAAAATAAAGTCACAGTTGCTAAAAATTAAGGGCGAGTGGTATTACTTTAATTAGAGATTTTTTTGACAAATTTGGAAACTTTTTGAAAAGGCAGTTCATATTTTAATTAAATTTTATCACATCTAACATAATTAACTATTTCAAATTGCATTTTGATATTTAAGTTATTCAGCCTTCCATTGCTAGCATTCCATCTGGCATATACATGTTTCTACATAGTCCCTCCATAAATTATAGTTTTATGTCAGTTTACATGTGATTCAGCATTCCGTTCTCGTATATCAGACCTGCTGTATAACCGATGAAATAGTTGCCAGACGACTTTGTTACCAGTTTGGTATCACACACTCATATTTACTGTTCATATTCATCCTGAATAAATGAGGTGACAATGCGGTTAAAGTTAAACACATTTAAGTTAATATCATGACCATCCAGGAGCAAAATAAGGGTGTCCAACTTGTTATATACATATGTGGTGTATACTCCAAGCATTTTACAGTACGCCCCCTTTTGCAAGGATGCAGTGGGGAGAAAACACATGGTTCCGTATCATTCTGTCCCTCCTAGTCAACAGTCTATAATACTCTTCTATGAGGTGAAAACTTGAAGTATCCCTTTCACTACCCTTTCACGACCAGGACAAGTCTATATCTGATTACAGATTATTGCACGTTTGCTTATTTGGCATATTTCTGCCACAAAATATTCTCATAATCTTACACGTTACGTAAGTAACCTAACTAGTAACATAACTAGTTAATGTAATCAGTTACCAATGTAATACGCACTTTATTTATCTAGTTAACTAGTACCTAACTACATGTAATTAGAATTCTATGTAACTTAAATGAATACTGTTATAATATACTTGTTTTGTTCTTATGAAAATTTTCTTTTAAACCTGTTGTATACATCACAGATGTGTTTTATGAATATAAATGCTATTTGTTCACCACATGGATGACATTATTCTATTTGTCCTAGTAGTGAAATGTGATAAATGTAGTTCCTCGTACCATCATCTTTATAGTAATTCTAACTTTTTTATCTTGCTACTAGACTCTTTTTCAGTCAAAGATAAAATGCAGTATTTTATTGTATTTATTAGCAACTATTAGTTCAGAGAAGTACAATAGTGAGGAGTCTTAACTTTATAAATGATACATTCGGAACTACTCAGCCAATCCCCGCGAATAATCTATCCTAATACACAAACATGCAATCGTTAAGACAATGAGTGATTTTTCAAAATTTACGGACTAAAAACGAAACATCACTCAATGTCTAAACGACCATATTCTTTTTATTTTATGTCTTTTATTGCAATTTTTTAATTCAACACCGGCAGTTTCAAACTTGCGTCTAAATATGTTGAGATTATTTGCAGCAATTGACCAAGGAGTTCGAAATGTATCCTTTCGAAATGTTTTGTAAAGTTCCCGGTAACTGAACTCCCTACCGAACGAGATTTTTTTATGTATAATCATGTTACCAAGGAGGCAAGTCATTATTGTCTTTTACTCTGTATCAATTCCAAGCACTTTTGTGTATATCTAAGGTCACTGGTGGATAACCAAGTCTGATTAAATGACACATCAGTCTTTATATGTATCTTTATATAAATACATAAAGATATATTCTAAACAAACTACGTATTTGCAAGTCAACTAGACACACGAAATAATAGCAACAATGTAAAAAGACTTGGATAACACTATTGTCTAGTTAAAAGTATCAGTAAAAAGCTTACATTTTGGAAATTCAGGACTCTGGCTGACAAATCTATGTGTGTATCATCAAACAACAACTTCCTTGTTTTCCTTAAGGAAGATGCACTAGCAATTTCCTTAACTTTTTCTGATGTATGATTTTTCCGAGGGATGTCTGTACCATCGGGTCATCTCCAAGTCCTAGTCCACCTATACTCGAGTCAATAAATGCGTACAAGTTTTCTAGGGCTGCAACGATTCGATTCGATACATCGGAACTCGACTGCGAGGGCGGCGATTTGATTTCGATTCGGGATAAATATAATATGAATAATTTACTCTCCTCATAAAAATTTATGATAACCATGTGTCCCACGTTTCGCTGAACAATCTGTTCTCCTTTTCACTTAGAAACCAGGCTTTCGCATCATAAAGGTAATCACCGAAAGTAATGTTAAACAGCATACCTTGGGCATTATGTTTTCCCAAGTGTTTATGTGCTTCTTGTAACTTAAATACTGACAAACATTAGCATTGATGCTAGATAAACATTAGCATTGATGCTAGATAAAATCAATTGTATGCCTAACAATTTTATGGGTTAAGAATTTGAGAAGTCATACTAGGTAGAATACCTTTTACATTACTAAAACTAAGGATTTCAAGGAGAAACAAAAACCAATATGTTTTTACTTTTATTTAAGTGAAATATTGAAAATATACATTACAATATATACATGTTACTAAGTACTCAAATGTTATGATAAAACAATGATATTTAAATTTTAGTTAAATAGATTTTAATAATAGTGTATTTCAATAGTAAAAACTTGAAACCAATTGTAGAAACTTGAAACCTTTGGTGAACATTACCTCATCTGTTGTAAGCTAGTTAATAACTGAAATATAAAACAAGATCATTAGGTTTTAAACTTATTATACTCATGCGTTAGTACATCAGTACCTGGTATGCGTTAGTACATCAGTACCTGGTTAACATTACCTCATATACACGTATTAGTATCTCCACAATAGATACATGTGTTTATTTGCTATGTTGTCATAAACATATAATTGTAAGTGTTGACTAGGGGTGTCTCCGATCCTTTTCAACACATGTCACGGAGAAAAAAAAGCTAATAAAATCATATTACCAGATATCAGGTGTTGTTGATGTCATTTTTATGATTATCATATAATTTAGAACTACATTCACCAGTACTCTGCCAATAACTATGTACTGAATCGTTACTTTCACGAGTACATGAAACTATATACAATTAAATGTATTACGTTGGATGCACATTTTAGATAATATTAAACTAAAAGCTAAAATGATTTTAAATGTGTAAAAACAATAGCTTATAAAAGTAAATTTAGCTGACTCAATATCATTATAAATCATCATGAACGTACCACACTTTTCAGAGTTAAAGCGATAAGATTAGAACAAAATCATTATGAATTTTGTAACAGGGGAGATCACCAAACAGGATTGTATATACTTAGACATCAGTAATACATAAAGACAGTACATCAATGTAAAAGTGAATGTCTTACCTTACTCTGAAGGACGTGAGCGCTTCTCTTCTGAGTCCTTCCTACATGTAATATCACTAAAGTGTCTCTTATTGTCTTTAGTCTGCAGATTAACCCTTGTCGAAGCTTTCACAAAATTTAATGAGCCCCTGAGTCCTAAAATGTTTGTATTTAAATCCTCGATCTCATTTTCTTTTCGTTTTAATGCTGATTTTGTGTTCTCAAAGTATTCACACAAAGTAATATAATTTGCTCTAGCACTATCCAATGCTGCGTTGAGCTCTTGGATCTCTGCTTTAAACATTGCATTGTCCTGATTGAGAAACGTGATTGTTGTTACATTCGCTTCTGTTTGCGCGTGGTGCACAGAAGCTTCCAAGTCTAAAAAGTTATTCATTTATCTGTTAACATGTAAAGCATAAAATAAAAAATAAAAACAGTAAATAAAGAATCGTACCAGTTCAGATTTCATTTGGTCAGCATGTGTTTGAAGTTCATTCAAGCATGATTTTAAGCGCAAAGCATCCTCCCACTTTAAAGAGATGCTTTTCGATTTGGTTACATCAAATGTCTCCCAGCATTTTGAATTATCGTTTATGTGTATGTATAATTCGCCATTTCATTTTTTCAAAGTCAAATCTTTGTAGTAGCCAAATCTATTGCTACGTGCTTGCACTAAAAATCCTTCGTTGTCGTATTTAGAATTCATTTGTGACAAATTATGCTACCTTTATCGGGTAAAGTATATCGAAAGTTAAAAATGTTCGCTCAAATGATGGTGCAAGACATTGCGTTCAGTTTATATAATGTTAAAAGAAGGGGGTGTAACGATATACGCCCACTGACTTTAAGTCGACACAGAGTCATTCATTTCTGTACCAATATACTGCACATCATTCTCTTCTGAGTCCTTCCTACATGTAATATCACTAAAGTGTCTCTTATTGTCTTTAGTCTGCAGATTAACCCTTGTCGAAGCTTTCACGAAATTTAATGAGCCCCTGAGTCCTTAAATGGTTGTATTTAAATCCTCGATCTCATTTTCTTTTCTTTTTAATGCTGATTTTGTGTTCTCAAAGTCTTCACACAAAGTAATATAATTTGCTCTAACACTATCCAATGCTGCGTTGAGCTCTTGGATCTCTGCTGACTGGTCATGAAGTCCAGAAATGGGGTCGCACTGACCTAGTTTTTAGTCTCCAAGTAGCCAGTCCCCCAAGTGGTCTATAGACCAGAAATGGGCCCTGGGGCCAGAAGGTAGGTTGTGAAATTGATTGGCTAAAATCGCTTCGTTGGCTTTGCAATAGTTTTGAGCAAAGGTCAACATTGTCATGTGAATGTACTGTCAACAAATTTTGCTGGGGCAGAATACCTCACTCCTGTGCTCGATAGATGAGTGCCCCGTATATGATCTTTGGCAGCTGTTGCACTTTTGAAAAATTTGCCACAACATAACATTGTTTGTCCTTCCGAAACTAAATGCCTCCTTAAAAGGGTGGTCCACGCAACCTCTGAGTCTGGCCTCTGCTGGAATGTTGAAATGCCCCTATGGCTCGTGGAACCTCTCATGCCAGGAGGCTTTGTTAGGGCCACTTGGAAAATCTTATTCAGCACTTCAATCCTATCTGCCTCATCTTCTTCTGCCTCATCTTCTTCTTGTGCCTCCCACGCGGCTTCAGAGTCATCTTCTTGTGACTAAAAAGTTATTCATATATCTATTTACACTGTTAGTAGGTTCCATGGTTCTATTTGATTCTGTATGAAAGTGTTATAACATGTTCTACCTAAACTTGTATTTTTATAGAGACTTGAGCCTACGCAGACATTTCAACATATCTTGGTGAGGCATCGTCTCAGATTCTAATCTTGGAGACATGATTCAAAATCATGAGACTTTTTTATGGATTCATTCTCACCTATTTGTAAAAGTGTTTTTTCACTAAAGCGTGGTTGGTACGTCATAGAACAGTTATTTAAACGGTTTCTATGTCAAAAACTTTATTGATAAGATCAACTTCCATATAAGGAAAAGTTTACTATGGTATCACAAAATTTGCTATACCCTCAAAGAACTTGAGATGTACATGTACTTAACTTTCAACTGTTAAACCATGCTTTAAATAGTGTTGTACTTCAAAAGACAGACCTGTGTTGTATGCCAGTTTGCAACAACTATGTTGGCTGGGCTATTTTTTTAGTAATTTTATTAAGTTTTCTGAAATCAACACAAAATATCTTAGTCTGGTCCTTTTTGGTGACCAAAACTTATGGGGAGGAATAAATGGCACTGCTCCGCTCAATTATTCCCACCACCAACATGTCTTTCAGCGCCTTTTTTCTGCGATAGACCTTTTGTTCAAGGACATATAATAAGGTCTAGTTTTCACCGATGGGGTACCACCCGTATCAATTTCCATTTCAACCGTCTTACAGTGGCCCAATTCGAAGTCGCTAGTCGGGAAAATGTATCGGTTTTGTATCTTTTGCGCCCTTCATCTTTCGAAGTGCAGTTTGCCTTTACGTGGCCTGTTGTGTCACACTTCCAACGAACATAATTCGTTGGCGTGTGGCTCCTCTAAATAGCATTTACTTTGCTGGTATTCGCAACTTTACGGCAATACTTAGCTGGGTGCCCTTTCGGTCACTCATCTGGCATCTATAGGAGGTTGGACACATTTGATCGACCTACCTCGGTTCTGGGCTTGAGCTAGCACTCGTACCCATGCCTTTGTGATACTCAAGACCAGTGTTTTTCCATATACCTTTGCGTAACGGTCTGCACACTAAGGGCAATTGCAAGGGCGTCTTTCAGCAGCTGTATGGGTACTTTTTAATCAATTTGTACCTAACGGCTTCTTTATTAACACCGTTGATCAACTTATCGATAGCTTGGGATTCGATGACGGGATTACCACCAGGCTCGCCCTCGGTAGCTAGTTTGAGCAGTCTCACGCAAAAGACCTGAACAGATTCATCTTTTTTTAAAGCTATATTAAGATAATCGGTTTTATTCATTGCGTCATTAATGGCGCCTAATCTGGATGACAACTCAGTCTTCATGGCAGACCAAGTACCTTCAGGGGTTTCTCTGAGGTATCGTTTAATGAAATCAGCAAGAGTGCCTTCACAGCAGTAGGTAGGTCTGGTCCTTTACATTCATCTTTATCAATCCATTTCTTAAATGCCTTTGCGTTGCCAGTATACGTTGCAACATGCGGCGAGAAAATGTGCCTAGTTAATTGTTCTTTGTATTGATCTATTTTAGCGTTATTCGCTTCTATTTGGATCGCATTTTGATCAACACGCTTATAAATAGCGTCAAGATTGGTTGCCGTTGCCTCCACCGTTATGTCAAACTACAAAAGTAGCTATTAAAGAGAAATTACGGGTTTGTATCCTTTTTCCGTGTTCTTACTCGCCTACTGGGTCTTCTGTACTTGAATCCGTCAGTCACTGGGAACCAAATTTAGCTATGTGGCACTAGGATGTATAGTGCGTTGTGTTCCAGGTTTAAGTCTTGGTTGCTGTGGCAAACTTCGCCATTGATTATAAACAGGTTACTTAACATAATAAACAAAGTCAGAAGCAAAACAACAGACTCCGAATGTAAGAGCTTATTAGTATGTACATTTGTGTACGTTTAATTCAAGCACAATTGAGTGTCCAGCACTTTGATTTTGATACTTCTACTCCCTCTCTGAGTTTCGAAAATATTAAAAACAGTTAGTTAACTGTTATTCCAATTACATGTCATCCATGTGCTTTTAATTAGGTAACAAAGTAATTTTTTTTCATGACTGCATTTGCAAAGTTTCGATGCGCATGCTGAATGTTTTTTATTGCATAAATGAAATTACCATAAATAAAATACATTTGATATTTCCTCCAAAAATTAGAGGACTTGAAGCCAATACAGATAATTGATCACTTTTGACGTCAGTCCCGCCTTCCAAATACACAGGGTACCTTAAAATATGCCTCCATTGTTCATCAAATACATAAAATCCATAGCAATTAGGGGTGTAACGGTTAACCGATATACCGGTTAATATTGCAATATGAGTTCTATCGGTTTTTAACCGGTTCGTTTTTCATTGAACCGGTTTTTGTAGTTAAGTGTCATACTGCTTGTTTTTATCAGAATCTGATCGTTAAATGTTTAAACAAATGTTAAAATGAATTGAATACTTGAAACACTCTTATTGTGCTTTTAAAGGTTAAACATTTAGTCAATTGAAAGAAAAATATTTTCAAGAGTCTGTTTCAAACCACGCATGTTTCTATGATATAGACAATTATGCATTTGTAATTCAAACATTTGGATAAGAAATCATTTGAAAATACCCATATGCATGCTATGCTGATCCAATTAGGACGAGGTCCATGCATTAATTAAGTTTTGCATGTCTAAGCGAAAACCCGGTACGTATTGCAATATATTGCAATACGGGCTCTGCGTATTGCAATATATTGCAATACGGTTTTTACCGTATTGTTACACCCCTAATAGCAATGTTGGCGAAGCGTGCCTAAATTTTGTTGGTCTCTTTGCAACCATTCAATGAGATGAAGGTTTGTCATCAGACAAATATTAACGTAACAATTCCTGAGGCATTTCAACTTATAAAGTTCGGGCTTACTCTACCAATATTTCAGCTGACATATTACCTAATGTATTTCTAAAGTTAACAATACACGCTGCTCTCTTTATGATAATGCCTGACTAAGACATTCTAATTTAGCTCTTGCTCACTGGCAATGTTTACACTAACCTTCAGGTCAGACTTGCTACAATTTAAAAGAACTAATAATTTAACAATTTAAATGTATGTCAATAGTCCAATCTCTAAACACTTTGTCAACTACAAACCTGATAAATTGAGCAAACTCAAACATAAACACAAATACGCAAACTGATATACAAATAGGCCTTTTTGTGGTCAATTTCAAACCTGAAATTCAATTCAATTACCAATCCTTTCTGTTGAATAAGCCTTTTATCCTCTTTGCTAATATTGTATAGTTACAAGATTCAATATTTCTAAGTTCAACAGTGTATATTTGGCCAGATGCTGGCTGATAATTTTTCTTACAAAAAGCACAGTTTATGTTATGATCGTGACACGCAAGGTCTCATTGCGTGTCACGACCATTACATAAACTGTATCAGAGTATTCCTCTTGAAACCAAAATGTTTGTTTTAAACAATTACAACGAAGTTAACACTTATTTACTACTGATAATTATTTCTTTTTTATAGCTAGTTTAGGATAACTTGAGACAAACGACTCAGTTTGTTTACATATTTGGGACTCAGGTATTACATAAAATAGGGAGGTCAGCTGATTTTGTGTAATGAAAATATCAAACATGTCTTAATGCGTGGAACGTGTGTTCTCGTACTAAATTTAATACATCAATAACACACTGCTAATAGTCGATAATTACGTGTACGGTGTACTAAACTTAAATCCACCTGTGTATAAAAAATGGTATCGTATTATTTTGTCTCAAGTTATCCTAAATGAGCTATACAAATTAGTTAAATCATATAATATCTTTTGCTATTTTAAGAGATGACGCATAATTTTTAATGAAGAAATTAATACCTTTCATATATATCTTTAGATCAGTCTCATATCGCGTGTAGTGATCCACGTTTTCAGGGTTTGATTCATGGGATGTAAAGACGCCAGTATACAATACAAAAAACATTTATCATCCCTATTTTGGATGTTCAGAATAGATCTGTTCATTGAAATAGTACTTGGTTGTGGTAAATAGCTGTACACAACGGTGTGGATTTCAAGTTTAATCAATGTACTCAAATACCATCCTGAGCACTCTCTAAATTACTTTTCCAGGGAAACATACATTTTTTTGCATGGCTTCATTTTGATCATGTTCATCCATCTCATTTTCAGATACGATGGTATACGTTCTACTCTTAAAGTAAGGTGATCACGTTTGTTCCTCCTCACCATTGTCGCGTCTCATTTCAACATGTACACACAAGTTTCATTTTATGCCTATTATGCTTATTACGACCGAAATGTATTTAATGTTTTCAGTTTCTGATAAGTTGTGAATTGTTTTCATGTTTGTTTTAAATTTGCATTTTCTTCTTCTAACGAGTAAGTTTTTTTTAATAATATTTTCATTCTCGGTATTTAAAATTTGAAGTTTATTCACTTTTTCAGTATTTATGGTTTTTAATTTGCCAAAAATGCATAGATCACATGAATTGTCATTTTCTTCTTCTCTTTGAATTGCTTGAGTTCAAAAATATAAGGGTGTAGACTCTTTTTTCAACACTGCTGATATCATGTTCAATGAATTGATATTGAATTTTCAACGTATTCATATTGTGTTAGTTGTTCCATTTTTTCTTTATCATTAAGTACGATTTCTAAATATAAACAACGACATAGTGAAAAAAGTAATCACAACAGTTCACTCATAATAATGATGTTGAAAATATACACAATTATAAACGCCTCATATTTCTGTTGTAAATTAAACGAATATTTAATGTGTATAAGTACAAAATAAAAACCAAATTGATTGATTCAATCAATAATAATGAAATAAACAATTAAAATTTCTTATGCACTTGTCTTGTAAAATTCAATTTAATTGTGATCCCTAGGCGTATGTTCTGTTCTATCAAAAGCAAGAAAAACAAACTTGTATAGAAAAAACATCAATTAATTGAATATACGTCCCCTAAATGTTGTTTAATTTAATTTAATATATTATAAAATATTAATAATACAATGATACTCATTAAAATCAATTTTATGAAGTATTAATATTTGCAGATAAATAGAAAATATTAGCATGAATAGTTTTGAGTAAACAAGAAGTGGAATAATATTCACAGAATAATTACCAATTTAAATTCATAGGTACTGTTATGAGATTAAGACGCTTCAATAAATCATATGAACGTTAAACATTTGACTTTTTTCAAATATACATAAAATGGCTTATAAAAGTGAAACAGCTATGGGTGCGTGTGTGATTGACTTGAAAATGTGAGTTTTGCAAGTAATTTTTATTTCAACTCGCAAAATAGAAAAATCACTTGCAAGTTTTTTCCAAATTTAATAGTATATATGGTAAATAAGCATATAATCAATTTAACTATAGATAGAACAATGGCATTATTGTAGAACATACTAAGAATATCGAACACACTTTAAATCATTACTATCAATTTTTCGTAAGTGCTGTTTTGTGTCTCATTAGTTAAGACAATAAAATTATGTGGCGATTTCAACTCGTCTATAATTTCGAACTCAAAAATAATCGACATGAATGCTGATTGAATTAATTTGTATTGCTTTTGAACTGAAGCAACCAAACATCAGTCACTTATATCCCAGTGGAATGGCGTACGATTGATCTTGTACCGCTTGTGTATCAATCGCTGAAACAGCAAATGATTAATCAAGCATAGTCTGTAGATTTTTAGATGGTTATCCCGTCGCCTAAATATTCTAAAATGGATTTTCCATTTGTTTCGTCTTACATTTTTCCTAGCACTTTGAGTTTCTATCACTGTGTAAATAATGTTCACTAGGATAGTCAGAGGTATTGAATGAGTCTGACGCGGTCCTCGTATTGTCATAAATGTCGTTAGTTTCACAGTAGAAGAGAAGGCTATCTGTATCCGTCATTGTTACGAACAGTAACAGAGAAATACCAAGCAACAAACGTTTGACAATATTTGAATTTTATTCAAAACGATTTTACTTTCAAATAACTAAAATAATACAAAGATAAACTAACTTACAGTCGTCGAGTCAATAATTCCAACAAATGAATATTAAAAACACACACAGTACAAATAGTTCCAATAAATCCTGTTTACTATACTCCAAAGTCCAAAAGATTATTAAGTCACTGATGAATACGAGTTTGAGCTCAAAATCCAACGATAAATCCTGATATAAGAAATAAATCCAATGTTAAATTCCAATATAAAAAACACTGGCACTGAAGACTGACTGAATAACTTTCAAACTCCAAAACTCCAAAAACTACTACCCAAATGCCACGCAAAGAACAAATATATAATCAGTCAGAATCTTCCAGAAGTGTCATGAGCAATACTCAGGATTTCGGATCTATAGGACTTAGGCACTACAATCTGGTGTTTAATTTGCCATTCCTCATTAGCAGGACTATCAATTGGTCGCCATTTTCTAAGAAGAACCCCATTATTTACATAGTAACAAACAGGGACTTTTGAGGCCTCTTCCTCGCTTAAAGCTTTATGATATAAGTCTTGAATTTCAGGATCGTTTTGTTGATCGAAAATAAGTTGTGACCTGGATTTTGTACCATGACATTTGTCAATGGAATTAGAACCAGACTTAAGATCTGTCTGTTTATTAGACAGAGTATCAAGAGAGTAATCGCTGACTTCATCATTAAAAATCTGACCAAAAATTGTATCAGATAAATTGACATCATCGTTTGAAATGTCAATATTGGCTTTCTTTGCCATAGCTCTAGTAACTGCACAAGAAGGGTTAGGATTAAGACATGAAGTCATATGAGTTAATGAGTAATCATCAGCAAGGCGTGCTGATGTCTTAATGTCGGGCCGTAAACAGCGTTTAAATTCTTCCACTAACATAAGTTGTCTAAGTTTATCATGATCATGTTCAATATTTTTGGAAGAACACCACCTATCAAAAAGCTGTTCCTTCGTTCTAGCAAATTCTACATGTGTTTCATTATCAAGCTTCTTTGTATTTCTGAATCTTTGCCTATAAGCCTCGGGGACTAACTCATAAGCTTTGAGAATTACCTCTTTTACTAAATAATAATTTGAACTTTGCTCAACGCCTAACTGTGTGTAAATTTCACGAGCCTTTCCAATCAGGGAGCTTTGTAATAGAAGAGTCCAATACTCTTTCGGCCATTTTAAACTTACTGCAATTTTTTCAAAATGCATGAAATATTGATCTACTTCTTTTTCTTGAAATGGGGGAACCAATCTAATATGTTTGCTAACATCAAAGTGAAATGATTGTTTAGAATTTTCATGTTGACCTGCCTGAGCTCTTAGTTCTAATTCTTTTAATTGTAACTGAAACTGCTTTTCCTCTCTTTCTCTTTCCAGCTGCCTCTCCTCTCTTTCCTTTTCCAGCTGTAATTTTTGTTGCTCTAAACTATACTTTAACTCAAGTTCCCTTTGCAGTAAACTATTATCAGACTGAACAATGAGTGACAAAGCTGTATCATCAAAAATTTCTTCATCTACAAAATACTGTACCAAATTGTTTTTAATAATCTGTTTAGTCATATTAGATTTTACTTGTTTTAACCCATAGTGTTGGGCAAGCTCAAGCAAATCAACTTTCCTAGCCAAGTTCAATTCCTCCTGGGAAGGCTTCGTAACAAATGACTCTAAATTGAAAGACATGACGTCTGTTGCTTGTATAAAGTCAAAAAAAATTCAATGCAATTAAATCTTTATGAAGATTAATCAACAATAAAAATTTCAGATCCCGGACGAGCCCCCAATTCTGTTACGAACAGTAACAGAGAAATACCAAGCAACAAACGTTTAACAATATTTGAATTTTATTCAAAACGATTTTACTTTCAAATAACTAAAATAATACAAAGATAAACTAACTTACAGTCGTCGAGTCAATAATTCCAACAAATGAATATTAAAAACACACACAGTACAAATAGTTCCAATAAATCCTGTTTACTATACTCCAAAGTCCAAAAGATTATTAAGTCACTGATGAATACGAGTTTGAGCTCAAAATCCAACGATAAATCCTGATATAAGAAATAAATCCAATGTTAAATTCCAATATAAAAAACACTGGCACTGAAGACTGACTGAATAACTTTCAAACTCCAAAACTCCAAAAACTACTACCCAAATGCCACGCAAAGAACAAATATATAATCAGTCAGAATCTTCCAGAAGTGTCATGAGCAATACTCAGGATTTCGGATCTATAGGACTTAGGCACTACAATCTGGTGTTTAATTTGCCATTCCTCATTAGCAGGACTATCAATTGGTCGCCATTTTCTAAGAAGAACCCCATTATTTACATAGTAACAAACAGGGACTTTTGAGGCCTCTTCCTCGCTTAAAGCTTTATGATATAAGTCTTGAATTTCAGGATCGTTTTGTTGATCGAAAATAAGTTGTGACCTGGATTTTGTACCATGACATTTGTCAATGGAATTAGAACCAGACTTAAGATCTGTCTGTTTATTAGACAGAGTATCAAGAGAGTAATCGCTGACTTCATCATTAAAAATCTGACCAAAAATTGTATCAGATAAATTGACATCATCGTTTGAAATGTCAATATTGGCTTTCTTTGCCATAGCTCTAGTAACTGCACAAGAAGGGTTAGGATTAAGACATGAAGTCATATGAGTTAATGAGTAATCATCAGCAAGGCGTGCTGATGTCTTAATGTCGGGCCGTAAACAGCGTTTAAATTCTTCCACTAACATAAGTTGTCTAAGTTTATCATGATCATGTTCAATATTTTTGGAAGAACACCACCTATCAAAAAGCTGTTCCTTCGTTCTAGCAAATTCTACATGTGTTTCATTATCAAGCTTCTTTGTATTTCTGAATCTTTGCCTATAAGCCTCGGGGACTAACTCATAAGCTTTGAGAATTACCTCTTTTACTAAATAATAATTTGAACTTTGCTCAACGCCTAACTGTGTGTAAATTTCACGAGCCTTTCCAATCAGAGAGCTTTGTAATAGAAGAGTCCAATACTCTTTCGGCCATTTTAAACTTACTGCAATTTTTTCAAAATGCATGAAATATTGATCTACTTCTTTTTCTTGAAATGGGGGAACCAATCTAATATGTTTGCTAACATCAAAGTGAAATGATTGTTTAGAATTTTCATGTTGACCTGCCTGAGCTCTTAGTTCTAATTCTTTTAATTGTAACTGAAACTGCTTTTCCTCTCTTTCTCTTTCCAGCTGCCTCTCCTCTCTTTCCTTTTCCAGCTGTAATTTTTGTTGCTCTAAACTATACTTTAACTCAAGTTCCCTTTGCAGTAAACTATTATCAGACTGAACAATGAGTGACAAAGCTGTATCATCAAAAATTTCTTCATCTACAAAATACTGTACCAAATTGTTTTTAATAATCTGTTTAGTCATATTAGATTTTACTTGTTTTAACCCATAGTGTTGGGCAAGCTCAAGCAAATCAACTTTCCTAGCCAAGTTCAATTCCTCCTGGGAAGGCTTCGTAACAAATGACTCTAAATTGAAAGACATGACGTCTGTTGCTTGTATAAAGTCAAAAAAAATTCAATGCAATTAAATCTTTATGAAGATTAATCAACAATAAAAATTTCAGATCCCGGACGAGCCCCCAATTCTGTTACGAACAGTAACAGAGAAATACCAAGCAACAAACGTTTAACAATATTTGAATTTTATTCAAAACGATTTTACTTTCAAATAACTAAAATAATACAAAGATAAACTAACTTACAGTCGTCGAGTCAATAATTCCAACAAATGAATATTAAAAACACACACAGTACAAATAGTTCCAATAAATCCTGTTTACTATACTCCAAAGTCCAAAAGATTATTAAGTCACTGATGAATACGAGTTTGAGCTCAAAATCCAACGATAAATCCTGATATAAGAAATAAATCCAATGTTAAATTCCAATATAAAAAACACTGGCACTGAAGACTGACTGAATAACTTTCAAACTCCAAAACTCCAAAAACTACTACCCAAATGCCACGCAAAGAACAAATATATAATCAGTCAGAATCTTCCAGAAGTGTCATGAAAAAATCTAATACTAGTAAACATTCAAAGCCAAAAATAGATGTAGGCATATATAGTACGTACTAAAAAATTCTAGCTAAGAAGGGAGACAACACCGACAAAACTATAAAAAACACATACAAGAGTTAATTCCCTTACATAACAGTCATTTGCAGAACGTACCAGAAATCATACATTTAACATTTAATCAAATCTGAAATAGAGATAATATTGAACATCTGATTGTGAAACGTGAACATCAACTTAATATAAAGATTACAAAGTCATTCTATAAACTAAGACATAAAACACGATGTGATTGCTTGTTTAATCTTTTAAATGATCAAAAAAATACCTATGTATTGAAAATCAATTGAGTCTAGTCGCGACAATTATTTTTTATTTGAACATTTCGATCAATTCAATCGATTTGTAAGATTAATGCATGTATGATCAAGTTGAGATAATCGAGAGAGTTAACATCCTAAACAGTTCTTTTTAAAACTACATACATGTTTAGATGTATTTCTTTAGCGTAAAGTAAATCAAAATAAACTGAAGTAAAGAAAGACAATTTACATCCATGGCTTTTAACAACACAAACCAAAATTTGTTGGATAAAATTGATAGTCCAACGGTTTTTCCTTAGCTCATATACGTCGAATGTAAACACAATCGGGATACCACATTTTATGCTCGTAAGCTGATACGTCCTCTTTCAACCACTGTCCAAATCTTATTCCTCAAGCAAAACATTTAACAATATCAATTTCCTTCGTTTAAAAAAAATCCATTATTTGACTTATCAAATTTATCTTGCTGTTTTTGTATGAGCCTCCTTTGATAAGAAGAAAGTCAATCTTCATATTTCATTTATTGGTACGATTTAACTTTGCTTCCAAACAAAACGTACTGTTTAAATTCATTTTCATAAATAGCTGTATTTATTCGTAGTCGTTGTATGTAGTTGGATTACACAGGTGACACTTATAGAACGATATATGATTGTCATGAGAATCTTTACATTGCTGATTAAATATGTCACTCAATAGTCCAGTAGGAAATCAGTCGACGTGTTTTAAGATGTTGATATTGTTGTCAGTTGTTGAATTGGTGTAAGTGTGTAGTTAGTAGTTGCACTTTCTCAGATAAAGACTGTGACTTCGATGATGTTGGTCGATACAATTGTGTTGACTGATGGTTTCCAACATCTTCAACAATTCCTGTGGATAGCTGTGTAGGAGTGTAGTTTGTAACACTTCATGACTGATAGTTCCAACATCTTGTACAGATGGTTAATATTTTTCAACATCTCCAGCAGTTTTGTACTTCTTAACTTTTCTTCGAAGTCGGGAAACCCTCCGGAAATTGATTTTGAGTTTTCTCCACTTCTTTCTGTAGACGAAGTATATCCTTTTTTCTTGCATTCAGCTCGCCTTCAAGAAGCACTAAAATACTTCCTCCTTGAGATTAGCACTCAATAAGAATATTTCATATTAAAACTATGAAAAATATAATATTAATTCATATCAAATGCAATAAAAAGAACCTACCTATTTATAGTTTATAGATATCACTGTGCTGATAGGTCTCGCTCGGAACCATCCAGGATCACTTTCTCCGATTCGTATTATTTCTTTGTATTTCACGGTTAAAAATAATATAAGTCCCAATGTTTAAAAAAGACCGCTATAAAACCACTTTTTATAATTGTGCGTACGCGTTTATTATCCTTTTGCTTTCCGCAAATGCCCAGATCAGATTCTAAAGAATATGAAATGTGATTGATAGGTGTCGCATGGAACCACCCAGGAAAACTTCTTCCGATTCTAATAACTTCTATGTATTTCACAGTTATGTTTATATGAGAACGAATGTTCAAAGAAAAAAGACCGCTATAAAAACCAGACTCTTTAAAAATTTTGCGTACACGTTATAGAGTCTTTTGCTTTCCGCAAATGCCCAGATCAGATTCTAAAGAAGCGGATATGTGAATATCAAACATGCTTGTTTGACTTGAGCATAAGCCGAACTCTGGGTCTGCTGAATCGTTTCTAAGTATTTATAGTCATGCATATATGTTTTACGGCGCGATATGACCTTTTTTGTGTTGGTGCGCCGTTAAACCCTAACAAGCATATACATGTACTTTTATAGCCAATGAATTAACAGTAACAGAGTTGCAACAAAATGGATGTGTTTAGCCGTCAAAAAAGGTTTGGTTGAACGTCCTATTTGAAATCATTTACTGAAGGTATCATAATAAATATAACATGCATAAAATACACAATAGTCCCTAACAATTTTGCTTCTCGAGTTTTAAATATACATTATTAAGGATCTATCATTTGTTGAAATTGAAAAAAAATCTATCAAGTTGGTGGGGTAACTAATTATATCAAAATATCCATAAATTCTAAATATTTTTTATTTATTTTGTAAGTGATGCATTAAGTGTATAGATGAGACAGTGAAAATATAAAAAACTCAACAAATGAGACATTTATAAAGAAGCGGAAACATTTATCCTTACTTGGAAATGGCCTTACGAACGTCGGTCCAAACACATATTTAAAGTTCTTTTTTCATAATTCCAAAAGATGTAATAGAATGTCCATATAACATTTTACAATCTGTACACTAAGGGCAATTGCAAGGGTGTCTTTCAGGAGCTGTATCGGTACTTTTTGATCAATTTGTACCTAACGGCTTCATTATTAACACTGTTGATCAACTTATCGATAACTTAGGATTCGATGACGGGATTACCACCAGGCTCGCCCTCGGCAGCTAGTTTGAGCAGTCCCACGCAAAAGACCTGAACAGACTCATCTTTTTTTGTTTAGCTTTATTTGATAAATCGGTTTTATTCATTGCGTCATTAATGGCGCCTAATCTGGATGACAACTCAGTCTTCATGGCAGACCAAGTACCTTCAGGGGTTTCTTTGAGGTATCGTTTAATGAAATCAGCAAGAGTGCCTTCACAGCTGCTGAAAGCAATTAAGCGGTAGGTCTGGTCCTTTACATTCAACATCATCAACCATTTCTTAAATGCCCTTGGGTTGCCTGTATACGTTGCAACATGCGGCGAGTAGGTGTGCCTAGTTCATTGTTCTTTAAATTGATCTATTTTAGCGTTATTCGCTTCTATTTTGGTCGCATTTTGATCAAAACGCTTATAAATAGCGTCAAGATTTGTTGCCGTTGCCTCTACCATAATGTCAAACTACAAAAGTAGCATGTAAAGAGAAATTACTTTTTGATCAATTTGTACCTAACGTCTTCATAATAAACACTGTCGATCAACTTATCGATAGCTTAGGATTCGATGACGGGATTACCACCAGGCTCGCCCTCGGCAGCTAGTTTGAGCAGTCCCACGCAAAAGACCTGAACAGATTCATCTTTTTTGTTTAGCTTTATTTGATAAATCGGTTTTATTCATTGCGTCATTAATGGCGCCTAATCTGGATGACAACTCAGTCTTCATGGCAGACCAAGTACCTTCAGTGGTTTCTTTGAGGTATCGTTTAATGAAATCAGCAAGAGTGCCTTCACAGCTGCTGAAAGCAATTAATCGGTAGGTCTGGTCCTTTACATTCAACATCATCAACCATTTCTTAAATGCCCTTGGGTTGCCTGTATACGTTGCAACATGCGGCGAGTAGGTGTGCCTAGTTCATTGTTCTTTGAATTGATCTATTTTAGCGTTATTCGCTTCTATTTTGATCGCATTTTGATCAACACGCTTATAAATAGCGTCAAGATTGGTTGCCGTTGCCTCTACCATAATGTCAATCTACAAAAGTAGCAGGTAAAGAGAAATTACGGGTATGTATCCTTTTTCCGTGTTCTTACTCGTCCTGCCGGGTCTTCTGTACTTGAATCCGCCAGTTACAGGGCACCAAATTCAGCTATATGGTACTATGGTGTATAGTGCGTTGTGTTCCAGGTTTAAGTCTTGGTTGCTTTATGTGTTCACACTGTGGCAACATTCGCCATTGATTATAAACAGATTACTTAAGATAATATACAAAGTCAGAAACAAAACAACAGACTCCGAATTTAAGAGCTAATTAGTATATACATTTGTGTACGTATAATTCAAGCACAATTTAGTGTCCAGCACTTTGATTTGGATACTTCTGCTCCCTCTCTGAGTTTCGAAAATATTAAAAAACAGTAACTTAACTTGTAATGAAGACTATTAAAGATAAAAACACGGAAAATAACGAGTACTGAGTAATTATTCTATCGCTAATCGCGATGTGCCAGTAGTGAGACCACAGACAGTGACTGCTGACTATGCCTAGGTTCATTGCTTATAAGGGGACTCTTTCAGCGGTGCGGGCCCACGTGATAGTCACATCGGGCCGTTGAGCTTTTTTGATTGGTCCTGGCTTGTAGACCATAAAAAAGAGAGATCACATGATCGGCCGGATCTCGATTTTGATGATGTCACACGTCCCGGACAGTGTGGCCCACCTGTACAATAAAAGAATATTAATGTCATTAACACGACACATTAAATTAATTAAGTGGACGTTATAAATACGTTTAGGTCACAAAGGTTCGCTTTACTGTCGCCCCTATCCCATCTGCTGCTCTCGCCATGTTTTGATTTACTGAAGTTCCATGATGAGAATGTAAATTTATATTGTTCAATGATTACCTTATGAAATAGAAGGAAATGGTACTTGTATCTGTATTGTGTACACGGATCATCACTAACGAAATGGACTGTCGAAACATCAGGGTGGTTTTCTTGAACATGTGACAGAAAAGGTCGAAGGTGTGCCCAAATTGCTGGTGGACCATAGAAGGTTTTATCAGATACAGTGCAGAATTACTTCATATTATCATGTGTGTTAATACCGTCACATCTAAGTATCGCAAAATCCCCTTCAGTATTTGATAATGCCTCATAGTTGTGATTGTTCTGGGTTTTTTTGTGCTTCTGTCCTCTGAATAACATTTCATTTTGTAACTTCATTTTATCTTCGATCAATTGATTATCTCTTTGAACAAGCTTTACATTCAATTTGCGTGTGTTCTTAAACTTTGTTTTTCATGTTGTCATTGAGTTCATCCTTGAACTGTTGCTTTATTTTCAAAATAATAAAATTGTACATTGTTTTACACTGAACACTTTTACAGTGCACATTTATTATAGTTATATTAAAATATGAAGGCCTACATCAAAAAGCTTTTTACCTGAGTTTTGTACATTTTTACAATTTTTATCACAAGGTTTTAAACATATTGTCAGTAAATCCAATTTTTTCCTATTCATTTTACATCCACAATGTTAATCCACTAATTGTCACTGTTCATTTTAAATCATTTTTTATCATAGATGGAAAGTAATATATATTCCATGTTTTACAATCAAATATTGTTTACTTCATGCGTAGAAAATTCACATTACATGCTCTACTATATAATATTCATTAGTCTCCAACGCTGCAGTCGTTTACCTGATATATATAAACAGTTGATGATAATTATTGTTATATATGATTTAGTGTATAAGCTCACATTTACAATTATTATCTTTTGAAATAAATGAACAAATCTTATATAACTTAGAAATCAATGAGAAAACCTTATATGTTTATTATACATGTAAATAAAATGTTATACATATCTATGCTAGATCATTTCTTTATTATTTTTTTATTATTATGGTGCTATAACATCTTATTATCAAAAATACTGGATACATAATGTTCCTTTCGGTTTTTTGTTGGTTTTTTTTGTTTTTTTTGTTCCTACATAATCAAAGCAAATGTGATAGTATATGTGTAAGAAATAATTGATCCTTTTTAAAAATATTAATACTGATCTTTAATTTATAATTTTTATATGTTGAACCAATGAGAGCTTGTTAACTTGAAGTAATTTCAAATATGTACATTATAAATAAAAAAAAGTGTTTTTATTATTTTATAGTAGTGAACTTGGCTATATCATTAGGGCTAAACAATGTATATATACCTACTTTGATGTATCATCATCAGAAATATCATCATATGCTGCTGATGGTATTAACATGAGATCCTTTTCCATCTGACAGTGTTGGAGCTCGACACTTAATTTATTTAGTCTTTCTTCTGCTTTATTTTTTCTGATATAGCATTAGCTGCAACAGCAGAATGCTGATCCATTTTATCCCCTAAATTCGTAATTATCCTTTCTTTTTGAACTAAAATGTTATTATTTTCTTTCACTAAATTGTCTCTCTCTCTCTCTTTTATTAAATTTTCTCTTTCTATTTTGAGAACATCTTTTTCAAACATTAGATTGTCTCTCTGTTGTGTAATAACATCCAACTGTTGTTTAATGTCACTTAATTCCTGAGCAAGTTGATTATTCTTGATGTGTAAATCCCTTTTAATGTATTTATTTGCAGAACGATTCTCTGTCCACATTTCAAAACTCATACTTAAAAAATCATTCATAAATCTATTCGGCCATTTTTTGTTATTGAAAATGAAAAAAACAACACCTAAATTATAACCAACTAAACTGTTAGGAAAGCAAGTTACAAATAACTTGAGTAGCTGAAATTCGGGTTTTATAAAGGAAACAAACCCAGTTCATTTCAATATTTAACATATAAGGTAGAGTGAAAAGAGTTAATAATTATGTTTCATATCTTTTATTAGTAGTATAGAATTGGGGGTGCAAAAAATACCTTTTTTGAGGAGGGAGTTTTTACCTTTTTTGAGGGAGAATTTACCTTTTTTAGTTTTTGATTCAAGGGAGAGTAATCTCGCTAAAGTCGCGTTTAACTATCAGGGAGTTGTCTTTCTTTCCATAATATATCTGTTTTTAAGGTTGGAACATGAGGGACGGCGGTGGAATCATTAAGTTGATATTAAAAAGTGGGTGGTCAACGCGTGACACTCATTTCTTCTTAGAGCTTCACTCGCGTTAGAATGAAAATATGGAAGACGCGGAGAAAAAACAGATTTTGGAACGTTATTATTTTAACACCAAAAATCCCGCTGCTTTTGCCGGTGCTCAGAAATTGTTCAACGTTCTAGATAAGAAGTATCCTGGAACATTTACCGTGAAATTTATACAGCAGTGGCTAAATGATCAAGATGCTTATTCTCTGCAGAAGTCGAGAAGACATAGATTCAAGACGGCCAGCGTGCGAGTCTCTGGAATAGGTGAACAATTAGATATTGATTTGTTGTCTATGGTCAATTTAGCCGAGGACAACGACGGTGTTCGATTCCTCCTGTGCGCTATAGACATACTCTCAAGAAAGCTGTGGGTGCAACCATTAAAAAACAAGACTGCCAAAGTCGTATTAAGCGCCATGAAAGACATCCTGCGAGACATTTCTCCCACGAAAATTAAGAAAATTCGCGCGGATAAAGGGAGCGAGTTTTCAAACCAGTGGTTTAAAAAGTATATGAAGGAGGAGAACATTTATTTTTTCACTACCAATAATCCGCCAAAAAGCAATTACGTCGAGAGAGTGCAAAGGACTTTGAAAGAAAAGTTGTACAGAATGATGAGACATCAAAGGACCTATCGATACATCGACGACTTGCAGAACGTGGTGGACAGTTACAACACAACCCCACATCGCAGTTTGGATGGTTTATCACCGAACGACGTGAACAAAAATAATGAAGCCGACGTGTGGGCGCAAGTGTATCTCAAAAAGTCAAAAGGAAAACCGAAACCCGAATTTAAATTCAAAATAGGAGATCTCGCGCGCATCAGTTTTACGAAACAGCCGTTTCAACGTGCCTATCAAGAGCAGTACACTACCGAAGTGTTTAAAGTGGTGGGCAGATTATTGAAACAAGGCATTCCCATGTACAAATTGATCGATTTGAGGGGCGAGCGCATCGTTGGATTGTTTTACGACGCTGAACTTCAAAAGGTGAATAAAGACGAAAACAGTTTGTGGTTTATCGAGCGTATTTTAAAAAAACGGAAGCGAAACAAAAAACTTCAATATTTCGTTGAATGGCAGGGATTCCCAAAAACATTTAATAGTTGGGTGGATGCGGATGATGTCAAAGACGTGCAGACTAGTACGACATAAACATGGATAGATATCTTTATATCAAAAGTGATGACAGCAACGATTATTTTACTGATAACCAGACTTATCGGTTTAAAGTTCATTTGAACTTGCCGTTGACGTTGCATGGACACTGGAAAGTCGCGCTAGTGGAATTTTATGTTGCAGATAAAACCAAGACGAGCACAACTTCTAAAACCGAGAATCATGATTTATACATTTACAGCGATCTATGTAAAGAAAGCATCGTACATGGTTCAGAACAACCGCTGTTGAGACGGGTGGAGAAAAATAAAAAAGACGGCTGGGACTATTTGTTCGATGCGCCATACTACATTCCCGTTAAAAAGCAAGAACTTCGTGAGTTTATCATCTATATAAAAGGAGCGGATGGTTCATACGCGACACATTTGAAAGAGCCTGCACACTTAACACTTCACTTGAAGCAGTATCCGTTTTATTAAGATGAAATTGTACGTGCCGAATCCGCAAAAGTGGGTCGAATTTTTCGATCGAGTTAGCAGCGGACAAACGACATTGAACCAATCAGGTGGCGGTAGACGACAATCTATCTACCCCGTTGTCGAATCAAAAGCTGCCGAAGACAAAACGTTCCCTATAAAAGCGGTGTTACCGGCCGAACAGACCACTGCACAGGCTAAATCGGAGTTGGAGAGGGAGGATATAAATCCAACAACAGTAGCGAATATGTTTCAGTCTTCCAACAGACGACGACGAAGTGGGACAAAACGCAAGAGATCTTCAAAAAAATCTCATAAAGGTGTCAAACGTCAGCGTGGTAGTGGTAAAAAGAAATCTTATTCAAAGAAACGAAGTGGAAAACAGAATAAAACGTCTAGACGTAGTCGTGTAAAGGACATATTTGAAATTAAATAACAATGTCGATGTTCAACGAAGAGAATTTTAAGGAAGGATTAGTGTCGGAATTAGCTTTGTTTGACTTGCCGAGCACGCAAACGAGCGTTACGGACGTGTATTACGATGAAATTCGACCACTTTCTCAGGTGTCGGATGATAGTCCGTTCGAGTTTAAAATCAGCGGACAAAATTCTATGGATTATCTCGACTTGAAAAATTCGCAGATTTACGTCAGATGTAAAGTGGAAAAAACGGACGGCACGACTCTTCCAGGAGCGGGAACTTCTATGAAAGTCGGACCCGCCAACTTGTTTCTTCAAGCATTGTTTTCGACGACTGAAGTCACTTTACAGAACAAAGCTACCATCACTTGTAATTATAATCCGTACAGAGCCTACATCAACGCTCTTTTAAACTTCGGGTCCGAAGCCATTCAAAGTCAACTGACCACACAGTTATTCTTGCAAGATGACGCCGATAGTCCAGGAGTGACAGATCCTCAAGGGGCAAACAACGCACTTTATGAGCGAGCTGTATTGATCGCCGAATCTAAACACATCGATTTACAAGGACCCATTTTTCACGACCTTTTTTCGATGTCAAGATATTTGCTAAATCAAGTGGACGTAAAAATCAAAATGTACAGAAGTTCTATGAATTTCTGTCTGTTAACGGGAGATGCTAACGACTACAGAGTGAACATCGAAGATATCTACATTTTGGCTAAGAAGATACGAGTGAATCCTGCCGTCATTTACGGTCATTCAAAGATTTTGGAAAAGCAAAATGCGCTCTATCCATACAATAAAGTGGAAGTGAAATCAGTGAGCATCGCAACAGGTTCTACCAATTACACTTGGGAAAACATGTTTCAAGGAAGGCGACCCAACAAAATCATTTTGGGATTTGTGAAAAGCAAAGCTGTGAGCGGCGATTACAAGACCAACCCGTTTAATTTCGAGAACTGCGCCATTCAACAAATTGCCGTGTATTGCGATGGATTGCCTGTGGGTGGAAATCCGCTAAAATTGGATTTTGATGCAGCGGGTGGTACCACGTTCATGCGTGCCTATACCAATTTACTCATATCCAATGGTAAGTGGAGACAAGACGAAGGCAATCTCTTAGATAGAGAGCACTATGTAAACGGCTCAACATTGTTCGTCTTCCAGTTAGAGCCCGACTTCTCACAGCACGGCGAGTACCTGTCTTTGGTGAAAACAGGCAATGTTCGTCTGGATGTGGTGTTCAAGACTCCATTATCGGGTAAGACATATTTTGTTCACCTTATTGTTGTATTCATTTTCACTACTTTTTCTCTAAAATTAAATCTCTCTTTGCAAAACACATTTTCTCAAATTTGGTATCTCTTTGCAAAACACCTTTAGATTTAATATCTTTCCTACAATGGTTAATCATCTAGACGTGTGTAGATATAGTCGTGCTTGTGCAAGGTAAATTTAAACTCAATAATGTTATATCTTTCAGAACCCATGAGTTGCATCGCTTACAGCGAAGGACCTGGTTATTTTGAAATCAACCGTGAAAGAGATATCATCATTCCATAATGGATACCTCACAGTTACAGTGCATGATTGATTGCGATCCCATATTGAACAAACGAGTGATTGGTGTGTTCGCTGCGGATAGACTACCGATTGAACTTCCACCGATCCCCTTTGGATTCATTGCTAATACTGACATTCGATCTAAACCTGGTCGCCACTGGTGCGCATTTTTCAGCGATGCGCGTGGACATGTAGACTTTTTTGATAGTTATGGAAGATCAGCGAGTAAAAACAGTGTTTACTTTCAGCGATGGTTGAATAAAAATGCAGATAGTGCTCGTATTAATCACATACAAATTCAAAGTGATTCATCGAAAATATGCGGACTGTATTGCATACTGTTTCTTCATCATAGACTATCCGGATATTCTTACCAGGATTTTTTGAATATGTTTGATGCAAATGCTTTAGATGTTAATGACACGTTTGTTCTTAATTTTATGATAAATGCGTACAACCAATGTGTTTCAAATAAATGTGAAACTAATCAAACATGTACGTCTTTGATACAACATTTATAACAATATTTAATCATATATAATCATATATAATCAATAAAACGTAAAAACACAATAATGTTTGTTATATTTTATTTCTACGCTAATATATATTGTAATGATAAAATATGAATAGATACGATATCAAACATCATCGATATATTGGCAGGGAGTTACAGTTAATCCATTAAGTTCGAATGATTGTTCATGTAATGTACGTAAACCTACAACACGTTCTGATAAAATATCAGACACTTGCGTGATAGAGACTTCAGATTGATTAGTCGCATGCACATCATCGATATATTGACAGGGAATTACAGTTAATCCATCAAGCGTGAACGATTGTTCATGTAAAGCACGTAAACCTACAGCACGTTCTGATGAAATATCAGACACTTGCGCGATAGAGACTTCAGATTGATTAGTCGCATGCATAATGTCCTCAGACATTACAGTATCAGTTTCTGTTTGCTCACTATCAGTGTTTGAATCATTGTTAATTTTATAATGTCCATAGGCATAACTTTCCACTGCATTGAGCAAGTAACGTTTATCATCGAAAGCTGATAATCCAGTTTTTTGAATTGATTCTCCAAAAAGTTGATGTTTATGGCTTCGCAATGAATTCATCGAAGACACCAGACGTGTCTCACTGAAAAGAACATTTTTGTAATGCTCGTGTTTCAATTCTTTTTTCACTGTCACTTTCGAAATACCCTTCGCGCGTTTTTCTTCTTTATTGTCACATACAAAACTGTACATTTTTGATCTCAATCCCACAAATTCTGATATGGGTTTGCCGTTGGTCTCATCCTTCATTTTTCCTAACACTTTTTTGTTTCTATCACTATGTAGAAAATGCTCATTAGGATAATCTGAGGTATCGAAAAAGTCAATAGAAGTTTTCATGTCCTCATAGATGTCATTGGTTTCACAGAAGAAGAGAACGCTATCTGTATCCGTCATCTGCAGTTGCGCGCTGTTTTTATACTTCCGTTTGATATAATTGTACCAGAAGTCGTACATTAAGCTTTTACTCAAGTCTGAAATAGAGATAATAATATTAAACATCTGTAAGTGAAAATAACCATCAACTTAATAATAAAGTTATTAATTAAGTCTATAACCTTAGATATTAAAACACCAAGTGATTGATTACTTAATCATTGAAATAATGTAAAAACACCTATGTATTTAAATGAAAGGAGTTCACATATGATAATAGTGTTATATAAATCTAGAAATAAATTTTAATACCTAGTATACACATGCCACAGTAGATGGGTTTAAATAAGTTGACCTTTGCCTTATGCATTTCAACTGCAACCAAGTCTTCGTTGAAGATGGTGGTATGTTTGTAGGTAGGCTTGGCAGTACATTTTTTTAGTCTCCCTTCCGTGTGTACCAGTTCGATATTTTTATGTTGTCTCACATTTTCCATCGTCTGCAAAAAGGGAAGGACTTGTTTAATACATTGAACAGCGACATATTACGTATCTGCTTTTATAATAGTATAACAGTATAATACATAAAAATTGATAGACAGCACTGTAACTCATATTCAATATTATAGACTATCATTACGCATGAAACTTCAAAACGCAAAATACTTACTTTACCAAACACGGAGACATTCATCAACTTGTAGAAATTTTTTTGAAAGGTAGATGTAGCGTTCTTTCTCATCTCCGTGTTAAAATCAATATAACTTTTCATCCAAGCTTCTTGTTGAAATTCCAATACTCTGTGAATTGCTTTGATTTCCAGTCCCAGATTCACATACAATTGTAAAGTTCTGAAGTGCACCACGTATTTGTCCTTATCCTCCAATGTAGCTAGTAACTTTCCAACTTGTCCTCGCGACGGTAGGGGATCATTTTCCGCTAGATTGTACAATTTTCTCAGCAGCTGTTGTGCGTAGGGTGATAGCCGATCGTTCGAAATCACCTTTTGTTCCGGTGCTAAAGGTAGGCAGTTGTGAATCTCATGTAATTTGTGGGGGTAGTGAAGCGATACTTCGAGGATATAACCTGTTTCTCCCGTTTCTGAAACAGTCATGACGTCGAACGATTCAATGTCTGTTTTATTCATGAATTGAAATCCTCCAACTGGGAGAGGCTGCACCATCGCCCAGCCATACAAATTGTTTGCGTCCAAATACTGCAGATAGGATGTAGGTTTAGATGCATTATAATCTTCTAAGTAAGGATTGTTAGCTTTCTTGTATCGATTAGAGATCTGTGACAAGCCTCCTCGAATCCCAGACTCTACCATTAGAATTTGATCAATGTCCGTCAATAATTCCAACTCGACCTCCGTCATTTTGAGTAGAGCGGACCACGATAAGCCTGGTGACGTATAGAAATGTGGGGGGTCAAGATGATACCGCGAAAGACACACCTTTCGAAAAGCCTCAAACACATCACTCAGTAATGCTACATCCGTTTTCAGATAAAGATCGTGATACTGTCCCAATGATGTCATATTAAACGTTTCAAACACGGTTTGAGCATGATTGTAATCTTCTTGAGAAATATGCTCCTGCTTAATTGTAGAATAGAATTCTTGTTGGGGTGGTAACAATCGCTCATCAAATTTTTCAAAGGCATCCATATACTCGTATGGATAGACACCCTTGCGCAATAAAAGTGTGGCTTTCTCATTCGATTCACATTCTGCTAAGAGAGAAGGGAACGCTTGTAACCCGTCTGAAGCTAAATTTTCAACTAGGTTTTCTAAAGAAGTCGGTAAAAACTGAAAACTGTCAATAAATCGAAGGTGATCTAGTGAAAAACTGACATAGCGTTCGGAATTTTGAGCGATACATCGTAATGGATGATTCTTGAACTGACCAAGATGTTCGCAAAGAATATGAGCGTCGAAATTTTTCAGATTGTGAAATATCACCGGCACGAATTTCGCTTGTTTGCAGGCGAGGTTACAGCTATTGCAAGCTTTTCCAATAAATTCTCCAGTTAAATGGTTGTGGTGGTTCACGACTCTATCATTTGCCTTCTCGTAAATACTAAATTGCTTTTTACAGAGACAGCAATGAGTAGGATCACACATCAAGTTGATTTCATCCTCAGTGATATTCATAGGCATGATGTTCGATAGGATTTGCTGTATCTCTTCTTGTTCTTGCAACAAATATTCAATCATTTTGCTTCCAGCATCTTCACCTCTATATATGATTACCGGTTTGGTATATTGATCATCTTCACACACCACCTTGTAGCCGAAACTGCACACTTCTAATTTAGTTGTGGGAGTTGTAGCAGAATGCCCCGGATTGGGCATGCATGTGTGTAGTTTCCTATTGACGGTTTCGAAATCGGCGTAGATGACAAAGGGTACTTTCAACGTTTTTTCAAAGTCCTTGAACTTCAATATATCGTTTTTACCAGCAATTGGAAGTTCTACTCTTTGGGCTCCGTGTGGTGAACAATACGGTTGATGTTCCAGCAGTAACGATTCCTTGTGAAACCCGTGAAGACAATAACAGCAAAAGTAAAGCTGCGAACGATGTGTGTTGGTGCGAGATAGAAAGCGATTCAAGTTCGTAATGAGACAATAATGCGACTGTTCTCCTTTAGTCAACCATAACAAATCCACATGATTGAGACGGTGACGATGTTCGGTAATTCGTAGGGGTATAATGCTTTTTTCCTCAAAAGTAAAGACGTTGATAGAGATATGCTGATTCTGCTTTTCCACAGTCTTGATCTGTGATAAACTGACTGGATATTTGATACCACGCATGTTGATTTCATGTTCGTATTGTTGATAATGTTCTACTCTTTCGGATTCAAATTCCGCTGGAAACAAGGATGCCAGCAAGCAATACAAGAAGCATTTATCATCATTGTTTTCGATATTTAATAAACAATGGCTCCGTGTAAGAGTAAGAGGTAGAGGTATGTACGTTGAGCCACGCACGGGTTTGTAAACTACAGTATGGATTTCCAGTTTTAAGACTCTTTTGATATACCATCCAGATCCTTCTCGCATGAATTTTTCTAAACTGGCAAACATTTTCTGCATCGCTTCGTTTAAAGCGTGTTCATCAATGTCGACTAAGGACAATGCTATATACGTCCTGCTCCTGAAGTAAGGTGAGGTCACCGTTGTCTCTCCCCCATCATCGCGCTGCATCTCGACTTGCACACATAAATTGTACTTTATGCCACCCATGGAAGATACGCGAGCTTTTAAGAAAGATCTTACTTGGTCTCTGATATTCCCAAAAAAAGTTAGTACATCATATCGTTCACTACTTCTTGGCAATACACTTCTATTTAACACTCGATTATTTAACGCAGAATCGTCAATGTGTTGTTGATGCGAAGTTGATAAGTTTTCAGCGGAACCTTCTGATGTGGACTCAATTTGTCTCGACTCGTTCTGACCGCTATCTCGCAATTGAGCTTCGTCCTGTTGCTGCCGTCCATTTTCATTTGATGGTGGTGGAGTCCTTTCTCCTCGACTGCCTAGCTGATTTAATGGATGATTTTCCACGACATGTTGAAACAAGTCACTATATTCTTGAAATTCATCATCGCAATGTCTACACGCAAACTGTGTTCTGCATTCATTTGATGTAGCGCGATTATGTATAGAAGCAGTATGTCGAGTCAAGTTATCCCTTCTGTTGAACGTTTTATTACACAGATTACATGTAAAAATAGACGACTTCGACTTTTTTTCTTTCGATAATCCATGCGTTTTGTATTGATGTATACGCAGATTTTTCAAAAAGGCGTAGGATTTTTCACAAAAGTCACATTTACGCTTTGGTTGATGACTTTTTACATGTTGCTGTAAAGAGTTTTTGCTTTGGTATTGCTTAGAGCAGATTTCGCAAATCCATTTATGTTTTTCCACCTCTGGTATTGCATAAAATAATTCGCCGTCACTGCTTTCACTATTACTTCGACTGTGCTGCCTTTTCATCGTTGATAATCGAAATAAATATCCCATTTATTATAACGTTATAAAACACACATTATAATCCAACGTTATAAAACAAACGCATTACAACTATGAAGTTTACAATCCTGTTACTAACTCATAGTCTGAAATCTTTCACGTACACAACTTTACCGGTTGATGTCATTTCAAAATGCTTCACAATTGCTACTCGTTTTGTTGAATGAACAACTCAAGCGCTTAACAACTATTTGCGAAAATATAACGTCTCATGTTTCTTTTGAGAGAGGAAACGAAATGTCAACTTGATAAGATAAAAGTTGATAAATGAGACAGCTACATCGTTACACCCAAATACATTAACATTTTTTGTGGTTAAAACGGTGTCACTGTGTCTCATGTTTCTTTTCATGATAGGAAACGGACTGTCAACTTAATCAGATAAAAGTTGATTAATGAGACAACTACATCGTTACACCCAAATTCATTAACATTTTTGCGGTTAAAAAGACGTCCCTATGTCTCCCATTTCTTTTCATGAGCGGAAATAGGCTGTCAACTTAATCAGATAAAGATTGATATGTGAGTTTGTTTTCAAAGCACACCTGCATACGTTAACAAAAGAGTGTACTTACTATGAGAAATATTATCTGTTCATATAGTGTAGTTAATCCATCTTCTAGATTTAGCGCCTTTTTTCTTTCCATCGATTGACGTTGCTTTTTTTCTATACACTTTGGTGCGAGTTATCAACTGTCTTTCAGCGAAAGGCATTTTAGATAAAGGTTTATCTATAAACAGTCTTGGTTTTTCTCCTTCGCGCGGAATTATTCTGCTTTCATTCGAGATCTCGTTTGTAGGTGGTTCTGACGTTACAGTGCTGGGGATCGAACTATTTTCCTCCTTATTGTCTATCTGTCCACCCGATTGATTGTGATTGTGATGTTTTCCCTCGTCAACAAGTGTCAGTAAACGCTCATACTTAGTTTTAGGTACTAAGACTAATTCGCGCGCCATTTTAGTCAAGTTCGTTCCGAATGGCACTGATGAAAGGTAAAATATACTTAAAATGTTGCACAAGAATTTGCTTTCTACGTTTCAATGACACTCCCTTACTAACCAATTGTCGAATAACAGTTTTTTGTTTCGCTACCTGCTTTTTATCTTTTTCTGGTAATGCTCGATAACTGTGCAGTATATTGTACACAATTTGCACGATAGCGTTTATTTGAGACTTTTCTATCCCTTCCAATAACATTTTTTTCTGTTTGTCAGACGTATTGAGTAACAAACGCAAAAAATCTCTCTCCTTTTTAATGAGTGGATTCATGCTTCTTTTCTGGCTGATATACAATCATTAACTGATTGGGTAAAATGTTGGTTCGCAACTTATATTTGGAGTTAGAATGTGGAGACAAATCGACCAGCAAGTAACCATATTTTTCTGCAGTGGCTTTATTATAGGCATCCATGAAATATTTAACTTGACCGGGAAATATCTGCCGACCTAAAGTCTGTATTTGCAATTCATCTCGACTGTTTTTGAATAAAAAGAAATAGTGTGTATTCAAACTGATGGTGCGGAATTCTCTCCCCGGGCAAAACGCATTTTGACAAATGAGAATGCAGAAAAATTTATAATGGTGAGCATATTTGCAATAGATATCCACCACATCTTTGCTTTTAGCGCTTTCTGTCATCATGTCATCGATCACCAGAATTTTTTCTCCCGGTTCACTCATATGCCACATTTCTAGTTCCGTTTTTGTGGGTAGTCCCTCGTAAAACGTAATATGTGGTATGGCTTTTTTCATGTCAGTGTACATAGGTTGATCCACGCTGTAGCAATAATATATTGCTTTGATGGGTTTCGTAAACGCTCCATCAGTGTGTTTCAATAGTTGAAACACGAAACTCGTCTTTCCAACATTACTTGGACCTGTAATTTAAAGAAAGTGTGATCAGATATCTCACCATCAATTTCTTACGTATCATAGATATCAATTTCGTTAAAAATATATAAACTCACCGATCACCTGAGCAGTGGAGTCTACTTCGAGTTGAACGACACTTTCCATTTTCGAGATACGTGAGAAAATGACATGAGAAATTGATCACACTTCTTTAAATACTGTTTGTATGTGTATTCATTTTCTTGCTCAAAGTCGACATATTTGTAAGATTTAGTAAAAGTGATGAATAAAATAAAACAGAAACATAAATAGTGTAATACAGATTTCTTTATTTTGAATATATAAACCAACACCATGTATAGATTATATAAAACTATGAAACTTAGATATAAAACGTGTGAAAAATAGAAAAGTAAAATCAAAGACATTAAAACAAAAATGTGTGAAATTTTAGATATATACATGGAAATGTGAAATAAACGATACCACTTTAACAAAGTCTATTTTCCAAAGACAGTAGTTGAATAGTCATATTTATCATTTTAGTTCTCCACTGTAATGTTTTCATGTCCGTTTCACGCCAATCGCGACAATAGATTTTTAATTTGAACATGTCAATCAGCTCCGGTAAAAAATCCATAACAGATATGGTTTCATTCCATTTCACTAATATTTGCGTTTCGTCTATTGTCATTAAAATATCTTCAAAATAAAGTTCCAGTTGTTGTTTATTTGTCAGATTAATGCACGTATGATCAAGTTGAGATAAACGAGAGTGTTGACATCCTACACATTTCTTTTTGAAAACTGCATACATGTTTAGACTTATTTCTTTAGCATAGAAAAAGTCAAAATAAGACTGAAGTAAAGAAACACAATTTAAATCCATTGTTTTTAACAACACACATTTGCTGGGAAAAGTTGATAGTCTGGATATTTTTCTTTAGCTCCAGTAAGTCGAATGTAAATACAGTCGGGAGACCACTTTTTATGTTCATTAGCTGGCACGTCCTCTTTCATCCACTGACAAACTCTAACACCGCAAGCAAAACATTCGACGATATCACTTTCCTTCGTGTAAAAAAATCCTGCATTAGCCAAATCAAATTGATCTTGTTGCATTTGTCTTGGCCACGTTTGATAAGTAGAAAGTCGATCCTCATATTTCATATATTGACACGATTTTACTTTGCTTCCGAACAGAAATGTACTGTTTAAATTCATTTTCATAAATAGTTATATTTACCAATCTGCATAGTCTTTGTATGTAGTTGGATTACACAAACGACACTTGTAAAACGATATCTGATTGTCATGAGAATCTTTACATTGCTGATTAAATACGCCACTCAAAAGTTCAGTAGGAAAATCTGTCGATGTGTTCATGTCGTCATGTTCAGAGCGCAGCAAATGTGATACAGCATTGACTGTTTCATTGGCGGCATACGACGAAGCATTGACTGTTTCATTGTTGCCATGTGATACAACATTGGCTGTTTGATTGGCGCCATCGTCGTTTAGCAAGCTTCCCAAATCAAAGTTATCGTATTCACACAAGCCCAAAAAATTTTGCGGTAATGCGTTTACATTTTCATATTTCGCATATTGAGCTTCTTCCTGCTCCATTTGTCGTGCCCTAGCTTTCTCCCAAATGTCTGGCGAACTTTTGGGTCCATCATTTATTATTTGACTTTCCGATTTTAGTGTATTGCCGCTGAGCACAAAACTTCCACTGCTATCATACACTGTCACAATATCAGGCGAGTCATTTATCATCGGCTCGCAATCAGTTTGGCGCTCTTTATTTTCACACATAGCTGTCGTTGATTTACTTTTTTGCTGCTTTTTCTTATCACGTTTTGCAGTAGACGTTGGTTTACATGTTTCACTCTTGTTTGCTCGTAATCTTATCCTTGCACGTTCTAAAGCTTTTCCAGGTTTCTTCCGTGATGTCTTAACGTTGTTTATATTAAATGGGTTATATCCGCAATACTTCTTCTTAAAATGTTGTTTACTCTTTAAGTGGCGAACAACGTAAAATTCTGTCATCCATACTTCACAAATAGAACAAAATATTGACTTGATACTATCCTTTATCACACAATCCATAATGAATCAGTAGCGTCGTCTAATCGTTACACCAGTTATCTCAAGATTATATATATAAAGCTAATTCCTTCTAATATACAAATATTGGAACGTCATTGGTTAGTTCATTCTACTGAGATTTTAGTAGGGTTTGTATTTTCGATTCACGCTGAAACGTTGTGATTGGACGGCTGGTATAGCTGTAGACGTGGAGGGTGTTGGTTCATTCACGCATGACATTGCGCTCTCTATCATCGTCTGCTGTTCAACATATGGTAATCCGGTAGCCTAAAACAAGAAGCAGTAAATATTAATTTAATGGATAATGGATGATTTAATAAACAATATATTAGTAACTGCACTTGATTATTTTGAAATAAGAAGCAAACAGAAGTAAAAAAAAAAAAAAAAAAAAAAGCCATGAAATAAAAAAGCATGAAATAAAAATTTTAATAAAAAAAAAAAAAAAAAATGGATAAAAGTAAAGTTAAATATGAATTGTACCTGTTCAGACTTCATCTGTTCAGCACTTTTTTCAAGTTCACCAATACAGCTTTTCAAACGTAAAGTGTCTTCCCATTTAATGGAAATTGTCTTAGATTTGTTCTTATCAAAAGTGCCAGTTTCAAAACACTTTGAATTATCAGCTATGTGTAAGTACAGTTCACCATTCCATTTTTTTAAAGTTAAATCTTTATTATATCCGAATTTACTACTTCTTGCTTGCGTTAAGAAACCTTCATTATCATACTTAAGATCCATGTTATGGCACTTCCTAAGTTAAAGTATAGCGAAAGTCGAAAATGTTTGCTCAAACTGGTGTACAAGACACTACATTCAGTATATATAACGTTGAAAGAAGGTAGGCGTAACGATATACACCCACTGACTCACATGTATGGACACGTCAGCACAGGTTTGAATTTGATTGGATGTTGATAGTTTCGTCTATTCAGATAGGAAATGATCTGATGTCATTCTAATACTTCTCTACACAGTAAAGTATCATGTACGTTTGTATGACAGGACCAACATTTTCTAAGTACAATAATTCTCTGAACATGTCTTTCTTCAACAATATAGGTTTTCTGTTTTTTTAAACATACAAAACAATATCGAATGTCATTTTCAATGTAAAACGACATATTTAGGAGATATAATTTGCTTAATAAATCTTTTATAGCATTTTCTATGAAACAAAAATCGTTCTTTATATCCAGATAAGTTTAAAAATTTCACGATCGTTTTAGAATTATCATTTAATTTTCCATCAGCAAGCAGATTTTTACTCAACCACACTTCTTTTCCACAAATTGAACACATGTCTGTATACTTATGAGATGTTAAATTATAACTTTGTTAAATAAGATTTCATATATGTGTTACCATGCACACCTATGTGTCAGCACATTTTTGTGGTTTTTTTAGAGGTGACATATTGTCTATAGAGACAGGAAATGGTTCATTATACTTGTTAATTCAATCAGATAAGAGATGATATATGATCTCACTTAATAGACACTGAATAATTACATCTGTCACTTTAATCATATATTAAATGATATATGAGCTTGTTACTTGACATCGTCTACATGACAGTACATTCTTGTGGTTTTCAAAAGCGTCGCGATGTCTATAGAATGAGAAATGGATAATTACATCTGTCACTTCAATCAGATATAAAATGATATATGATCTCATTTACTGAGGACACCTATGTGTCAGCACATTTTTGTGGCTTTAAAGACGCCACTACGTCTGAATAGTCCTTTTATGAAATGAGAAATAAGTAATTATACTTGTCAGTTGAATCAGATATAAAATGATGCATGAGCTTGTTTACTAGACCGATCTAAGTCAGCAAATGCTAGAGTTTTTTCGGACACACTCTATATATGTGTGTGTGATGTATCATGCTTCATTATTTCAACTGATTATCATTTGTGATTTTAAAATAGAATTAGGATTTTTTTCATAATATTAAATATGTTTGAAGAATTGTGGGGAGAACATTGTGATATCTGCTTCGAGGATAAAGAGTTTTATTTCGAGAATGAATGTCAGTGTAGGTACAATGTTTGCAGGGAGTGCTTTCACAAACTGAATAAGTGTCCATTTTGTCGGAGAGTGTACTCCATTCATCATTCATATTTTTCTCCATTTTCGCATGCTCATATAAATAATGTTACCTCAAATGTATCTGCCTATCCCATACCGGCTAGGGAATATCTATGGTTGAGCGATATTGAGATAGAACGTAGACTATCTCAAAATACAACTGCCTTGCCGGGGGTATTCATACCAACAACTTTAAATAGACAAGAAGCAGCGAGGGCGAGACGTAACTGGAACTACTGGTTCCATTATTTCAACGGACGAGACTTGCTTCGCCCCTATCATTATGGGGGATATATTTTAAATCACGATATTATCCACCAATGCCTACAAACTGGTCCATTCAACGACCCCAACGGGGCGGGGGTGTGTGTGGATAGGCAGGCGGCAAGGCATTTCGTGAGACATCAGTTGGACGTTTTTCTTCAAAATCAATAAAATCAGTTAATTTGATGTTGAACATGATGGAACGTTTCAGTGCTGTCAGTGTTTTGATTTTGATGCAACTCAATATAAGGGAGATCACTGTGTCTATTTTTAACAGTATGGTATAGGATTTTATAGTTGATTTCATGGATTAGTAGTTTTTACGGAGTACACAACTTTAAAATGGCGAACTTCACGTTTATTGTACTTTGCTTCGTCCTTTTTCAAGTTCAACCTTCAGAATCCACATATGTTAGAATTCCGTGTAACGGTAACTTATGTGAACTTACTGGAACACTTTTTACGACAGAAGATGTTATCTATAGACTTGAATTGAATGATGACTGTCAGAGACTGGTAGTGAAACGATGGGATTCTAGAGTGTCAGTGATAGACATATCCAATATACCAAATTTGCGAGATGTCATAATGTACTCGTTCGACGAGAATATGTGTACTAAATTCATTAATCAACGTCAAGATATTACTGTAAGCACTATCTCAGGAAAAAACATCTTGTGTCCGGTAAGTGCACTGAAACCTAATTTCTAGATTCTAAGTATTAATTGTGTCAATTATTTGTTTAGAAATACAATTCAGTACAGCATTCAATATCAAATATGGGAGGCGAGAGCCTGTGGACCTAAATTTAGCCGGAACATGCCATGTAGTGGTGATAAAGCGCAGTCTAACCCAAATTTGTAATTTATACTCTATTTCCGCATATATCTTCAGTACTAGTTTTAAAAGTTATAAGAGATCTATATAATAATCCCTTGCTCCTGATGTGTAAGAGGCTACATTATATAACCTAGTTTCCCTGTGTTAATTATAGAGCATAGATTACTGGTTATGAAATATGTTGTATCATTTCAGGTATCGGCCACAACAACAACAACAACAGCACCTAAGACAACAACAACAGCACCTAAGACAACAACCATAGCATCTAAGACAACATCAGCAACAAAGACAACAACAGCATCTAAGACAACAACCACAGCATCTAAGACAACATCAGCAACAAAGACAACAACAGCATCTAAGACAACAACCACAGCATCTAAGACAACATCAGCAACAAAGACAACAACAACAACAACTAAAGCAACAACAACAACAGCATCTAAGACAATGACAGTAAGTACATTAATCCTATCTCAAAGGAAGCAAATAAGTTGGTTAGGGTGAGGATTTAATATACAATAATTTTATCCGAGTTTATTTTACCTTACATATTTTACCTTACTTATTTCATTATAATATGAATTGAATCTTGAGCTGTACTGTTTAAACTGTTTTTTAATTCATGTACAAAAAGTACAAAAACGACCTACATCAGTATAAAATAAAGTTAGCTCTCTATATACCTTTACCAAAGAAAATCTGCATTATGGAGGAAATGTAAAATTTTGTAATGTATCATACTATTTTCAGATCATCATATCATCATCATCAGCAGCAGCAACAACATCATCAGCAGCAGCAGCAGCAACAACATCATCGGCATCTCCTTTTATGATAAGTAGTATGTATTCTACATTTTCATTTTACAAACAAAATGATAGTACATTACCTCATATAATTACATTGTATGGTTTAAATTTTATCTATCTTGTTATGTTTATTATATGTGCACTCTATGTTAGAAGACTCTTAAAGAGAAAACCACGTCAGCTTCCCATGTTTGTTCCAGATTCACCCATTCACTTGAATAATCATACACCTTGCTCACAATGCTCCTCTATATCTGCTGATAATTACCTTATTCCTAGACATAGACTTCATGATATTTCCTCTTGTTCTTTTGAGATGACAGAAATGGCTTCTAACTCATTGGAATGGGATGATACGAACACCTATGAATCATATAATTTTGAGAATGCTCAACAGAGTACATATTTTTAAATTATGTTCTATAAGAAGCGACTGAGATAAAAGTCTACTTTTGATTTGCTTTTCAGCCATCTCCCTTGGAATCATCCTAGGATTCGGCTTGATGCTGATTGTGATTGCTCTGATACTTCATGTATATAAACTTATTAAACTGAAACGTGTTAGATTTGCAGGTGCAACTTTAGATTTAAGATCAGAGCTATCACAATCAACACCGGATGTAAGCATAACCATGACTCCACCACAGAATGATACAACTATGACTACCGTAACCTCAACACCAGATTTAAACCAAACCTTGACTCCATCAGCATCAGCACATTCTTCTCCTGCAACCATTTCTCCAACAGTACTATTACAACCGCATAGATACCCTACACGCTTTCAGAAGAAACGTTTAGTGTTTAAATAATTATCATCATCATAAGTTGTAGATGTGTATGACATCTTTTTTTTGTGACACCTTTTTTCCCTCTTGTCACTTCGCGCTTTACAGAATTATGTTAAGTGTTTTATATCTTTAATGTTTTTGTGAATACTTACATTCTATGGCAAATACCATTATGTTATCCTTTACTGTGTTTTACATGCTATGGCAAATACCTTTATGTTATACTTTACTGTGTTTTATACGACATGTGTTTATAATTATATTTTTTAAAACATGATTACATATCATGGTAGAGGGAGGCCATTGGTGGTACTGATTGTGCAAATTAGTGAATTTACAGAACATTGACTCTCCTAAGTTCTATGACAAATACAAATACATGAACTGGTTTCAAAAACGATTATTGGTTAAGTGATGTTTTCAAGTTTCAAATGGGATTTTTGATTAAGTAATGTTTTAAAGTTTTAAAGGATTATATGTTATCTTTAATATCGCAATCCAAGTAGATTCTATGATCTGTATTAATAAGTGTATATTTTCCTATTTGTTTTTTATGTGGTAATTGAATGTATACATGAACTGTTGTAGTCATTGAATACATACATCGAAATAGATTAGATTATTGATGTTAACTGCACTAGAACCTAGCCAAGTCCTATACCAGTACCTGTTGTGTACTTTATTTTCAATTTGTTCATATCATGTTGATAAATTCATGTTTTATGATTAGATAGTTTTTAGATTTAGCTAACATTATTTTAAGCTATCATCATTCATGTTTGCATTCCAGTTAGATGTTTGCATTCCAGTTAGAATTGCTAACATTATTTTAAGCTCTCATCATTCATGTTTTCATTCCAGTTAGATGTTTGCATTCCAGTTAGAATTGCTAACATTATTTTAAGCTCTCATCATTCATGTTTTCATTCCAGTTAGATGTTTGCATTCCAGTTAGAATTGCTAACATTATTTTAAGCTCTCATCATTCATGTTTGCATTCCAGTTTATAGTATTTATATTTCATATTTGATTTACATGAAAATAAATGAGATAAAAACTTTCATTTTTCTAGTTGAAACCTTTTACAAAAGTAAGCAATGGAAATATTTTAGAGTTGTCTCTCTTTTACTAGTATTTTGATAACATATCATTCAAAGTTAAATGTTGACATCTAATATCATTTTTTCTAGTTGAAACCTTTTACAAAAGTAAGCAATGGAAATATTTTAGAGTTGTCTCTCTTTTACTAGTATTTTGATAACATATCATTCAAAGTTAAATGTTGACATCTAATAAAACTTAAAGTATATTTGATGTATTTTTGATATTATAGTAATGAAAAGGTTTATATTGTGTTCACTGAGACCTACTTTTACTAATTTCACACAAATGTTCCTTGATTTTATGTTAAACTTGTTAGAAATCCATCAACATGTAAGTGATAATTTTAGAATTTTTATTTCCATGTTTTACAGCATTTATATTATACATTCCTAATCATCTTATGGATGTGGTAAAATTTAAAAGTAATTCATTTGATATAGTTTCACAGTATTTTCCATTTGATGTAGTTACAATGAAAATTTTCACATATGGTCTTTGTACTTTACACTAAATTGTTCATAAATTATTAATACTCAATAATTCATATGTGATAATTCCAGTTTCACATGTAAATCCGTATGTGGTAATTAAATCCATATTTAACAATTTGTGTTTCACATGTAAATCCATTCACATATCATAAAAAACCATAATGTATTGTTTACACAACATTGTTCATAAATTATTAATACTCAATAATTCATATGTGGTAATTCCAGTTTCACATGTAAATCCGTATGTGGTAATTAAATCCGTATTTAACAATTTGTGTTTCACATGTAAATCCATTCACATATCATAAAAAACCATAATGTATTGTTTACACAACATTGTTCATAAATTATTAATACTCAATAATTCATATGTGGTAATTCCAGTTTCACATGTAAATCCATGTGTGATATTTAAGTTTCACATTTAAATCCATATGTGAAAATTTTCATATGTAAATCCATCTGGAGAGTTATCTTTCTAGCAGTTGAATCTGTAAATATATAAGCATACATTTTATATTTTATCTTGACATGTTACCTCATAATCATACATTTTATATTTTATCTTGACATGTTACCTCATAATCATACTCAAGCAGATGTGATATGTATATATTTGATATTGTAGTTATGATAAGGCTTTTATACTGAACTGTGATCTATGTATATTTTTGATTTAAGATTTGATTATTTTTATAAAAAGATGATTAATAGTCTTAACTTATAATATTTATATGATGGTCTAATGAAAGTTTTCTTAAAACTTGATGTACGAATCATGTATGAGTATTATAAATAAAATGCTATTTATCCACCAACATGGATATTATTATTATTTTATTGCTTTTAGTACAAACATGTAGTTTCTCTTACCATCATATTTGAAGTAAATACGCCTAGTTTTCGTCCTTATCATCTTCATCGTCCGTTATGTCGTCGTATTTTAACAATTTGATGTCTGCTCGGTTATCAATGACTGTTTTTCTTTTTCTGCTCAAACTTGTGTCTGATTCGCAGTCTGACATGTCCATATTGAAATCATTCATAGCAGTTCTTAGACTGCTCACAAGATTGTCAGTTTTACTTTTATTTATCTCCGATTCAACTCTAAGTTTGTTCATCACTTGCTCCACTGCATCTTTTTCTACGAGAGTTTTAGCAGCTGCTGCCGAAAACTCATCTACTCTCTGCTCCAACTCCTGTACTCTTGTTTGCTCTTCTCTAATTTCTCTCCTTAAAGTATCCCTCTCCATAGCTATTGCGTCTCTCTCAGCAGCTAAAGTATCCCTTTCAGCTGCTATTAAGAGTATTTCAGCTTTTAAAGAGTTGTTTTCAACTGTTAGAGAATCTCTCTCAACTGTTAGAGAATCTCTCTCAACTGTTAGAGCATCTCTCTCTACTTGATACTGTTGCGCTTCTCCTTGAGTAGTGTGCAGATATTGTCTGGTGTTATCTAAATCATGATTTAAATTGCTGATTTGATCATGTAAACTATTTATGATATAGCTGTGACTATTGCGAGTCTCTGACCACATTTCACTGCTCATATCCATAAAGGAATTCATGAAATGATCCATGCTTGTTTAAATGTAGTAGAATACGAAAAACAATCTTATGAAGCAAGTTCAAACTTGTATCTCAAATGCGATATAACTTGATTTGTTAGAAAAAAAAACTTTTATACAGATCGGAGCCTACACAATCATTACATCGTGACGATGAGTAATTTGGAGGAGGCAATACCCAAGATTTTAATCATGCAGTCATGATTCAATATCAGGAGATTTTCGGGCGGATCCACTTGCTCATCTTTGACGACATGTTACGTCATTGTAGAATGATTATGTTATTTTTTATTTATCCCCATGAGGTTGACGCGTGAATAGAACATTGAGGGTGATATGCTATAGAACACTTATTCATAGTGTAACAAATACTCTTATGATAGCATCAACTTCCATATAAGGCAAATCATTACTATGATATTTCAAAGTACTATACTCCAAAAAGTTGAAATGTACTACATTATACTGTTAAACCATACTTTGAACGTGGTTGTTGTAATGTAAAAGATAGGTGTTGCATGCTAGTTTGTAACAACTATGTTTGATTTCTTTTGTGGATAAATCTACGGTTTTTAATGAGTGTCAATCTGATTTAAATTACATATACTGCACGTATACATGTATACAGTTTAATCATACATGTTCACTATATAGTCAGGTAAAATGAGGTCATTCTGTCTCACATTTTTATCAATGGAGAGTCATTTACATACTTCATTCACACCTATTTTTTGTGGTATGTCTTATATTTTTTATCAAAAACTAGATATTTACATAACTAAAACGAGTATGGTTACTCGGGTGACGATTTGAAAAGAGTATGAATGCTATCTCAGATTTTATCATGTAGACTCACGATCGTATGATAAATGGATGAAACCATGGTTTGAGCAGCAATCTACATTAAGATGCATGTATACAGTTTAACCACGCACATGTTCACAGTATAGTCAGGTCAAATGAGGTCGTTATGTCTCAAGTTTTTTTATCAGTGGCTAGCTATTAACATACTTTTAAATGGGTATGGTTACCCAAGCGACGAATTGAAAAGAATATGAATGTTATCTCAGATTTCATCATGTTTAAGTTACAGATCGAGGGTGTGTATAGGTTATATATTTTTTTATAAAAATAGAACGGATGTCTATATCTCATAGACTCATGATCGTATCGTATGATTAAAAAACTTGAAGGCGTTCTTTCTCCATAGTCACGATGTGTGTAGGTGATGACTTTGACTAACTCGTCATGACCTAGAAAGTATGGATGTGCGTAGGTGATGACTTTGACTAACATACCATGTTCTAGAAAGAACGGATGTTTCTGGAATATTATTTAATCCATATAAAAGTTTACAAAAGTGGTATATGCTTAATTCACAATGTTTACAACGCACTAAGTTTGGAGGATATAGTTCATCACGTTTCATTGTTGAATTTACATTGACACATATGAGAGACCAAAACATTGTAAGTACATGACTATTTCATTTTATACATTCTCATTTAGTGTGCTACATTGAACAAAATGAGAGTCACTTGTTGTTCAATCTGCTTTTTTATATCAACTCGATGATTCCACCGTCGTCGTTCGCGTTCAAGCCATAAACATTGAAAATAGGACAAGAAAGACAACTCCGTGATAGTTAAACGCGACTTTAGCGAGATTACTCTCCCTTGAATCAAAAACTAAAAAAGGTAAATTCTCCCTCAAAAAAGGTAAAAACTCCCTCCTCAAAAAAGGTATTTTTTGCACCCCCAATTCTATACTACTTTTATTAAAGAATGACTATATTTATTAAAATGAGTATAGTTACTATGATATCTCAGATTTTGTTATATCATATATATGAAATTAAAAAACATCATTATCTGGGTGTGGACGGAAATAGAGTGGATTAATGATTTAAGAATCTTTTATTCTCTCAAAGGACAGGAAATATTTCACACCATCGGAGTCACGTTTACAGTATAAGATTCGAAAAATTGAAAAGTTTGTATGATAATAACTGATAATAAGATCAGCTATAAAGTACCAAATCTCACATTATTGTGAACGAAATTTACATAATTTGATATACATTAATTAGTTGAAGAACGAATTGAAAAGAATATTAATGCTTACCTCATATATCATTATGTCATAGGTTGAGGATGTACAGATTGTATAATTTTTATAAAAATAGTTTCAATGAAAACTTGTTTAGCAAGGATTGGAAGAATAACGTACAAAGGTTGAATTGTTGGAAAACTCATCGAACCATTTGAAGAGCGTTGTCTTTTTTCTAAAGTCATGTTTTTGGAATATTTAACCCATATAAAAGTTTACAATGTAGTATACACTTATTTCACAATGTTAATAAGAGACTGAGTTTGGAGTATAAGTTCATATAACATTTACAACCATCTTACAATATTCACTTGACCATGAACAAGTTATGTCATTGACAAAATAATCTAATACAATACATAAGGCGAAAGTCATAACTTTTGCTTCTGGTATGGTGAAGGTAAAATCAACTGAATGACCAGTTAGCTCACATAACCACACAACCGATAGTCTATTTCTAAAGCTTAAATTAGCATATACCTTAGTGTCTTTGGCTTCCAAAAGTTCATTTCTTAACTTTGTTATCACAGAAAAGCACTGACCATCTTCTGACATCCCCCAATAGTCATCTTCTTCCTTGATGAACAGGTTATTGTGTTCTCCAGTCATCACCCTAACAATCAAAGCTAGGGTGGGGTTCTGGCAATGATCCTCTGTTACATGCTTGGCATGTTTTAACCAATCTTTGAACTTCTTGTTCAACCAAGGGGCATTTTCTTTGCTACCTTTGTTTCCATTATCTACCATAGTAACAATTGATATGCATCGTCTTACAGCATTACGTCTATAACCCTACAAATAAAAAGCAGAACACTGAATAAAATCTTAAGTTCTGAAGTACAAACAAAATAAACACCCCTACCCCATTTTTAATTAACATAACAAAAAACTAAAAGTTATTATTAACAAAAATATCAGAATCAGACATTAAACTACAAATTTAATTACACCCAATTATGAAAACCCAAAATAAATGAACAACTAGTTAACAATCCCCCCTTTTTTAACAACAAAGTAACCCCCCCACACACACACACCATCTATTATTTACAAAATAACATCAAAATAAAACTTTTTAAAAAAACCACTTACAAAGCTGTTGTAATCAAACTCCTTTCTTTGAAGAAGTCTTCGTAGTACTATCAGAAGAAGACATTTTTATTACGTTTTGTATGTGTACAATACAACCTAAAAACAAAAAACAAACACACATAGTCAGAGTTCTAATATTTTGACAACTAAAACAACTTAATAACAGTCAGACTGTGAACAATTTACTACAGGTAACAGTTAGAGGCTGAACTAGTTTTTACTAAGACTTAATAGTTAACAGTATGCTAGTGAATAAGTTACAATAAGTTAACATTCAATGGCAGAATGGTTTTTTTATACTTAACAGTCTGATAATAATAATAATAATAAGTTGTGATTAGTACTAGACATAGACATCAGTTAACACAATAAGGCTGTAAACCAATATAAAATTGAATGCCTTACCTTACTTGGAAGGGCGAGATCGCTTATATGGTCCACCTTTATTTATGTCTTCCTTAGACTGAACAGAGTCTCCAGTGCAGATCTTGTCTGCCTCTGAATCATCGTTTGTCACGTCACTGAAATGTCTATCCCTCTGTGGTTTCCTTGACACTTTTGTCTGTTCTCTGGCTAGGCTCAAAGAACCTCTTAATCCTAAAATTGTCACATTTAAGCTCTCAATTGTTTTCTCATGATTTTTATAGTGTCCTGACAGTTTTCTAATTGATTATATACATTGGCACAATTTGATTGCGCGGCATTAAGTTCTTGTGTTAATTTCTGATTTTCCGCGGTAAGTCGCGCATTGTCTGCACTTAAAAAGCTTATTATTGTCACATTCGCCTCAGTTTGTGAATGATGCATTGATGCAGCCATATCCAAGAAACCATTCACTAATCTATCCAAGTTATAACTGGGTTGCATGAGTCTAAGTTGTCAAATAGCTATGTGTAAATGTAAAGATAGCAAGCTAGAACTTGTACTCAAAACTGCGTTGTAACTCAAGTTTACTGCTAGATTCTTCTCTTAAAATCTTAACACATATGCAGATTCAGAGGAGGTTAGGGAGTCATTACCCCTCCGGGATTTAATAAAACAATCCAATGTGCATAATGTAGTGTTCAATAATATATTATATAGCTAGCAGTGAGTTTAAGCTATGCGACATAGTGTCACCATTAAAAGGGACTGTGTCTAAACACATTTCAAGTTTCAGAGAGGGGCTAACAATTACTTCAGATCTGCTGAGGAAGTTCAATCATAATGCTACTTCCTGGCTTAAATCTCTAGATCCACGCATGTATTATCACGCGATTTTTGGGTGAATTACAAAGCTTTTTTTTATTTTTTGTTGATGCAAACATTACATACAGCCTTTTATATCCTAACAATGGCTAAATCTTTTGAATCTGTTTTTCACTGATTCATCATTCCATAAAACCGTCTTACATCATAACATTTTTACTCGGTGCATTCGAGGTAGAATTAACATTGAACACAATGAATGTTGACAACGTCTAAGTTAATCATTCTTTACTTCATTCAATATCAATTGTTCTTATTCATTTTTCTGAATTCACGGTAAACTTCTAAAATAGTTAGGTATATTCATGGTGTTTAATAAATCATGTCCAGATTCTAAACAATCTGCATACAGAACCTCACGCATTCGCAAACCCGCTTTTTGATAGCCACCCGACGGTTCCATTCCCGCCTCACGCGTTCTCAACACCGACTATATAACAAGAAAGGCAACTCAGTGATGTTAGAACGCAACATCAGCGAGAGTACTCTCCCTTTAATCAAAAACTAAAAAAGGTATTTTTCGGCTTATAAGGTATTTTTTGTAACCGTGTTTTACCCCTACTAACGGCGACTTCAACTGCTTTACAATATGGGATATTATACAAGATGGTACGACAATGCTACATCTGGAATAGACGGGCGCTCATTTTGTCGTGCCCTAGCTTTCTCAAAGATGTCTGGTGAACTTTTGCGTTCATCATTTAATATTTGACTTTCCGATTTTAGTGTATTCCCGCTGAGCACAAAACTTCCACTGCTATCATAGACCGTCACTATATCAGGCGAGTCATTTATCATATCATTCAGATCGATCGAAGACGGCGCACAATCAGTTTTGCGCTCTTTATTTTCACACGTAGCTGTCGTTGATTTACTTTTTTGCCGCTTTTTCTTATCACGTTTTGCGGCAGACGTTGGTTTATATGTTTCAATCTTGTTTAGAATTGAATGTCTTACCTTACTTTGAAGGACGTGTGCTTGTAAAACGTCCCGTCTTTTCCATGTTTAGTCTGTACAGAGTTGTTCCTCTCCATGCCAATGTTCAATACATCCTCCTCTTCCAAGTCACTGGTGTCATTGGTAATATTGCTATAGTTTTGTTCGTTGTCTTTCAAAGCCTTCAAAGCTGCTGCTTTTCCCTTCAGATTAACTTTTGCTTAGACTCTTGCCAAATTCTATGAGTCCCTGAGCCCTAGAATCGTGGTATTCAGTTCCTCGATCGATCTCATGTTCTCTATTTTTCAGTGTTGATTTAGCGTCCTCCAGGTCTTTGCATAAATTGATATAATTGACATGGCACTAAAAATAATAAAAAAATTGTGCTTATGTGTAAGTTACTTTATTACTCAAAAAGGTGTCTGATTCCTTTGAATCAATCAAAGATGAAATTATTGAACTATAATAAATTTATTATAAATCTCTGAAGAAACTTTTATTTTCAAAATGTAATATGATATGATAATGTGTTGATTGATAACTCAAAATGATGGAAAGATGAGTGGCTTATCCTGTATTCGTTGATTGGATTGTGTCACAATTGCCTCCACTTTGAGTTGTGACTGCTGGAACTGAGCTATGGTCTGCTGCATTATGTTAGTCTGACTATTAAATCTTTGGGATAAACAGTAAAATTTTTGGTTGTATTACTCAAAACACTTTTTTGATTGTTCTTGTAATGCAATCTGATTATCTAAGATGGTTTTATGCAGCTGTTGAAGCTGTCTTTTCACCGTCTGAGTTGTGTGGTTCATTCTTTCTCCAACTAGCTGTAATAGTAAATTAAATTTAATGTATTTTGTATTCTAAAAACACTACTCTAATGATTATGAATGATAGGAATAGAGATATGAATCTTTACACTGCATCAGCTGTGATTATAAAGATATGCTGTGCTGATGGACATCGTGATGTTCACCATCCAGAGTATACACATATCTTCCTACACTTTGTGTAGAATAATGCAAATACAAGACTTCTTTGTAACCATGCATAGGTAACAAGACTAGCTAAAGAATGAATAGACAAAAATTGTACTTGTTTTCAATTTTAAATATTTCATTGTTATCAGTAAACATATTGAGTTTGATGGCTCTGTGAAAAATGTAATTAATAGAATGGTATGTAGCTTACTTGTTTACATATCTGCATACTTTGTTTGTTAGTAGCAGATATTTGTTCTCTAATTCTTCCTTTTCTTTTCTTAAATCTTATATACATTGATATATATATTTCATTTTGTTATTGTAGGTATTACTCTATTACTGGTTATTTACTGATATTTACTCAGAAAAAGCACTTGTGATTTAATTTTGAGGGTGATACTTTTTGTGGTATTTTGAATGCTTAACTTATTATTCAATTAACTGGTTTAGCTACGTGAAAAAGGGAATGAAGAAATGAAAAATAAGATATGAACTATTTAATTAGCGTATGTAAATTGAGTTTTTCTATGTATATTAGAGTGTATGTCCAACGACTGTAAAAACTAGTACATTATGATGACCATTCTACGTTTGTTAATCGTTAAAGATGGGCGTAGAAAAGATCGGTACTTGCTGATAAATGTGTCAATGTTTGTTACATTGAATGTAGCAAATGTTATGATCTTCTATCCCCCCCCCCCCCCCCGTCAAAGCATTAAAATCGGATATATGGAAAGAAAGACAACTCCGTGATAGTAAAACGGAACGCCAGCGAGACTACGCTCCCTTTAATCAAAAAATTAAAAAAGGTTACTTAAACCCAAAGGTAACCGAACCCGCGCTTTGATACTACTAATTTATACGATAAGAATTATGTTGAATTCGAAGATTTTAAACAATTGAAGTAAGCTAGCTACTTGGTGTATAATTGATGTTAGTTGTTCTATCTTTTTTATTAGATTTTATGTATTTCGTCATTTTCATCTGAATATTTATTTTCATATGATTGAATTAGGGACGTTAGTGACTTATCTCCCTTATATATCCTTCAAATAGGTAGGTCCAATCAGTTGGATTACTCGGATTTTACCCTAACTTCAATGTCAATTTGCCAAAATTAATCTTAAATAACTTTTTTGTAAATTGTATAATTAGTTTGATTCAAGCTAATTATTGTTAGGGTAAAGGCAATCTAAATTATATCATTCCTTTTGATATCTTAATCAACATGTAAGATACGAGATAAAGTTTTCATCATCCTGACATAGGACTTCAAGATAAAATCCGAGTATTCCAACTGGTAGGACCTACTAAACAATTTGAATGCTTCAGATTTTATTAAGGAAAGATACCTGACTAAAGTCCCTCATTGTGTCTGTTCTGTAAATGTTTTATTGCTTTGCAATTTTATGAATATGTAATAATATGTATGATATAAAACTCTGTGATAGTTATAAGTTATAATTTAAAAAAAACTGTATATTATGAAATAAAGAGTATTATAAAAGAAATATTTTTTTTGCAAAATATTGTTTTTGTTTTCCTTCTTGATGAAATTTTTCCTACGTGTTCCCTAGCATTCATCAAATCTTACAATACATGCTGGTCAGTATGTGTACCGTCAGTCACTGATGGAAGGACTTGCCTGGTAACTGGTTAACAGTTTACTCAAGAGATTAAGCCTTTCCAGGATCAGTGAGTATGTTGACTGCCTACCATGATATGATCTATTCAATGTTGTGGCACGGTGTTCAACTCTAGACATTTCCAATGGAAATGTACATGAACATGTCCGCATTATACTATTTGTTAAATCCAACTAGAAGCTATGACTCTTTATGTGAGAAAGCTTTTTTTACTTTTGAAAAATAAATCCATTTCTTGTGAAGTCCATAACAGATAGCTTATTAGCTATTCCATTTGCTTTTTGAAACAAGATCACACAGTGGCACAATGAATGTATTTAGAGGGTATGAGACATATCATTACATATCCAACTATTTGTCCTTTATCGGTATGCCTAGTAGGCTAGCGCGCGCTATATAGAAATAAGAAGGACATTGGTACTTAATCTAATATAACTTGAATTTAAAATTATTTATCAGTCTATCCCATTAAGTTTCAAATAAATCAATTCAACCCCTTTCTTGTGGTATATATTTTTTAAAAATTGAAAAATAAATAGTTGGGGGAATTTTGAGTTAAAAATATCAACCCTATTTCATATGAATTTCAATACAAAATGCAATTTTTTTACCTTAACATTGGCAATAGTTTGTCTAATTTCTTTTTTACTATTTAAAAATCATTTCTATCCCATTCGGATTCAATAACTACAATCTTTTCTTTAAAAAGTGGTATAGGTTTTATCATTTTTGAAGAATATTTAGTAGGGGGAATTAGCGAATTAGTTTAGTAAGTATTGTTTTTTGTCTTTCTTTCGGGAGATTCCGTTTCGCTATACGGAAACTGACGAAGATAGCCGAACGGCCGATTGCGTACGTCGCTCTAGTCTATCGCTACCGATCTTATCAGCGGTCAAATATATTATTTCTTATCTAGCATTATGATCAGAGCCACAAAATGAAGATATATTTATTAACAATAAACTTGAAAGCTAACTGCATGCTTTACAAATATGCAGTTATCAAACTATAACATACCTATAAAAGACAAAATTAACTGTTCAAATCATTCTGATTTAAGTTTGAAGTATCCATGGCTTTAACAAGCGGAGTACTTATATTAGATCACACTATATGATACTATATTTACTCGTCTTATTTGCCTACTCATACAGTTAAATGCTGTTTCAAATTATAAAATTTGTCTTGTCTTCACAATATTTGTTTCTCCTTTTTTCATTCTTAATTTCTGGTACGACCTAATATGCATTGATGAAATTTATTACACTCCTAATTGGACCCCTGTTGGTGCGTATATCAACATCCAAGCGGGTGTCATTTTATTCAAAGACCCTATGTAAACAGGATCCTTGTTTTATGACAGGATACTACAATCATTAAATAATGGTGTACATGTATATGTTTTACGACCTGGATAATGTAATATTACATTATCCAGGTCGTAAAACATGTACAGGGTAGCAAGGATGATATACATTTTTATTTTTTAAACAATTATCTGTGAAAGGCTATCTGTCTTTTTTGGCCTTGTTTGTTTTATGGAATTTTTAACTAATGAAAAATAGCCAGTGGTTATACTTTTAAAGGTTATATTGAAGCACCTATTCTATATATATATCTACGTATAAATTGATGTTCCAGATATTTGTCTTTATATGAAGTTATATTACATATTTTCAATGTTTTATGTTCAGCTATTGCGTTCATATTTGCCTTTCAGAGTTATAGCGTCTATTAAGTGTACAATTAATATGCATATTGATTGATGTTTTTAATTGTCATTGAAATAATTATTTTATGTTTATTATAAGAATTTTAAAATGTGTACATTTACTTACACTGTTGCAAATGTAAATAATACAAGGTGTAATGAAAATTATATGTATGATACATATCTTATAAAGTGTAGTTCTTTTCATAAAAGGAAATGTATATAAAACTCCATGGAATTTATTTTTATTCTTACCGCGCACTGCAGGGTTTGTTATTTATAAGCTTGCATGAAAGTATAACAAATATCAAATGTTGGTACTAGACGTCACGCAGAGTCTATCATGTGATATATTGATAGGGTTGATCAGTTTTATCAATTTATGATCACAGCAGGGTGTCGTATCGGAAATTTCCGAACAATACCGAGCGCAACAACGGAGGCTCCGATTAATTATCGATTTTATCGAGTAGTCAAATCAGTAAGTTACGAAAGGACAAATAGTTGGATATGAACTACAGTTTGATGAAATAAGTCACATGCTATGAGTCGAAACGATTTCTTTGTTTATTTGGTTTAATGACAACACATAGTATAAGCCATATCAAAGCTGTCACTCAACCTAACACTCGCTTACTCTTCATTGAATGGCTAAATCAAAGCATTAAGCTGTTAACCAGCGCATACTTACGTCAGTGACTGACAACTGACCTTCAGGATTTATAATCAGTGGTAACTGGAAGAATTGTCACAGATGTCATTTCATGACCAAATACAACCAAAGTATTTCCTGCACGGGAATCGAACCCATGCACCCTTGATCAGTAGACTAGCGTGTTATCAACTAAGTTATCAGGGCGGCTATGAATGGTGCTAATAATTACGTATCGGCACTAAAGTCGATAATTAAGCTGTGATCGTGACTGCATCTCATACTATTTTGTTTTTTGTACACAGACTTGCCGTACATGTATTTTAAATTACGGAATATGCCTCAGTATGAAGACACGGATGATTATAGAATCAATCGGTTGATAATGCTACATGAAATTTGCCATCAATGTTACTGTTTAAGTGTTAATATCATACCTCCTTTGCATAACGTCCTCTATATTTGATATGACGTCATCCAGTCCATAAATCGCATTTTGGCCGGCTACCCAGTCCATAATTATTACGTTGACTGTTAATGACGTCATCCAGTACGTACTGAGCATACATCCGGCTACTTGTCTTAGCGATTTGAATCTTAAAAAAGTTGTTTATAGAGATTGTGAAATCCTTTAAGTCCGGGGTTTGTCGAGAAACATTTAATTTGATTAATGTAAATGGAATATGAACAGGAGAGCATGACCTTTTGCTGCATTGCTTGAAAAATCGACTAGGGATTGAGATATTTCATACACTGAACTATAAAATATTATTTGAAAGCAGAATACAGAAAGAATGACTACAACAAAAGGATATAAATTCGGTATAATATAACAAATAAAACATGTCCTTAATGACCAACCAGTTCGAAAAATTGCGTATTGTCCGCAAGACAATGTATTATTTGTTAAATACATACTACTAATTGTGCTAATCAACACAAATACTTCACCGAGGTATGTGTATTTTTGTATTAATGTTAGAGCATCATTTAGTCAGGTTTCTAGATTCATTCACATTTCGTCGATCATCCTTAATGTATCCTGTATGAATGGTCGCCCATTGACTTATCTGAATATAAAGGTATGTTACTGCGACAAGTTCTTTAGTAACATCTATGAAGAGTTGTCTACCTTTCACCATGCGAAATGATTGCTTCACTTTTTTTGTTGGGTTTTATCCTGTAGCAAGAAATTGTATAGGTCATATCACGGTGGTCAGTCCACCAACTCACTGTTCCTGGAGTGGCTAATTATCTGGATTTAAAATAGATGTTAATCAACTTCTAGGCGCATACTTCCGTCAGTGACTGACTTCTGCCCTATTTGATTTAGAATCGGTGAAAGGAAGGAAAATGGCCGTAGAAATTATCTCATGACTAAGTTTCACGAAAGCATGCCCCGCCTGGGAATCGAACCTACTACCCATTGACCAGTAGACATGTGTGCCACCGACTGAACTAGACGTGCGGGCTATGATGTTAAAACATGATTCCTGTGACTTGGACATTAATTTCGTTCTGATATCGTCTGGTTTGACTTGTGGAAGGGTGAGATAACATCAAGGAAAGCTAGCTTTAGTGAACTAGCCGCCACAAAATAGCCATAATGACCGATGATTTTGCATAAGAGCCAATAAAAACTATTGCAAAATACAAAATAATGCGTGATAAGCGATGCAATACGATACAACACAATGCATGTCTAAAAATGTACGATTTTATTTATCAGAATATAGAGCCCAAGAATTTAATTGAGGTAAGGTTCCACTATTGGGACCATCAAAGTCCATGGTCTCTTACCTTGAATTGTCCTAATATAGGGTCATTCTTCTACTAACATTATCTATTCGGGACAGAAAACTCATCACAAAACGCTTGCCATGGTGAAACCCCTACTGAAGATACATGTATTTATTCTAATGTACTTAAGTGAACACAGTAAACAATATTAAATAAAAACTGGTAATATTTATCATGCTCAAGTCTGTCTCCTAACCACGTGAGACTAAAGTAATGATCAGTCATCTTTCATAATATAACAATGATTGAGATATAAGTCTCTAGATAACTAGTCTACCATTTTGATTGCTCGACTTCGGATGTCACAGTCCCTATATAACATGTGATTTTTTGTGATCAGTTTGTGTCGCAGCCATAGCCTGTCCCAAGCCAGGTTGAGAAATGCAGAGGGATCAACACTGCACAAACTGCCATGGAGGCGCAGCCTGTAGAAGAAGAAGACCACTCAGGATTGTCTATTTTAGACCACAGGCAGCCAGCAAGATCCCTAATCAGAAATACTATATATACATATATGCATATATAGTGCATTTGATTCGGGACCTTGGCAACCGCCTGTGCTCTAGACACTTAACTTTTTGAAGTTAAGTTCCAGTCACGGTCTGCACATAATGCATCTTTATAAAGCAGACGGACCCTGGTGAAAAACTAAACCTCAAGCAAACGATCAGTATGTGTCAATTTGTCGTAACAAACCTTTTTCTCAATGTATGTATTTCCCAGCATAGGCTATCGGCACAAACAGCCCTCTCCCCCTTACAAATAATATGTGTATAAAATTTGTTTTTGGAGGGGGAGGACGGTTTTGTGCCGGCAGTCTGTGTTTCTAAGAACCCTAAAGTAGTATAGGTTTTTCCTGAAATGTTTACTATTTTACCATTTTAGTTGGATAACATTTAACGCTCGTTCCTTTATATAAAACCCCCATTCGTAGACGTTTTTGTTTTGGAAAAGTTCCACGATACCTTCTTGGTAGGGTGAATGGCGTACTGAAACAGTAAATAAATCTCGACGTTTATCAAGATACATTGAGACAGAACTTGACGATACTTTATGCATACAACGACCTTGGTTTCCTGAATGTACTATTTAAAGTTAAAATGTTAAGAAAAAAACCTATCCTGACGGTGCGATAGTTAAAATATTTTTATCTACACTGATTACAAAGCTCCTTAGAGATGAAGAATATCGAACTAAACAGCATGCCGGACACTCATAAATGTATAAACTTTATCAAAATCATTGAAGTTATGCGGTTACAATCGTATTTTACAATACTATTAAGTCGAGGCCGGTACCTCGTGCCCTAGTACTGGGCTAGTTCATCATTGAAACAACGTGGTATGCTTTGAATGAGATTCGGGCCCACGCTTAGCTGGCTATCCAAAGAAAGTATTTTATGTCGTGATTAGTGACATTTCGTTCCATACCGGTATACCTGCGGTTGGAGGTGTTATTGGCATAGGTTGGTGAACAAGCACTGCTTGTGAAGATATAGACGTAACCAATCAATATTCTATGAATAACATTGGAAGAATTTTCACATTGAAAGGAGGAGGCTACATTTTTTGGAGGGCAGATTTGAGCCAGAGCAAATAAAAAAGTAGTTTTCTAAATCTGGCCCAGTTTTATTCCCATTAATTTAAAAACATAGCGACTGAGCCCACTATTTCAACGGGCCTATATTGTGACGTCTGTCTGTGTTTCTATAAACTATTATTTACTGCATAATTATTTACTTACACGTGTATTGTTCGTTATCTCTCAACTGTCAAAACATGAATATTTTTACGGTGAATGCGTTTGTTAAAATTATTGTCGTAATACATGTACACCCATGAGTTTCCGAAAGTGTGTATTATGATTGAGTAAAGCTTCTTATGTCGCATGATATGTTTTAGTCAAGATATTTCTAATAACAATTAGGCCGCCAGTATAAAAAACAATGCATTCAGTCACCGTGAAATTATTCAAGCTTTGACAGTTGAGAAAAAACGGACTATAGAAAAGGGTTAATTACGATTTATGTGATGCATAAACCAGTGAACTAAGATATAAAAAAATCATTGGAGAATCCGGGTATCGATCCCGGTACCTCTCACATGCTAAGCGAGCGCTCTACCACTTGAGCTAATTCCCCAGATGATATTTATCAATAAATAACTAATAACAAATCGCTTATTTGTTTTGTAAACAGACATCGTTAACAGTGACCAACCCCCTTTCTATCACGGTGCCAAAATACCACGTAACTACGACATCCCAAATGCTACGGTTTGAAGAAGAAGTTAGTTAGCGGTCGGCCATAATATATTTGAACAGACAAAAACTGAAATTAAGTTCGTGTAGAAACTCTGCAAATGCTGATTTTTATATCTTCTTGTCACTTCCGCTTGCACCGAATCCATAAACGCGTTTCACAGAAGTCCCCGTCGTTGTTGAAAAGAATAGTGTGGTTGCAGATTGAATATACGTACCAGGAAAATGCTAAACCCCTGGATTAAGCAATTATAGTCCTTTTTTCTCAACTGTCAAATCTTGAATTAATTCACGGTGACTGCATTATATTTATACTCGATGCCTCTTTGTAATACGAATATCTTGACTATCACGAACAGCTCTATTCGATCATAATGAACACTTTCGGAAAATCATAAATGCAAGACGAGGATAATTTTAACATACACATTAACCCTGAAATGATTCATGGTTTGACGACAATTGAGGAAAAAGCGAGTAATAACCAGTTACTATTAGAGATTTCTTGTGTCATTGACTGACAACTGTCTTACATGTTTTGAAATTAGTGGTTGGAGAGAGAATGGCCGTAGAAATTATTTCATTACTAAGTTCGATGAAAGTACGCTCCACCCGGGAATCGTATCAGTAGATTTGTGTACGCGCTATCGACTGAGCAACCCGGATGATTTGAATTGTCAGTAAATAATAACAATGAGTCTACTCTTCACTTTTGTCTTAAAAATGTTCTCATGGTGCAGTTTACTAAAGTGGTAATGGGACTGTGGTAGGAGTGATTATATTGAAATTTGATTATATACCATTTCCCTTTGAGAATAACGGACTATTAATATACAACACATTCCATCGTTGTGGATTCATGCAAAGCTAGCACGAATGATCTAATCTATTCTTTTTTATATTGTAAATGATATGATAGTTTATTATAATGTCACAGACGTAAACATGTTGGCATTTTATACACAGAAACACGATATATTTGCACTTAACAATTTGATATTTCCTTTTATGTACTAACTATCAAGATTAAACACAAGTCCTCAGTTCCATCGGTACATTTAATGACATTATATAACTCATTGGCCATTTCTTTTTTTCAGGAGCACTACACATAGGACAAGAATATATATGTTAAATTCACGAATATTAAATGTACTGCATAATGGCTTCCTATTATCGCCAGTCATGTCATTATGTAGGACAAAAGTTTTACCCTTTGTTCTGGTCGGCCAGAGAAAAAACTTATGATCCACTATTGGTACAAAATGGCATATTGAATCATTTTACCTTTTGTTTGGTGTATACATCATATTTTTTTGTTATCAACTTAAAGATCAAGAACTAGCTGCTGAAAGTGACTTGAGAACTTCAGTTGTGTGGCTTGCAAAGGCTTTGAATAGAAACTTTATTTGTTGTTTCAAAGAGGGGGAATATGTGGATCTCAGATACAGGTGAATAGTCTCCGGTAAGTTGTTCTAACAAAACAATATGTTTTCACTCGATCTATTGTACGGGTTGAAGGGTTTTTATACATTCTCTATTTTTCATTTTCAGGAGGAGAAGAATCTGAGAATGACCAGCTGGAGATACCGTGCCTTTCAAAAATCCTGGAACAAAATTCGGATATAAGGATAAACAGATCCACGTTTACTCATGAAAGAAAGAAACTTTTAGTCATCTGGTTAAATTTCATAAACCAGCATTATTTAGTTTATCAAAATATGATCCAAGCTATGATTTATGAATAAACTTTAGCCATTGTAAAACTACTATTATTGCGCATGATTGCTTGTTTTCTTAAAATTTCAGTTGTCCAAGATGTTTTGGAGGGCACTGTATATCCACGTACAGCTAGAATTGATTGATTGTTATATAGCAGGTAGGTTTGATGGACTTATTATCATTATTCACGGCGTCTCAACGCCGTGATATTCTGATGGGTAGATTTCGGTTGCAATGGGCAAAAGTCACGTGACAAGCAATCACTGTACAGCCCATTTTCATGAAAAAGGTTGCATAAAAATATATTTCATTTTTCAAAACCCTATAAACAATATTTTTGTTCATAGATCCGATGATTTGAACTAATACATAGGATAAATCATTGCTTCCTTTCAGGACATCCCAGTGGAAGTTCTGGTATATCAGGGTAAATATTTATTTTACTTAGGAGAGATATGTTGACTGGATAAACTCACCTTGCAAGTAAAAGGGTCCACTTATACTGGGTGATTACTATGGAGAGGGGGAGTTAGTAACCCTACAATTTTGAAATGCAATTTAGATTTCACCATGTTTAAAAAAATAATTGTTTTTCTCATGACATATGTGCTCTCAAACTTTGTGTATCCATCTGAAAATGTGTCCTATGTCCCAGTTACATGTACTACATATATTTAAAACAAGAGCGTGATGTCTTAATTTGTGGCTTATACATCATTATACTTGATCAACTGTGGACCATTATATGCACTCTTTATTAGTAACTTTTGAGTTTGCTGTCTGGTAAACAACTTTCGAGCTACGAATTAAAAATACAATACGTATGAAAAAAGCAACACGAATTTTGATGGAATTCAGAGTATTAACGCTAGGTAAGTATTTTTTATGTTTGTTTCTTTTTTGTTGGGTTTAACGCCATAGCAACACATTGTATAGGTTATATCACGGCGGTCAGTTCACCTACTCACTGTTCCTGAAAAAGCTAATGCCCCGCCCGGGAAGCGAAGTAGACTTTTATGTTACCGACTGAGCTAGCCGGGCCGATTCGTGGTAAGTATGTATTGCGCGGAATCAATTTATTTTGCTTTCTGAAGAGAGTTTGATGATGATCCCATGAAGTTAACCAGAGCAAAACCCACAAGTTGTACTACAAAGCCATAGTAATAATATAGGGACAATTGCTCGGAATCATATATTCTAACACGTTCGTGAAATAGTAGGCTACGAGCAGTATTTCGAATCTAGTGTCCTGAAAGGGTTACTGGTTTGAAATTCATCCGGGCTGATTATACCATTCCTATGAAATTTGACAATTATTTCGATTTTTCACCATTAAGTAGGTGTAAGTTAAAGTTTTCGGCATCATTAGCGGGTAGGTGAGTTCTAGTTTGGTTATAGACATGGGTCCAAAAACTAGGTTTGGCGCGTTGGTCTCCTTGAAAGAGACATAATTTGTATTTACACAACATCAAACCCACCCATAATAAGTTCTATTCAAATTTCTATTTTTTACAAAAACACAAACAATTTGTGAAGTCTGTCAAAAATCAAGAAACGTCCGCTTCAGGAGTCTGTCTTCTATTTTAACAACAATTAAATTATTAATAATAGAAGCATAACAATTTTCAAGGAAGTGTCATACAGATGGTTAATACCTTTTTTCATAACAGGTAAAATCTCCCAGATACTAGGCTGTGCACCATTTACAGATTTTCTATTAACAAAGGTAGTGATTAAACTTTTAAAACCAGCTTTTGGTTTGTGACATTTTGCAGTAGCTGCCAAAGAATTCCAATTAAAATTACTTATGAGCGTATGTCAGAGTGGCTAAGTATGTTTTTATTTTCTTTTAACTTAGTGGGTGTGTGTATCTTTATCTGTTTCATAGTTAAACATTTCAACAACGTATTTCCGGATCCTTGATGATGTAAATAATAATGTTTTTATTCTTAAAGAGCATGCATGCAATGTACATATTTCACCAGGTGAGGAAACGAGTGAGTAAATTCTTCACAATTCTACAATCAATTCGTCTATTATGGATTGTAGCAAATTTAGTATTTATCAACTGCCTTTAAATCACGGTACCGCCGTTACATGACCAATACAATGTGTTGCTATGGCGTTAAACCCAACAAAATCTTTTTAATCACGGTGGCATATCATGTGGACTTCTAAGACTTTCCATGGTGCTTATAATGAAAAGGCATTCATTTTACTGAAACCATACTATAAAGTTTCTATATAGAAGTATATGCGCTGTATTTTGTTTCAGTTGATTAAAACACGTGGACCAATAGTTAGATGCGATGATACAAAAAACATACATTTGTCTTCCAAATGTTCATTGAAAATGCGTCATCATTGTCACCGGGACCTGGTCATTTATAAAGTGCATTCTAAATGTTCTTACACATGTTACTGAGTGCAACAATACATACTTGTACTGGGCCCTGTTAAAGTTCTTGGACGAGTTATAACTATTCAAGCATACCACAAGTTGTTTCACTAGTTTCATTTTTATTGGTTCGATTCCTGGGCGGGGCATACTTTCGTGGAGCTTGGTCATGAAATTATTTCTACGGCCATTCTCCCTCCTACCAATGATTTTTTATTATGTTGGGCAGTTGTCAGTCACTGACGAAAGGATGTGCTTAATAGTTGGTTAACAGCTAAATTCAGAGATTTAGCTTTTCCATGAGGTGTGGGTAAGTTGACTGACAGCAGTTATGTGACCTATACAATGTGTTGCTACGGCGTTAAACCCAACAAAAATAAACATTTTTATTGGTGAATATACATCAGTTCTACTAAACTATCAGAATATTGTCAAAGAGACCTTTGGAGGGCACTTAAAACCCAGATAATCTGAAGACAATGAGTGACTTTTGTTTTCGAAGTATGATGGTTTGCTCTCTCATTCGTTTGAAATAAGTGTGTCTAATTTTAGACATAGGGTCCTGGCACGGTATACATTTGTATAGTGGTGGATCGGGTGAGCACCTGCCGCTTTACATAAACTAAAGTGCCAATGTTTATGTACTAACCTTTTTAGGGGAAAGGTTATTGCTGTAGCAACACATTGTATAGGTTATATCACGGCGGTCAGTTCACCTAATCACTGTATCTCTGGATGTAGCTGTGAGCCAACTAGTAAGCGCAAACTTACGTCAGTGACTGGGTACTGCCCAACATGATTTAGAATCAGTGGTTAGAGGGAAAATGACTGTAAGAATTTATTCAGGACGTAACTCCACGATAGTATGCCCCACCCGGGAATCGAACCTGGACCCCTCGATGAGTATACTTTTGCGCTACCGACTGAGCTAGCTGGACGAACACTAACCTCTTTACATTGGCTAAAGTTTATTATAGTGGGGTCGATAACTGCAACAATCTTTCACTTGGTGATACAAGCACCAAATTTGGCACAGATGACCTGCATGGTCTACCATTCACAAAAAGCACGATTTCCACTTCGAAATTCAAGATGGCCGTCGTTTCTGCGCATGCGCCAGGAAATCAGTATCTCAAAGCGATTAAACTTCTTTTTACCGCTTTGAATGTATTATAGGATGATACATTATAGCGTTTTTGAATTCTACAAATGTTAACCAAGTTAAGACATTGATTTACATCATGTGATATACTTCCAAGGTCAAGGTCAAGGTCATGGTAAAGGTAACATACATGAGAAAGTTGTTTCAAACTTTTTGAATCATTTTAATGATCATGTAGGGTTGGAGATGCAAATAGAAAATAGTTATTATTCAAATTAACTTGATAGAATCTTTGACAAATATTTATAGACATAAATTGACATTTACCGTGACCTTGACCTTGATCCAAGGAGGATGTTAATACCCCGTAAATACTAATTAAATAATCAAACAATTAGTTTATTTGAGACTATTACATTAACATTGAAATATGAATACATGTGTTGGATTGCCTTTATCAAGTGTTTACTATGTTTATGCTTAATGTTGTCCACATGTTGTGCATGTCAAAGGTCAATGTCACATGAGAATGTATACATATAAAGTGATTTTATCAGAAATTTAACACAATTCACGAAAATGAAGCAAGGATTCTCATAATCCTAGTCAAAAACTAAAGTTTCAGCAATAATGTGTGATGCACACATGTCTAGAAGTCAACAATTTAAGGTCAAGATCGTAAAGATAGTTTAGATATTGTTGTAATAATTATATGAACGCAAACATTGATGGTTTAGTCTGTGATGATTTCATTATTCGCACATGCAAGCACATAAACGAGTTCATTTAAAACCGACTCGATAGCATTTGAATCGCTCATGACATTCCCTCTTGTCACCTCATTTAGTTAACTGATAAAAACTTTTGGCAATCAGTGAAAGGTTGGCCAATAGCTCTTGTCATTCGCTACTGTTTTACCAGAGCCAGTCGACTGGATTTGATCTTGATAACCATCGATTGACCAAAAATACACGCAGCGTGGAAGACAGAACTTTTGACTTGTTCATAGAAAGACGCCCTCGTATGTGAAATTGCATTATAGGATATTTGCTCTTGGACAGAAAAGTCAAGCCTAGCGTCGCAACATTGTCTATAAGACTGTTCTAATCGCGCATAATTATGACAAATTTCTACAGTGTTTTGAAATCTTGATCATGTCTGCTAAATGTTGACTTAGCTTTTTCAAAGACCTACATAAAATGGCTACAAGTAAAATCGCGATAGAACAACATTCTATTAGATTTTTCTGAGCCGTCATTTTGCGTATTGGTAACCTCCTAATTGACTATCCTAGACCAAACTCAATCCAAGGTTTATAAAATATGCACCTTTTTAGTGATAGAAACACGTTTATTTAACAGCATCAGTCACACATGCTTTATTATAAAAAAGTTTTGCCTGTTGCTTTATAGAATAATGTGGCTTAAATATGATTCTTCGTGATTACAAGGATTCATTCTATTGTAGAAACAATGGATGCAATCTCACATTTTGTCACAACAACAACATTACAAAAACACATGGTAAGTATTTTGTCGGATCAGAACCCAATGTAGTTCGGTCTTGTTGTCACTACCACGTACAATTTTCTGCCAATTTGGTCGTTAATTTGTTTTGAGTGCTTCTCTATGGCGCTCACGTTTGTCTCTAACTGACCCTCGTAAACATCGAAACTAACTACATGTGTATGTCCTGTTATATTTCGAGACATATGCATGCACCTATGGAATTAAATCTTTAAAAACTTATTATCCAAGGCCCTTAATGCTTTCTGAGAATTAGAATATACGAGCAAGAATCCATAAATAACAGTTGCATCGGAAATATGCTGATAGTCGGGGATTATGACCGGAGTCTGAAAAGTATTGGCCAGCTGATATGTCTGACCTGTATAGTTTGCTAGTGTCAGTTTGTGTGGCTACGAATAACTAATCTGTTAGGCTATTCGTTTTCTAGCATATTCAAATTTGCAAAATTTATAGTAATCATTTGATGAAGGAAGTTTTGTGATACTTTGCACTATTGCATTACAAAGCTTCATTATACAAGCTTAATTGTCTGATCAAGATGGATTAAACCTAAAAACAATCTGAATTGCCCTATGAAAGGATGGTATACTTGGAGTTATTTTAGAATATTCATTTGAGCCACTAACAATTTGGGGGAGATATAAACTTTGTCAGATAAAGACAGCAGCACTAGTCTAAATCGGTTGTTATAGAAATACATGATGGATTTTTGTAGACATTTCCTGCTTTACAGTTAACTGCCTTACTGTAAATAACATTGAGATATTGGATACAATGTACAACTGTCTGCATATACTTCTAAAATCTTGGCCACACATTTACAGAAGAAGGAAATCGGTTGGGTACTGAAAAAAATGGATTGTAGCTACTGAGACATGTAATACTTTATGAATATGTTGTCAAAGCAGTTTTTGGATTCAAACCGTAGTCATGGATGATAACGGATTAATTTCTGATTTGTACTAATTGATACGAACGCCGCTGAATTTAATTCATAGTTGTCCGGGATCATCATTCATAAATATGTGTCAATGGAAAGATTACCCTACATCTAACCCAATGAAATTCCGTGTAAGCTGTACACCATTGTGGTAACTTAAACCCTGTTACCATTGGCTCCCTCACGTTGACTAACGATAGTTATATAATATTAAGAGGGGTTGATTCGATAACATTTGAGACTTTTTAGTATAATATACAGAAATCTGTTTGATTTCAACAGCACACAAACAGAGAAAAATATCATGTGCCAATACAGCAACAAGCACACTTTAAACTGACACTGATATACATGCTGTGTATCAAAGCACAGGCGGTCGTATATGTAATGTTTTCGAACCGGAACCGCGAATGATGCCTAGGTTTCATTGTAGTGATGTCACCAGATGCACTGGTTATACTTTGAGATATAGTCTAATAAATGAGAAATGTTCTGAATCAATTAACTGCAATGAATTTCATCTGAGAAAAAGCGTTAGTATATAAAATTATTTGGCGTCTTGTAATGGCCGCCATTTTGAATTGACAGCCATTAAATGGATTTTGTTTTAAATAATTTAACAGAATTGTTTATTTGTCATAAAATATTGAAATTATATTGATAATTACGTATTTATACTAAATAAAAATAATTAAAAATGCTATTTTATATGAACAGGACAAAAATCCCTATCATCGGCGGCCATCTTGAAAAAATGGCGGCCATCTTGAATTTCGAGGTGGAAATCGTGCTTTTTGTAAACTACACACTATGTACAACAATTGTACCAAATTTGGTGCTTGTATCACTAAGTGAAAGATTGTCGTGAAAAATAACATTTATCGACCCCACTATTACGATATATTAAGATTAAGGAGCTTAATAGCGTCGCCGCTGAATGCATTGAGCAAGGAAGCTGTTAGTACCCATTTATTGTCTTAAATATTATACGGCCAGGATCGAACCTGGAGCGTACCTGAAGCGGACTTATACTTAAGATCAGAATTAAATGTGATAAAAGAAGCGTATTTTTGATATGTAAATACTAATATTTGAAAATCGAGAATTTCATGATTCTTAAAGTTTTGACTTTTTATGTAATTCTTAATTTTTTTGCCATGTTATCTTATATCGGTTGTTTCATATTTAACGTATTCTCTCGATAAATAGTAAACTGTATTTGAAAAAATGATAAAAAAACAAACAATTAAATGATACCTTAAATACACTTGTACATGGAAAGTCTGATACAGATCAGATGTTTTTATTGTCCTACATTAATTACATTATTGTTTCCTGTTTCCTCTATTCTAATGTTTGTAATGTTCTTCAACTTGCTACATCTGTTGTATAATAATAACAGAAATATATTTCATCCATACACCTGCCTATGTATATTTGGAATGTAATTGATTGTTATGGTAATTAGTTTCTCTGTCAATACTCCCATATCATGTTTATGATCGGTGCTGCTACTTGCTTCTGTTGTACTATAAATTGTCTATACTGATCTCAGATATTACAGGTTCGTAGCGCAGTTGGTAGCACACCGCAAATATTTTCGAATCTAGTTTCTCAAACGGGGAACATGCTCGAATCCCACCCGCAAAAATTGTCGTATAGTTTAATGCTGTTATACATGTCAATGATTTTTCTAAATAAAGGAGTATATAAATCCAAGTTTATTTGACTTCTCGCACACTATCTTAATTTGGAGAATCATTTAGTTCATCCTTTCTTCTTCAAGTATTATATATGTGAAATTTCATTGTTTTATTGAATTACAGCTGCTTCAATGTATGCGAATTTAATAAGCTCCATTGTGAAACAATTTAGATAACGCGCTACAGTGACCGCTTCTCATCTCCCGTGCAGTACCTACTAGTAAGAACAAATATTCTTTCTCTATTTAACAACGACGTGTGTTTTGAATGGGATTCAAACCGGGTTATACATTGATAACCAGTCCAACTTTGATAACCTTTTGATATGCATTTAACTTGGCTTTTTGTTACGGATATAAGTGTATTTGTAGTTTAAACTGCTTAAAGTAGCTTAAAATTATGGTATAGAAAAAAAACTACATTGGACATCGTTCTTAAGTCTTTGAGATGCAAGTTCCTGATTTTTATACATGTGATGTTTTCATAAATTTTGCTCTTATTTCTACGAAAGCAGTTAATGAAATTGAAGGATTTTAGTAACTTTACTATGTCTACACATTTTAGTGGACGAGGTGGGTTTCATGGTTTTGGTTTTGATTCTGGTGGTAGGGCCCGTGGACGTGGAAGAGGTCGCGGCAGGGGATAGGAAAATGGAGACAAAGAATGAATACCAGTAACCCAGTAACCGAACTTGTTTTTCAATACTGCTGAGTGGACGAAACACTCTTAAGAACTTTACCATCTGAAGTAATGAATATTACAAAATGTTCCATACTTCATTATTTCCTGACTTACTACTACATCATTCGTGCTTTTACTAAATTATGCTGCAAAGAAATATTTTAGATATTCTTTTTATGAAGAAAGTACAAAAACAATAACATTTACGAGAAGTATTAAAACAGCTTCAACTAACAGATAATTGTTTCATTGTTGCTAAGTTTTCATCTCCCGGTTATATAATTCCTTAGTATGTTTTTACCTCCACGAATCCAAAACAAATAATGAGTTTTCACGATTTAGAAATTTATATTTTTGGCAGTGAATTTTATTATACCATTATTTTTTATTTTTTACACCTAGTTTGTTAATGTTCAAAACTAATTGATGTAAAACTATTCTGGCTTATTTCTCTGCGAGGTTCCTCAGTGGCAAACCATTGGTTGGAGCTTTATTCTAAAAATTAACTTGATAATATTGATGTAATTATGCCAGTAGAAAACATATTTTAATATTTGGAAAGTACTTTTTCTACTAGTATTTAATTACGTTCTTTTATAAATTTGTTATTTTGCCAGACGTTAGGTAACTATTAAAACCCTGTAATAAAATGAAAACATATTTAAATTAATCCAATCAACATGCTTGGAATTAAGAAAGATTACAATAAAGTTGTGCTTGATTGGGTTTTATGTTTTCTTAGTTTCTTTCATATAATTTTTAAACAGTAGGGGTTCTCTGTTGTACGTATTTCAAACTTCAGCCTGATTCAACATTTATGTAATTCCTGGAAGCAATTCGATAGGGTTTACTGGCTAATGTTTTAGGATTTTCAGTTTAATAGACTAAAACTAAGTTCTTTTGGGTATTTTATATTACATAGAAATGTTTTTAAATATCAGCTTTGAAATGAGAATCAAACTACCTTTGTATTACCAATCTATTGTACATACAATGCCAATCAAAAGTCTTTGGACAGATTCACATTAACCCGTGTTAAAAAGAAAAAAGGTCATCTGAACAAAGTCCAAAATTAGCATAAATTTGAAGCATTATTTAGTTCATCTAACAATATTACAAAACAAGTCAAAATTAAAGTAAAATTGCTTGAAGTATGCATGAATTAGCCTTTTCTCAAAATTTCGTTTATTGCAGAATTTTTGACGGGCACTGTTTCAGTATTGCATAAACGCATTATTTATATACTTAGTATTAATTTTCATCAGTAAATTTTACGAGAGTATTAAGCAATTATACAGATTTATAAAATATCTATCATTTTTAAATGGATATCCTAACGTCTATTTCTAATGCATAAAGTTACATTGTAGATTTAAGCATAAAGTAAAATTAAGTGAGTTTTAATGCAATCGAGAGTCAGAATTGAGTGTTTGAAAGCGTATTTAAGATGATAAGATTTTTTAAACATTGAGATAAATAAAAACGTATACCTATAAATAGCATTTTGGTTTAAATAAGAAATAAGAAAGAAAATCACCTCTGGCTTATAAAAATGGTATGATAAAAATGTAATGTTATTACTTTAATACGACAGACAAAATGATCCAAATGAAGTGTGATCTCCTATTTGATGTGCCTTCCAAAAGAACCGTGGCGAAATCAGCCCTGTGTTCAGTTACCGCGAACGTTACAAAACGTTCCCTAACAATACATTCGGAACTCCTCGGCCATTCGTTGCGAATAATCTCAGACATATTTAAACGCTATTTTGAAACTACCGGTGTTGAAGTAAACAAATATATGATCGTTTAGGCAATGAGTGATGTTTCGTTTTTAGTATGTAAATTTTAAAACATCACTCATTGCCTTAACGATCGAATATTTGTGTATTATGTTAGGTTATTCGCAGCAAATGGCCGAGGAGTTCCGAATGTATCGTTATGTAACGTTCTGTAACGTTTTGTGTAATTGAACACGCTACAGGTTTTAAGGATAAAACCACTCGTGCAAATAAGAAAGTGTTATCTAATCCATTACAAAATTAGCATTGATTTGATTGGTTTATTAACATAATTTTGATTAAAATCATGTTACATGAATAAGCTTTATTTTTTAGCAAAATTACTTGTTGTATTCATGATCATTTTTGTTAAACATGTTACTTCTCCAAGACCACTTGGAGGACCCCTCCACTGGAATTCTCAAGGGAAAAGAAAACGAGGAAGACCTGTCCTGACATTGAGATGAACGTTGGACAAGAAGCTCAAGACCATCTACTTGTCCTGGAATGAAGCCAAGGCAAGGACACAAGACCGGCCAAGATGACGTAGAGTGGTAGATGACCTATGACCCACACGGGGTGTCGAGGAGTAAATAATATTCGGAGGACACTGTATAATGTATTTGTATGTATTTGTTATTTCTTTACATGCTTTCATCTACTCCCGTCTTTTTAGCCATTTCTGCTTTTTCTGAAAAGCTGAAAATTGTTCTTAAAGTCTTATTGATTTAATTTTAAAATAGTTGATGAAAATATGGTTATGTCTTTTTTGTTGTTACTTCTGGGACTATACAAATGAAAGCAATACTTCAAGTTGTCAAAATAGAGGAAATATATTCTCTGTCAGAAGACGTGATTGGTTTACGATGAAAACAAATATATTAATTTATGTTTGACAGATCTAGTTTTGTTTATCCTTGAAAATGTATCCATTGAGACATAAATGATTAAAATGTTGAATACTCAAATAACTGTATGCATCCTTCAAGACAAATGGCGATTTGAAATATTTGTAAGAAAACATTGAACTTTATGTGCTTAGAAAACTATAGTCAGCCTCTATTGAACAAACAATGACATTTTTTAAATAAATCTATGTAATGTAATGATGTTACCGAAATTCGGAAAGTTATTATGAACTCTTATTCGGGGTGTAATTCGTAGTATACCCCAATGTACATATTTCATGTTTTCTATGACGTTCTATTATCTTTATTTCATGTACTTTGTATGTTATTTTCATTTATAACTCTCCACATTGGAGGAAATAAAGAAATACATATATAAAAAAGTAAGTTCCACAAACAGTACCATAAAAAAATTCAATGGGTTCAATAATGGCATCGTCTTAATATAGGGACATTTTTCTTCTCAATTTAAGCGCATGGGGCTTAAATATCGTAAGATATCGCGCGATGTTTTTCTATAACCAGTGTGGTCTTTCAATAGCGAATCTTTATTGTATTACATGGTCACTTAGAAATTAACCAAAAAACGAAAGTCTACTCTATGGGGCCATGGGTTAATCCTTTGTGCATATTAGAATTGTTTAAAAAAGGAAAACAAGCTTTCAGTACACAACCACTTTACAAAAATGGTGATATTATCACATATATATTATATCACCGAGTACACAAAGTACACATACATCCATGGCCATGTTCACGTACTAAACATTCTTGGGCAAGTTAAAGTTTGAGAAAAAATAATAATACGTAGTGCAAACAAATTTTACGGTAATAGTTCTGTAAAGCTCATTTGTGTAACATAGTTCGACCCATATGTTGATAGCATAAATCATGTAGATTTTGAAATTTGCTCAGTCGACACTGGGTTTCTTTTTTACGGGTAAATGTGACTCCGTTTATCCTAAAAATCAGGGCTCTGTCCGTGGAATTTATGACAGCACTTGTCTTTTGTAAGTCATCCAGATTAAACAGATGTGCCTGAGATACTCAAAATTAAGCGTGGAGGAACCTTTTTATGTTTTAGGATTGTTAGGCACTGGGTTATAATTGATACATTGTATATATTGTATTGATGACCACGGGTGAATCAATTGTACTTAATGTTACCTATGAGAAACGTGATGTTAATCGCGTTAAGGAAAACTATTGTACTCGAGAAGACATGGAGCAATTACATGATTTTCTGTATTTGTATTTAGTTTTCAACACTACTAAAACGTGTACAAGTTCAATGGCTTTAACTTTCTCCACGTACAGTCAATCTTTTTCAAAGAAGCGATTTGCTAATTTCATTCTGTCTATTTGACTAGCATTAGCTATTGCAATCATTTGCCCAAGGGTCCTTCAAAGTCTATGAATACATTTTACCTCACAGGAAATCAATTGTCTAACTGTGGTATAAAGTAATTGTACTGTCTGACTGTACAAAGAATGTATAACTCAGCATTATATATGATTGCTAAAAACAGATCCTCAGGCTCCATTCACTCAGCTCATATTTCTTTTCATTGTAGCATGTTTTCTTGACGTACAAGTATCCACTGCTATAACTTTAGACAAAATATGAAACATTTTTGTCTTAGAGCGATAGAGTAGTTTCTGTAGGGCATTTAAACCAGTCTTAACGTAAATTTTGTAACAATTCATCGAGTAAGACGACGAGACAGTGCTCAGTAAGTATTCAATGTTCTTTATGTTTAAAGACTTGACAGAAAAAAAAACATTAAATGCATGGATATAACATTTGATTTGCAATGAGTTTCGTGGAAAGGTTCGCAGGTCTTTTGTTAACATGGTAGTTACTATATTGGATTCATTTTAACGGACGGTCGAACGTAGAGTGAACAGTCTTGAGTTATTATACCAATCTATTTTAGATCGATTGTGAAACAAGTTATTAAAACTTATATAAACCATTTTCGAGTCCGCTTCTTGGTCCCCTTGTACTGAGCTAGTAGAATAAAGTTTCTTGCTCAAGGAAACAACAGAGAAGGTTTTGAATGAGATTCAAAACAACACGGAGCTGGCTTTCCAATGATTACCAGTGCAGCCTCGTAACGTTTGGCCACGCCCGCTCCTGAACAGCGTGAGTCATACCAAGTATCGAATCTTTATCTTAAAATTTGACATTGACCAGCACAACTATCTTTTAACTTGAATATCTTGGTATTACCCAAAGGTGACCGACAAGGTTCCCAACTAAAGACACAGTATATAGCCCTCTTACCCATTTAAGTCAAACTCGAGACATAGACTCCAAAAATGCGTTCATATAATAAGATATGAAGTAAAATGTGCTCTCTTATCTTTACACTTTAACTCATTTTATTATATATTGCATTAACACGATGTTCATGGGTCATGTCTGACCTAATATATAGTTATTGTATTCTATTCTATTTTGATTGAAATAAACTCTTGAAACTCTAAACTCTTGTATAACAAAGATCTTGGCACGTAAGCTGTTCCTTGCGTCGGACCCAAAGTGTTTGTTTATTTTATTTGTTTGCTTGGGTTTTACGGCGCACCAACACAGAAAGATTTTATCGCGCCGAAGACCCAAAGTGTTTTCAACCACAAAGTGCGTTGCTGCCAAACCTCTTAGCAAATAAACTTGTTGAAAATCTTTGAAGAAAATGATAGGAAACATACTCCTACCATTCAGACTCTAGATTTAAATTTTCTATCACACAAGCCGTCTCAGAAGACACACATAAGGTGACAATTTATTTCTAACGTTTAATAGCTTTGTGTTGTTTTTGTTAGTTTCCATTTAAACTGACTTTTTTTCTCGACAAATGTAAAAACATAGATTTAGAAATTAGTTTATTTTAATTGAGACTTCATCATTTCACTGAAGAATGTGTCTACCGGTCTAGACACTGAGTTAATTTACACTGGAAAATGTTTTAGTACCAAGTTTGAACTTAAAACACAACCATTCTTTTCCAAGAAAAGAATTTGACATCATGTCGGGGTTTTACGTATAGAAAGAACTAATCGGTTAGCAAGAAACGGAGATGAAGGCTTCAAGAAATTTGAGAAATTGAGAAAGTTGCCATATAATTGCACAACGAATTTCAGAGTTGATAAACATTGTGAAATCAAAATAATGACCGTTAGGTAATCGGTCCCGATTCATTCTCGTACCCAAAAGTTATCAAAATTCTTGATCTAACGAGAATCTTGATAACTTCTGAGTACGAGAATGACCCTGATCTAGCCATCTTTCACTGATTCTAAATTATCCCCTTTTCTACAAGTACGCATTTGTTTCCCTTACAAGAGTTTCTGAAAAAATATTCTTATCAATATTGAAGTACATAATAGAGCGCTTACCAAACGTTCTTTGACAAAACCTTGTAATTTGGATAAACCGGTTTACGTTACCCATAAAAAACACAGAGTCATCTGAGCAAATAAAAAAGTCATTATTTAATACTTTATCAACATATAATACAAACTATTTCAATTGAATAACCTTTAATCATATTACAATTATGAACGGCATGCATGATAATGTTCCCTCCAAATTTCATTTGCTCTACCACACCGGTACTGCAATATCTTATACAATTCTCTCAGATAGGCAAACTTTCATTTTCTCAAGAACTTTTGGATGGCACTATGCTTTAAGCATAGGAGCCTGACATTTTGTTTTATAGTTTAAAAATTCCCTCCTTCTTATAATAAAAACTTTAAGAAGGAGGAAATTTTCCTGTGCCTTAAGTATTTTCATTTTCACAAAAACTTTTGGATGGCACTATATGTTAAGAATATAGGTTATGTCAATGTCTCCAATTTATACTAGAAACTAAAGTGCCATATTATATGTATTAGAACTATATTCTCACACTCGGTATGTTGTCTGTTATTTAATCCATACAGAATTATCTCTAGTCTTCTCATTTTTAGAGTTTTCTAGGTAAGCTTATGTTGAAATCTAGGGATAAAAATATCAAGTGTTTCTAGAACTATCGAATATCTCACTGGGAAAGTAGGAGTTTAGAGTTTGGTGATATTTATTTTTTATTTATTTATACTGGGTTTAACGCCGAGCCAACACAATTTTAAGTTTTTTACAGCGTCCAGTGCACCTAACCTAGCTCTCCTGGACTCTTGTCTTTACCCAGTACTCACCTACCCTTCCACATGGCCGGAGACTTCTCTGTATATCTTTTCACTGGAGGAAAATTGATATTATTGTCAAATTTTCATGGAAGGGTATAACCTCCCCCGGTGGGATTAGAACCCGTACCTCCTTCGGGACACTAGATTTAAATTCCAGGCACACTACCAACTGCGCTACCGACCTGGGTTTGGTGATATTCATACATAGACAGAAAGAGGATTTTTTTTAATTATAGCAACACATTGCATAGGTCATATCATGGCGGTTAGTCTACCTACTCATGGTTCTTGGAAAGGCAAAATCTCTGGATTAAGCTGTTAACCAGTTAGTAGGTGCATACTTCCGTCAGGGACTTACAACTGTCCTTCATAATTTAGATTCATTGATTGAGGATTAATGGCAGAAGAAATCATTTTTTATGTTCAAACTCCACAAACGTATGCGCCCTGGGAAGCGGGAATCCAACCCACGACTCCTTGATCAGTAGACCTTATCTTCTGACTGAGTTAGCCAGTTGGGCGGAAAAAGGTTTGCTATTACTAAAACTGTATGGTTCATTTTTGTGAGCAGTGCGCTTACATTTTGTAAGAATGTTGCATAACACAGATGTAAGGAGAATACTATGTCTTTTTTACTTATACAAATTATGCAAATGCATTGCCGAGTTACCTTAAAAAGACGAATTTTAATACAACTTCAAAACTACACACTGTTTACTATACGAGATGTAGTATTCATTGTTTATTTTCATTATTGTACTTAATGTTGTTATTATGTAAAGGTCTGCTTCAAACACAAATATAAACAATGGCGACAGGAGTTTTGTCTGTGGTAACGAATGCTAGTGCAATTTCATGGCATCGTTATTATTTTTAAGATTATGAGCGTTATGAACAGATGGTCCAATTATGCCAATATTTTCATTTTGTGGCTCCTATTTTGAGGTATTGTATTAAGTTGATCTTGGTTCAGACAAAGGGTAAGGAAGCTTCTTTAATAAATGACAAACGTCAAAACAAACGCAAGTAGTTGTCCGCTCTGGTAGCCCATCTTATTTATTTTTTTATTGGAGTTAACGCCGTGTCAACACAACTTAGGTCATTTTACGGCGTCCAGCGCACCTAACCTAGCTTTCCTGGACCATTGTCTATAACCAGTACTCACCTACCCTTCCACAAGGCCGGAAACTTCTCCATATTATCTAATCAATGGAGGAAAATCGACATTATTGTCAAATTTTAATGGAAGGGTATAACCTCCCCGGGTGGGATTCGAACCCGCACCCCCTATGGCACGAGATTCCAAATCCCGGCGCGCTACCAACTGCGCTTCTTAAACGAACAAATGCATCAGCATGCATATTATATAAAAATGCTATTTGATTAGATACGACTTTTTAGATTGTGTGTTATACAAAATGCAATGCACTTCATATGTCATTGGAAGGATATGCATGTTCATTTGTTTGGAAAATTTCATTTGTCCAAGAACTTCCGCTGCAGGTATTTTAGAAGCATTTCTCATAAATCTTTACGTAACATATTGATACTTTCTTTGGTAGAATGTTCAAAAACATTTTTATGGTGTGTTTAATCATTCTAAAATGGATAATTTCATAACTTATTTACAAAATAAAATATCATTTAACATATATATTTCTTCACAAAAGCTTTTTAGTCAGAACGTTGGGAAAAAACAGTAAATAAGTAGTTGTGTGATTTTGTTAGTCTTCTTTGATATGGTATATATATAAGAAAATATTTAACAACATGACTCCAGCGTAACAACAAACATTGCAAAATATAAAATATCTAAACACTTTTGAGCAGCTACTCAATCAACAGTATCCAAAGCCGAATACAGAAATATGTTCCTATTTGAAAGTACATGTATATACAAGTTCATCAAGTATTTCAAACACATTGTTTGGAAACTTTGATAAATACTACGTTTCAAGACGAGATCTCAGTGTAAAGTAAATGTAGTATTTACTTTGTCTATGTTTCCAGGAACAGATGGTATCCATCTGCCAAAGTATAAATCTTGTAGCTTAATTGTTAAGCTTTCTTCACTCACACTATATATCAAGGGTATATCTAGAGTAATCTTCTATCAGTTTTATGTGGTCATTTAAGATATAGGCCTTAGTTTCAGAAAAATTGTTCACTCGTAAATAAAGGTTTTTAGTTTTTTAGTCCAAATGAATTCAACTTGCCCTCGTGAATGGCTATAATTATCTTAATTCATAATCTGACTGTACGTGATATTTTTGTTTGGTTAATTAACGTGTAATTATTTAGTTTACATTAAGAAAATTTGGTTCCTTAAAATGCCTACATGGTTAGCTTAGTTGGTACCACGTCTGAACATGAATCTAGGGGTCAAAGGTTCGACTCCTTGAAAGGGCGAAAATCAAACCGTGAAGTTTGGTCATAAAGAATTTTCTTTCATTTCGGCTACATTTGTTCAAATAGAAAAATTGTCCACTACCGGCGATCGTTGAATGATCAGCACAGTTCAAATGCTAATGTGCTGAATATCTTCCCTATTCAGGGATAGAGGGTTATTATTGTGATTAAAACAAATTGCAGTTGCATACCATTGTATAGGTACTGATTGTTATAAGTAACTTTAATTAAGACTATACCAGTGCCGTTTCCTATGGCGACCTGTACCGCTCGTTGCAATGTACAATGCAATTATTACGTTAAAAGTACTTTTTGCGGTTGAAGGAGTCTGTATCAAAAGTGCATTACATTCATATGGATGTCGTAATAAAACAAAAACGCATTCGTATAAACGTTTACTAGTGTACTTTTAATGCGTGGTGGTATTTTGGAACAATTATGGAACTCAATATGGCGTATAATGAATTTGTTGGTTAGTTTTGGTTGGTTTAAAGCAAGTCAACATTAAAAGGTCATATTGCGCTGTTGTATAATGGAGTGAAGGAACGGATAATAAATGTGTGAATGTAGTTAAATATCTAAACCTATAGGTATCAACATGGAACCTATATAAAATACAATGCCCTCCACAAGCCCTTGAACAAAATCATGTGTAAGGACAAACTGACTCACGTTTGTCCATGAAAAAAAAAGAAATGAAATATCATCTCTGCAAATTACAGAATCAGTACTATTTATTTTATCAACAAAATTAATAAATTAAACTATACTACATAAATATGCTTGAATTGTTGTACACTTACTTTTGGTATTCATGGTCAGTTTTTTTCCGCAAACTTTATCTATTCAAGAACTTTTGAAGGGCACTATAAATTTAAATTTAGTTTTCATGAATTGTGCATTAAATAAAATGTTTCACTTCATTCGTTCTTAGTGACATTTACATTTTAGTGTTCTTTGCAGAGTTCGCATTTATTACGAGCATTAAAACACAGATGTATATAATCGTTTAAACTTCCTTATTACTAGGCGTATTTATATCTCAAATGTCTTTACCATTTCCTCTCAGCAAACATCTTTGAATCATGGTGGGGGTGCTGCAAGCTGCAGTACATTCCATTAAAATAAAAATCTTGTCATTCTGATGATATTTGATCCTGGGTAATTTGTTTGGAGTGCTAACATGTAGAGCTCCAAGCCATCTGTTTCGTTTGAGGATTATCTTACAACGTGTTGATGAAAATATTTTACAAATACTCTTGTCTAAAGCTTGTTTATTGAAACAAGATCCGCTGGTATAAACTGTGCTTCAATCACAGACGTATATATATTTGTTTTCAGTTGCCTTTAAGAACTCATTTTTTTCTCACGTGTTTTGTAAGCTCTGGTATGTTCCTTTTTGTCACTTGTATAAATTTGATGATTCTGTTGATTGTTATATGTCATGTAAGTTTATTCTATATTATATACAAGATATATCAGTGTGAACACATCTGTGCCATATTTAAACAGTCTCATAGTGGTGTTCGTTTGAAGTAGAGTTTAGTGTCATCTATCCCAAAAACTATTCTAGAACCATTATACAAGCACTTTCCTCGATTGAAGTTTATATTTTTGACTGGATATAACAAATTATAACAAATACATTTAGGACATTACTTATATTGTTTAGCGTAGATTATACACTTTATATTCACTTTGTTATTTTATCCGTTCAAAATGTTTTATTGCTCTAGCATACGGAAATTTAGAACTTTAGAATTTAAGAATTAAATGAATTGAGCACAATATATACTGAGATATTCACACGTATCTTTTCGTATATTGTATAATTATGCATGCTCACGACTTTACAACTATTAACCCTGGTCAGTGTGCTACTACATCGGGTATCTATCTATCAATCTTCCTGGGGAGTTCTTCCCCCGCTTTGTGCAGCCGACATATTGGCGCAACGAATTATACCACCCTCACACCTGGATGGAGTATAGCAATTGAGTTAAATTTATTACTCGAAGAAATCAGCAGTGCCCCTGATAATGTTCGATACCGGGACATTTCGGTCCTAAGCGCCGCGCATCCTTCCACTGGACTACTATTCTTACCTATTGAATAATTTCCATCTTCAACAGCGTACCAAGTTTTACAAAGTTTGCAACTGGTAAGAACATAAGATTACAGTCGGCAATTAATTCATTCTTTATAATATCAAACAGCATGTTGAACTATGTTATCATTCGATCACAACTAAATTATTCATCAATATAAAACAATACAGGCAATTACAATGATGCTAGTAACATTGTTTGGTTCCCAATAGATCCACCGATCTTTTCATAGGCGCCACACTTATTTTAGCTACGAGCACAAAAGCTTACACCTCACGTTTCAAGGTATGTATAAATATATTATTCATATTGACTTCTGTTTGAGGCACCAAACTCGGCACCAAGCACGAGTTGATTCAGTATTATCACATGGAAATATTAAGTCATTTGCTTAAAGGAGAATTATCCAACCAACTTGAATCCCACTGGTTTAAGAAAAAAATCGTGTAAAATCTCGTTCCGATTAAATATTTAAAACAAATGCCCATAAAGAAATTAATGTGTTGCTGGCATTGTGATTTATTTCTTTTAAGAAGCGACATCAAGTCGGTTTGTTTATTTGTTAATAAATAATAGCTTCTTATAGTGTCAATAATACTAAGCCCCTAAAGTGACATTTTGAAATACTTTTTTTTTATTTTCACAACTATTTCGTTTAAACGTAATATTATTTCGTTTTTACGTATAAACGAAATAATTATTTCGAAAAAATGAAATTATATTGACAAAAAGACAGTGTTAAGGAGAAGAACTCTACAAGAATTTTCTTTCGTTATCATTTTTTCAAGGAATATTTTATACATATACTTAAACAGCCTATATATTTTTGTAATCTCGTAATTTTCTGAGAATAAATAAGCTTTAACTTAAAAGACAGTATTGGATATTGGTGAATATGTCTTTAAAACATTTACACCTGTATGTAAGTAGGCATATTATTATTTGAAAGTTTCAGTCATTTGAAAAGTCTAGCAAGCAAGATTAAAGAATGTCTGATGTGTTGTACACATTGAATGCAACAATGTATTAATCAAATTTTATATCAAACATGTTATATTATTCCACACTATATTCAAGACAAAAAGGAAGTGTTCTAAAATTACAAAAGTCTCTTGTTTAATTTCATGATGATTTTTTGTTTTCTTTTAGTTTCTCACTCTGTAATTTAAAGGAATGAATATTACGGACTTCAAGACAAACTTCTTTCTTTTAACAATAATTTATGAATAATTAAATCAATTTTATTAGTATATGTTACGCTAGCTGGAAATACCATGAATATTTTGATATATATGTATATAGTAGATGTATATTGATGGCATAGTTTTCTGAATTGATTCATAGGCTATAAAGAACTGAACATAATTTAATGGTATTTGTTCATTAATATAGATAATTAACTACTAATGAAACATTTTTGTAACAAAGATTACTTATCTAAAGTATCATAAATTCGTTCCACATTACCCTGACCAAAACACTTATTCTTTATAATACTGGTATGTTTATCATATGGTATATTATCATAAAACAATTATGTAAACAGTGTCTATACTAAATTTTCGCGGTAAAAAATTTCTTTAAGACCAAGCAAACTTTTCTTTTTCGAATTTAGGATAATACAATTGTTACTCATTTTGAATATATTATGCTTTTAGTGATTCATTATAAATCAAGATCAATAAAAACGATATAAGAAAAACTTTCACAGTATACTGTGATATATTATTCATTTACTTGTATTAATATTCGCGTTTGAGAATTATAATTAAAAGATCGCTCGGAGGTGCCTCTGTTTCAGTTTATTACAAAGATCCAAATCCCTCTTAAACTTTCCTCTTTTAATGATCCAACATATAATTTTTAATAACTTTGAACTTTATATCCTTTTTATAAAAAAGTGATTCACACATCTGGTAAGGATTATGATGCACTTTTATTGCTTTGGATTATTACATGTATAAAAATTATTACTTTATCAAGTTTTTATACAAATTTTTAGTTTAAAAACTTCTAAAGTTTCAGTCACTTGGAAAGTGCAGAAAGCAAGATTAAAGAATGTCTGATGTGTTGTATACTCCTCAATTTTTTTTCTGTTTTTGTGTTATAACGTTTCGAACATTTTATAAAATGTTAATAAATTTTGTCAGCACGTACTCCTATAATTTCATGCTTTCTTGCATTAGATATTCTGTTCTCACGTACGGCATTCGTTAAACATTCCTAGGAACCTAACTCCCACTGTTTCAAAATAAATAGTATAAATCTTTTGATATTATACGATTTTCTATTTCATCCATGCTTACACATGACATATCTGTTCGCACATTCAATTTCTCATTCAAATTAATGACAAAAGTGAGTTAAACGGCTTTAAAATATTATGCAATTGTAAGCAGTGGTTACAGCGACGTTTTGTCTCAACTTATTGTTGCTTGTTAGCACCAATTCAATTCTGGCGATCCGTGTATAATGCCCAAACACGTCAGGTCACCTTTTCGTGGACATTTGACAATCATAAAGAGTTTCTTCCGTATTTTTAGAAGTTGTCGGCTTCCTGAACGGATAAGTAAAACCTGAGCCAGTTTGAAAACAATTCGGTGAGTAGAGCCGACCGCTGTCAACAACAGAATGAAATAGCGTCGATAGTAGGCTTAGTATAAATAATGCAATACGTTGTTTTGTACCCTTCATGGTCGCCACTGTGGAATATAAAGATAATTAATATTGTTAGATTAGTTTTTATCTGATAGATGGTCTCAGAAATAGTGTTATCTGTTAACAACATTCTGATTGAAGATGGTGTCTCAAATGTTACTTTTCATTGCCTACTAATTATGTTTCACTTTTATCCTTACATGTAGCAATAGACATGGACACTAAGCAGATTGTGAATTTCTAATTAAGCCGAGGCGAATTAATATTCGAAACGAAATATGATTGCAAAGCCAATCTGTACTTCACTAAACCTCAATTATTGGTAGTCCTTTTAGTACTCTTACTTCAGCCGAATAAGATGTTACCGACTGTTGCTATTAATGAATAAACTTTATCATCCAACCTAAATTGCCGATGAAGAAATCTAACAATAAGATCTAGTGCAACAAGTAATATTTGTTTACTGAGAGCATTCGGTGCGATTACACAAATTGACTCAATAAAGATATTCAGAACCGACTTGTATTCAATGAACGTTTGATTAGAATTTAAGTTTAAATTAATTTTGTTCATCTCTTGCTCTGTATTTTAAGTGCAAATGTACCAAATTGTATTGTTCATGTTATGTTACGTGTGTTTTTGAATAAGACAATTAAAACTGTCGAAATGCCAATTAGACATCCATGCCGTTGGCTAGTCATAAAACATAATGCCACAGTAGACGCAGGACATCGTTCACAAGCAAAAGTACAAGTTTAGTGGTATTCATAAATCATATAGGTATGCATAATGTCGTGGAATGGGAAATCTACCCAGTTGTTCAATGTGTGTAACGTGGATCAAATTAGTGCTGTTGTATCACTAGTCTAACGATCTATGGACACGTGGTTTAGTTCAGAGAAAGCGAGTTTCTGCTATTATAACTGATTTGCAATTGCATTCAAATAAGATTGAGTTTGGCGACAGGAATGACACGCAAGTTGATGGGATGTTCACTCATGATTAAGATATTATGAAAAGAAGCTCAATATAACATAGTAATATATTCAATATAGTGTTACATGTAACAACCCAACAGAATTTAATAATGATTAAATTGTTTCTATTTGGTGAAAGTAAACCATATCATCCTTATGATGAAACAACCAAGAACAGACACATGCCTATCACCAAGAAAGTGGATACATCTTATATGATATAATGACAGTTAATGATGATGTCTTTGAAAAATGTGATGAAAGCAAGCTCACGACGTATCCATGTTACTTCTGACACAGCTATGTTATTAGAGACAACACTGCATGGTATACAACGTTTCTCAATAGCACAGGGCTTAATATGTAATCTCTGTTGATGACTACGATAGATGAATATCTGAAAGAGGTAAAGTACATGTGTCCTTTATCTTCTGTCGCCATGTCGCCTTTTAAATTAAAGATATCGATGGTAGTGGGCTTATACTGTAGTATCTCATTAATTACGCCTTCATCTTGTGCTTCATTTTTGTGGTATAGTATCTACTTGTCAGAATATAAAGACGTTTTAGCAACTTTAATAAGAATAGTTACTAAGAAATTGTCATGCAATAATAAATTGATATTACTGTTCTTATATTTCAAAATCAAATAAATAAATGACATTGGTCACAAGTTCACATTATTCGCACACCCACAATAAGCGAGTTTTGCACTGTGTGAACTACAGTCATTGTTACGATTATTGAATTTCACTCATGATATTGTTTCCTTATTCGTCCTAAACTACATATATATGCAAGGAATACGACTGATATTTATGAATAAATTAAATGGTACTGCTATTAATGTAAATTGAAATTTGATCTAGATCAACAAAATTTTGTCACATAATTTATATCACTTTTTCTAAAGAAGCAGTTGAAATTGCAATATGATTTGTCGCCTTGCTTGTTATAAAATGCTGTGAAACGTTCAGGAAAGGCAAATGAAATTCGTGGAAGGTAATTTGTTGTTGTATCTGCTTCGTTTGTACTCTAGTCCTAATACTATCATACCTAACTTAACAGACTGCACCCTACATCAATGTTAACAATATACTAGTACTACGTACGCCAGAAATACTACATAGATTATGGTAGCTTAACACTACCTACCAAAATTTAATACTTAGTTCATTAAAAATGTATGTATCTTTAATCTTGCCTCACTTCATTACATTACCCTATTGCCCAATCTTGTCTTAACAATTGGGCTTCTTTTGGAAAGGTCAAATACAGTATGACTTTGTTATCAAGCTCATACACAATGTCATATTCACTTATAAAAAAGATGAAGTTAAAGTTAAAGCAAGGGTTTTTGAAGTCTATTTCTAGTATCACTATTAAGTCGACTTTTGACATTAACTTCCCCAACCATCGAGTAACCCACCAACTGTTAACATTCTGTTAACATATGGCGCAGATTGCTGCCACAGCATACAGTGCATGGCCTAAACAGGTACCCATTAACACCTGGATAGAGTGAAGAAATCGCAGATAAATTTCTTGCTCCAGGAAATAAGCAGTGCCCCTAGTGGGATTCTAGGGGTTGAAAAAGCGATTTCTGTTTATTGAATTCTTATCAGTTAAGATCAAATAAAATTCACATGCTCAAGGGCTATCGATTTAAATCTTATGTGTCTTCGATATCTACTCAACGCGGTTAAGCAAATATCTTAAAGCACCAGAGTAGAAGTGAAGCATGGTTTCATTACTATCTAATGTGAGTGAAACGCAAAATAGTTCGATTCATTGGCACTGATACTTGACAAAGAGAACTGGATAAAATGCTCCATTGCTGTTCACTGATTCATAAATGGAGATTGACGGCGTTTGTTCCTGGTGTGTTTCTACTTCATGATATATTTTCATAAAACATCAGTTTGTTTGTTTTTTGACACTTTCCATAAAACTCTTTTCATGATATTAAATAAGGTACTTGAATTACTACTGAATGAAAGAAACAAAACATTTGTTGTCTCCAACCACAATATAACTTGTTTTGTTTGTTGAATGTATCCTAAGACATTGATTGTTCCTAGTTATTGTGATATACATAGTTAATAGACTTTCCATTTACAAATGAATCTGATACAATGAATACGATCACTCCATATTCTTATTGTAAAGCATTATTAGAATAATTTATACTCTTGACGAACTCGGTAAATCTTTAATGATTGTACATATTTGTAGGACTCTAAAAATTATAAGACTATATTGAATTGCCTTCATAAATTATAATTAAATTGTTTATTGTCTACGTAGATCTATTTGGATGATTAAGCCATTGTTAAATGTTTGAAAAATACTTTTTTGAAACAACAAGTAAGTACAGGTAAATAAATGTATTTCAGAAAGCGAGATAACGCAATAAACGACAAAATAAAACAAACCAAGGACGTCAATACAGAGATCAAGAATTGAATTTGAAACAGTTACAGAAGTTTTGAATACTAATGGGTATTTTAACAACTCACCACTACAATTTGAGTAGCTTTTATTGATATTTTAAAAAAGATTTTCAAGCTCTTGGTTTAAATTCATGTATTTCTGGTAAATATATTTATTCATTGTATCTATATTACACTTGGTTATCTCAGTACAAACATTTGTTCTGCAGACATATTATAATGTTTGCTTTTTATATTTGCTAGTTGCAATATTCCAGACTTTTGAGCATTAATAATCCATTGCATTTTCAGTTTGTTGATTAATTAATGTACTTGAAGAAAACAGTATTGTCTTACAGTCATAAACTTTAGAATTCTTTGTTTCAGTTTTTACGACTTAAATACCACTTGTTTAGATTTTTCATCTATCGGTATTCTTTTACTGAGTTATTTATAATTAAACACGACTTTAATTTTGCGCACTTATTTGTTAACTTTGTTTCAGATGGTACTTCATGAGTTCGTTCGTAGAAATTTCATGTCACTTTGATGTTTCAGTCATCAAAGATCATGAAAATCTATAAATTGTACGCTTCAACAATATAATTTACGACAAATCGTAACAGATGATAGTTTTTACGCAAATAATTGTCCAATGTTACATTTCAATCGAATGTCCTCGCCAACTTATATTATCATGCAATCATGTTGATGTCATTTACGTCCACACAAATGCTTTATTATTTATTCTATAGAAAGGTTATGGAACGTTCCTACATTGAACAAGTATGAATACAACCACTGATTATTTCAAAATCACGTAAAATCATTTGTCCATGAATCATTGAAAAGTACGAATTGAAAGAGAAATGTATACAATATATATATACAATATATTTGCTTCATTACTATCCATTGTTAAATCAGTGTTCGTTTTTGAATGTCACAATTTTATAACCAAATATTATTTTAATTTACGTGAATGTGCGGTTTTCTGTTAAACCGGGAAATAAACTATGAGGCAAATAAAGTTTTGGCATAAAGCTGTAGATATATAAACATATATTTTATTCTATTTTTGTTCAATAACACATGTGTATTTTTACTGATTGAAGACATACCTCTTTGTTCATTCTATCACTATCGATGCATGTTTGATTGTAATTACCTATTATTACAGACAGTTTATAAAAACACCATCGTTGTTTACTACAATGCCACAAACACAATGTACGGGAATCAATGATGTTATACGTAACGATGGCAAATTTCTGTTAAACTTTGTTATCCTTAAATAAGTCCCCCTTATATGATTTAATGACAAACAAAAACAACTATGTTTTCAATATCAAACTATAGTGCGCACAAAAAAAAACAAAGCACTGTTTATAATAACAATACAATGAACTAACCCATGACTAGGGATGTCCAGGATGACTTTAAAATAAACAATTGTGTTATGTTTTACTTGTGTCTTAGTTGTTGGTGTAATGGAAAGCGTTCTACCATAACAAGCATGATTACCAAGTGATTGTGGTTTATCAACCATGCTTATTTTGTTAAAATAAATTACACAAATTTTATTTTCATTACTGCCTACCCCTGAAATGAATTGTCTCATTTTTAATGTTTACCAAAACACGTTTTGTTTTTTTGTACGCACTATAGTTGTTTATTGTAATAATAAACGTTTGAACACGTTTTGATAAACGTTCCATTTGGATACAAATAGGTTTTGCCCGCTGAAGCGTGTGTTCTAACATGCTTTAATGCAATTGAGTTTGTACAATTCCAATTACAATTTTGTACTTTTTTATAAATATTAAGCAGGAGTTGTCGGTTAGTGCAACAATATGGATTACTATAGTCTCTCACGACAAGTGTATTGTCTTTTACCGGAAAATCTCTTTAATGCACCCAACAGAGTTAGTAATTAAAACCTTGAATTAGTTCCGCTTAAGTAAAATGAATGAATTATACCATACTTAGTAAATCTTTATGCTAAAGCACTTAATAACTTCTACTAGTTTCAACAATACACTCTGTTTGAACACAGAAGTCAACAATACACTCTATGTGAACCCAAAAGGTTTGCTATTATCAACGTGCTTGAAAATTTGAAGGTTAGATTATTGAATTTGTATAACAAAACTTTGTTCTATAATCCAATTTAGTTCTTTACTACGACGTCTGTACTAGTAGAACAACATGTTTATAGAACTGCGTAATAAAGGATTTTTGTCTATCAAAATACGACGTTTTCTCTGAAATACCCTTCATTTGAATATATGCTACTATGAATGTATTGTCCGGTAACTGGTAATATTAGGTTGACAATGTACTTTAGCCTTGACTATATACTTTAGGCAATTATCGTAATTTATAAACTGTTTTATGACCATCAATACTCTAAATCTTATAGTCTGACAACCTGATATTTAAACTTTGTGCAGATAGTATATTTAAATTGTGAAATTTATCTAGAATATAAGTAACAATAAAACGATTCTCGGGGTGATTGATTGCTCGACAACAAGGATTTACTGTAAATATAAACAAATTGCAAACGTTTTAACTTATAAAACATATACACATTACAAAACAAAGATCTTCATTCTTACAATTTATTATTATGAATTATTTCATGATTGAATGTCTAAATATATCACATAAATATGTCACTCTGTTTAAACAAGAAACTTAAGGCCTCTTGTTCTAATTGACGAATCTGGTATTAAAATTGTATAAGTTATTTGTGTTTCCAATGACCAGACTGAATAATTACCTGCCATTTTTCAATAAATACCAATCAATCTGATAATCAATTAAAAATTATACAACTACACGAACATGATTAATGCATTATGGGATAGATAAGAATTTCCGGTGTTTTCATTTTTAATGGTCATAGCGTCGCCTGCTCGCTTCATTATCCCTTGATTTTCTTTAATGTAATTACGACAATCTTCCGTTTCTTAAACATTACAAAGTTGAAACATAAGTCATTATTCATGAGTGGTATCATAAAATTATTGTTCATATTTATCTGCTTTTAAGGCATTTATTTTTGAATTAAACTATATAATAATATCTAAATATCAAATTATTTGTTTATATTTGATGATTGTGTATAATAGATGTTCAATTTCTACACAAATGTACACAGTATCGTTGCTAATGTATAAATGCAAATACTGAACAGTCATTTTGATAATAAGATTGTTTTAAATGAGGCACAACCCAGTGTATTTATTAGACCATTTCGAAAGAGGAGACAAAATATTCAAATTGCGAATGGTCAACTATCTTTGACAATTAGTATTCTGTGACAATAGTTAAATTTCCTTCCTCATTTAATACGTTTTACAGGGTAATTACAAAGCATATTGTTTTAATCATTAACTAACAAAAAGCTGACATTACATATGATATGTCATTTAACTACATGAATATCAATTTTAACCTCGCATTCTAACTAAATTTTAATTTGTTCATAAGAAATCTGACATGAAATCCAATAAGACTCGATATTTAACATAAACGTCTTGTGGTAGAACGTAGTTTCATACTAATTTACAATAAACTATACGGATAACTTCCTTTAACAATGTAAATTAAGATGTTACTGCACAATCGCATGTTAACGTTGTTGTACCATATTTGTATTCTTGCTAATAGCATTGAATAATTGCCAGTTAATAAACAATAAACGTGAGCTGTGTAAGTGCGTTACCTCGTAACTTTCAACGCGTGTTTCCGCTTGGAGCTTGGGTTACTTTTTACTGCTTCCTTTCTGGATCGCTATGTTTACTTTGTTGAGTTCAATACGTTCGCTGCCCTTTAAGATGTATCAAAACTCATGTATAAGGAATTTTTAAAGAAACATATTGTTCATTCTCCTACTATCCATACCCATGTCATTTAATCAGCACCCCAAATATTTTATGTGTAGAAGCATTCTTAATAAAACCATGTATGAGTATAACTATAATGTATACATTATTATACTATATAAATATATATGTGTGTGTGAATAATGTATGTGTATGTGTAGATATATACGTATAAGTATTTGCATTAAGATTTGTAATGCTAATTGTGATTATGTAAACAAGATTACGTACTATGTGCATGTATCTATCTCAAATTAATCATGTGTTATGTTATGTTTAATCTTCGGAAAGTAATAAAAAAATAACAATTCACGTTTTGTTGGTACTTATTTTTATAAATTACAGGTACTTCATGGGAGTTTAAATCAGCTGGATGTATTTTAAAATACATGCACTAATGCTTAACAGTGAACGCTGTTTATAGACGTTTAGTTGAAAGACAACATTCTTGTTTTGTCTTTACCAGAGATGCACACATTTAGCACATTATTCATTTTAGTATTAAAGACACTCGATATTTTTGCGCTTACACTTCGGCACACTGTTCTCGTAAGTTTGATTTACGGTCTCTTTGATTAGGATCATACAATGTTTTCACTTCAGTAATGAATATAAAGGATTTCTCTCCATGAAGTCGCATCATTTATTATTAATTAAATTGAATGAACGTAAAGTTGGCAGACTCAGCAGACACAGCAGACACAGCAGAAGGAACGATCCTTCTGCTGTGTCTGCTGGCAGAAGGATAAATCTACAGCAGAAGGAACGATCCTTCTGCTGTGTCTGCTGGCAGAAGGATACATTTACAGCAGAAGGATCAATCTTTCTGCTGGGTCTGCTGGCAGAAGGATTGAATTATAACAGAAAGATGTGTCTGTTGGCAGAAAGATTTTATAATAACAGAAAGATGTGTCTGCTGGCAGAAGGATTAAACAACAACAGAATCAATCTTTCTGCCACGTCTGTTGACAGAATAATTGAATTATAATTTCAAGCCTCAATTTAAGCAAAACATGTAATATTATGCATCATTTTAAAGCTGATAGTTATGAAAATGTTTTGATGAGTACATTTTGAACAGTAAATAAAGAATAAGGGCCTGGTGAGTAAACAAAACAGGCCCAATTCGAATGAGAATTTTGTGTTCGACTGACATCCTTCTGCTGTTTTTTAACAAATGTTTTATTAATCATTTCATCTATCTGTTCACAAAATCAAATTTTATATAGAACAAGCTTTAATCTGGTATATAGATGTGCGATAAACTCTATTTAATTGCGACAAATTATACGTTAATATATCGAGTACGAAAATTCTCAGTGCGGAAGTTCGGTTCGATATTTTCATTAAAAAAGTGCCAATACATGCTATTTACCGAGTCTTATTTTAAGCCACATTTAAGACAAAATATGCGATATTATGCATCATTTTAAAGCTTATACATAGAAAAAGGTTTAGACAGGTCGATTTTGAATTTTTGTAAAAGAATAACAACAAGACGAGTGTATAAAGTAGCCCTATTTTCGGACGTACATTTCGGTTTGAGTGACATCCTTCTGCTATAAATAAATACACGTATTCTTAATTAATTTAAAAACTAAATCACAAAATCAAACTGGCAATAGAATAAGCTTTCTTTTGATGTATATATGAGTGAATAACTCGACTTAATGTGGACAAAATATATGTTTATATGTCAAGTTCGTAAATTTACCCGACCACAGATTGGTTTGATTTTTTCATTGAAATGTGCGAAAACATGCTAATTACCGAGTCTTATTGTAAGCCTAAATTTAGGCAAAACATGTGATATTATGCATCATTTTAAAGCTGATTGTTGTAAAAATGTTTTGACGGGTACATTTTGAACAGCAAATAAATGATAAGGGCCTGGTGAGTAAACAAAACAGGCCCATTTTCGAATGTGAATTTTGTGTTCGACTGACATCCTTCTGCTGTTATTTAACAAATGTTTTATTAATCATTTCATCTATCTGTTCACAAAATCAAATTTTATATAGAACAAGCTTTAATCTGGTATAAAGATGTGCGATAAACTCTATTTAATTGCGACAATTTGAACGTTAATATATCGAGTACGAAAATTCTCAGTGCGGAAGTTCGGTTCGATATTTTCATTAAAAAAGTGCCAATACATGCTATTTACCGAGTCTTATTCTAAGCCACAATTAAGACAAAATATGCGATATTATGCATCATTTTAAAGCTTATACATAGAAAAAGGTTTAGACAGGTCGATTTTGATTTTTTGTAAAAGAATAACAACAAGACGAGTGTATAAAGTAGCCCTATTTTCGGACGTACATTTCGGTTTGAGTGACATCCTTCTGCTATAAATAAATACACGTATTCTTAATTAATTTAAAAACTAAATCACAAAATCAAACTGGCAATAGAATAAGCTTTCTTTTGATGTATATAAGAGTGAATAACTCGACTTAATTTGGACAAAATATATGTTTATATATCAAGTTCGTAAATTCACCCGACCACAGATTGGTTTGATTTTTTCATTGAAATGTGCGAAAACATGCTAATTACCGAGTCTTATTGTAAGCCTTAATTTAGGCAAAACATGTGATAAAATGCATCATTTTAAAGCTGATTGTTGTAAAAATGTTTTGTAAAAATAGTATAAATCTTTTGATATTATACGATTTTCTATTTCATCCATGCTTACACAAGATATATCTGTTGGTCTTTTCAATTTCTAATTCAAATTAATGACAGAGGTGAGTTAAGCGGCTTTAGAATGTCATGACATGTACATCGTAAGCTCTGGTTACAGCGACGTTTTTGTTGCTTATTAGTACTAATTCAATTCAATTTTTGCGATCCGCATTTGATGTCCAACAACGCCAGGTCTTACCCTTCCATGGACATTCGACAATTATAAAGAGTTTCTTCCGTATTTCTAGAAGTCGTCGGCTTCTTGAACGGGTAGGTAAAACCTGAGCCAGTTTGAAAGATATTCAGTGAGTAGAGCCGACCGCTGTCAACAACAGAATGAACGCTTCGATAGTCGGCTTAGTATAAATAATGCAATACGTTGTTTTGTACCCTTCATGGTCGCCACTGTAGAATAAAAAGATAATTAATATTGTTAGATTAGTTTTTATCTGATAGATGAACTCAGAAATACTGTTATCTGTTGACAACATTCTGATTGAAGATGGTGTCTCAAATGTTACTTCTCATTGCCTACTAATTATGTTTCACTTTTATCCTTAGGCCACAACAAATTGATCATATGTTCTATGGATTCGCTCGCACCTTAATTTTGACTGGTTTTACAAAAAAAATATTTTTATTCCTTCGCTCGCTCATAAAAATTTGGTCAAACCGCTATATATAGCAAGTGAATAAAGATTTTTTTTATTTTTTTCTTCGCTCGCTCGCCTCATTTTTTTTCCAGAAAAATCCGTAGAACATATGATCAACTTGTGGTGGCCTTACATGCAGCAATAGATATGGACACTAAGCAGATTGTGAATTTCTAATTAAGCCAAGGCGAATTAATATTCGAAGTGAAACATGATTGCAAAGCCAATCTGTACTTCACTAAACCTTAATTATTGACAGTCCTAATGGTACTCTTACTTCAGCCGAATAAGATGTTACCGACTGTTGCTATTAATGAATAAACTTTATCATCCAACCTAAATTGCCGATGAAGAAATCTAACAATAAGATCTAGTGCAACAAGTAATATTTATTTACCGAGAGCATTTGGTGCGTTTACACAAATTGACTCAATAAAGATATTCAGAACCGACTTGTATTCAATGAACGTTTGATTAGAATTTAAGTTTAATTTAATTTTGTTCATCTCTTGCTCTGCATTTTAAGTGCAAATGTACCAAATTGTATTGTACATGTTATTTTACGTGTGTGTTTTTGAATAAGACAAATAAAATTGTCGAAATGCCATTTAGACATCCATGCCGTTGGCTAGTCATAAAAAATAATGCCACAGTAGACACAAGACATCGTTCAGCGAAAGTACAAGTTTAGACGTATTCATAAATCATATAAGTAGGCATATTGTCGTGGAATGGGAAATCTAACCAGTTGCCCAATGCAATGTGTAACGTGTATTAAATTAGTGCCGTTGTATCACCAGTCTTACGATCTATGGACACGTGGTTTAGTTCAGAGAAAGCGACTTTCTGCTATTAAAACTGATTCGCAATTGCATTCAAATAAGATTGAGTTTGGCGACAGGAATGACACGCAAGTTGATGGGATGTTCACTCATGATTAAGATATTATGAAAAGAAGCTCAATAGAACATAGTAATATATTCAATATAGTGTTAACAAAACAACAGAATTTAATAATTATTAAATTGTTTCTATTTGGTGGAAGTAAACCATGTCATTCTTATGACGACACAACCAAGAACAGACACATGCCTATCACCAAGAAAGTGGATACATCTTATATGATATAATGGCAGTTAATGATGTCTTTGAAAAATGTGATAAAAGCAAGCTCACAACGTATCCATGTTACTTCTGACACAACTATGTTATTAGAGACAACACTTCGTAGTATACAACGTTTCTCAATAGCACAGGGCTTAATATGTAATCTCTGTTGATGACTTCGATAGATAAATATCTGGAAGAGGTATAGTACATGTGTCCTTTATCTCCTGTCGTCATGTCGCCTTTTTAATTAAAGATATCGATGGTAGTCGGCTTATACTGTATCTCATTAATTACGCTTTCCTTTTGTCCTTCATTTTCGTGGTATAGTATCTACCTGCCAGAAAATAAAGACGTTTTAGAAAACTTAAATTAGAAGAGTTACTAAGAATCTGTCATGCAATAATAAAATGACATTACTTTACTTTGTTGTGAGATGCCTCATTCGGTATCAATTAAAAACTCCTTGCAGTCATATTTGGAAAATCAAATGAAAATAAATGACATTGGTCACAAGTTCACATTATTCGCACACCCACAATACACGAGTTTTGCACTGTGTGAACTACAGTCATTGTTGCGATTATTGAATTTCACTCACGCAGGAAAGTAGTGTTCTGATAATGACAATTTTAGTGTAAATTGACATACAACTACAAATGATGGTGTTTCATGTAGTAAATATCTACCCCGTATGTCACGATATAGACAATTTTAGTGATTTTTTTGTAACTTTTATTGGACATGTCTTGCACCATATAGGTCAGTTTGTCTTAAAATAATAAGAATTAATTTTTTGACACAATTACAGACACTGAATGGTATTTTGAAACTATAGAAAAAATAAACCAAATTTGTGAACCAGTACCTTTAACAGACTGCGCCCTACGTCAATGTTAACAATATATCAGTGTCACGTACGCCAGAAATACCAAATATATTATGTTCGCTTAACACTACCAAAATTTAATACTTGATTCATTAAAAATGTTTGTATGTATCTTTTATCTTGACGTTCTCCAAGACATTACATTACCCTATTGCCCAATCTTTGACTTAACAATTGGGCTTCTTTTAAAAAGGTCAAATACAGTAGAACTTTGTTAACAAGCTCATACACAATGTGACCAGAGACATTTTATTTACGCACGGACTCTCAGTTTCAGTTGGTATTCTCTTCAGAATTTAGTATCATTGGCTTCAACACTTTATTATATCATTTCGGCATATTTTGTATGACAACCTCATCATGTTTTAATTAAAGAATATACGACAAGGAAAGGGCCATATTATTGTAAACACAAATATTTCTGCAGCGATTACCGCTTAGAAATCTTACATTTATGCATGCCACCTAATCTGAGGTACTAAATCAATCTTAAAACAATTATGACAAATGTTAATACGCTCACTGTGATCCCATATACTTCTTCGATAACATAAAAATATTTAATAGTGTAATTGTCACCAAAATATATTATTATTCATGATTTGTGTTAAAGCAAAAACATTATCATCAATAAGGGTTGAAAAAGCGATTTCTTTTTAGTAAATTCTTATCAGTTCAGATCAAATAAAATTCACATGCTCAAGGGATATCGGTTTAAATTTCATGTGTCTTCGATATCTACTCAACGCCGTTAAGCAAATATCTTAAAGCACCAGAGTAGAAGTGAAGCATGGTTGCATAACTATCTAATGTGAGTGATACGCAAAATAGTTCGATTCAGTAAAACTGATACTTGGCAAAAAGAACTGAATAAAATGCTCCATTGCTGTTCATTGATTCATACATGGATATGGACGGAGTTTGTTCCTGGTGTGTTTCTACTTAATAATATCTTCTTCATAAAACACCAGTTTCTTGGGTTTTCGACACTTTTCGTCAAACTCTATTCATTATAAATGAAGTACTTGAATTATTACTGAATGAAAGAAAGGACAAAACTTGTTGTCTCCAACCATAATGTAACTGCTTATTCCATTATTACTTTATTTTGTTAGTTATCTTTTATGTGCAATTGATGCATCCTAAAACATTGATTTCTTCTAGTTATTGTATAATTGTAGAGTTTGCGTGTTAAAAAGTGGCTGATACAACAAATGTAATTCCTCAATATTCTTATAGTGAAACATTTAGATTATTTAATATTCTCGATAAACTCGGTTAATCTTTAATGTAGTACATGTTTGCAGGACGCTAGATAATTATAAGGGTACATAATTTCAATTATGTCTTCACAAAGTATAATTAAATTGTTTATTGTCTATGTAGATCTATTTGTATGATTAAGCCATTGTAGGATGTTTTGAAAACTACTTTTTTGAAACATCAAGTAAGTACAGATAAATAAATGTATTTCAGAAAGCGAGATACTGCTATACACGACAAAATAAAACATACCAAGGACGTCAATACAGAGATCAAGAATTGAATTTGAAACAGTTACAGAAGTTTTGAATACTTATGGGTATTTTAACAACTTACATATACAATCTGAGCAGCGGTCATTGATAATTTAATTAGAAATATATAGGCTCTTGATTTGTATTGCTGCACTTCTGCAGAATATATTTATTCATTGTATCCATAATACACCTGGTTATTTCAGTACAGACATTTGTTCTGCATACATATTATATTGTTTGCTCTTTATATTTGCACGTTGCAATTTTTCCAGACTTTTGAGCATTAATAATCCATTGCATTTTCTGTTTGTTGATTAATTAATGTACTTGAAGAAAGAAGTATTGTCTTACAGTCATAAACTTTAGAATTCTTTGTTTCAGTTTTTACGACTTAAATACCACTTGTTTAGATTTTTCATCTATCGGTATTCTTTTACTGAGTTATTTATAACTAAACACATGACTTTTATTTTGCGCACTTATTTGTTAACTTTGTTTCAGATGGTACTTCATGAGTTTGTTCGTAGAAATTTCATGTCACTTTGATGTTTCAGTCATCAAAGATCATGAAAAATAAATTGAACGCTTCAACTATATAATTTACGTCAAATCGTAACAGATGATAGTTTTTACGCAAATAACTGTCCAATGTTACATTTAAATCGAATGATCATCGTTGTCCTCGTCAACTTATATCATCATGCAATCATGTTGATGTCATTTACGTCCACACAAATGCTTTATTATTTATTCTATAGAAAGGTTATGAAACGTTCCTACATTGAACAAGTATGAATACAACCACTGATTATTTCAAAATCACGTAAAATCATTTGTCCATGAATCATTGAAAAGTACGAATTGAAAGAGAAATGTATACAATATATATATACAATATATTTGCTTCATTACTATCCATTGTTAAATCAGTGTTCGTTTTTGAATGTCACAATTCTATAACCAAATATTATTTTAATTTACGTGAATGTGCGGTTTTCTGTTAAACCGGGAAATAAACTAAGAGGCAAATAAAGTTTTGGCATAAAGCTGTAGATATATAAACATATAGTTTATTCTATTTTTGTTCAATAACACATGTGTATTTTTACTGATTGAAGACATACCTCTTTGTTCATTCTATCACTATCGATGCATGTTTGATTGTAATTACCTATTATTACAGACAGTTTATAAAAACACCATCGTAGTTTACTACAATGCCACAAACACAATGTACGGGAATCAATGATGTTATACGTAACGATGGCAAATTTCTATTAAACTTTGTTATCCTTAAATAAGCCCCCTTATATGATTTAATGACAAACAAAAACAACTATGTCTTCAATATCAAACTAGTTGTTTATTGTAATAATAAATGCTTGAACACGTTTTGATAAACGTTCCATTTGGATACAAATATGTTTTGCCTGCTGAAGCGTGTGTTCTAACATCCTTTAATGCAATTGAGTTTGTACAATTCCAATTACAATTTTGGACTTTTTTATAAACATTAAGCAAGAGTTGTCGGTTAGTGCAACAATATGGATTACTATAGTCTCTCACGACATGTGTATTGTCTTTTACCGGAAAATCTCTTTAATGCGCCCAACAGAGTTAGTAATTAAAACCTTAAATTAGTTCCGCTTAAGTTAAATGAATGAATTATACCATACTTAGTAAATCTTTATGCTAAAGCACTTAATAACTTCTACTAGTTTCAACAATACACTCTGTTTGAACACAGAAGTCAACAATACACTCTATGTGAACCCAAAAGGTTTGCTATTATCATCGTGCTTAAAGATTGCAAGGTTTATTTATTGAATTTGTGTAAACTGTTTTGTGAGCATCAATACTATAAACCCAATAATCTGACAATCTGATATTGAAACTTGGTACAGATTGAATATTTGTATTCTAAACATTATCTATTAATAATTAACAAAATAAACTCTCGATGAGATTGATAGCTCGATAACAAGGCTTAACTGTAAATATAAACAAATTGCAAACGTTTTAATTTATTAAACATATAAACATTATAAAACAAAGATATTCATACTTATAAGTGATTATTATGACTTATTGCATGCTTAATTGTCTAATTATATCATTCTAATTTGCCACACTGTTTAAACAAGAAATTTAAGGCCTCTTGTTCAAATTGACGAATCTGGTATTAAAATCGTTAAAGTTATTTGTGCTTCCCATGACCAGACTGAATAATTACCTGCCATTTTTCAATAAATACCAAATCAATCTGATAATCGATTAAAAATTATACAACTATACGAACATGATTAATGCATTATGGGATATATAAGAATTTCCGGTGTTGTCATTTTTAATGGTCATAGCGTCGCCTGCTCGCATTTCATTATCCCTTGATTTTCTTTAATGTAATTAGGACAATCTTCCACGTCTTAAACATTACAAAGTTGACACATAAGTCAATATTCATGAGTGGTATCATAAAATTATTGTTCATATTAATCTGCTTTTAAGGCATTTATTTAAGGAATGAATTCATAGAAACTGACTTTCATCGAAAAATAAATGTCATTTTGGTGATAGCTAATTTCATGCTGAAATTAGCTATCACCAAAATGACATTTATTTTTCGATGAAAGTCAGTTTCTATGAATTCGTTCCTTATAATTACAATATTTCTGGGCGAAATTTGTCGACTGAACCATTATTAATTGCGTTGATATCAAGAACTATATTTTGGTGCGTAAGAGCCGAATGCATTGTAGTGCGGAATAATCTTGGTCGTACACAGGTCTTTCATGCCAGCCGTCAGCCATTTTGTTCTCCGCTTCGATTCAATTTTTCAAGGGTTTAATGTCATAACAGAACAAATTATGCAAAGAAATGTTAGTAATTGGATTTTAATTTGTATACAAAGAGCACTAAAAGGGAAAACCAAGATTGTGTAGCTTTAAAAAAACGTGTAAACAAGTTGAAAGTTTTACGCTTTTCCCGTGCGTTTTTCAAGGTCGAGGTCAACTAGCTATTCATAGTAAAGATAATAGTAAAACTGAAATGATTATTTCGGTTAACATTTATTTCTTATTTTATTTTCAATATGATATTATCGGACCATTTTTCATGTTTTCGATGATTTACTTCTTTTATTGACATGCATAGCTTTTGTTTTGCGTGTGACAGCGCTAAAATAGATTTTTCATTCATGAAATTAGTGCCGGCATGACGTAATTTTAAGTCATGAATGTTAATGAATTCTTGTTGGCAGCTGCGTTTATACGGAAATGAATACACATTTTTTCAAGTCACGTGTTCACTTTTGACCAATCAAATTGTATTATTTCGTTTAGGTTGTAATTATTTTTGAATTAAACTATATAATATTATCTAAATATCAGATTATTTGTTTATATTTGATGATTGTGTATAATAGATGTTCAATTTCTACATAAATGTACACAGTATCCTTGGTGATGTATAAATGCAAATACTGAACAGTCATTTTGATAATAAGATTGTTATAAATGAGGAATTGGACCATTTCGACAGAGGAGACGAATTATTCAAATTGCGAATGGTCAACTATCTTTGCTAATTAGTATTCTGTGACAATAGTTAAATTTCCTTCCTCATTTAATACGTTTTACAGGATAATAACAAAGCATATTGTTTTAATCATTAACTAACAAAAAGCTGACATTACATATGATATGTCATTTAACTACACGAATATCAATTTAAACCTCGCATTCTAACTAAATTTTAATTTGTTCATAAAAACTCTGACATGAAATTCAATAAGACTCGATATCTAACATGAACGTCTTGTGGTAGAACGTAGTTGCATACTTATTTACAATAAATTATACGGATAACTTCCATTAACAATGTAAATTACGATGTTACTGCATAATTGCATGTTAACGTTGTTGTACCATATTTGTTTTCTTCCTAATAGCATTGAATAATTGCCAGTTAATATACAATAAACGTGAACTGTGTAAGTGCGTTACCTCGTAACTTTCAACGTGTGCTTCCGCTTAGAGCTTGAGTTACTTTTTACTGCTTCCTTACTGGATCGCTGTGTTTACTTTGCTGAGTTCAATACGTTCACGGCCCTTTAAGATGTATCAAAACTCATGCATAAGGATTTTTTAAAGTTACTTATTGCATATGCTACTATAAATAGCAACAAAATTGACGTGAAAGTGTGCCAATATAGCCTCAATGTGGGCAATATATTCCAGTATTGAGCAAGTGTGCCAAAATATCGATATTTGGCTCACTTCCAAGTGTGCCAAAAATCGATATTGAGGCAACTTCCGGTCAATACGCACAACGGCAGACTTTCCGCACGTGAAATTCGTTACGTAATTAGCAACACGAAGCAATCCAATTTTACGACTTGTTTTTTTTGATAGTTGAATAATATTAACAACACCAAGACTTACGTTTTATAATAAGCGTTTATTAGATTCTGGGACAACGTTTTGGCATTGAAAAAAACAAAACAATACATGTGATGTAACGTCAGCGTGCAAATTAGCGCGTTACGACGAGAAAAAAAATGTATTTTTGTTTTAGAAAAACCATCATTACATGCAAAAGTCTACATATGCAATAAAAAGTTTATGAAACAGGGCAAGTGTGCATTAAGTCGATATCGGCACACTTTCCTCGGCATTAGCCCTCAGGCCAATACTTAAGCAAGTGTGCCGATATCTTCCTTAAGGCACACTTGCCCTGTTTAATAACCTCTACATATTGTTTATTCTCCTACTAACCCTACCCATGTCATTAAATCAGCACCCCAAATATTTTATGTGTAGAAGCATTCTTAATAAAACCATGTATGAGTATAACTATAATGTATACATTATTATATTATATAAATATATGTGTGTGCGAATAATGTATGTGTATGTATAGATATATACTTATAAGTAATTGCATTAAGATTTGTAATGCTCATTGTGATTATGTAAACAAGATTACGTACTATGTACATGTACCTATCTCAAATTAATCATGTGTTATGTTCTGTTTAATCATCGAGAAGTAATAAAAAAAATAACAAATCACGTTTTGTTGGTACTTATTTTTATAAATTACAGGTACTTCATGGGAGTTTAAATCAGCTGGATGTCTTTTAAAATACATGCACTAATGCTTAACAGTGAACGCTGTTTATAGACGTTTAGTTGAAAACAACATTCTTGTTTTGTCTTTACCAGAGATGCATACATTTAGTACATTATTCATTTTAGTATTAAAGAATCTCGATATTTTCGCGCTTACACTTCAGCACACTGTTCTCGTAAGTTTGATTTACGCCCTCTTTGATTAGAATCATACAATGTTTTCACTTCAGTAATGAATATAAAGGATTTCTCTCCATGAAGTCGCATCATTTATTATTAATTAAATTGATTTATATTATCGTTGTATAATCACAACAGGAAAGCTAGGTTAGGTGCGCTGGATGCCGTAAAATGACCTAAAATTGTGTTGATACGGCGTTAACTCCAATAAATAAAATAAATAAACATAATCAGAAAACAATTCTGAAAAGAAAGTACTGTACCGTTACTATTGTAAACATGATAGGATTGGTCGATGGCAAATGGTAATGTCTGACGAAAGTTCGATGCAGTTGGATGTAGTCTGTTATGAACTGAAAAGAATGGTGTACATATGTACATTTTCTTATTGAATATCTGCCAAACTGTCGGTCGCAATGGATCTCGGTAATAACTTGTCAGTGGTTGTTTTTACCTTGTTTTTGTTAATCCGAGCTTGTGACTGTATAAAAAGAAAACAAAGCGTTTTTTTCTTGACCGATAAAATAGATGAAACTGTGTTTTATAAAACCATGCTGGTCAAAAAACATTTACCGCACATAAATTCAAAAACATCATATTAGGATTGAACAACTCACGCTGTTTAGTTCATCGAGCTTAAATTATGTTTTGACAGAAAGCATGACAGATTACTTGTATGCTCATTGTTGACTAGTGTCTGTTTTTCACGTGTAATTATTGCGGCGGTGTCCTGAAGGAATTCATGAAGAGATAAACACCATATCAATCTATAACAGAATGACATAAACCCAATTATTCTGATCAAAATTTTCACATTCTTTAGCAAGTCTTATAAACCGCTAAAATCGTCAAACTCTTCGGCAACTACATTACCAAACTGGATCTCAGGTATATTTCTTAGATCCAGCAGGTCAGCGGGGGAATATGGTAATATGTCGATTTTTGTCGAATAAAAAGAAATTGTCTCCTTTATGTGGAAGCGTATGTGAGTAGTGGTACTGAAAGAAAGCCAAATGTATTAGTTAGGTATGCCTGATATCTTACAAAAGATGTTCAGAAACTAGAAACACGTAAAAGATATAACTAACAAACACTAAACCTAAATTAAATGGGCTAATGGATAGTATTGAACTCTTAAAACGTACTAAAACACTTTTACAATACTTGTTTGGATGAAAGTTGAAATTTATTTTATTCTTTCGATTTCCATAAGTTATTTGAACCAAATTTGCAGAATCATGTTTTGATACCCTCTGTCTTCCTGACATCTATTTATATAGAGTTTTGCGCTGGCGATGATATTGTGTTTTGTGACGTGTACATGTTAAGTAAAAGACATCATAATGTACATTGGAAACGTGTGTTTTCAGTAATAAAACTTCCAGACACACAGTAATTCAATTACTATCAACTAACTTAAGGATTAATTGAATGCTCCAAGTCATACATGACATTAATGTATATTCAATGAATCACCCAGAAAATTAAAGTAGTGGACAATCGGACAAATATAAGGAAATGTTAATAATCTAAAGTAACTCACAAATCATATTATTTAGGTGATCATAATGTCTCTAATCGTGGCTTGTTGCGGACCCGTACGTGCAGAAAGCCGTAGGCCTTGGGAAGCCTTGCGTATTAAGGTGACGGTACGCACATGACACAAAACAAGACACCCGTACGGAGCCGTAGCTGGAAGATATAAAAGTTTAATCCATACTGGGCCACGATTGTGTTCACGATTTGACCATGGTAAAAACGTAACAGTCCGTACGGGTACGCAAGAGTTCGTACGAGTCCTTGCGGAGCTTGATCGCACGGGGTCCCTACGGTGCCCTCACGGCTATGTTTATGGGATTTGTAGAATGTTGTATTATTTAGTACACTCATTTTCCAAAGAACATGCATTCAAATTTTTTAAATTCCATTCCTTTTCAATTATGCTTGATTGTTTAGGTAATTTATACGACAATTATCTAGGCCTACCATTTCTTTCAGATTTTTTATGTGAAGCAGGCTAACTTAACCAGCTTAATGATTGATTCTTGGGAACCCTTTTCATGAAGCCGAAAGGTTCTCTGCAAACATAGCATAGCAATCGATTTTAAATTGTTTAGTAACCCTGCGTGACCAAGAATCTTACCGGAGCCACCAGATACCTTTCAGCTCATTAAGAATCTATAGATTTGCATTTACACTTTCAAGTTTAATTTTATTTAGAAAGAAATGTAGATGAGTAGGTAGAAATGTCTTTGCATCGTCACGGAAGAAAACCCCGTTTGGCGAGTACGTTTCTTAAATGTTATCTGACGGATATAAAGATTAAGTGAATGGGTATTAATTGATTATATGTCATTCTGTTAAAGATTGATACGGTGTTTATCTCTTCATGATTTCCAAAAGAACCCTGAGCAATAATTACATAAAAACTGAAGCCAGTCAACAATGTGCAAACAAGAAATCTATCATCGCTCCTGTCAAGACATAATTTAGCAGGAAAGATCAATCAGCGGGTATTGTTCATCTTTATATGATGTGTTTGAATTTTAAAACCCAAAATAGTTTTCTCGAATACTAACTAAGTAATAACAAGGAAATATGCATTGTCTTTTAATTTTCAGAGTATATAACTAAAGTGTCTAATTCAGCTTATAAAATCACATAAATAAAAAATACATCGAAGTTCTGCTTAATAGTTAACACCTAAATAATGCATGAAGGGCTTACCTTTTTGATCATTGTTTCTGTTCTTAAGTAAAATGACAGCTGCATAACTATATACATACTCACTTCTTATAATCTTGCACTAGAACGTATTAATGCAATGTTGACTACAAAAGCTTTGTATTTGAAAGAAATAAATTACTTTATCTTCATTATAGATGAGAACATATTTAAATGGTGAGAAATAACTTACACGATGATTATTATACCGGTTAGAGTAACTACAAAGACAAAATATGTGATTTAAATACATTTTCTTAAGTAGTAGTGTGACAAAAAGACTGATATTACTTTTATAGCTTTCCATTCAATTCTTTTCAGATCTAATAAATGTGCATTTATATGAAAACCGATACTGAACATAACAAAACTGTTAATTTATCTAGAAAATTACAAGGTGCATATTCATAAAAACAATTACCTTGACAATGAACTTGTAGACGATCAGTTCAAATGAGGCGAATCGGTGGTAATGCGTTTAATAAGTTAGCTCCAAGGGGAACGGACGTTGTAAGTTATGAGGTTACGCACTAACACATCACACAATTATTCTCTTATTACAGACAATCCTGCAATGTTATCAACATAAAACCAGCCATGGAACATTGAAGATGCCATTCCACTGTGCACTAACAACTCTTGAGCATGTTTAATAACGTAATGCAATCAGTATGCCCATGATATTGAAAATAGTCCTGAATATAATAATGGTTAACTTCACGTGTGGTTCTAAAAATTATTTCATGTATCGTGATTTAAACAAACATAAATGCCACCATGTTTTCTCTAGCAACTAGGTGAGTTATTATTAAGAGTAATAATAATGTAATTTATATAATCAATATATTTTACGCGTTAGATGTGATAGAAAATTGTGTTATTGTTACAGAGTTGTAATTAATACTTATCAAAAAAAGTTGGCAATTCTCAATATACATAGTTCACTTCTTTATAAGAAGTGATGGGTTAGATTAGCTTTTGTAAGAGGTGTGACAGTTTCTTTCCACTACATGCTTATTTATGCTGATACACTTATATGTATACTATGCAAGATTTTAAGAGAAGAAGTGAGGAATAATATGAGGAATATCGTACTATGTTTCTGATCGTGATTGAACTAAAATTTCTAACCTAGTTATATCACTGGTCACAAATGAAGATATTGTAGCACTTGTACGTACAACTGCCCTTGCATGTAAAATAAACAATACAGTGCGATTATTCCCTTGACATTGCAGTGAACAAACATGCAACACGTTTACCTTAACAAAAAACAAAGAAAAACATATATTCATCAGATAATGCATTTATCATGTTCGTTGTGCTATTTTATTTCTAATCAATTATCGGATTGGTTACGCATTGTACATTAGAATGAGATTTTGAGTAAGGTCACTGAAGTTCTTATAATCTGAGCACTACATCTTCATTAATTTAAACGATATGCATTATAGGTTCTTTTATAAACATTTGGCATGTCAGAATCACTAAACTTATTATATACGTAAATTATGATTTTAACAACGCTATATTGATATTGGTGTTTTATTGTTCTTTCGATAATGACTGCCTTGGTATTAAAGTTCACATGTATACGTTTATTGAGTAAAGTAATTGCATTTTATAGTCTAAGTTTCATGCTTACGCACGTTCACCGACCTTACAGCTATTACCCCTGGTTATTGGGCTATTGGTATCTATCTATCAATCTCCCTGGGGAGTCTTTTTACTCCGCTTATTAGTGCAGCCGACAAATTGGCGCAACGGAATTACCCTCGCAGGTACCCATTTACACCTGGGTGGAGTGAAGCAATCGCAGGTAAACTTCTTGCTCAAAGAAATTAGCAGTGCCCCTAGTGGGATTCGAACTCAGGACCTCTCGATCCCTAAGCGCGCGTCCCACCACTGGACTACTGCTCCTACAGTAACACGAAATTGATATACAGTTCCAAATTAAAAAAGTCTTATCTGGTCGTCAAATCAGTCAGTGTATAAAAAGATAAAAACAATAATGTTGTTCCGTTTTCTATTTTATCAACACTTAGATGTTAGAAGATTTTGCATTAAATAAAATAGCATTAACTTATACGTAGACTCCAACCATACATTCACTATCACTGTAGCCTATATTCGTAAGTAGGTTTGTTTGGGAGAACTCATTGTTTCAACAACCTTATTTGCATTGATTAAACCATTTATATAATTGTCTTTCTATCAGTACAGCAATCTTAATAAATTATCAATTGACTGAGTAAGGAATTAAACAAAAGGTTTTACTAGGTACCATACAAATTCTATAATTGAACCCTGAACTCTTGAAGCGCTTGGATAATAGCTAACATGCCAAGTTCACATAGACGGTATTGTTGAACAAAATCAAGGTAGAGTTATTAGGTGCTTTTGCTTAAAGACTCACTAAGTATGGCTCCATTCATTCATTTTAGTTAAGCAGAACTAATTTGAGGTTTTAATTGCTAACTCTGTTAAAGAAATTTTCCGGTAAAATACATTGCTTTTTCTGTTTGAGAATGTAGTAATCCATATTAATGCACTAACCGATTATTGTTGTTTACTGTTTTAAGAAAGGGACGTATGTGGCGTTATTGAAATTCTATTTGTCTTTAAAACAGATTTCAGAGCACGCAATCCAACATTCATAATTTATTTGTCAAAGGAAATGATCATTATAACGTATTTATTTCTTGTTTGCATGCTCACGAGTAATTCACAAGCGTTAACACCCAATGATTTTACATATATGTTTTAGTATCATATGATTGAGGCTTAAAAAGGACACAATTAATATAGAGAACGATTTCACTTTCAAGAAACTGAAAATGTTACGCTTCAATTTAGGAGTATGAAATAAGCCTTACGCATAAATATACATGAATGTGAAAGTCAGTATTCAAAATGAAAAAAAATATTTAAACAATGATATTATGGATGATAACAAGGAAGTACAGAATGTTTGAAATCATTCTGGTTCTTTTATAGTTAATATTGTATATACGTTATTTGTAAAAATACTGCCAAAGTTTTTCTTGGCGATGAACATATGGTTTATGCCAATAAAATATTTTGACTTTTGACTAGATTAAATCCCGATCTGTAATAAATTTGTCCGATCGCGTACTCTCCTTTTTAGATTTGGCTTCTTCATATCACGGGGCACGTTCAGCTGACCTTTGCCTTTATAATATTCATGACGGAAAAAAATTGTTCAGAAACTTATTAACATCGTCTACGTCACGCCTTTTGACAAGAGCCTTCCAATCACACCTTGTGAATAACACCACATTCAAAAATAGAAAATACAAAACCAAGATAATATTAATAGTTTTTCGTCTAAATGATAGATACGCATTGATTGGTCGAAACAAAGGCCATCTTGACGTGACTCTCGAATGGACCATAAGAGATTCTCTACGAGAACACTTACGAAGATTAGTTTGAAATATGTTCATGTTCCTCGTACAAGCAATGAGCAATATTTTAAAGTCAGAGTAATATGACTGTATTATATCATATTGCTAAAAAAGAAAAGTGTTTTATGGTTCTTCAACAGGTTTATTCGTCATAACAAAACATTCAGCTTATATATAGTTCAGTGTAAAAACATTATTGATATCATGATTATATGTTGGTCTAAGTTCACTAGAACAATATTAGCTATTTGATTGGAAAGTAATATAAACTGTTTTGGAACACTAGCTACAGTTTGATTCAGCAGACTACAAAAAACAGATATGTGAACATGTTATAGAATACCTTGTTTTCACATTTAATGTAAAAACAACGCATTCCTTAACAATTTCACATATCTGTAAGGGTTGGTACATATTGTTTAAGATATATTACAACAGAATGTACACAGTAACTATGTATGTTATGCTTTTAGTGCTGGGCAAATAATTCAAATTTTATGATGTATAAAAGGAAGAGTTTGCAACCCAAGAAGAGCAATAGATGCAGCACGGTTGACTATTTCATGCACTATTTAATTTTGCGTCTAATTTATTGTTAATAACTCAGTAGGAATGAAATAAAGTCTAGGAAATTCCTGAACCAAACAATCGTTATTCTGTTGTTAAAAGACAAAGAATTCCAACTTTTATGACTGTAAGACAATACTGCTTTTTCAAGTACATTAATTAACCAACAAACAAAAAAGCAATGGATTATTATACTTAAAAGTCTGGAAAATTGCAACGTGCAAATATAAAGAGCAAACATTATAATATGTATGCAGAATAAATGTTTGTACTAAACAAACCATCAGTATTATAGATATAGTTTACAAATATATTTACCAGAAATGCAGGCATACACTAAATATTTAAACAAAGTAAATACACGTATTGTAATATATAAGCTTGACTCTCTATTCTATTGTGTTGATCATCATCTATGATAATTTACCAATTTGATGCAATTTCCATTCACTATTTGTTATTCTGTAAACTATGTTTCTCAAATCTATTCAACGAACTGATCTTTAATAGAAGTTTATAATACAATGATAATACTTATTAATTACAGGACCAGAGACAATATTACTACATTCTTGTAGACCTTAAAACAATTAACACATACCCTTGACATTTTCTAGAGTCCTGGAACTATTTAAATTTAAACTTCTTCATTTGATTAAACGCCTATTTCTATATTACATATTCAATGGCGTTGTACAAAAGATAAATTATAAACTTAAACTTAAACTTTTTCATTTGATTTAACGCCTATTTCTATGTTACATATTCAATGGCGTTGTACAAAAATGTTATAAAGAAAATAATAATAAATACATGTAAGTAAAAACCCTCCACCATAAAAACATATGTATATATAATAACACAAATAAATAAAAAGCCTTTATAATTCATATTTTTGGACATACATCCTTCACAGTTCATGATTCCACCTAAGTTTACATTTTCATCACTAATTTCTTATGTATTTCTATTTATTTTATATTGAAAATTGGTGTCCTGAACAGTATAACATAATGCTACTGTTAACCGGACATGTCCTGAACAGTGTAACATAATGCCACTGTTAACCAGACAATTCCCCAAAGGTGTCGAAACATCACCTTTAAAGGGCCCTTTATTAAATTATAAAAACTAAATAAGTAAAAACCCTCCACCATAAATATATACAATAACACAAAACAAAATGAAATTCATTACGCATGATGTTATATAGTGTGATTATGCATTTGGTTTTCATATACCAAGTTTTTAAGACCTATATTAATCTTAGTTCATGATTTGACTTTATTTTTTACATTCATTTTTATTAATTTGATACTTAAAGTTTTTGTCCTGAACAGCCATACAAAAATTACCGAGTTCATCAGGAGTATTAATCAGTCTGATAATGTTTTACTATTAGAATACTGAGTTACCGTATTCGATGTATCAGATTCTTCTTAACATGCAACCTATACATACTAAGCATCTGAAATAACTGGTGGAAATAATTTCTTACGATACACCTTACATTGCACCATAAAGATTACCAACAAAACAAAGTAAGACTGGAGAAAGCTATGGTATTAGGTATGTTTTCTGACAAATCCTTTCATTGTAATTCAAGTAGTTTGTTTATTATGAAAGGTAATTTAAAGAAATACTTGGAAGAAAACAGGCAAGGAAAGCCTTAAATCGTGTTTAAGATCCAGAAAAAAAAACAGCAATATGATAATTATGTGATAGCATTAAACGTTGTTGTCTATTATTCAATACAGATATTTCGGCATACATACCTTCAACTTTTTTTCAGTTACAAGTACTTGAATGTATTATAGTTTTAGAGAACCATAAGCATTTTGATTTTGTTCAGACTAGAGACTTTTCTCTACACGGTCACGATTTAAAAAATTACTAATATTACAAAATACTTTAAACTCTTAACACCTCTCATTTTTACAAATATATCGTCTAAAGAAAAACTTCCAGTACCACATCCGTCCCCTACAAGTGGTAATTCATGCACATAAAACATGCACTAAAATACAACAGAAGCAAGACATTGGCATTACTATATATCTGCAGACCATAATATTACATTACACTTGAACAAATGACACTCAGGCACGTGTTATCTAATTTTGTGTCTACTTTTGCAAGTATTAATTGATCGCCTCGAGCTATTTGTCATTATCGTTTACTTAACGCATCTCAAAGGGTGTGATAAAAATGGCTTTAACCATGACAGTGATGCTGGAATTCATCCTAAAATGATAGATAGTAAGTACAATTTTATGTCTTGTCTGTTTGTACTGCGCAAATGTCCATAATACCAAGCATTCAAAGGTACTGACATTAAAATCTGATTGAATGTTCATCATTGTCTTACATTACACAAATTAGTTGAAGAATACAGATACAGTTTCTATATGTGTTCTTTGAAATACAGTATTATTGGTTATACCATTCCCTCTCAGATATAAATATATATCAAATGAAGAGAAAGTAAGACAAGAATTAAAGTAAGAAGAAGCCCATGTTCAATAAAAACTATCGTTTCTTATTCTTATCATGAGTTATTTGACATTTATCAAAACTATCATGCAGCCCTCTAACTTAACTCTATCACATTTGTATACAATAGTCACATCAAAAGGAGACAGATATAATTGCGACCATTGCTTAATTGACGATATGGAATTTCTTAAACGCAGTCACGTATGTTAGTGTCTACAAAATTATACCAAAGCTATCGTATTTAGTTTATAATCAATCGAATCAAATACATTACATTTAATGATATATGTAAACTTTGGAGCAAAATAAGTTCATCTAATTAATATTGTCATAAAATGAGAATTATCAAACAGGGGCGGGAGTCAATTGACATGCGTTTTATACGCTTTACTAAAAAATTAAATGAAGTTAATGCAATTTTACAACATACTAGTTGATTACAACACCTTGGTTTGAAATCAATTTGTTCTCATTCAAACACTTAGTTTTCCGCCAGGCGTTCATTTAAACAATGCTACTGTAGGCATTACTTTCTTATAAGAAAAATAATACCAAATGCAAATGAACAAGATATTTGATGATTAGAAATAAGGAACTGTCTTTGTTAATTCAGACATAAATGTAAACATGGACTGGTAATGAACGAGTTTTAAACCTTTTTATACCAGTTAAATGGTCAAGGTTGGTGTATATATCAATTGTAGTGAGGGTAGCATCACAGTAAGAGTTTAAGTGTCTTTGTTCAGTTTTATATATTTATTTACTAATGGTAACCTAACAACGATTAGATATACCAAGACATTTCAGACATTTGATCTGTTTAAACACAAACTTTTTGTGTTATCTGAATTCACTTTGATGTTTTTTATGTTTTAACTGAATGTAAACACTCTCAAATTTACATCAAGTTTGATAATAATGCAATGGTAAATTAACTTTATACATGACATTCATCTTAACACAAGATAACTGACGTTGAAACAAGAAGATGCGTAAGATGGTGGTAAACTGTACAGTAGGTAAAATGAATACAGTTTTAAATTAGTTTTTACATACTTGTTATAGAATAAATCGTCGACTTATGAAATACAAGAGTTAAACGAAGTGCTTTCTACTGATTTTTCTTTATGTTTGCATGTTCACTGTTTGTAAAACAGTGGACAGTTTTATACCACTCTTGTGAAATAGTGTGAAATGCACTTATTACTGTTTCGCGTTTCACTCGATACAATCATGATCAAAACGCAATTTACTAGTTAAGAAAAGATTACCACAAACACTAGCACACAAATTCATGTACATGATCAATTAAGATCATGTCTTTTTTACTTGTATCAAAATTTCAATCATCACCATTTAATTCGTCTTTGACTCTATAGATTTAAATGCAGATAAAACAACACAAGTAAATTGCTGTCATTAGAAGATCGTCCATTTGTTTAGATTATATGTTATCACCAAAGACACGTATCTTGCAACAATAAAAATATAAAGGATTCATATCTTACAGACCACACACCAACATTCATCAGTCTGAAAATAGACAAACTTGCAATTAATCCGGACTGTTTAAACGCAAAAACTGCCATAAAATATTAATCCGCTATTGGTGATGTATTTTTGGTTTTTGAATGGTGCTGCTTGATATGACTTTTATCTCACTGGAAACGGATCATGCAACAATAAAAATATAAAGGAGTCATATCTTCGAGTCCACACATCACCATTAATTAATCTGGGTTGTTAACACACAAACAATGTCATAAGATATTAAACCGTCTATTGGTGGTCTATTGGTCTATTAAATGATTCTGTTTGAAATGACTTTCGTCTCACTGGAAATTGAATAAAATGAATACATAGTTATTTGATATGCATACCTCATTCAACATAAACTCGTCACAAAATCGTATTATGTATCTTATTTCCAAATGCTGAGAAGCATATAGACAATCTATAAAACGGATTGGAGTTTTGTAGTATCTTAGAAAATGCGTATGTCCTGCATAAAGCAAAACATAACTCCTCTGATTTATTACGAAATATAATGCTTATTTGATATGTTAAGGCCGACTTAGGTATTTAATAAAATTCACTTTTAATGTGAAATTTAAGTCGAGAATTTGTTTATTTAGAATGAAAAGAAAATTCACAATTAGATGAGATATAAGTCTGTAGTGAATTATTTTGATTCGAACAATAATTACAATGTCTAAAAATTCACCTTTAACACCTATGCTGTGACCAACTATATGTCTTGCAGAATGTTATCATTAGAAATTTAAGAGTAGTGAATAACATAAATGTTAATACGATGGTTAGAAAATTGCTATATTTGTACTGACACTTTGGTTGAATAAGTAAATTGAACTTAAATTTTACTAGCTGCATTGATTACAGGTAGGCTTAAATACAAGTGTTGTGTCAACTTCGTAATCACATGAATGTTGTTCTGAAATGAATACTTTTAGTTGCTTTCTTCGGTTACCATTATTTATCGACAATTTAGGTTCGCAACAAAGTTAATTTACAAAAGACCGCAGTCATATCACTATGTTTAGTGCCAATATGTGCAACAGTTAAAAGAATGACTTGTGAATTCCGACTACAATATAACTGAGCATAACATGTCATTGATTTGCGTCTAATAAAGTACAGATAGGCTATGCAGAAGAGCTTCAATTCGTTTAATTGGAAAGTCACAATCTGCTTAGTGTTCATGGTTGATGCTACATATAAGGCTGCAAATGAAAATAATGAGACGCATACTTAAGTCGCAGCATTTAATCAGAATATTGTCGACATACAACAGACAAGAACATCTATCTGAACCTCTGTCAGATTGGCATCAAACAATCGCAATATTAATTATGTTTCATCAAAGATTGGACTAAATATTTGCCGATATCAGCACATACTTCCAGGGGGATTCACAAGATCATCGTTTACTCAAGCCATTTTAAATGAATTCTTGACTACTATCCACTGGCCCACGACACCCACAAAACCAATGCTGAAACGTACATTGAAAAAGTCGTTTTTTTCATACAGCACAATATTGAAATATATCAGTAAACACTCTCTTCGTTTGAAGGTAACCATCACTGAAACATAAAAATGATTATATCATCATTAGAAACTGCAGCTTTCACATTTGATCAAATCCAGTGCTGAACTTTTTATAAAACAATCTTTGTACATTTCTGTAATAATACAAAGCAAAAATGTTACATGCTATTAAAATGTACAACCTAATTTTCAGTTGAAAATGCCGGATAATACTTAATTGCTATTAATTGCTCAAACGTCCATCAGAAACTATGCACAGAAGAATACAGCATCAAATATATACATTCATTTTTGTGAGAAAGATATTGCAAGTGGCTTTGAAATTTAAGAAGATTCATTATTAAATAATCTAATGAAAAACATAAAGCAATAACACGAAAGAAGAGGCAGTTAATCTTAATCTTAAGCAGATGTGTAAGCTTCTTTAAGAGGATTTATAACTAAAGATAAAAACTATGACTAATTAAAGCAAATTATTCAAAAAAATATACATAAAGTACAAAAGCATGTAAAACTACATTGAAACATAAAATTGTTAGGCTTAAGAGGAATTACCGAGTGTGTATTTATCCAAGATCTTAGATGTTTGTTTAAGGCGCATACGAGCTAAACCTTTTATGTAAGAATATGAACTTACATGTAGTAATCAAAGACCCCAAAACCTGATCATAGGATGTAATTGTTTACATTTGAACTGGTGTTTTGCTTACGTGTTTTGTATTTTGTACAAAAGGTTATTCATCTTTTTGTACAACGCCATTGAATATGTAATATACAAATAGGCGTTTAATTAAATGAAGAAGTTTAAGTTTAAGGTTATCATAATTGGCTACTAATGTGGTTTTATAATTATACATTTTTGTCAATTACAGGGACGTTATTTATTTACCGTCACTAAAATTCCCTTATAAACATGAATAGCTATCCGTTATTTGATGAAGAGTAAATTAGAGGTAATTTCTTTTGTAGGCAAAATAGTTGATGTTTCTGTGTGCTGATAATTCGTACTAAGTATCGGTGTTGTGCTTACAACCAGAGGTCAATATGAATAATAAATTAACCATACTTTGGAATGTGAGGTTCACGCGAACTTTTGCTTGTAGCTAATGTAAACGTGGCGTCTATGAGATAATATGTGTATTATAATGAATCTACTGGGATCCCAAAATGTTGCCTGCGCCCATGTAATTGCTTGTTTTGTTTTACATTGCTGAATAATTCAGTTGTGATCTGATGATAAAATAGTTCAACATGCGATTTGACATTATAAGGAATAAAGAAATTGCCATTAATTTAATTATTATAGTTATTTCAATTCTTCCCATCAATAGGCTTGGTAATGATATGCTTCACCAGGACTCGTGCATTATTCTGCAAGCGGACAACTTTTCTTTCTAAGAAAAAGCGATTTCAATGTCAAATTCATTGAAGGGATTAACCTGCCTTGACCGAGAATATTTTCACAGATTACCGGATTAAAGTTAAAATATATGAAGCATTATATCATGCAATATTTAAACAAGATGAGAGAAATATGCAACATGTTTGGTTTGAACCGTTGGGATTCGTTCGCAACGTAAAGACGTAAAAATCGTCGCGGATTTTAGTTTCCGAAGAATATTTAGATTTTTAACAAATATTTTTTTTAACATCCTCGTATCGATTTAATTAACGTGTTGTTTATACATTTTTACAGGTACGATAATTTCATTACAAACATACACTTTAGAAAAAAAACAATACAAATATCTGTCAAATGTACTAACAAAAAATACTAAAGCTGAATGAGGCAGCAGTATCACTTGTAAAATCCTAAAACGATGTATTTTTCAATTTGTAAACAATTGAATGTATGATACATTATAATAGTGCTGAAACATATTATAACGTTTGATGTTTTTAAAAAAAGAAAAATAATTATGATTATACGCACTGATTATCTTTAATAATGACTTAGATTATGTTAAGAAACGAAGCTGACTCAAGACACGTACATATCGCGGAACATTTGCAAGATTGACAAGATATGTGCATGTTTTGACCATGTTTTTTTTGCAGCCGAAGATACCACAAACGATAGTATTCATAACACTTTTGTAAACGGAAGTAATTAAAGTTGTTGGGTTTGAGTTTTGTAAGAGTAGTTTATTTGACTGGTAGTGATTTTATGGTGTGTTATAGACATGTCAGTTCTTCCTTTCTTCTGTTCTTCACAACTTAAAGTAGAAGTGTTGATAATGTTTGCTATACATGCGTAATAAAAGATAAAATCAACTTATGTATCAATATCAATTCATTAATCAGGCATATAGCTTAATTGTCTCCTTATTACACAGTCTGTAGTCCTCATCAATGTACAAATAGGGTTCCAAATTTGAAGCTGTTAATAATGCGAAATTTGTAATCAATATTCAAACAAAAATACATTTACCTCGGCCTATAGTCAAATCTTGTATTGAATCTTTTGTCAGTATAAATGACGCATTATATGACTATTAATGGTGTCTAATTAATCAAACGTATTCCTCAATCGAGTACAATACATAGTAAATAATTAAACCTTGACCTTTAAGCACTTTCATAATAGCTAACTGGCAGAATTCACCTAAAGTGTGGTACTGAGATAATGGAAACGAATTAGGTCCTGTAGATTGAAAAGTAATATGGCTTTATTCAATTGTTATATTTTTGCAAATCTAATCTGATGAACTAATTGAACTTTATGTGGCGTAACTACGGAAATTACCGGTGAAATGCAGTACTCTTACATAGACAGCATAGTAATTTACCTTGTTGCACTAATCGATATCGTTTGGTTACTGCTGCTGTAAATGAAAAGAGCGTAGATGACTTTATTATTATTAAAACCATAGTTTCATAATTCTCTCGAGTCTACAGCATTTAAATTGATAAATAGTTACAAGCTTTATTTACCACTAACCGATTGACACTGATAAAGATTTTATAAATCTAACACAAATGAACTCACATACTTGATGTATTGTGATATTTGTTTGATTGAAAGGTATGGTGATTTGGAAGGAAAAGCCAACGATTTTCATAAATATATACATGTAAAACTTTCAGAATCAAATGGTCTTAACAGAGTATGTTAGTACAACATTCTCAACCTTCAGTATAATATTTTATGGTACATATAAAATGACCTTTTCTTGTACACTGACTTGAACATAAAATGGAATACGTAAAAAAAGAAAATGACATCATTATAACTGCAGACCCGAATAACGTTACATTACACTTGAACATCAGAACTTACATACAGACACCAGTTATCTAATTTTGCAAGTATTAATTGATAGCCTCAAACTACTTGTCATTATCGTAAACTTAATGCATCTCAAGGGATATTATAAGACTGACTTTAACCATGACACTTGTGTTGAAATACATTTACAACGAGTGAATTAAGAAGTGAATGCCATAGCTGTCAAGCAAACAATGAATGGCAACAGAACCTCGAAGCCACATGTTTAAGTTAAATTGAAACAGATCCAGGGAAAGCAAAATATTAAAAGAATACAACGCCACGCATGAAAATAATAAATAGTTATGGAATATCTTAAACATGTCGAATTATAGGTTTTAATAAATGTTTAAACATGTTTTTCATGTACCAACAAAACATCATGTTTAATTAAATACAAACTATGATAACAAATCTAACTAATCTTGGCTGCTTTTAGTAAATTATTACAAAAAATATATACAAAAATTATCTTCTTTATAGAAATGGAAATAACAATGTATTACCATAATTTATATGGTTAGTTTTGGCCTAAAGAACAAATTATTTTTTACTGTTTTAGTGATGATTGCCTCCATCAGTGCTAATGAAGTAAGAATTGATTAAATCCATAATCAACTATTCACAATTAATCATCAAGTTACAGTCGTAAAACACCGGTTACTATCGTACCTATAACAAAGGGTAGTTAAACAAATTTACAACATTGACCAAGTAGGATATAACAAAAATATAATTTCTCTAAGGAATTTAAGTATTTCTACCGCTATATAGCTTTTCCTACGTAAATCTAATGAAGGTCAAAAGGTTAAAAAATATGCAAATCGAACGAGATTAAAGGGACTAGCCTGAAGAAGCACTTTCTTATTCCAGTTTTTATTCCAATCATGAATTGTTTGACATTCATTAATAGGATCATGCAGCCCTCAAACCTAATAGGATCACATTGGTATGCAATTGACAGGGACAAATTAGATGAGGGTTATTACTGTGAGTGTCGCGTAATTGACAAACTAGATTTCGATCAATCAAGTCACGTAAACAAGTGTCTACATGGTGATATCAAATTATGGGTATGATTTCTATCGTATAATTTAATAAACTCGTATTACGTTTGTACCGATATAGCAATATACATCCATGCACCGGTATCACACACGGGCACTCGTTAAAAGGGATCATCGGTCGCTTTTTCACTTAAATGACCCTAGTCGGATTAATTTGTTAGTGTCTGAATTCAGTTTTGGTAAATGGTTTTTGGTGTCATAGAACTATAAGTAGTTTAATGGAAGTTCATTCATTCCACTATTAGCTGAATGCCTTAAGTCATATAAATCAGTATTGTCTGAGATATAATATGTTGTAAATGTCTTCTTCATTAAAAGAATTTGCTACTTTTTTTATTCAAGTCACGCTTACAAATGTCCACTCGAAAATGAACCTAGTGATTATACGGAACTAATTCAGTACTCTTAACATTTACGTATTCTCTATTAACGTTTTAGGAAGGAAAAGCTAATTATTGGATTATGCTAAAGCAATCTTCATTGTGTTTCCTTACTAATAAACAGTTATAAGAATTCGGTATGTATGATGTATTAGTATTGACATAGATGTAACATGAATTAAATATTAAAGCAAGATCTATTAAGATTGTGAAACCAAATGTAAGTGTCGAAAAAAACATGCAAACAAAAACTAGTACTGAACAACTTAGTAGTTACACATTTACTAAACCAGAAAAAAATAAAGAAGTTAAATTGTTATTGTGACTATGTCTGTATTTAAGTGTTTGATACAACACTTAAGCTTTATATGATATGTTAGATAGTGACCAAAACGAAGTCAGATGTAAAACACATCTTAGACAAGAAATCTGTTTTACCTCAGCCATTCAAGTAATCTAAGTTTACTTTGATGTCTTTTGTAATGTTTTAATTTTATGTAAACATTTTTAAAATACGGCAAGTCTGGCACTAAGTCAACGTGAAATTAGCTAAGTACATGGCAATCATGTACACATGTGATAAGATCCTATAAACATCATCAGTCACTAAACAGTTAGCTGTAATATGCCTTGTTGTATTGATACCATTACGATAAATTTCAGATAATGTTACATTACTAACAGACTGATAAATGTTTATATGATCAATTAACTTGTTTAAATGTTTTCTATGATATAAATGTAAAGATTTAAATCATCATGATATAATTCGATTTTTTTGTCACAATCTCTTTTGAAAGTAAATAACTTGCACAGACGTTTATGTTAGTATTTTAATGTCTTCACTTGTCGATTTACTTGTTTAGACTAATTTGTTAACGTTCAAGACACGTATCAAACTATATTCAAACTTTAAATGGTTCTTATCTAAATGACCACACACAACAACTGTTATCATTCTCAAATTGTCAACACTTAATTCTGATAATCATACTGTTGAAAATGTAGCTTTAATTTTACTATAATGCCCGGTAAACTAATAAGTTGATTTGATACATTTTATTTAAATTGCTCAGTTTAGGGTTTTAAAAATGAGATCTTGCAAATAGAACTTCGATATATATATTGTATTTATGTGTAGTTCCGGTTAAATGCATTCGAGTAACGTAATTTTTGCCTTTGACTTTAGCTTTTATCATTTTTGACATAGGGAAAGTCATGAATGTAGAAATTTTAATTCAATACTTATTTTGTTTGTAGCCAAATAAAGTAAAATACATTTAGTGCAACAGATTAAATGAATTGAATTAAACACTTGTATTCTTATCATATTTTTTTCATTTTTTATTTTTGCTTTTATTTAAACTCGTATTTCCTAATTATGAATATGATTTTGAAGCGCTTTTGAACATATATTCAATATGAAAAGGGCGCTATACAAATGCGGTATATTATAATAATAATAATTATCAAATGATCACTTAATCAAAATTACTTAAAATGTCATTTTGTAATCGTACAAAATACTTTATGTAAATAAATTTCACAATTTGCTCTATTTCTTATTGGTAGTTTCTTATTAGGTACTTTGTTCAATTTCAACAACTAAGTTTATTCATAGAAGACCACAGTCAGGAAAACCACGTTAAATCGAAATAATAATGCAAGCTATTATGAAAAGATAGTATGACAAAAGGTAAACTGAACACCGACTGCTATTAATTAACAATAAGTTAAGTACCCTTTTATGCAACGTACTTATTCGAAGTTCACAGTTTGGTTCGTGTTCATGTACGATGCTACGTATAAAGGATAATAAGTACGCAATAAGAATTATACTTAAGTCATCTTTTTTTAATCAGATTTGTATCGACAAAATAGATTAGGATATTGCACAATGCATTTACCAGATATGTATTAAACTTAATCTCACTAGGTTTAGACTTAGAAATAAAAAATTGTTTTTCTCTTCTTAAAATAATCTTGTTTATAAATACTGCATATTTTGTAAATGTTTAAGTTTTCATTCGCTTTACTTACATCAAGAAGACAATAATCTAAGGGTTTTATCAGTCGAGGCTGGGAATCGAAATCAAGACCATTATATTCAAATTGTTCGCTCAATCTGTGGCATAAACTGCTGTATTAAAGACACACACGATTGTACCTTTCTAAAAAGAATATCATTCATGAATGATATTTGTAAAAAAATAAAGGTAATAAAGATGAAAGGGACAATGAATAGAATCCTAAATAATTAATTTCGTTGTAGTCCTTGGACAACACTTGTAGCTGGTGAGAAAACTCCTGAACTAATAAATACATAAAACGTACAGCATGACTATCGTTGTTGATTGAGATCACAATGTTTGAAATGTAAGCACTCCTTCTTCGTGAATAGAATACATTAATACAACATAAAACGTGCATCTAAGCCAGCTACAACTACATATGGTGATTTATTACTTACCAGTGCAACATGAATGTGTTTAGATGAATTATTTATCTTGGTTCACTTCTTATGTAGAAAACCATGACAGTACTTGCCAAAACATCTAAAACACTACTTTTAATCAAAAAGTTTGAAAAAGTTGTTTAAAGTTCATTTCTGTATTGTGGTGAAACCTTCCCAAACCTTAAAAACCCAAGACAGACAGAACTGTAACGAGTTTGTCATAACATCGAAAAACCTTTTATATTGCTTGAAATATATGGCACGAGACGTTTTTACAGTTGAAAACTATAGAACATGTTATTGGTCAACATCATGTGAAAGTAATTATTAATACCTTAGATACAATGTTTTAACACTTGTTAGTTACCTATTTATTAATAGACAAATTCCATTTAATTATGTTTAGGTATTTACTTTTACTAGACATAAATGTATATACACATTTTAACGATTTTTTAATGTTCGTAGTATTTATGATTAGTAAAATATATGTCAATAATGTGGCTCAAAGTCACGAATAAGAATTACGCAAACCATTAGCACGTCTTTAAGAGAAATAACTCATCCTTGTTTTATGTAAAATAATAATAATTTTATTTCAGCATTAATGACAAGAAAAATAGCATACAAAACGTGAGTAACACAGAATGTATAATGCCATATGCCATGCACATCAATACCGCGGATGACACAAAAAGAGATTAATCTCTTATTTCCATTATGGTCCCTGACATTGTTGGCTTGACACTGACATTAATGCAATAGCCTGCCACAAATATATACATTTCAAACAAAAGGTGTATCACAGAATTACAATAATGAATGAGCGAAAAGTCATACTTATAGTATAAGAATGTTACCGAATTGAGAACAAAATAAAAACGATAAAAATATTGTATAAACAAAGATAAAACAAAACAATGAAAGAACAATGCTTCAAATTGTGAGCGTCATTATAGACAGAAGATATAGAAGTCTATTGTAAAAATATTGCTTCGCTATTTCTTGCATTTAACTATATGTTTCATTGATTATGACTACCAATGGATATTGTCTAAAATGTTTTCTGGAAACATGAAATTAATTAAATATGGGAACAACAATTTTACTTTCTGCTTTAATTCAACTAGATGAGTCACAATGCTAGTAACAACTAATACCTTCTGGAGAAGCACTTTATACAGACAATTACAAAGCCAGATGTCACACAACTTTTCCGATATCAATGGTCATTAACCATCAACCTGTTGATGATGTTTTGCAATAAACCAAACATTCAAACTTTCCATGTGCGAAATGTTAAAATTTGGTACCAATGGGTAATAGACCTAATATGAAATTGTAACTGTCTACGTTATGGATCTGCAAATATTTCAAAAGAAATACAAATATAATGCGAGTATGTTCTTCGAGGTTGTCAATTACGGTGATAGAAGATTCAAATTTGAGCCAATTCTTTTTTATACGACACTTGTTATATATTTTGTTTAAATGAACATTGCAATGAGTAAGCAATCTTTGCATATTTCCATACAACAACCATTAACAGAAATGTGAGATGCCATTGGGTTTTAAGCTCTTTTTTGCTAAAGTAATTTGGTGTCATATAATATGATCTGTGGACAGTTATATATCTATTGGGAAACAAAAAATGTAACAGACATCATTGTAATTGCTTGTTTTGTTTTATATTGATGAATAATTTAGTTGTGATCGAATGATAACATAGTTCAACATGCTGTTTGATATTATAAAGAATTAATTAATTGCTATGAGTTCATTTAAGTCATCACCATTAACAAAAATGTTTGCATTTATTCAAATTTAAGACAGATTATATTACATAAAATTATGTAAACATGATTGTGCTTTAGTATATTTAGGTACTACAACAAAAGTTTGAAGGTTTAAGTTAAATGAAACATGACAAAATTCGAGCAAGCCTGGTATTTGCTCCAAAAATATTGTTCGAAAATGGACTGCAGCAAAACATGTGACATGTTATCTGATATTGTTGCATTTCCTTGAAATATAATTGACCAGTAATGTTTTTATCCACAAATATTTAGTTGATCATTACTTGCTATATGTACATATATTTATATAAAGTATGCATCGTGAAATTTGTTAATTTTTTCCTGATGCAAATTTTATAGTTTTATATAATTTCCTGAAAATAAAGAATTTCTAATGTACGTATAACACTGTTGTAAATAATATACTTGTTTTATCATTTTGCGTAGTTTTCAATTGTAGTATTCATTTTATGCATATCATACAAAATGTATTAAAGTAATGCACTGAACATGTAAGTTTTGTACAACCAGTTACACATGCTCAATAACGTCGACAAAAGAAAAAATATGCACCTTTTCTTGAAGTAAATAACAACTGAATACAGCCGCTATGGCGATTTCAATATTCATTTAAACACTTTGATTAGTTAAGTGTTTAATTGATTTTATTAGTGGATAACATATTCTAACAGTTTACCGACTCATTACAATACATATTACAAATATATTCAGTTTTAAACAAGAGAATGTATATAATTTATTCATAATAAGCATACAAAATCCATACGATTATTATAAGTAGCTGTGTCCCTTTGAAAACAACCATTTTCTATTTCAACGGCATTTGATAGAGTTTCGCGCTGGTGATGAGATTCTGGTTTGTAATGTGTACATGTTAAGAGAAAGATATCATGTTGTACATTGGAAATGTGTGTCTTCAGTCATTAACATTTCAGACACACCGTAATTCAATTACAATCTACTCACTTAGGGCATAATTGAATGCTTCAAGCCATACATGACATTAATGTATATTTAATGAATCACCCAGAAGATTAAAAATGCGGACAATCAGACAAATATAAGAAATTGTTAATAGTCGTACTTGACTCACAAGTTGAATTGTTGATATGATAGGAAAACATAGGATGGCATACCATGATTTTGCAAGTTAGTTTTAATTAAACTGAGATGTCCAATGTGGAATAAATTATTAGTACCGTCTAAGACAGTAAATTTAATAAGTGTTAAATACGTTTAAAGCATTCATTGCTATTTTGTAGCAAAAATCAATTTGTGTTTAGTTTGTTTTCTTATCGGTTACGCGTTTTTTTGTAACTAAATAACGCGCTCCTAACTAACGCACCTGGTTTGTTTTTTATCTTTACCACTTCTCAACGTTTTTACAAAACAGGAGACAATTTTTTTATTTGACAGAAATCGGCTTTTTTATCAATTTCACCTCAGCTGAACTTTCGGGTAAAGAAGTATACCTTTGTCCCAGTAATCTTAATGTACTTGCTAAAGATTTGTTCGACTCGGAGGGTGCAAAAGAGTTGCTTAAGAATGTGAAAGTGTTGATCAGATAATAATTGGTTTCATGTCATCCTACTATAGATTGATAAGGTGTTTATCTTTTTATGAATTCCTTTAGGACACCGCCGTAATAATTACACGTGATAAGCAGACACTATCCAACAATGAGCATACACGTAATCTGTCATGCTTTCTGTCAAAAAATAATTGAAGCACGATGAACTAAACAGCGTGAGTTGTTTAATCCTAATATGATGTTTTTGAATTCATGTACAGTAAATGTTTTTTGACCAGCATGGTTTTAAAAGACATGGATTCATCTATTTTTGGTCAAGAAAAAAAAAACCGATTTTTCTTTATATACAGTCACAAGATCGGAGTAACGAATATAAAGTAAAAACAACCGCTGGCAAGTTATTGCCGATGTCCATTGCCTCTGACTGTTTGACAGATATTCAATTAGAATAAATTACATAAATGTACACAAATTATTGCAGAGCATTTAATTTCTTTTACAACAAGTACATCGAAGATATGCTACACAGAGATTACCAGATTTTGTATTTGACTTTAGTGACAGTTTTATTTCTAAAATGTTTTCTCTGTCTTATCTAATTGAATTATTCCTGAATTCCCTTTCGTGAAAAGGCAAATTATTATGCAACGTTAATATAAATCAATATAAAAGATGAAAAATGATGTGACTTCATGGATAGAAAATCATTTATATTCATAACTGAAGTGAAAAGTTTGCATGATCCTAATTAAAGAATGCGTAATTACAATCCATGTGATTATTGTAAGCACAAAAATATCGAGTTTCTGAAATACTAAAATGGATTATGTAGTACCAAATGTGTGCATGTGTGACAAAGCCATATTTACAATGCAAATTTCAGTGCAAACGTTTTTTTTAACATTTTTTTTTTCTTTTAAGCATTATACGAGTTTGAAAATGATTACATCACAACAAAGTTGATGACTTTTCAAGGTGATAAACATGAAAACCAATCGACGTAGTAGCGGTTAGGCAAGTAGTAGTCTTAAGTTTATAAAACTGCCATAGAAAGTTACACTGCAATAAATATAATCCAACGACTTTTATGAGTATTTTGAAGTTCATTAAACTGTTTTAAACTCTCATGAAATACATGTAATTTATCAAATTAAGTGTCTATAAGAGGTGTTTACAGATGCCCGTCACGCATAATAAAATCATCCATGCATAGACCTCTGTAAAAAAATCTTACACAACATAGACGCTCGGGAAAATCTTTTAAAAATCGTCCGAGTAACCGAGGAGTCGATCGGAAGAATGACCGAGTACTCGGATTTTAAAATCGATAGCCATCCCTATTAACTACCTTTTATTCCTCTCAGATGATTGACAATTGCTAAAGTATGACCTCTGAGACATCCAATGCGACAATGACCTATTGCAAATACCAATATAAATGAAGCGATCCAGTAATAAAGCAGTAAAAAAGTAAACCAAGCTCCAAGCGGAAACATGCGTTGAAAGTTACGAGGTAACGCACTTATGCAGCTCACATTTATTGTTTATTAACTGGCATTTCTGTAATGTTATTAGCAAGAAAACAAATATGGTACAACAACGTTAACATGCGATTGTGCCGTAACATCTCAAGTTACATTGTTAAAGGAAGCTATTCATATTACGATTTGCAATTAGTATGCAAATACGTTCCAAAACAACGAGATATTCATGTCAAATATTGCACAGTACTGAAATTACTGTTAAGTTCCATAAAACAAAAGAGGATGAACTAAGTGTGCGTGGTTTGAATTGATCTGCCCTAAATCATGAAATAGAATAATTCCAATTGTCTTAATGACATTGTTTATGTAATGTCAGTCATTCGAAAATTAACAATTCAAATCATGTATTTTTTGTAATCATTCTACAACACGTATAATATTAGATAGGAAATTGTACTATTGGCACTGAATACTAAGTATAAAAGATAATTGACCGTTCTTTATTAACATAATTTGACTTGACCATTCTCAATTTACATAATTTGTCTCTTCTACCAAATTGGTATTATAAATAAACTGGGTTGTGTTTCTTAAATCATTTTACAACCATTTTTGTCAAAGTAAGATTTCAGTATTTTGTATTCAAACACGAGCATAGATATTGTGTACATTTATAAATAATTAAAATGACGTCTATAACACACATTTAATATTACAAAAAATCAGATATTAAATTATTAATATAGTTGATTGAAAAATATGCCTTAAATGCCGAACGATAGCCGCAACAAATATTTTATGATACTACTTACGAAATCATATGCCCGCTATGATACGTCCAAAACACAATGTGTTAATTACTTAGGTATTAAAGAAAATCAAGGGACAAAAAAGTACATGCAAACGACTCTCTGATCTTAAAAACGATAAAACAGGAAATTCATAAGTATCCCATAATGCATTTATCATGTTCGAATAGTTGTTTATTTTTAATCGATTATCAGATGGTTTAGTTCCACATAAATTGATCAGTATAGTGTTATTATTAAGTCAAGTCGTTGAAATCTCGAACAGCCTGCACCATTTGAATAACATGTCTATGAAATAGAACAAAATATGAAATGCAGTTTTTATATAAATATTATTCATTTTAGAGTAAAACAAAATTAATTGACTTATGACCATACGATTTACTAATCAATGCATTATATGTATGTAATAAACTATATTTCATAGTATAATTAATGTGCACTTTTGATGTTTATATACATGTAAGTTTGCCTAATTGTAGGGCTATCAATCTTTATGAAAGTCATTTGGTCTGTTACTTATGACTTTAAATGAAGGTTAACAATCATGCTGTCAGACTACTAGATATAGAGCATAAAACAGTATCTATGATCATTATCAAAACGCTCTAGTCGTCGTTATTTGTTTGTTGGGCTCTTTTTATTACAAAATGTAACAAATCTAAAAGTATCTCCTGTTTTCTTGTCGGTGGTGTGGAAGGTGTATCTTTTTTACTTTGGTTGTTCTAGGTATTAAGAATCTTCTTGTGTATGTAAACAGAATAACAGGATCAGTTGACTGATAATAATTTCAAAGTAGCCTGTATACAAACATAGGGCGAGAAAAAATGGTCCATATTAACATACAAAAAGTCATTGGTTATGAAGTTGCAGAGACGCTTTATAAAACAAGCTCAAACGACGTAAGAAAGAACTAAATGAATCATAAAACAAGTTCTTTATACAATGTAATCAATTTAACCTTGAAGTCTGTAAACACTTTGACAATAGCTAAGTTAAGTGCTGAGTTCACACAGAGTGTATTGTTGAACAAATTAGAAATAAAGTTATTAAGTGCTTTAGCATGAAGACTTCCTAATTATGGTATTATTCATTTATTTTACTTAAGCAGAACTAATTTAAGATTTTAATTACTGACACTGCTGGGCGTATTAAAGAGATAGAATACAATACACTTGTAGTGAGAGACTATAGTAATAGTCAATATTTTTGCACTAACAGATAACTGCTGCTTAATGTTTAAGAAGGTACAAAATAGTAATTACCATTATAAAAATTCAATTGCTTGAACGAAGTCACAGCAAAAACATGAACTGTAAAAACTAGTTTCAATCCAATGTATTTATCACTAGATGTACATCCGAATAAAATTTTGTTTTAAGCAAATGAAAATGCTTTTCTTGTTTTTCTTGTTGCAAATAAGAGCGGTGTGTGTGATATGTTTACAACATAGTGACATCACAAAAACGATCACTGATTTGCATATAACAATGGACAGTAATAAAGCGAATACATAACATATTTTTCACTCGATTCCTGCTTTTCAATAAGTCATGAACAAATGAATTTATGCGACTTTTATATAATCAGTGCTTGTATTCATACTTAGTTGCAATGAAGGAATGTTTTATAGCTTTTCTGTAGAATAAAATCATCTAGCATATATGTTGACGTAAACGACATCAATATGTTTGTATGATGATATAAGTTAAGGACAACGATGATTATTTGATTGAATGTAATATTGGACAGTTGATTGAGAATATACCATCATATGTTACAGATTGATGTCAACTATATTGTTGAAGAGTATCTTTCATGATCTTAGATCAAGTGTAGTTAAGTTTATACACCAATTGATCATGAAGTGCTTGCGAACTAAAGTGTAAAGATCTATATAAAAAAGAAAGCCAACCAATAAGTGCACATTTTACTGTCCTTTTTAATTTATAGTAAATGACCCACTAAACATACAATACAGACAGAGAAAAAATATTAACAAGTCGTTTTTCTGTTGTTAAAGAGAATCTGGGCCGTAGATTTCTAAAGTTTATGACTGTTATACAATATTTCTTTCTTCAAGTACATTAATTAATCAACAAACAGTTCTAAAATCCAATGGATTATTAATGCTTAAACGTCTGGAAAATTGAAATGTACAGATCCAAAGAGCAGACAATATAACATGTCCGCAGAACAAATGTTTGTACTGAGATAACCAGGTGTATTATAGATACAATAAATAAATATATTCTCAAGAAATGCATGAATACAAATCAAGAGTATAAAATCTTTTTTTAATAAATTATCAATGAACTCGAATTATATTGGACTGGTAGTGACATCGCTTAATATCAGGTCAAAAGAGAAATGAATTTGTTTTCATTCTAAAACCTTTTATAATCTTATGCTTAACCACTGTACTGATATCATTGGCACGTTTTATTTTGTTTATTGTGGTATCTACCTTTTTTTATATCGGTTCAATTTATCTGTACTCTAATGTCGCGTTCAAAAATGTGTCTAATTCATTTTCAAACGATTAACAATGATTTAATCATACGAATAAAAATATGTAAACAATTCATTTATTTTTTAAGGCAATTACATGTACAATTTGCAGGATTCTTGCATAACAATGTACCAAGTTCAATCAGAGTATTTATTATTCTGATAATAGTTTACTCTAAGAATTTTGAGCGATTTAAGCACGCGACATATAATACAATCCACGAGAAATCAATGTTTAAAAATACATCTATTGCACAATAAAGATAACAAACAAAACAAAGTAATACTGGTTGAAGCAGTTATATTGTGGTTGGAGACAACAAATTACTTCCTTCCTTTCAATCAGCAGTAATTCATGTACTTCATTAATAATGAAAACGATTCGAAGAAAAGTGTCGAAGAACAAACACTAAGAAGTCCTTATATCCAAGTTTATTATTTCAATGAAGAAGAATCAAACCAGTACTGAACGATGTCTAGATGTATATGATATCAATGGATAGCAATGAAACATTTACTCAGATCTCAACGCAAATTATCAGTGCACATGAATCAAATGAAGTTGCATATCTTTCACAGGAGATGGTAATTAAACCCATCAGAAGTATAATGAACCAAATGCATTCATCTGAGGCAGACTACCAATTTGTGTTGATTAGTTAAACAGTTTTAAATCACAGCAATGAGAAGGAACACACGCGCCTCTTTTACTCTGATGGCGTAAGTATTTGCTTAATCTCGTTAAATAGAATGTATAGCCAAATTTATCTTTGAAACTGTTTGACTTTGAGCAAACATGGATCTTCACAGATAATTATTTGATAACGAAAACTCCTTTCTCGATCCTTATTGATGGTGAAACATGCATACATTATTTGTCACCATTGTTTGTAACGTCATTTGTGTTGTAATAGTTGTACATGCAAATTGATGATATACAATGTACAAATAATGATTAAACTATTTGTTCTGTTCGGTTCTTTAGCACAACCCATGGACATGAGGACAAAAAAGAAGAAAATGACCTTATTATAGTTTTGCACAGTAATTAAGAAGTAAACCGGAAAGTGATTGCTGTTGTGTTTCATTTGGTATATCAACTTAAGTGACATGATTAAAATAAGGCGGCGATACTTATACTTCATATTGATTATGATAATTGTACAGTTTCTAAGCTTTTTTATTGCTGCCCAAATATTTGAGTTTATTAAAATGTCGCTTACTTGTCAGAAATTTTTCGATAAAAATGAAACTTATTTTGGCATGTGCAAAAAAACGATAAAATGTATGTGTCTAGTAATATGCAAATGACATTACTGTTGAGAGTTAAATAACGTATCTACTAGTCGATGTACACACTGTTTTTGGTACCATACAACTATCAGTAATGTAATAAAGTTTCATTATTCCGCTATTAATTAAATGCCTTCAGTCATATATACTATTAATGTCTGATAGATTATTCGCAAGAGATGTGAGATGTACGATAAGCTACAGGCAATGTATGTAATAAATAAGGTATTGTACTTTTATTACTGATTACCTTATTGTGTATGGGCATGTTAACAGAGTCCTACTGTAGTTGTCCTTTCCCAACATTGCCTATCGTTTGGCTGCGTAAAGGGTATGTGTATCCTGTTGTTGCTGTATTCAGACTTCTTTTCAATGAAAGTTTTGAACAAAATTGCAATTCGTTAAAAAACAAAGGACTATAAAATGATATCAACCTTTTTGTAAACGGACTTCATGTAAAAATTTGGTATTTTCTGTATAAATAACACGGATTTGGTACTGCCTGCATACATAAATAATGATAAATAGTTCTATATAAATGATCATATTCTACGCAAATCTGTTAGGCAGAAAAGGCTACAGTACTTCAATAAATTCAAATGTGGCTGTAGCTTACACAGTGCAATACTCGTGTATTGTGGGTGTGCGAATGATATGAACTTACCAAATGACATTTATTCATTTGATTTTCCAAGTATGAATAATATAAAATTAGGTATCTGTCAACAGAAATGTAATTTTGCTATTGCGTGACAGGTTCTTAGTAACTTTTCTAATTAGAATTTCTTAATCGTTTTTATGGCAAGTGGTTGAATCAACACAAGGCGTTATTAATGAGATACTACAGTATAAGCCGACTACCATTGATATCTTTAATAAAAACGGCGTCAGGACGACAGAGGATAAAGAACACATGTACTTTATTTCTATATACCAGATATTCATCTATCGAAGTCATCAACAAAGATTACATATTAAGTCCTGTGGTATCAAGAAATAGCATTCACTAGGTAGCATTATCTCTTGTAAAATAATTATGTTCGAAGTAATACGGCGACGTGATTTTCCTTTCATCAAATCTATTAAAACCATATTCAGCTCTCTTTAAATCATACACGATATATCCACTACATTAGTAATAGACCTGTCACTATATTTAAATTGGAAAAAAAATATTATGATTTGTCTAGCCTACAAAAATGTGATGCTCATCAGATGTGTTCAGGTTAATGGAAGTGCAAACACACCTATTTCTATTGTAAATTCTAAGTAGACTTTGTCACGAAATTGAAATAGCCTATTTCATTTTAAACATAAACTTTATACGCATTCGAGAAATAGCTGGAATTTTCATTGCACGACAATACTTCAGTAATTTATAAATACAACTTCACTTATACTATTACTTGTGACCAATTTCTTGTCTCTTCTTTGACATTAGGTTTCATGCTAGTCATTAGTATGAATGTTTAAATGTCTTTACAACATTTTGTCTAGTTCAAATAAGATACACGTACCATAAAATGAACAATTTAATTAATAAATTTGTACTTAAAATGCAGTGCAATGGGTGAACAAAATTAAATTAAACTTAAATTCTAATCAAACGTTCATTAAATACATGTCGATTCTAAATATCTTTATTGAGTCAATTTGTGAAATCGCACCAAATGCTCTCAGTAAATAAATAAATATTCCTTGTTGCACTACGTGTAATTGTTAATTTTTGTATCCGCTATTAAGGTTCGAGCACCAAGTTCATTTTACAAGAGCACCATCAGTAACACTTCATTAACAAAATAAGAGTGCAAACAGAAAATTTTGTCTGGGCATTGAAGTCATTATTTAACGTTTCAATTGGTAAATTACAGATTGGTGATGCTACTATGATACTCAGCCAATATTAATTCGTTCAGGCTTAATTTCTAATCTGCTTAGTGTTACATATAAGAATAAAAGTGAAAAATAATTAGTTCACCACGAAGTCTATTCCTAAGTCACCACATTCAATCAGAATGATGTCAACAGATAAGAATATCTTCATGTTGATCTATCTGGTATGATATCAGAAACTTAGCTCACGATGTTACTTACCTATATATTTCACGGTGGCGACCATGAAGTACGCAATATATAGTTTTTTTCGGCGCAGCTGTCTAAACCAACTTTACAATTTGCTCTCCCATTTCCGTTTGTCCAGTGAAATTCTCCACCTCTTGTTTTCTTTCAAACTGGCACTTTTATAGATCTTGCTTACTATTTATTCAGAACCAACAACTTCTTAATGCAATAATACGGAAGGAGCTTGATGTTAATGCCGCATTCAATAAAATGGGATGACATGGCTCTGTTGGAAAGTAAACACGGATCTCCAGAATTTACTGAGTTTAAGCAAGCAACAACAATTCGAGATCATCTGTCAATGCTACCACAGCTTACGAATTCATGACAGCTTCATGCTGTGTAACTCACTTTTGTCTTTAATTTTAATTAGAGAACTAATATAAGTATTTTTTGTGTAAGTTTATGTGAATTAGGGGAAAATGATACAAAGAGTCATATACTTATTACTAAACAGCAGCGGAAATTTAGTTTGTAGATTGTAATTTGTTCAACGAATGCCGATGGTCAGAGCATAATATTTAATAAAACAAAGCATGCAATTGTACGTGCTAGGTTGCTAACAAAATGTGCAACGCGATATTAAGTGGTCAATTTAGAATGTCTTAACTTTATTTCTGTATTTTTTATAAAATGTTCAAATTATTTCAAACACAAAAACAGACAATTAAGTGAAGAGTACACAAAAATAAGACACATTGTTATCTTGCTTGCTAGATTATGAAAGTGACTTTAAATCTAACTTTTGAAGCTTTTTTATTCAATTTTGTAATAAACCCTTAATAAAGAAATAACACAAAACAATAAACAGCTCCTTAATCCTTAGCAGATGTGTGAACTACTTTAAAATGTGTTTGAACTAAGCATCAAATAATATTACTAATTAGAAAAAACAATTAAAAATAATGTAAAGTTCAAAATAATAAAACATAATATTTTAAATCATAGTAAAGTTTAAGAGAGATTTGCACCTTTTATTAAAACAAAGATAGAGGCATATTCGAGTGATCCTTAAACAATTTAATCATAATTATCAAAGGCGAGTATCAATTGAAGGACAATTATACCCATAGCAAACTGTGAGAATTTTACATATTGCATATTCATTCATTACTACAGCGTAATATATTCAAAATGGTTTGCGGTTTTATTTAACTTATCATGAAACAAAAGCAAACTTTACTGTTTGCTTAAATAAAGAGAAATCTTCTAAGAGTAAGACAAAGAATCAGTTAAAACATTGTTTACACATTGCTTGAAATTGTTTCGTTATAAAGAAGCATTTCATTTCCTTATATTTGTCTGATGGTCCGCCACTTTAATCTTCTGGGTAATTCATTAAATATACATGAATGACATGTATGACTTGAAACATTCAATTAATCCTTAAGTGAGTAGATAGTAATTGAATGACGGTGTGTCTGGAATTTTGATGGCAGAAGACACACATTTCCATGTACTGTATTATGTCTTTTTCTTAACATGTACACATTACAAACCACAATATCACCATCAGCGTAAAACTCATTCAATTGCCATTTGAAAAAAACAGTGACTGTTTTAAATATGGAACCGCTATGTTGAAATATTGGCTGATGTTTGGTGTACATATATGATGAATTTACAATATACCTCCTTTTGGTCAATACTAATTATATCTGAAATATGAATGGTAATGTTTTCAGTAAATTGTAAAAAACCTAATTCCATTTATAAAATGAATTATAAACTTAACTAATTATATTGCTTAAGTTTATATTGAAATTGTCATAGCGGTTGCGTTAAGTTATTAATTACTTCGAGAAAGGCACACAGTCTTCTTCTGTTAACGTTACTGAATGAGTCTGACTGGTTGTATTAACATATTAAGTGCATAGCTTTAATACATTGAATATTTCGTATTATAGTTTTATTTATTAGGACTAACAATACGAATAACTATTTTATGCTGAAGTAGTTATGTACAATGTATGATTTTGTATTGTCTGATTAGTGTAATCACTTTTGACCGTTTTTATTTCTAACAAGAGTGCAATATTTATAAACATGGTAGATAACAATAATATTAATAATGATATGCATAAATTTAATACCACAACAGTATGTTTATTTATCTTGTATAATATTATTTATCTGTCTGTCTTGCTAGTACAATTTGCTAATTGCTTGAATGCAGAAATTGTATAGCTGGCGATGACATTAATATCTCTTGACAATTAATTTATAACTTTAGAATATTAACATGTCCTTATATTAGTCTGATAGTCCACCAATTTAGTTTTCTTGGTGATTCGTTAAATATACATTAATGTCATGTATGACTTGGAGCATTCAATTAATCCTTAAATTAGTATATAGTAATTGAATTACTGTGTGTCTGGAATGTTGATGGCTGAAAACACACACTTCCAATCTACAATATTGCCTTTTACTTAACAGGTTCAGACGCGTTTTGAAATTGACGAAACGCTACAGATTCAATAATGCCTCATGATAGAGTGCACTTGAAATTGCATCATTTGTGAACGATCATCCGTTCTTGTTATAAATTCTTGTTGTAGTTACCAAAAAACATAATTGATTTGTTTTCTATCACACAATTGTATATTGAAAATGTTTTTACGCTGGTGGTCTTCAAAGTGATAAAATATTGTCACAGTCCAAATTAATGGAGTTTTTCTTCAGAAAATGTACTTATTTTGAACGGTTACCTAACAGAGCGTCGCTTAAAATGTTAAATGTTTAAACTTGCCGTTTGTTTATACCGAGGAAACATTAAAGATTGTGTAAAGCTATAGATACTAATGTGGTGTATCTTTTAGTTTATGAAATTGCCTCAAACAGTTTGTCTATAATACTGTTTAAGCGCATGAAAAATTCATATAAATGTACTTACTGTATGGTTCTATTTGATCAGAGTGTAATATGGAAGAGTTGGGAATTAGGTGTTCTACGATAGCAGAAGAAGGGAACCATATAAATAAGGAGTGTTCGGTATTTAGGATGCCATAAACAAGAATGCCTAAGACGAATCATTTAGACACATATAATAACTTGTCTCGTTTAAAAGGTTTTGTTTCGTTTTAATACCATTTACCAATATTTGTCAATTACAAACGACAGACACATTCACAATTTCTTTTGCTTAGTTCACCGATCCTTGCTACTCATTCGACATAGAGTCGAACTCTTTTTATGTATGAGGGATTGGTGTTTATATTAGGAGCAAAATGACAATAATAAAAGTCGTACACAGCACGAACTAAAAATTCTCTAAAACTGCGAATAAACTTATCAGTTATTATTTACTTTATGTTCCTTATGCTTTACATTTCCATGGAGAACTACAATCAGCTGACAATATTTTAATGATAAAACAATATTTTTAATGAATTGTAGTTTTAATCAATAAATCAATGAATAATCTCGTTAAATACTCCTACTAAATTGTCCTAACTAGGCTACTTCTTTTATAAGATCAATAATTTAGAAACTTGCATTTTATTGGGTTGATTTAAATTAAAAGATAACGTTTGTCTGTTTGATGCGGTTTATGTCTTTGAACGCCTCGGTTGTACACTCAGTACTAGTACATCATGTAGCAAAGAAGACATTGTCAATGTTGAAATGTCGATAAGTGTTGTTTAATCAGCACTTTAGAGCACTTTTTATGAAAATGTTAACATCTTGAGTTGAGTTGCAAACTATCTGTTTCCCATTTAATGTGTTTGAACTAGTTGATTGAGGTTGTTACACTTTTGTTCAATATTGATGATACGTAACTAAATGGCTACGCTTCATAAAATAGGTGGCGTACTCTTGTGCTTTAATGAAAGTGATATGAGAACATTATAATTGATTCTTTTAGAGTGTCAACAGTTTGATATAATTCAATACTTATTTAAATTTACTCATTAGAAGACTCGCGGTTCATCAAGATGACACAGTGACTAAAGTATACGTGCTAGTCATAACTCACTGAGTATTGTGCTGACAAATACTCTGATATAATATTGATTCGGTCAACATTGCTCATATAGTTGGTCACATAAAGTGACAATGCTTATACTGTTTGAAGAATACTTTCCCTAAAAATACTAGAAGAGCAACCTTGTCAGCAACGTGTGATTTGTACTATTGTTTAAATAATTAAGCAATAAATACGCACATTGTGTGTAGCATGTACCCAATCGATCAATACATTTATTATATTAATATACAGTATTTATTACTTCCTACTGTTTCTTGATAATGTAGTCTCTACTTTATGTTCATCATACATAACACTAACACTTCCCGTCTCTTAAGACGTAAAACCTGCCGACAACTATAGTCTAATGATTAGATCATAATCTTTGAAATGAATTGTAGTTTTAATCAATGAATCAATGGACTGGCTCGTTTAAAGCCTCCTACTGGTAATGTTTTAACCTGGTTATAAGATACACTCTAATGGAATGAGTATATTCAATCTGTCAACATCGAGACGTCTTGATATCGAATTCCATTGTATCGCAGTCTTTTTAATAACAATAAAAGATTTCTAGCATCGCTATTAAATAAACCGTTGTTTACTCAGCTCTTTAAAAATAATGTCTTTAAAATGTCAACATCTGGATTTTTATATGCATATACTGAGTCTTTGTTTATTTCTACGTAAAGTAATTTAAAGTAGTTGATATTTCTGAACTATTCAAACAGTGAGTATCCTATCAATTAAGAACTCCATTTTAACTCAATAATCAACAGTGAAACAGCTTACAGACGATACATATTGACAAACAAGTCGCTTCTGTAGGTAAAATTGATCAGAGCATCCGTTTAAGCGATACCTAATTAAAGATCTACATTGAACTTAAAACGCGGAAATAAAAATCTATATCTTCAAATGATAATTATTTTTCGACAATCAACATATCAAAATAATATATCATTATAGCGTTTTATAACAAACTGTGCATCTCTTAACATAATGAGAATTAAATAAGTAGTAAAGTACATGTTAAATGAGCGAAACTGTCTTATATTGTTGTAACAAAGCAATAGATTGATTTATTCCACAAAAAAGACCAGTTTGTGTCACTAGTGCCCTTCGAAATTTAAAAACCGCTATTGTAATAGCATATTAATATTCATGATAACACTAGTCGTTGCTGTACAGAAAATATGTGCATTATTTAAAGTTGATATAATAATCGATTTTTTCGAGTTGGTTTTTTATCGTTGTGTGGTAAAATATAATTTTCAGTACTAACTCAACTTGCTAAGTACGGTGATTTTCTGTCCAAAACATTCATATACTGAAGTAATCTGGTTTATTTTATATTCTGTTACGTCTCTTATCTTTCTTACACACTGGCAGACAATCGTAAATTAATTTTCTTGAAGTAATTAGTCATTTATTAGTCTGCCTCTATTCCTGAGCTACTTCATTCATCTAATTACATTGCCAATGATCACCATCAGATATACACTTCAGTTACCACTTGTAATCTACCTATGTAACTATTATTTATGTTAAACTCTTTGATAATGTTACTTCATCAATTGACTTTTGATATGTGTTTTCTATAACTCAGCCTATCTCAGCAGGTGTTCTTCAAAGGTACGAGTATAAGTAATCAGCTGGTAGCATATACTAAATAGTTTATGGTTGTAAATTGCATATGATATTGTTACACTTCCTCATAATTGCTACAGTAAACGTTTTTAGATTATAATATTAGCATTTGAAATAAATTGGACAATGAGCTTTAAAAACAAGAATATATAATTGATGATCTGCATCAGTTTTTACATTACTCAATGCGAATTTTGTAGTGCACATTACTTTGTACTTCCACAAAAAAGTTTCTGAGACAAATTAAGTACATTTCACTTGATAAAACCCTATTCTGATGGAATGCATTTCAGTGTTTTCTGTTTCAAAAAATTTAATATCTCAAACATATTCTTCTCTATACCTAATATTTAAACACAAGCGTTAACATTTTATATGGAAATATATGTTCATACAACATAACAAGTTTTTTCGTATTATTCATAAAGTCAGTTTTATCGTCTTAATTAGTTGCGATAATATTTATTATGCATTAATATATTTATCAGGCACATATTCCAGCAGCAAAGTTTATAATTTCGTTTCAGAAAATGGACCCTTCTGATAATAAATATAATTCACCCACTACCTGAAGAAGTTTTAGATAATACTTTATCCCATGTTATATGTATGTGATACACTTCCCTTTGGTGAAGCAAGACTATCATACTTATCAAACGCCAAAAGACATCAAATACATCCTTATATTTATTATAATACATTACTTGTATAAAGTTCCTATACTCATCCTGTGCGTCACAAGTTTAGGTGAACTAACGGTAAGGATACGTAATTAAGTTGATGCTGCCTCAAATGCAATGTAAATCCTTCTTATTATTTGGAAAAAAACCCATAAATAGACTTAAAATTAAATATAACGTCGTTTATGTATTTTATATATTTGATACTAAATCCATTTATTTCTTTAACATCTGGTTGTACCGAGGTACTTCACTTTATAGAATAGTTCCAAGTGCTCACTGATACTAGTAGCAAAATGCTTAAACCCTTCGTAGACATATAGTGATAAGTTATAATTCATTTTTATTTAACAGACAATAAATTAGCCAATACACTCTTAAAATTATGATGTTTTTATTACTTTCCCCTTCTTTTAACCTGTTTTATATTACATATCATGAAGGTAAACTGTATCAGTTGTTAACATGTACACCTTCAGGGTTTATTGCTCATTTTCAGGTGAATCACTAACTTTATACTTGAAAAGTAATTGTTTACTTGTAAAATGATTTATGTTACAATCATACTATCCATAATTTGTTTCTAGTGTCATAAAAATGATTAAATCAGTGTCAGAATGCTATATATTGCCTTTAAAACAGAAGATGATGTCGGAAGTCTTTAAAACTTTCATTGCTGCTTAACTATAAGTCAATTGAAGTCAGTTTTGACATTTTTACTGACGTTTTATTATTACAATAAATATTAGTGCCGCATAATTATGTTAATAAGCCTAAGTTGTACTCGAGTACAATGCATGAAATGCATATTTTGACTGGGGGATTTTGTTTTTATTTTTTGGCGTCACAAGTGGTATACCTAAACTGAAATAATTATAGTGTACAGTATGGATGAACAATACTATCGATGATAAGTACATAATCAACTCGCAAGGACTTTCAGGCATGTAACTGATATGAAATGAATGATTTATAGCCTACGTCGTCTAATCATAAAGTTACCTCTTGCACAGCTTAAAATTAAGAAGCCCCAGTTTCAATTGTTTATAAAATTTATGTTGAACTGCGTTTATCCAGATAAAAGAAAATTATATGAAAGATGAATTAATGAACATTAATTAACACCTAACAAATTCGCTGTACTTAATATATTATGTTTTCTAGCACCTATTTAAATTCAACATTAAAAAATGAATCCTTTCGTTTAGGTGTTGGTTGGTGAGAGAACAATTTTACACATGTTTAGGTCATGAAGCAATAAACAGTGAATATGAGGTGTGCCAATTTTTTATCAACAAGAGTGATAATATAAACATTCTTTTAAACAGCTGACTGATGCTTGTTGTTATCTATTATGCATATAGATAGATTGCATAACGTATACATGTGTGTGCCTAAACTAACGTTCCACTGATTATTAAAATGAAACTGTTTTAAATAAAGTATTAAAGTTTAACCATACTGTAGATGTGAAATATTTGGATACATATGTACAGAATGCTTAAAACGTTGTCTAAACCAAAATACAAAAAAAATGCATAACTTAACATGTCCAAGCTAAAAAAGCTTGTTAGTCGTTATATAATATTCAAATCATGAAGGCACAGCGGCGGAGGAAACTCCTAGAAATGATTTAAAAATAAAGCTGGAAATGTGTCAAACGTACATGTACCAGTTTACTCGTAAGAAACAAGATAAATAAATTATGTTTTGCATTGATAGCTTAACAACACTTAATTAAAATAATGTTAATTTTGTAATTCAAAAACTCACTCCGCCTACGACATTAGTATTTATTTATATAAATTAAAAGTATCTTTCCCTTTTGTAGTCTTTCTAAATTAAGTATAACACACTTTAAACATGATAAGATTACATTAACAGATGTTTTAGTAAAAACGTGTGGAATTATCAGTTATAATCCTTGACAATCATTCAAGTATTTTAATCAGAATCAGGATACTATTGCAATAAAATCACAACAGTTGACAGGTTTGTATTTGTTTTCCTATTTTCCACGTGAGAATTTTAGATACTATACACTATAATAAATCATATATTATACGAACCATCAAAGTAGAATGGCTTCCTTGTAGACATTTTCTATAACCTCAATTATGATAGCTATGATAATATCTGACATTATTAACATTATCTCTCACATTCCACTTTGAAACTAAGACTGCAGACATTGATGACGGAGGGGGTGTACGTGAAAACTCTCAAAGGTAACACTTGGCATACCGCTTTGTTAATGCACATGGTTTCATAATTCCGGTAGATTATGATTGCAGAAAAATGTAGAATCCTGATGTACGGTGTCGAGATATAAGAGATTGTAATCAAAGAAGAAAAAGCTACAATCGTTGATTACATATGATAAATATTGGATTCTGAAGTAATCTTCCAAATTTTGACTGATGGTAATACAGTAAACTATATTTTATATTGTTATCCATGATTGTGTTTCACTGTTATCACAAACTTGTTTTATTTCTCAAAAATATCTACATATAGATGTTATAGTCTTTGTTGTCCTGCTGGGAGACACACTATGTTACATTGTACATGTCGTATTCTACGTCATGCGTGTTTTTGTACTATAAATGATGGACTTGCTCACTAAATAGGTGAACAAGCCAATGCATGAACAGCATTTTACTGATTTACACAGACCATTTTTATGTGTAACATTTATTTTTTACAGTGTGTATGCACATAAATTTCATATAATGATATGTATATAAGATAAGTGTAAACTAATTAAACTATAAAATTGTAAAAATAATTCACCCCTAAATATTGGTGTGTAATGAAACTGGCTATGTTTATATGCGCAATGTTTACGTAGACGACCTGCACATATAATGTTTACAAACATTTATAAAACTTAAAAAATAGTGACATGTATTATATGTTACAGAAACTTATAAAACAACACGAACGCATTTAATTTACATTTCTTTTTGTCCACCTTGAACATGTAAGTTGGTAAGTCCTACAGTCAGCGTATTATGTTTTAACGAAACATTTTGATAGATAATTCTGTATAGTAATGGTATGATAAAAATATTTTAGTCATTGAAAATGCATTAAGTTATGAATGATTTTCTTATTAATTATTCACTTGAAAGTTGACAATAACTAACAATTTATAAAACATGTTCACTGCATTACATGTAGTAAGTTTGTTTTTACTATTTCAGGTACCTTAGAAGAATGCCTAACATTTCAATAAATATCGAAGAAAAAGGTATTGCGTAATTTAAACCAGTGCTATTATACAAAGTACATTGTATTGTCAATTCAAGCAAAACATGAACATGATATACATTACATAACCGTTTACATGCATGAACCACCCAGAAGAGACGAAAAAGTTAATATCTGCTCAATTTTAGGATTAATTAATGCTTGTAGACATAAATGGCGTATACAAATCAGGTACTAGATTTACATCAGAAACAAGAGGTTCTTTCAAATGATTTGAATAAGGCTTTGGTTTGTTAACAGATGTAACGTATCCATAAACAGGCTTCTAAAAACGTAACAGGAAATTGATTTAAAGGGATACTGCGAAAACATATCAAATGCATATGAAGATGTTCATTGCAACTTATAATTAATCACTAACCAGCTGTTTAAAGAATGTATGCTACTATGATATTTATTTATAAAAATTGGCACATCTCATTTTCACTGTTTATTGCTCTCTGACCTTAACTTGTGTAAAATTTCTTTCTCACCAACCAACACCTACAAGAAATAATGCATATGTTAACACTGGATTTAAATAGGTGCTAGAAGAATAAATCATGTGTTGGTTAAACAAATGGCTTCCGCACGTATGGTACATGTTAGATGTTTATTAGTATAACTCACGTATATTTGGCAACTGTTTACCTTTGATAAGGTCTACATCTTTGACATACACACGAATGCATGGATATCAAACCTAATACGTGTTCTTTCTGAATCTTTCTATTTTATAAAACAATTGAAATTTTGATTTCTATTATAATATCAAGTTTGTTGTTAAGATGAAGATTTAAATGGAATTTGTCAATTTGCTTTAGTGTTCAGTTTTGTAATTGAATATCACCTTTTTGCACTGAGTCAACATAATGTAAGATATCTTTTGAAATAAAAGTATTTTGACAAAATTGAAATATTTAGGACGTTAGAGAATTGAATACACGTATCAATGTGAGTTCAGGTACATAAATTTGCTTTCAAAGGCTGTTGATTAGAATAAAGGAGGCAACGACCTAAACTATCTCAATGTCATTATGCAATTATCTAATTATTCAAATAAATTCCCACTTGCCCAATTTATAATTGTTTTTACTGAGTGTGATGTCTTAATTGCACTTATCTAACTTGTATAATTGCACCTCGTGTTGTATGGTATTAACAGGTTTGAAAGTGGTTTTCGCAAATGGAAGTAAAAGCATTGTGATGATTATTCAACACTAGATAAAGCTGCCTCTCTCTGCACTTACCATAACCGAGATCATTCCAATTATAAACATGAAGCAACCAATGCTTGAATTTCAAACATTAACTTTAGTTAAGAATGAAATATACATATTTAACGATCACTAGACTATTTTTATGACTTCAGAAACACATTTTATACACTAAAATGGTAAAATACATCATTCTGCAAGTTTAACACTTCTTATATCAAGGTTGTTACTCACCTTTGAATTACCAATAAACTCTTAGATCGCAATGCTAACAAACCACACAATTGATATATTTTATGTGTTTGATGTGTTACATAAAACATGTTTACAAGAGGTGAAAGTAGTTAATATATTATAACAAGTGAGTAATGGCCAGCGTATTATTTCTTTGAATAAAAAATAATACCTGAATGATAATAATAAAACATATCATGCACATGTATCGATGTACATGTCATTGGTAAAATATAATTTGAATGTGTTAGTAATTGTCAAAACCACGTTAGCAACTGTTTATTTAAAGATTGCATTTAAACATAGACACATAAATGACGATTATTTTGATTTAAAACAAAACGGGAAATGTTTAACGTCATAGAAATGTTTTTAATGTTTGCAAAAACATTTTTACTAACGATTACCATAAAAACTTTAATTTTAATCACAAAAAGACCAAAAAAAATAGAATTAAAATATAACTGTACGAACTTGTATGAAAATATTGTGATGCGATTAAACTTATCAACATGTATATAGACTATTAACAGATAATTTCCTGTAAGTAGATAAGTAGAATTGTACAGACAAATTACATAAACATCTAGAGAATCGGTACGTAAGATATATACTTGATATATATGTTTATCTTTTTAATGTCTCCAGACTATTCTTTTCCTGTCACTGCAAGTATAACTTCTACATTGCGTTTCCTCATAAGTCTTTCCTGATGTACAGCAGCGGGATTTTTCAATAATATTATTTTCGAAAACAACGCTGACCCTTTAAAGAAATATTTTAACATAAGGCGACGTACACTTAACATGGTTAGAAAACACAATTGACTGTCAGTTAATAGGTTAATTCGGCGTTTTATAATACTTATGCTCCCCGTCTGAATTTTTTTTACGGTCCTGCAACGTAAAAATAAAAGCGTTTGTAACAGTATAATTATAGAGGGACGAATTCTTCATTTTAAGCACATCAGAATTAGAAGCATCACATTTTTTAAGTCTATACAGTCCTACACATAAGGGACAAAATCTATGAATTTCTGGAAAAGCTGATAACGGTACACTAATTGACCACACTCCATGGTTTGTTATCATTACCCTGAGTTAAACTATTAATCTGTCATGGTATGTTAAAAGCAAGATTGTTATCTTACAGATGGTGTAATTTATGGTCAATGAGAATCTCTTGCTCTGGTCAGTTTTCATGTTTACTTCATGAAGCAGGAAGATTTTCTTTCTCTGTCTGACTTTCTGTTCAATTATTGAGACAAGATAATACACACAACTCATTTTGATTTAAATTTTGTATTAATATATAAACAGTTCACAAAATTGAAAGGAAATATCAAGGATATTATACAACATTTTGTCAATTTCACATTTTATTTAGATTATAACAATGTTTAAACAAAGAAACAGAAATGATACATTTGTTAAAACACTGTACAATAATAACATGATTTGTGATATATTATAGTCTGATTTTATTCGGTGAGCCGTGACAGGTTGGATGAGTCTAATCACAACCATGACGATAGGTATAACCAGTAAATACTACACTAAAAATCAATACAAATTATAATATCTCAAGTATATATGCATGATATAATAATTCAAAATCATTGCTCAAAATAGTGCAGTTGGTAACGAGTCAGAAACATATGGCCAATGCATAAATTTTACAGCAGTGGTTCTAACCTCACCGTCTCCACATTTTTTAATTTATTACTAAATTCATGTATAGTTGTCCGTATCATATAATGCTTGTTGTGCTATAATTTGATTTTGTTTAATTTCTATTTGTTTTATTTCCTTGGTTCTTTATTTTCTATATCCAGCAATTTACATTGTACCGAATAATAATACATTTATATTATACATTCGGCTTCAAATGCAGTGGCTGAACAGAAATCAAACTAGGATACGATCGAACGATTGTGCCAAAGTTACATGCATTCCATTTGAATTCTCTTTCTTATAAAATGCATGTGCATAGAATCATTTCTATAAGACACGGTCGAGACAGTTAAGTGTATGACATCAAAGTAATAACTAAGCACTAACTCAGGCAAATATGCATATTCTATTTTATATACATTTGGCTTCATGCTGCACAGAGATTTCGAGTTGTAAGTTTCCATGATTGCAAATAATAAAACAATAAAGATAATAAAAAAAGAATAAAGGATACTAAGCACGATTCGAACCCGGGGTAACAAAAGCAATGTCTATCAATCCAAGTGTCTTACCGCCACGACTATTGAATCACTTAAATCAAACTTGAATAATTATGATAGAGGCAGTAATCAGTTGGTTTGTTGATAAGCTGTGTTACCTTTTTGTAGGAATATTCCAAAAATCTATAAATACAAAAGTGCAGTCACGGCTCACCGGATAAAATCGAACTATACCATACCAAATAATTATCATATAGATAGATATTATTTGACAACATTAAACATGCACTGTATGCATAGTCATGAATTTCCGTATGAAATCTCCGTAAATACACAAATGTATTACTTTAAGTTTTAGTATTAGGACACAAAGAGGCATCTAAGGACTTGGTGTAGTGGTAAAATGTACTACCTCACGATCAAGAGGCTACAGGTTCGATCCCACATCAAATCTTATTTTTTGCTATTTAAACATAATTGTTACATGTTTTACAAATACTTGTTAACACGACGGTGCGCGGTTTCCATGATTAAACAAAATCTAAGCGAAAGTGTATTACACACATAATGGGCGTTTCATTTATGAAAGTCCTTCAGTCTTTAACTATGTCACAAATTTATTTTTAAAATATAAATAAAGAAAAATGTATGATAATAAAGAGACAAAAATGTCGTTAAATGATATATAATTAATATTCAATCAATCAGTAAAAGTAATAAGTAAGTCATAGTGTTGCTACTATATTACTAGTGTTTGCGATTTTACAAAAAAATATCAACCTTTGCGGGAATCGAACCCGGGGTATTTCGATTGACAAGTCAGTACTTTACCTCTGCACCACACACCGTTTGATATAATACAATCGTTATTTTTCATCCATAATTTGTATTGTCACATATTAAAGCAACGAAACTTGACGAATGTATACTAACTAAGCTGTAAATCGATACGGAAACTAATGACGGCACGTTTAATGTTGTCAAATAATAAAATAGTCTTCATTACAGGTCGTATTGTAGGTCATGCGTGTTTTTGTACTTTAAACAATTGACTTGCTCAACTACAACTTTGATATTTAACTTTTATTTAAAAAAGGTGTATGTGCACACTATAGATTTTAATTAACGATGCGTTTATAAAATTTTAGTAAACTGACTTAACCGTAAACTTGTAAAAATAGATCACTCCTAATTATTAGTGCGTAATGAAAATGGCAATGCTTATATAAGAAATGTTAACGTGGATGACCGGAACCTCCAAATTAAAAGAGTACAAAATAAATTCAAGCACACCTATGTACAAAAACATCAATGGACAAATACAGATTTAGAAAACAAACTTTATATGATAAATATATACAAAGAAAGAAAACATGTAATGTACTCACACTATAGCATACAATTTACATGCATGATGAATAATGATATTAATAATTTGTAACCAATAATAATTATTGTATTATTTATCACAGTATCCAAATAAATACATATTCATATTTATCCTATTTTATAACCATATTTTAGTTTATAGATAATGTTGTTGCTGTTAACGTAACCCTTGTCGAACTCAATGAAAGCGAAACTTGCTAGACAAGGGTAAACAGCACAAACAATGAAAATATCACATATTCCAATTTATCATGGTCATATTAAATAATTAAATACTGTTAATATGAATATGCAAATAACATAAAAATGATTACGACTGTTTCAATAAATGCGATTGTACAATGTATATCATAATTGCGAGGGTGATAGCGAATTTGACAACCTGCAGCTGGAAAGTTCACATGTACCATCAATATATGCACCAGCTTTCCAATCCTCTAACACTGTTTTAAATGTACCTGTTTCAAGATCATCTCTTAATAAAAACCTTTGTATAACTCCATCTTTAGACAAATGACATTTTAAGGAGTCATACTCAACCAAAAGTATTCTCTCTAGGTAAACATTATGTTTCTTCTTGACCCTGTAAAAGATCCTTAGGCATATATCTTCGAAGCTGGTTTCCAGTGATTTGTTCTGGACGACAGCAGCCCAGATTAAATTATTACTTTTTGAAAACGTAACATCAAAAGTAATATTATTTTCTACACTATCTGGACAATAAATGTCAAGGAATGTCTTAATGTCACTATCTACCACTGTGGCTGAATGTCTTTGTCCAGCAATCAATATTACATCAAATTCATGTGAAGCTTTCACTCGAAATGAATTATTTTGCAAGTACTTCTTTGAGGACTGAACCCAGGACTTGCCACATTCACAATGGTACAATGAAAACTTATGTTTCAAAATATCTTCAAATGAGAGTTCACCACAACCTAAAGTGTGAGACACATAATTTTTAAACCAGCATATTATTCTCCACTCAGAATCATTGAACTGTGTTTTATAATCCTTCACCAAAGTTGGAATATTTGGTTCACTGATATGAAAAGTTTCAAATAATATAGATGATTGAAATGGTTTGCATTTTGCAACCAAATGATACAAGTTCAATGTTGTACTGTAAGAGCTTTCATCTGATTTACCAACAAGTTCTTCTTCTATTAATTTTGTTTGACTAATGTTTGACAATATTTTGAAGATGTATTATTAAACAGGAATTTTAACAAAGATGTTACAGTAGCACATTCATTACCAAAATGCAATATTTTCCCTCCTTGGTTGGACTGTGAACTTCTTTTTAGATTCCACTTGTTGGTATAATCCTTCTTATTCAAAATATCAAATATTTCATCAATAAGTATCAATTTCTTCTGTGTGCTAGTATCAACGAAAATATTAAATATCTTGTTAAATTTCATCATTGAAAACCTGGAATAAAATGAGTGTTGCGTTAATTTTTATACAGTTAAAATTTTCTAATCAATTCAAGTATGAATGTTTTTTTAAAAAAAAAAATTATTCACAAATTAGAAAAACAGATATGACATTTAAAAAAAATGTTGGAACCATACTAATTGGTTACAAATGTTTCAGTTTAATCTTACGAAAGAAGTTATTTTTTATTCTTTTTGTCAGTTTATCATTCTTCAAAGATTATCAGCTTTTTCACATAAATAAAGATTTTGATGTAACTTCAAATACTATCACAAACCCTTGTAAATTTCAAGCTTGTTACATAATTTCTACCAAAAGTATTAAGTCAAATGATTATACGAAGTTAATAATTATTCCATTTAAAAATTATTAGGCAATATAGATAATGATTGAATAATAAATGAACAATAATTATGTTACTCTTACCTTTTTTTCCATTCTTTTAGTTTGAAATAAAATCATCAGTTAATTCTCTCGAAAATCAACTTTTCAAAACAAAGTTTTTCTGACTGAATGTACTAATTATAATTAGGATTACTACAACATTCAAGTACAGCGTGCTTTCAATATAAACAATGCCACATGTGCTTATTGAGATACTTGGCTTATCAGATTGAAATGACAGATTAATAGTTCATCGGCTGTTAAATTGGCTGTAATGGTCAGATAATGGTTTCATGGTGATTCTGGGCATAACGGTACCACCTTCCTCCGATCTGAGAAGAATCTTGGGCTTATGTGTAGGACTGTATAGAGATTGGTTTATTGGCCACATCGAGAAAATTAAGGGATCGTAGGGTTCAGGATAATGATAAGGAGATTATCTTGACATCAACGTGATAAGTATATACATAGTTGTATATATTGTTAACAGCTGACTTGAGATAGCCTTTGCCAACTTCTAACTTGATAACAAAGTGTAATTTGACCCGTATGATGCATTCCTTCAGGACTTTTTTCATTTTATTATCTGAACATACTTAAAACTTGAGATTACATCTGATAACATGGTAAGCAACATTTATAAGGACGAAGGTCAACAAAGAAAAACATTTTCAAAACGTTTATTTATATTACAGATTTTCGTCTTTGAAACCAATGGTAATGAATGTGATGTTTGTTATAATAAGAGTTGCATAAGTTTGTCCGCCATACATGTCTTTAAAATTGCGCCTCTTTGTCCAAATGTTACTTAGAAATACCGTTAACTAGTTTATAATTTGTTTGTTCAAAACGTTTAAGTGCATTGGGTAACGAATAATTTTAAAGACACTTTAATTATGCGTTAAAATAAATCATAAAAACATCAGAATTTTTCAGGAAGTGTTCATTATCATATTAAAATTATAATTATAGACTTTAACTTAATACTAACAGCTGATGGATAATAAGCAAGCAAGCACCTGCTGAGATAGGCTGGGTTATAGAAAGCACAAATCAAATGTCAATTGATGAAGTAACATTATCAAAGAGTTTAACATAAATAATAGTTACATAGGTAGATTACAAGTGGTAACTGAAGTGTATATCTGATGGTGATCATTGGCAATGTAATTAGATGAATGAAGTAGATCAGGAATAAAGGCAGACTAATAAATGACTAATTACTTCAAGAAAATTAATTTACGATTGTCTGCCAGTGTGTAAGAAAGATAAGAGACGCAACAGAATATAAAATAAATCAGAATACCTCAGTATTTGAATGTTTTGACAGAGAAAACCATCGTAAATATAAGATAGATAAGAGACACAACAGAAAATAACATAAATTAGATTACTTTAGTATTATGAATGTCTTTGACAGGAAATCAGCATACCATGCAAGTAATTACAATATTTAATATAGAATTTCATGACAGGTAGATTATAAGGCCATGCCTTTGAGTTTATTATTTTGTAAGTAGAAATACAGAGTCTGTGGAGCTACACATATGTTTATTCTTTTCTCTAACGTCATATAAAAAATAGTTGTTTTATTTTAAAAGAAATATATTGTAGTTTAAAATACAGCATTCTTTTTTCGTTTGATGAAATTAAACTATTGCTTTGTGACTACGTTGCATTGCAATTTAATTATATATTTTACCGTAAAATCTGACTTATTCTGTGATAGAAGAGACACTTTTTAATCCAATGGTAAAGATATGTAACTACATTCGATAAGTCAGTTGCTAAAATAGCTAATTGCGTTTTACATTTTCCTTAGCAAACAGTTTTTTTTTCATTTCTTCAGCTCTTTTTACATTAGCAATATTAACAATCAATTTCTTATTTTGTCAACAAAAATTTAAGATATATTGTGATCTTTAAAAGCAAAGTATAGCAATCATGTTCTTTATTGACTGGTCACTTAATGTTTGAATGGTATCTTCAACACCCACTTTAAAGCACTTAAAGTAAAAAATACCTTTATTCTCACTCTAGATGTTTGTCATTTATAAAACATGTACTGAGGAAGTGCTGGGTAAACAACTATTGTCGATATTCAATATGGCGATTTATCTTGAATCCTAATACTTTAATAGGAATAATAAACACTGGAATTCGATAACTAGACGACTAAATTGTCAAAAGATTTTTTAACAGATAAACGTAAACTTATCATTTAAATTCTTCCAATGATTCGCGAGTTTTTATAATATTAATCTTAAAATAGTAGTAACCTGGTTAGTACAAAAAAGTAAGAGGAGTTAAAGTGGCTTGTCTATTGATTCACTGATCAAAGTAACTTTAATACAGAAGAAGTTGAATTTATCATTAAACGGTTGATGTCAGCTAGTTATAGTTATTTAGGGAAATGTTATACATGGTGTTCATAAAGAAGTGAATGTGTCATCAAATCAAGTGCTTGTACAAAGTTAAGAGACGTAGTACATACATGTATAAATAAAATATCTTGATCAAGAATGTCATTTTACGAATAATGCAGTTGATAAATCAAGGATTTGTTCAATAAGTAAAACTACATGTTGCTTATATGTTTGATCTTTATGTACGTTTTATTCAACTATTATTCTGAAATCCTCTTTAAACAATATTACTATGCTTAACGTGATCAACCTAAAACCGTCTAACTTATTATATATAAATTAAAACATTTTATAATAAAATGACAGTTCTTGAAGTTATTCTAATGTTATATTCATTACATTAAATATCTTATTATAAAACTACCATTTATTAAAATATTTATTAAAATAGTTAGATCAGTATTGGTGTCGTAATATAAAACTTTCCTACAGCTCATTATATTTGCTATGATCGGTTATTTCAATATCCAGATTGCTAAGAATGTTCTTGATTGTGTCCATCATTGGCTGTCTCTCGTGGTTTATTTTACACCATTTGTTTCTCATCTGCCAAAATTAACCTTGTGATATTAGCCATTAGTTATGTTCAGCGTTGGTAAAAACTTGTACAAAACTTCTCCTACTAAACTGAAAGACAAGTAAAAACATATCGGAGGCATTCAGAAGTTATGTTGTATTACCGGTTTTATTATCAATGGAATTCCATCTTTTAACAATACGTTTTGCAAATTTGAAGGAACTACTTTACAAATATGTTGTTGATTTTACGTTCATCAAAATGATTGTACTATTATTATCACATCTTTTAATCAATATTGTATTTATTGCTACATCATTATCAACGTAATATTGTTAAGGTCTTGGCCAATAACATCTTGTCAACGATATGCTTAAAATTCGCATAAATCAAATTTAATCATTGTCATACATAAATAAAGTTGGTATTACCTCGTATTTTGAAGAACGTCAGTGAGACGCACAATTAGCGATGACTAATACATTTTGTTCGAGAGCCTCAACCTTTATCATCGGTCACCAGAGATATGGAAAATGTCTGGTGCATTTAAACGATTTTCCTACATCTCACTCCATGATTTAATATTTATTTTTAAGATTTGGTGAGAATAAAGATTTGAAATGAAGTTAAAGGAAAGACACACCTGACTATTTGCCATGGAATACAGTTGTTTTTCATGAAAAAGAAAGTTCATGTAACAAACACTTAGGAAATACATGTATACTGTAGAGTAAAATGCTAAAATTATCTACAAAATATATATGTTATCAGCCAGAAAAAAATAAATATTATGATTGCAAACAGCAAATGGCAGAGGGCAGTATAAGTTTACATTTGTCTAATAATTGGAACATTGGCCATTCATCAAAATATAATATTTATTCTGACACATCTCACATTTTATTCAATCAATCAAACAATATAACAATTATTCGGCATCATTTAAACAGCATTAAGTGGTTCATAAATAACTGAAGTTTGTAACCATTCTTGTTACAGAAATATATATAACTGTTCTGGTAATTCCTGGTAAGATTAGAAACATGCTTTGTGTAAATGGTTGATTGTGTCATTGGTGCGCTGAACAAAGCCAATTATACGATGATGTTTGTAAAATGCAGGGGTACCGAAGTGTATTGACAGAAATTTTATTTAAAGTTCGATTTAAGTCTAAAAGAGGATACTGCCTCTGAACAACCGACAAATAACCACATTGAAACCAGAATCTTGACTGTTCAAGGCATGGGTAATTGTTCTATATCATTCTTGAAATGACATGTACTGTTTTCTATCATTATTTTAAACACATGTAATTAATAGGTGATACAATCTTTATAACTTTATTTATTATTCCACTTGATGGTTTGTTTGTTACAAAAATATCATGAAAGATTGAAGAGTTTGGTATGGCACGAATAAACTCCTTAAAACTAATAAGATAAGATAGAACTTTGTTTACATAAAAACTTTATACAGAAATGCCTATCACACTGAGTTCGTTCACTATATTAATGCTCTGTTTACATTGACTTGTGAAAACATAAACCTTACTTATATATCAATTACGAATCACAGGCAACATGAAATTTCACATAAATGTTTAATTGTTTAGTGGAAATGTCTAAACACATTTTAACCTCTGCTCACAATAACTCCTTTATCTTAAACATTGTTGATGTAATACCTCAATTTTTATGTTTAAATTGTATATTTTATTATATAATGATCATGAGGATGAATTATTTCTCTGTAAAAAGTACAAGAAATGTATGCCATTTTAAACATATGTTTACAAACAAGCAGATTGTTATCATTTTATTTATTTTGCATTGAAGATTTATTGCAGAATCTATTTACAGAACTTTAAATTTCAATCTTAGTTTGCCTGAAAGATTTAATAGAAACGTATCATTGTCTATCACGATACAAACATCTACTTCCCTATGAAGGTTATCATGACACAAGTTGTTAATGAAACGTTTATATATGGTAACTTTATTAAATTGGAATGATTTTCACACGCCACTGTTAAATGCTGCAGCCATCGATGTATACAATGTATTATCACAACTTTGACTTGTTATTCTTCACCTTACAGTTCAATGGTAACATCACACAGGTTACAAGATGTACTATGAGTTCTATTGTATCAGATATATACCTATATATTTCGATGACAAGAATATGGGAGAAATAATCAGGCGCAATTATATAATAAAAACGATGTTTAAATGATGTTAAAACATAATCACATGTTTGTCGTGAATGGAGACGCAAAACCTTTTGTTCATTTATTTAACTTTACCTCTGAAAGTAAGTTGTGTTTATGTATCGTGTTGTGAAACTAATCTAACAAAATTGTTCTTCAGGAAAACCATTGCCTCAGACATAATTCTGTACACAAAAATATATTACAAATCAATTTGTCTGTAGTGTTTGTTACATTATGTGTTAAATAATAAGATTTAGGACATTGTTTAAAGCAATTGTCTGGCTATTTTCTTCTGTACTGTGATCATCATTCATAGACATCGTTGTCCATATTAATTGTTTCCACCATTGATAATTAGACTGCAGGATATCTATAGAAGATAGAAAAATGAATTAAACACTCAAAGACAAAACAAAAGACAGCGGAGTCTCAATTAGTCGCTTCGAATACGATTACTTTTGACATCTCAAAAACTTAATACGAATACTTAACAATCTGCTAACGTTGTTGTTTGAACAGTTAAAATGGTATATAATTTTTATTATTTTATATTAAATCACAGTAGTACTTCAGCTACAATATCTTTAAATATACCGATAGACTTCTGTTTGACCAATAAAAGATTGCCAAATCACTTTGATTTGAAGACCAACCCATCAAAACAGATGATAAGTAATATTATCATGTGTGTATATCACGTTTTTTATTATTTCATTTTATAAATATTTTGTAGTTATGCAACTTAATTGGATATCATAGCTAATTTGTAAAAAGTGTATGATATATACAGATATCGGAACGTGCAAGTTGTCACACGGTACGGACGGTACACGCACGTTATACGAACACGGACTGCACGTTACACGATACACGAACACGATAGATAGCTTGATTTGCGGTTAAATACACGATTCCGAGTCTCGATACACGTTTAACACGATTGTTCGAAATCCTCGGCTTTTTTCGCCCAAAGAAAAACGTTTCAACGACGACACGTTAAACGATTAATGCGTCTCAAATGTAGATTGAAAACAAAAAATATTCTTCTGTTACGTCGTAAATATGTAACTAAACAATATAAGTTTTGTTAAATTTATTGAAAATCGAGTTTACCTGCTCAAATTCTTAAAAACAAAATGTTACAAGTTGGCTTAAATCGAATTTAAATTCACACACACGATTGTCAACTTCGAAATCACACGATAGACAAAGAAATAAAAATTTAAATATGTTACATTGGTTCATTGCACAGTTAAGCTTGATAGTAAAATATAATATTGTATCAATAAATTTATTGAATATCGACATTTTAAGTAGAAATTAAGGTACACGATAGGCGGGCAGTCAATACACGATAGACAAAAAAGAACACGATTGACACATGATTTTGTATAAAAATTGAATTAGTACACGGTGTACAACAAAAATACTAACTGTATAATAAAGAATATTATTAATGTCAAAATAATTTAATGTCATTCTTAGTAAGTTTGTTTTAATCGAATTAAAAACCACGAAAAGCCGATCAACTCACACGATTGATAAAAATACACGTTTAAAGTTTTTTTCCTTTGTTTTCTTCAAATCATTCATTGAGAAAAGATGTCATAATTGTATGTGTATATGTTTCAAAAGTTAAACACAGTCTTAGCTTGATTGTAAAAATATAAGCAAGTCATATAGTATAGATTATTTTATTGAATATCGACATTTTTAGTAGAAATAAAGGTACACGATCGGCGAGCAGTCATTACACGATAGACAAAGAAGAACACGATTGATATTTTTTTATCAAACAACTTATGTAATTACTTGATGTATAACAAAAATACAAACTGCAGAATAAAGAATAACATTACTGTCAAAAATTGTCATTCTTTGTAAGTTGGCTTTATTCAGATTTAAAACCACACACACGATAGCAGGCGAAACCCACACGATAGAAAAAGAAATACACGTTTCAAGTTTTTTCTCTGTTTTTATTTTCAAGCCATTCATGGTGAAAAATGCTTTGAATTAGTATATTTTTTCAAAACACAGTCTACGCGTGATTAAAAAAATATAAGCATGTCATATTGTATAATGGTCGCCTTTTTAGTAGTATGTATACTAGATATAAACGTTTACATGCAGTGCTTGCATGAAGACGCGGTATTAAGACAGTACACACCTCGTGTTAACTTACTATTTTATGCCGACTACTATATATCGATATTTAAATAAAAAGTTTTACATATAAATACGCAAATATGAGGGAATAATACGAATAAACTGTAAAAACTAAATAATTTAATTTACTTTAAGAATTAAAACAATGATGACTTTTTTAATCATATAGAGTCGTGATAAACGAGTTCTTGACCAAGTGAGATGTCAATTATAACAGTTTGTTTACTAAACGCTTTAGCCACTGACAAACAAAGAAAATGTTTGATGATTAAGATAAATTAAAGCATGAGTTTACATTTTAAATATAATAATATTATAACGATTATTTTAATTTAGTAACAACATTTCGGTTGGGCCGCAATTTAATTGACCGCAGATTGGTCCGGAATGAGCCGCAGATTATCGACGTACGGCATTTAAACAGGAATTTCCGGTTTAAACAAAGTCAACATTTATTCTAAACTCAACTTAATGAATCGCGGTTTTTCTTTTTGTTTACGGATGATGATTAGTCGACAATGCATAAGTATTTAATACATTTATACGTATGGATTTGTCAATATCTCGGGCACACGATACACGGTAATAAAACGCAAAATCACAATATCTCGGACCGATTTTTACCGTGTATTTACACGATGAGCGGTCTACACGTTACACGATTGAAATACACGGTGAATTATACACGCACACGGTATGAATGATACACGCACGATACACGCACGATACACGCAAATTTCGGAAACTTGCACGTTCCGAGATCTGTATATGTTACAGGGAATGTGTGTAACCAGGGATTTCACGTAATCCCTAACAAGTCAGGGATTTCATGTAATCCCTGGTGATTTTAGGGAATACTTGAAATCCCTGATTTCGCTAGGGATTACATGAAATCCCTAAAATATTATTTCATTTTTACACAAGTAACCTGACTTGATTTCTGATACCGATGTTGATCAGCGATGCAATTCTTACATTCAATGTCTATCAAGTGGACAACTCAAACACTTTAATTATTTACAGCAAATTTTTTGTACAAATGACTTTTTTGTTTTTATAACAATTATCATAATTACAACTTATGACTTGTATTGAAACATTCTACAGTGCCATCCAGAAATACACTTGTAGAGAAACTGGGTTTTCATTTATACCATTAGACTTTATATTAGATGTTTTACATAGTAGGATGCCTAAAATAGATTGTTACATTTGAAAGAGAAGTAATAATACTTAATAAAATTGAAATTGTTATACAAGTAATTGTATCTAAAGTTACAATATTATTTCTCAAGAATTGGTAAAAAGTAAATACATGTAACAAATTCAAACATTCATGAAAGTGTAAAGGTAATTATGGATGTCACTGTATATTTGTCTGTACTACAGTAGGTAAATTTGTTTAAAATAGTTAGTAAACAGTCTACTAACTTTATCAAGTACTTCGTTTAAAAAATATCAAAGTAAACAACCCCAACAAACTTACAGTGCTGAAAATAAGACCTATAGAAAAGTACACATGTACAAGACATATGACGTAAATATAGAACAATTTATAATGAGAACCTATTTGTTACAAAATGATAGAATAAATTTCACTCTTATTTGTAATCCATTAACATAATTATACTTTAGGGAATGTGTGTAACCAGGGATTTCACGTAATCCCTAACCAAGTCAGGGAATTCATGTAATTCACGAAAAAAGGTTTATACCGATGCGTTGGAAACTTAAGCTTTAATACTATAAATGCATTCACATAACAAAAATATCCATGCATAACAGTGAAAACATTGAATAAGAAAAACCTTACAACACAATTAATCATATTATACATCTAAAATATGATAATTTTGTGGTCAGGGAATATGTGTAAAAATTGAAAAATAAATCAGGGAATACGTGAAATCCCTAGAAATTTTCAGGGATTACATGTATTCCCTGTCAAAATTTTAAGTAGCTGGGGATTACATGAAATCCCTAAATTTCAGGGATTACGTGAAATCCCTAATTACACACATTCCCTATAGCATAAATATAATGTATAAACATACGTGTATAATTATTAAGTATTTCAGTATGGTTTCGACTTGTTATTGAATGATATTTAAAGTGATAAATTCCAACATGTTAAATTTCGAAATTATGTTTGACTAGACGCAGTATACATAACACATATCTGGCAAGTATAACAAGTCCACTTTAGCTCTGACATCGTACAGTTGATATTTTAGATACATTAGAAGATATATATATAATTTTGAAGATACTCTTTACATTTAGAAATCTTTTATTTCACAGTTAATGCATTTTGTAAACTTATAAATAAAATAATGTAAATGATAAACTTTTATATAATAGGATAATTAAACAGTTCTGTCAGTAAAACTTATTAACCAAATATTCAAAGGGTAAAATGATATTTGAAAGTTGAATTTTCAGATATTGCTGCCAAATTATTTTACTGAAAATCAGGAACACATCTAGTATGTAAACTACCATCTAGTACAGGCAAAAACTAGATATAATTAGTTATAAATAGTTAAAATTTCATCAAATGAATGTTGATACTTAACTGTGTTTTGCTTTTATCGAACTGTAATCAGTACTGATGGGGTCCAGCTTATTCTTACATCGTTCTTCTTCCGACGCCTTATGATAATCGCATTATAAAGAACAAGACTTTCTACCCACACATGGAAAATATTGTTTAGTTTGTAAGGCAGTTAGACCTGCCAAGACTAGGAGTTGAACGCACATTTTATGTTTGGAAGATTAATGTTATACAGCCTAATGTCGCGGCAGCGTTCGTAAAAACTAAAACCTAAAAATATTTTCTTTGGTGGTTCTTAAGTTGTGGATCTCGTGAAATCAAAATTTTGGCACATACATTGCGTATAGTAAATCCCCATGCAGATGTTATTAAATATAGATAATATCAGTTTGAAAAATTAACTCAGACTCTGTAAGCATTTTGGAAATAGATTTACATTTTCAGGTGTAATAACGTAGTTTGTCATAAGTAAGAATATAAGTAATAATATGTTATTCAGACATAATATTAATTTTGTTGATATTTCACATTACTGTAAGAGGAATGTTCTAGTATATTTACATCAACATTGACTGATACATTCGGTACACTTCATCAAGCGTTGGAATTATTCTCATTTCCTTGCAACAACTAATGTATTTTAAAGACTTCATTAAGTTTTTGTGAATCACAATATTTGACGGAATGCTGGTATCTATAGATTCAGTAAATTGATTTTAAACAGTAGTTATAGCCAAGATAAGTTTGATCCAATGTTCTAAATATATATTGTATTCACATTTTAATCATACTTTCAAACTCATTGATTACATTCTGAAATACCAATCACCAAATTCAAGTAAACAATTAAATGGTTTTTGTTGCACAATAAAGAACTGTGAATTCATTTGGTAAATGTAGAAATTACACATGTTGATTTGCCTCTGGAATATATCGCATTAATGTTGTATGTCTTATGAAGATGAAAGGTGTTGTGTTTGGCACATCATGTATTCACTTTGCATTAAAACAACAAACAAACATGCGTCATGTAGTATATGTTTATGAAATGAAAACAAACATGCAATACTATATCAAAAGATGATTAAAAAACAAATGTGTAAGACTTGACACTCACTCTTCAGCTTAACTTATCAACACTATATTTTTTCCAGGTAGAAGCAGTGTTCCAAGAGGTAGGCAACACGCTTTAGCATTGAGAATCTAATATTTTCCAATTTATAGTTTAATTAAGCAAGTGTACTTGATATTTATTTCTAGATTGTATAAAAATTTGATGTCGTTTCCAGTGTGCTGCACAAAATGCTACCGATGTAACACTGATCATTTTGTTGTCTTATCTACAAAGGAAGTAACCAAGTCATGAAGTACTCGTCACAATTCAAATTAAACAGTCAGCTTCAATCGCAGATAAAAGTTGTTTCATGTAGTAAAGTATTATACTTAAACACGACAATAACAAATATTGACTGCGGTTAATGGACTATTTCGAGTGCGACCTTTTTATTTGAATAACAATACATTTACCCACAAATATATGCATTTGCTCTTTTGTTAAAACCTTGTTTGTGGGACAAAAAAGTAACTGTAAACCTTTGTTAAATAATGCTAATAGGTAAAGTCATGGAAAGGTTCATAGGCATGCGTGGTATATATGTTTGGTTTCCATTTGAAAGCTACTAGTACCATCCATCTAATTTAAACGCATATCATGAGTAATGTTATATAATGTATTATGTTCTTTGAAAATTGATCTAAAATATTTATATTCGACTCTTTAAAGTCAATCTAAATTAAGAAACGAAGATGGTACTTTTGCCCGACAAAATTGTTTTCCATGCCATATTACTCATAACCATTATACAGAAATACATTTAAAACTCTTCAGTATTGACATAACGACATATGTATTACTTTTGTAATGGCATTTCCAGTGTACATTACTCATGTAAATGCTCTGGAGTTGTTACAAATCATGTTTTGTATTAATGGTGTAACAATTATACATCGTTTGAATGCTAGAGACTCGTCATTGCTTGAAACATCATTCTTAACAACACAAACTTGGGTGTGCTTTCATAATAACCAAATAACCAAAAACATTACAATATAGTTTACTCACCGTAAGTTAGTTTAAAATACCTTTCTGTTCTAAGTATTAGTTTACCATAATGTAGATAATGTATTTGTACTCAGTTTTAGCTTTTGTTTTTTCAATAATCTGTAACTGATCTGAATCCCATTATCATAAACCAAAGTAATAAATTTGGCAACAGAATCAGTTTTGGCTCATTATAAATAACCAATGAGCTGTTTAATTAGGCCAGTCTGTTATATTGTTTTGTTAAGAGATTATTACTCATATTGAAATAAATGTGTCAGTGTATACACTTTTTTGGAAATATTTTACTCATTTTACAGTATAACTGCAATAGAATTTGATGATTTTCCTGGTATGAAATTAATAACGTCCGACGTGAAAAAAACATTTGATCAAGTCGGACACGTATCATTAAAACATAATAGTTTTCACGTGGTATAATTGTTATATGACTAACAGAAACAAATTGATGATTTTACCATGTTGTATAACTTCTCATTAGTGTATCCATAAACTACACAGAACTTAACATTAAAATATCAGGGCCTTATGTGTTGGTTTGCTCAACATTTGACTTTTGTACTATTAGCCAATCCTATGATGTTTTCTTGGCAATAAATCAACATTTAACCTATTGTTTCTAAATCCAACGGCTTGTACATTCTTGTCAGTCTTGTAAACTGGAAATGTAATGTAATGTAATGTAAAATGAAACCATCTTCATTCTGCAACCATGTGTATTGTTGTACTTGAGTGACGTGATGTCAGTGTGCTTGTACATATAATAAAAAGTATTCGTGACAAATATCACGTAAGTATTCACGTTTAAGGTGATTCAGACAAGTGTATGATATTTGAACGTTTTTAAGATGCAAGGTTTCAAGAAGCAAACATGATTTATGCTCACATGATGAAAACTGAGACTCAAAATTAGTTTAGTTAGTCTTAGGCTACAAATTTGAATCTGCATTCTTTGGTTTAGTAGACCATACCGCAAGTAGGCAGAAATGATACATGTATTATTTATTGTGTCGTTGACGAAAATTTATCGTAGCTATGGATATGTCTGGTTCTCGTGTATACACATCCTAAAGTGGCTGCCGATACCTATGATTTAGTGTAAAGACCAATTCATAAATTGCATGTCCTAAGTAAGTGCATCCATGATATGTAGCTACAATTAAATGTCTGTATTAATATATCTCAAGTAACATACAGTTTTATTTTAACATATGTTTTATTACATAATGTAAGGATCTCAGATAATATTTTTAGGTTAACATTGTGATATATCAAATGATATCATTGATACGGTGTCTGTGTGAAATATTGCTCCATGTATTATCTTAAACTTCATGTTTGAAATGTCCCAAATGTTTCCGTTCTATGTATTTAAATGTTTTATTTTTAAACTTGCTCGCTAAGCTATATATATCTCACTTTTATACTTCGTGAAACTTTTTTGCCAGAACAGTTTTATTTCAGCCCATATAAGTTATGTCATGAATAGTTTCACATTAAGATAACCACAGCATAAAAAAAGTTTGTATTTTAAAGTGGTTGCAAAACGATAAAAACATGACCATCAGAAAATAAGTTGTGAATAGAATGACAGAAAATAAAATATGTGTTTGTCTCAAATCATTTATTGTCATGGTTCTTATGTTTAAACTTATTTCATTATGTCAAAATGTATATCATAGATGTAGATTGTGTACTCTTTTAAGATACATGCAAAGATGGTTCTAATTAAAGTTTGTTTGGAAGATGCTTAATGTCACTAATTGTCATTGTAAGATGACAGTTTTTAATCTTAAATCACTACATTCAATCTACGATATATATAGATTTCCGGTTACCCGGAACAACTAATGTTTTGGTTTGAGCAACCAATAATTTCTTGTGGGCAACTAACAATCTAGAAACTAAACATAGTGTTTGCTAATAAGATGACCTGTTCGGACAACTACTTTCATATCTTAATTTCTCTTTGTATTTCTCAATGTTGAGTATTTTACAACACTTTGGAACATTCTGAATATTTCATAAGTCTTGTCGTTAATTCTACTTGTATGACACTAACATTTTGCTGACAGCTATGAGAAGTATTTTGCGTAAATAAATCAACATTATGTGCAGTGAAATTGGTCGCACTAGTCTAAGCGTGTTGTAAGATTTTGCTAGTAATAAAAGGCGATGTTACTTCTGAATGTGTAAGAAAAAAGACTGATGTTATGGAAGCTTGTCGGACTTTCAATGCAAAAAATACGAGACGGTAAATGAACTTGGCTTATTTAAGATTAGATTAATATTGATGTCATCTTCTTGAACGATAATTTTATATTGTTTGTTTCATTGTCTAAAAAAACCTAAGCACGAATGTGAAACAAATTCTTGCAACTGAGATTCCCCCAAATCTCAGCAGCAAAGAGAGTTTCTTGCTCTGGGAAACATTCATATGGGTTTTAAAAGTGATCCAAAGCACTGCTGATCAGGCTAACCTATAATACAAACTATAACAGAAATAACAGAAATTCTGACAAAGTTTCCTTTAGTTTATATTGCACAAACAACAGTCATGTACTGAATTATTCACAATGCCTTTGTTGAAGATATGTCCCAAGTTGAGTTAATGATCATCCGATAATCTAATTAATAATTTATAAAACTAGTGTATAATAGAACTATGTTCATGTGAGTATTACTTATTTGCATGTTGTTTTACATTAAATAAAAACAATATGTAACCTGGTTCTGGCTAGTTCCATCCTTAAAGAATTAGATTCTTCAGCATATCATATTATGAGAAATTTGTCTACATTTTTGTTTCATTGCTTAACCATAGAAATATATGTATTATATCGATGCAACTTTTGTTTACTTGAACAGTATACATGTCAATTCATTATTACAAAGAATGAATGAGATGCATTTTTATCTTCATTGGAAATATACAAAGACGTTTTCAAAGTGAGTAAATTGTTGTGTTTACCTTCACTTGCCCATTTCTTAATGTTTTATAAAGTGGCTAAAATGAATACATCGGCGCCTACTTAAATTTAAATTATATTAAACATTGAGCCAACTGTCCATCAAAATGCGATTATAAATTCCTTTTTAATATAATATTTCATGCAAAATAACACCTATATTTAAGCTAATAATTTTGATGGCCGGTTAAACAAAAGTTACTTTGCCCTTGGGTAGATTTTTGTGAAAGATTGTCATCATATCGTTAATGGAAATTCTTAATTTGCTTATTGATCTGCCATTGGCTCATCTAGTGTGTGTGTGGCCAAGTTGTCTCAAGAGAGATAGTCTTGTCTTACACCATACGTGTGTCACAGAATAAATAAAAGTGATCAATTTACAGATAATCACAATTATCTGAAAGTATAATTTGTTAGATTAAGTCGTAAGTCGGCTTTAGTCCATTTTGACATATCTTTAGGCGCGTCATTAACTTACCCTGGCCTCCTCTGGTCTATGCGGATGCAATAAGTTACTAGACTGGGAGTACAGTAATACAATGACATAACGTACAATTCACAAAAAATCTGTCTCATTTTTGTAAGATTTTAACATGATCCAACGAATGTTAGGAAATAATATGATATATGATATATCTGGATGTTTTATTGTAAACCCTAGGAAAGGATAGTTGATGTTCTGGAAATGGCCTGAATCCTACAGAAATAACAACACAATAGTTTCCGGGGCCTTGAACCCTAAGTCTGCTCGTTTCCCCTAACTAGAAACCCTGAGTCAACTTATGCTACTAGCCTGTTACGCACATTTAGATAACACTTTTGTCTACCAAACATTTATTAATTTAAGCCAAAAATTCTTTTCAGAATTAATAAACAGCTGTATGCAACTTATAACCATGAAATCGTTTTTAAAATTATAATAAAAACTGTGTGGAAATGCTTAGAAGTGGTTGTTATACTTGATTCACTTATGCCTGCCATCTTGTCATAAATGAGCGTGGCTCTTAAGTTTGTATATTAATAATTGTTTATGTATGGCTTATCAGTAATTACACATCTTCGCCTACTGCGTGCCTATGGTATCATTGAGTGGTTTCAATTACTATTTAAAGTCATTAGGTTCTCATTATAAACGTTCTTTTCAAACAGCGTAATAATAAAATCAAAATCATGTCGAAACAATGCAAATAAGATACAAACGTAAATTGTTAATGAGGTGTTTGATAAAAGGCTAACCAGCAGTTTTATAAGATTCGGAATTTTTAAATTCCAACATAAGTAATCTAGTAATGGTAGTACTACGAATTTATTGAAATTGGAGAATTTAAATTTACACCAGTGCTGTCAATTAACAAAAAGCCCATCGCATAAATTGTCTGCAAAATATCCATAAAAATGATTTCCATTCTAAGAAACTATGAAACAGTTAACGCTTAGGGCGAAAGTTTGGTTCGACTGTTAACTTTATTTCTTGAAATTCGTCGTATAAATATAGATGTGTTGTCTGTTTTAATACGTTAAACAATTGAGGTGCTTCGAATAAGTGCTATAATTGGCTGTTATATCATTTCAAAGTGGAAAATATTTATTGGTATGACCGATATAGTAACTCAACAAATTCACTTTTTGATTTAAAATTTCTATATTGCACAGCTACACACAAAATGTGAAACCACAGATCTTTTAGGATTGTTTCATTTACTACCGATATAGAGCAAAACGGTTGTCCGGGACGATAATTCGTAAATGTGTTACTATAAGTTTAATTTAACCATCTAGATAAATCAGTCTGTTGTATCACGTTCAGGAACAAGTCATGTTTCTTTCGTGCAATTCATATACATATATATGAAATCGACACAGCATAACTGGAAATACATTTTCATACTTCAATTGAAACTAAAAATGCGTTAAGGGAAATTAGATATAAAATGAAAATGTTTGGCTTCCTCCATTAAGCTCAGCTGTGATTTCTCGAATCTGGTGAAAGTCTGTATCCAAGTGCACACGATAATAAAACTGCCAATTACTGATTGCAGACATTTGTATTCAATAATAGCATGCATAAAAAGAGTAAATTATATGATAATTAATTATAGTTCATAGATAAGTTAATTGCCTACATACTGTAAATGATACTTATTATAAAAATATAAATGATACAATTAAACATAAAATTTCTAAATTCAGACTTTAATGGGACAAATTAGATTTGTTTATATTAAAAACATGTGGTATAATCAATAAAAGTGATTTTTAAACACGTACAACTGATAAAAATAATGAAATATGTTCACTGTCTGCTTATATTCGATTTGTACTGATTATATCGATTGACAGTTGCAATTAAAATAAATTAACATATATAAAAATGTACAATTGGCAATGTCAAGAATTCAATTAATTTATAATAAACTAATAAGATAGGAAACCCTATAAAATCTCGTTCGCATAAATCTAATGTTTATTACAATTATACCTTCCTTTACAATTAATACAATACATGCTCCTTGAAGATGTTCTATATTATCTACCTAATAGTAAAGTTGGCATTTCGCAACAAACACTTACAGATAGACTATTGGGAGGACAAAATGTTGATGTTCCCAGTACAATGTGAAACGCATCAAATTTACCAGCGTCGCACACTATCAAATTCTAGCAAACAAACTACAGCTTTAACATTTTGTCTATTGTTAGGTATGATTGCACGCACGTAATTTACTTGAACTAAGACCTTTACAATATGTGCATCTATTCACCTTTTCTGACTAAAGTGGTATTTATAAACAAGTGGTGCTTTTCACAAAAATTCTTACGAAAAAAATATTCGTAAGTCAAAAGCACGACACATTAATAGTACGCCCGTCTTTGGGCTTATCAATTCTAAATTTTATAGAATTGTGTAGAATTGCATATACCTTTTGAATATAATACCATAGTTATATGCTTATTATCCGTCTGACTTTGAAATGCTAAGACTTTTTCGTAAGAATTTTTGTGAAAAGCACCAAATCACTTAAATGTCAAAAATGGTTGCTGATTTTCTTAGTATCATACCGTACGTATTTGATAAAGGCATTTGATAGGAGTATATATATTATAGAATACCAATTTATCACTTTAACCTCGAAACATATATCGATCAAAACTATATCCAGTGGTATAGCTTATGTCACCATTGAAATCATCGGAACATTAACATTGTGGCTTCTTACAATCAAAGATCACAAAACAAACAATCATTTAACAGAAAGAAGCCAGAAAAATGTAATAAAGTTATACGGAACTAAATACAAAAACAACCAAGGCCACCAACTGATTAATTCAACCTGACTGGGTGTTAACACTATTGTAGAAACAACATGTCACTATGTTGCCATAGTAATGCCCGTAAATGTCAATCAGTATTACTTTAAAACAAATCTTTTCTTAGAATTGATCATACAAATAATGTTTCCATCTGTGTTAGGCGTGTTGTACTTTGTTTCTATAACACAGAACATAGTAAAACTAAACTACCTCACAATGAAATAAATCTATAACAATGAAATATCCAAAATAGTAAAGCGAGCCGTTCATACTATACACTCATCTATAATATTTAATTAGACCATTTGTGAGACGGACAAATAAACTACAATTCTCGGACAATACACACAAATTTTTACAGTACCACTAGGTAATAATGTATATATCTGCAAAACGACTTTTGAAACTAATAGGCTTATCAAAATTGTAGCGTAATATACCTTTTTAACATTTGAACAGAGCTATAAAAAGATACAAAATGACCAACATTTTGATAGTACTCACGGAAAACCAAATTTCCTATCAAGTACTTAAGTTAAGAGATAAATACAGAATTTCAGTTAGAGAATATATGTTTTATGTTAATTTAGTTTATAAGAAGCAAAGAATCCATATTTCGCTGACACTCACAAGATGTATCTGGTAAGTGTTTAAGACTGGAATAATAAATGTTAGCATTTCACAGACGTTCTAACAAGCAGGTAGACAGAGATTTATTGAAAATTAGATTGACTTATCAGTCTCTAGTGTATAAAGTCAATTTCTCAATTTTTGTTTCTAGAGCACCACTTGTATTTATAATCTTACATAAGAGTTTGTTGTGCCAAGTATGTTGAATTAGAATCATGACTCACAAATTATAACGTAAATTAAATTAGAACTCCTCCCGTAGATAATAAAAAAACATTAAGTTTTAATTTATTTGTATCTTAGTTTTTATTTGACTCAATAATCTTTGTTTTGTTTATTTCCGTATTATATACATGAAAGTAAATTGTTTAACAAAAAGTTCAATAGACAAAATTAACAGTTTTTTTAAAAAAAAAATTTGTCGAAATCAAACAAAGTAGACGCTCTTAAAATATGTTACTTAAATAGGAGTAAATATTTATCACATTATTAATTGAATGAGCCTCGTTGCTCCAATATTTTTTATATTTTAGGAATAAAATGATCTTTGAAAACTTGAAAATGTTGTCTTTAAAATGTTATTTTACCTATCGAGTTTGCAATTGAAGATACTTTTTTTACAATGATTTGTTAAGAAACTATCTCTCGGGCATATAAATAAATATTTCAGCGTTTTGAAATGAAATAACAGCCAATTATAACACTTCTGAGAGACGCTAAAATTGTTAAATGTATTAAAGCAGACAAAACATCTATATTTATACGACTGAATTTAAGAAGTTAAGTTTATAAGGAATAAGAACTATCGCCATTGGCGTTAAATGTTTAATACTTTCTTTGAATTGAAGACATCTTGATGGTAACATTGTAGACAACTTATGATGGAGGTTTATTTTATTGACAACATTCATGTTTAGTTAAAGTCTTCTATTTGTATGAATATACCACATGTAATATAATACAGTGGTAAATACTCTACAGACATTAGACTTGAACTTTAAATACATTTCAATGTCGCTGTTCTTTAGCCAATAATATATGTAATCAACCATTTTGTTTCAAAATCTGATGTGTTTTATTTCCTTTTGATGCATTCATGATGAGATAATAAGATAGTAGTGTCACTTAAATTATGACTTATGCGTTCTAAGTCAAGAAATGGGCAAATGTATTATTTCGTTTAAATACATACACAATGAGAAAAATATGTATTTATGCTGTCACTTATGACTTATGCGTTCTAATAAGACATTGCAATTTCTAAGATCACCTAATGTTATTGTAGGCTAAGTTAAATTTAAAGGAATGTTAAGACTGATATATGACCCATTAGCTATATACGAAGCGTGTAAGTGAGAGCAAATCTATGTACATTAAGCTATTGAATACAGGAAGTATACAAGTTTTATATATATCTATGCAAAATAGCTCTAACATAGATGTTACAATTTTAAAAGTATGGATAAAGTGGTGCACTTAACAAATGCCCGAATACGTTAAGCTTCCAGTTAATACTGAAAATGCCAATGAGCTAGTAAGTGGTATAAATCATGAAACTGGAACATTCGAAGTCAGTTAAGAATCAGACATTCCAGTTTTTTAACATTTTGGGGTTACGTAATACTTTATTTAGTTTTCAGTATCATACTTTCCATTGACCGACTAGACAATTAAACTGTACAAAATGTTGTTTTATTTATATAAAATACTTTACATGGCTGACAGCAGAACAGAACAGATACTTTATAAAAGGGCTTGAGCAATGCTCATCACCCAATACAGCAATATGAAAGTTTCAATAAAAATAGATTCTTGCACAATGTCCAAGAAAATCTTTAAAATACGAAATATTACATTGACTTACAATTAGACTATAAAATCAGTACTTCAAATCACAAATTTACTTACAATATAAACGTTTTTGTACCGTTGATTTCTTAGGAAGTTACAACTTGTGGAGACAGGGATTCGAACCATACTCAGCACGTTTAGTTATAGCCAAACCATTACTAATGTCGATTTTGTCTTTATAGATAACCATGTATAAACCTTTAATGAAAAGTGTGTAACTATCAAGTTAAGCTGCAACAGTGAGTTTGTCGAAGAAATAACCTTTAGCCTGTCTGTACTTTTAACACTTTTAATTGCGACCGAGTGAAAGTTACCCAATACCTAATTACGACATGATTCGATATTTAGCTGTGTGTGATGAACGATCCAGTTTATCAGACTTCAATGACAATGTCAGGCACGATAATTACCATTGGAATTACATTGTGGATATTCTAACTAAAGGTAATTAAGCATATACTAGAGAGATTTTAATCCTCCAATATATCAAAGGTTTACAGCTAGACAATTAAATCTGTACATCAAATCCCAGATAACTTACCGACAAGTTTAACAAGGAACTTACAGCTATATGATAAATGAACACGGCTTATGTATCGTACATTATAAAAAGTGACTGGAAATATTTCTATAGAATGTGGGTCATGCGCTTTTTAACACAAACTATCACAAAATATATCCCATTCTATGTAATTTCTGCATTCCAAAAGTAATAATATTTCTCACTGTGCCAAGCTATCATGATAAGAATGTCACATAGATATGTGTTATGCTATTAAATTATCACGAATGACAAGAGAAAAACAAAATAAAATATCACATCATATTGTAACTAAATACAGAACATCCAATGTGAAAATATTTGAGCTCATTGATCAAATATTTTTAAATTTATTTAATTAAGAACATGCATATAGATAGCGAATAATCAAATAGTGACCTTAAGTGCGTGAAAACATATCAGGTACAACAACAGTATGATTGATTATTTTATAAAGTAAATGAAATAATGAATGTGCAATGCAAACCATTTGAATTTCCAATTAATAGATTGATTTGAATATTTAAGAAAGTACAATGGAATATGATGAAGCTTATGAAATTGATATAGTTAAGGCTATAATATGATTTTACACGTTTACATTTAAAGTCCACATCGTAATGAATTGTGTTAGAACAGAAAATCTAATGACCATTTTACAAGCAATAATTTAATTCCCTTTGAAATACATGTGATAACAGAACAGAATAGAACAAACCTTTATTCCTCAAATCATGATACATGAGTAATCATATGTACAGTTTATAAATAGAAATATAAGAAAAGAAAAAGTACATGTTTATATATATAAAAAATATTAACTCATATTTGTAAGTTTTAGTTTACAAAAAGCCAATTAATGATGTAATACTTGGAATTTTTGCGTATAAATATTAAGAGTTCGTTTAATGTCCTACTTTTCATTCTGAAAACACATTTTTCTTTAAAAATTCTTTTTTACTATTATTTATTTTTTATTAGGAAGAAAGATGTAATGTTTCACCTCTGTCTAATTAACATACATGACACCGATACAAACAACCATTATTTTTATTATCAAATTTCTCTGAGTTTGATTGTTTGGGTTTTACGGCGCACCAACACAGAAAGGCCATATCGCGCAAAATTTCTCTGAGAAAAGATTTGTTTTAAGGTAATACTGATTGACATTTAGGGACATTACTATGGCAACATCTTGACATGTTGTTTCTACAATGGTGTTAACACCAAGTCAGTTTGATTGAATCAGCTGTTGTGTGTGATGTTTGTTTCCTGTTGACAATCTATAAGATACAGGGTAAAAACTTGACGGTTACGTTTTTTCCTGGGGTAAAAGTTGTCGGTTTTGTTTTTGTGCGTTAGAGCAAAAGTGACTAAGTGTCCGATTACGCATAAAATTGTCAAAAAACTTTCAAACTTGCTATATTTTCGTGTCGTCTTGTATTTCGACGGCAAATTAACATTTGTGTGCCAAGTAATAGTAATAAATGAATTAAAAAAGTCCATGTGTACGTTTTAAGTGTCACAGCGATTTTTGGCTATAATTAAACATTAATATTTAAAGAAAATAAAAACGAAACAGAGGTTCACACTCCAACATTTGTTAATTGCTATCAAACTAGTCAAGTTATATAGTGAAGACAGTTCATATACCCTGTAGTTTTTTTGTTTAATCTGTGAAGTTTTTCTGTAACGTGCATACAACAGAAACAATGCCATTGTCGAGTATAAAACTGCTTGTATTTTTGCTGTTGTGTTTAACGCCACTGTGAGTCTGGTTTCAGTTAACTGCTAGGATCAACCTTAAAGCTGCAAAATTTATTTGAAAGAAAATTATACAAGGCGTAGACGATTTTGACGAATCAGCAATTATGAGTCTCAACGACACAGACAAAGGAGGTATTATTCATCTGAACTTTGCAACTACATTATTTTCGTTTTAAAACAAAACAAATGGTTAATTTTAGCTGAACACATTTTGTAAATTGAAGAAATATATTCCCAGACTTGTTTGAGACTTTCTGTATTGACTGTATTAGTCATTCACAGTTTCAAATGATAGTTTATTTTATGATTTTGTTTAGTTTACACACCCACTCCTGAGAAGATGTTTGTCTTGTCATGTCCCCTCATTGTGAGGGGATACGTCTTGATTTTTGTTCCAAAATGTTATGTTAGTCGCAAATGGTTGCAAACACTTTCGTTGCAAAATAACGATTACACTGATTTAGTGTAGAACAAATTATTTTTGTGCTTTTTGACAGATATTGGCTGTTTAATGGCTTTGTGTGAAATTGTTATATTTACCACTTTTCAAACAAAAAAAACAAACACCTCAAATTTTCAAATAGAAAAAACAATAATTTTACAACCATCATGTGGAATACATTCGCTAGTGACACAAGATGGAAAAGTACTTAAGCAATTAGATAATGACACGAATGAGGTTCCATTCGCTATGGTAATCAAGTTCATTGTTGTCTGCTGATGCAATATGAATATTTATCTTGTATTAAAACTGGTATCACTATTATATCAGATCGTGTCGTATATTTTAAGGTTGCACTCTTCAGAAAGACAATATCCATATTAACCATAGGGAAAACATAAGTTTTTTCCTTAGTTCGTTAAAGTCATCAACTAAAGAACAAACTTTTTCACTTTAATCAATACAATTTCAGGAACTAACTATGTAACAAAATATCGTATAAGATATTCCATTTACATTATATAACATCATACATGCAAAGTAATCATTAATGTTATGTCATTTTAAAGTCAAAATTAATACATAAAAATGGGTAATGGAATTTTTTATGGATGTTCTGAAATACTAGTGTTAATGACATTAAAAAGAATGTTTCCGGTGCAATCTATTCTATTTCCTTATTATTCTACCATAAATTACTTTTGAACGTTTTCTCTGCAAAGTGTTTGACAAGTTTATGTTTATTTAATTACTTATTTTAATTTATTTACTTCCTGAACTGAAAAGTCAGGTATGTACGCAGTTTTGCTAAGACTGTTAGACAATTCAATTTGAAAATGAAGTATTTCAGATTGTGACAGTTATTACAAATTATAATTTCAAGACTTTGCGATGTCATAATTTCAAACATCCTATAACGTCATGTTTGATTTAGTACGCTCGATATAGAATCGTCAAGTGCTTCAATTATCGATAAAGTCTAATTCGTCTAGGTTTATTGATTTGTAAACATATGTAACCACTTTCTATCACTTTCTACTAAATATTGGTAAATATGTAATTTGTTTTTATAAGGGAGTGTAATAAATCCTTCAATATAAATAAGTGCATTATTCACTATTTACAAAGAAAACTCCTAGTCAAGGTTTGCGCAAACATATTTCATTAAACTATTAAAGATGAAACAAATTCTCTCATCGTCCTTCTTATTAATTTATGTAAATTCACAACGATATTTGTATCTGAATTTGTGAATAGTATTCGACTGTTTCCAAAAATGTTAGCAAATCAGAGGCGAACAATTCCTAATATCACCATGGCACTTTTTATCAAAACTATCAGATAGCAATACAGGATATGTATGTTGTTATCATCATCTTAATAAAGTTATAGTGTTAACATATTTATAAAATATCAAGGGATTAGACACGGTGGATTTTCACTTTCTTATTTAATGAACATATCTTTTTTTAAAAATAACATTAGTTATATTATGCTCACGCCATTGTTCAGTCTTTGAACACTTCAACCATTCATAAAAAAATCTTATTTCTTTCTTTAATTTTTTCATGTATATCAGATACACTAAAGGTATTGTTGTCCAAACATAACTCAAAGTATCTATTTCTCTTAAAGCTAAATATTTGTTAATTATAAAATTTTGTTAATAATAAATAAATAAATAAATAGACAGAGGTTTTGTTGTTCGAAACAAAACAAACATCTTTTAAATCATTATCATTTAGGTTTAGTTTCTTTAATACTACATTTCAGTTACTTTAGACATGATATCATATTTCTGAGTAAATTTATCTTTTATCCAAACAATTATATCGTGAACTTGTGTATGATTACCATAAACATTTACTTGTTTTCTAGTATTTAATGTCATTGTATGCAATATGTTTATCTTAACCCTATCATTTCTGTCGGTTCCTGTAAAAGTATTACTAGTAAATTGGTACTATTTTTCATTACTTCTATCTGTTCAATATGTTGGTTCTATTATGCTTCCAATATTTCATATCATTAAATTAACTAATCCCAAAGTACATCTTCTCCTACGCGGTGTCAGTACTTGTTTGTAACCTGTATTCCCTTGTATTATATAACTTCATCTTTGATACATTATACTTATTTTGTAAGGCTATTATTGCTTCTTTTTCCGGTTACTCGCAATTTTCCATTAGTACATATTTCACTATTTACATTTGCATTACCAATACTATAAATATACTTATCAAAATTTATAGTTACATTTTAACAGAGAAAATTTTTACAAAGAAAAACGCATGGTCTTATATGTTACCAAATGTTTTGTTATTCAAATTAATTAATTAAAGGATATGCTAGAGAACAGTCAATTATACTATGACGAATTTTCAATTATACCAGTTATAGACTACGTATATATATGTAGCATGTAATTGAATGGATAAGCCGTTCAACATCAGAACTAAAACATTTGATTTTATCCAACCTGATATAGGTATTTATCTTAGTAATATGTATTTCAATAAACTGCAAATATCATTTTCACGTTTTTATTTAATATTTTTAATTATTTTGGTCAGTTCTGTCAAACATCGCCTTCACTATATTACTATGGAAATGAAAATATAGAATGAACTTTGTTTGTATTACATTGCATGCGTTTTTAAGTAAACTCCTCTCTTGAATAACATTTTCCATTCATCATTTACAATGGGAGGCAAACAATGTAAAAACATTCTAAGATAGATAAGACGTGTCAGATGTTTTTTCCTCTTTAAAAATGTTCGCTTCTGCTATTTAAAACGAATTAACATTACATTATTTAGTTATGAAAATAACAAGAGAAAACATTTGTAATGAGATGCAAACAATTCAGATTTGATAAGTGACTTACGTACTTGCTGAAATATTATGTTGTTTGTATTTTTATAATGTTTTTACCAATATGGTTCATTAGGTTAAACGATATGAAGTACATTTGTAATTATTCATCGATGTTTTTCTTTCCACGTCTCATTTACTTTGACTCGATTTCTTTTCACATTTTTTGTACATTCTGTCATCATAAAAAAGTATTTTAGCACAAGGCAGGCATGTATCTCCTAATTCTATTCCATTACAATCTTACTGATCAGCAGTATTCTTGAGGATAACTGGAGACTAAGTTTTAAAAAAACTAATAATATTGCTAAGACTATTAAGAGAATATTATAGTCAGACAAAATGACCTGAAACAAGTGAATATCATTAAAACTCACTAATCCGTTATAAACCTACATGGAGAATTACGAAACTGTACTCAGTGCAGTGAATGATGGTAAACACGAAACTTTTTGTAAAAGCTCGTCAATTTTTGTAAAAGCTCGACAGATTCCTTGTACAGTCAAAGAATGTGCTAAAGAGCGTACGATGTCCCATAGTTTTTATTGGCTATAATATAAGGTTCAAGCTACTATAACTCTAACAAATTGTTTACATGAAAACGAGCATCTGAAATACTCGAACTTGTCTGATTGTATCATCATTTGGCATAATTATACTTAAGTTTATGAGTTTAATTGTTGCGTGTACAATGTTTATATAACTTTACTGTAAAAATGTATCCATTTTAATAGTGTTTGAGACGGCGATTCTGAAAATTATAGACTGTTTAGTTTAAATAGCTCAGCTTATAAAACTCTCATCACTCAATTGTTTAATCGTTAAATATACAATATAGTTCTTACAACAGATATATACATTATTACAAATATAACCAGTATTAACAGAACAAAGTATTAGCAAATGTAACTAAATAAATTCCCATATCTACATCCGCATAAACATGTTTTCTTCGGTTCAAGAAATACTAGTAATAAACCATTGAGGATGGAATTACTATATTGTACTTATGCATGTTTCTGTGCAATACATCTGTCCCATGCGACATCATTTCAAACCTGATCTTCTGTCTAGCCAACTGAAGCAAATCCTTATTTCATATTATGTGTCAGAAGCTATGATTTATTTTGCGAGGCTTTCAACAAATATTGCAGACTTCAGTATGATGAATAGCTTTGAAATTTGACTAAATTTGTTTCACACATGGCTGTGAATAGAGCTAATAGCTACTGCAGCTGAAAATCGATTTTCTGCTGCAATTTTACCTGAAAGACTTAGTAGGAGCTAATTAATTTAAATGATGAGAAAGTATGGTGTAAAACTAAAAACCAGAATGTAGAATAATCATGAATGTTTGGGGTGTTATAAGAATAGCAAAAATACCGGTATAATGATGACTACGTTCACGATAAAAGATTTATGTATACTTCCCATTGCTTTAGAATAATAACACTGTAGAATGCTTTTGATCTTGGAGTTTAAACTCTGAAATATTCTTCCTTTGTTTATGTAGCTTACGATTTGTTGTGTAATGGTGTGCAAATGAACTTGCATATGTCATCGTTACCTTATTGTAAGTTCATTAGGTAATAATATCATTAGTTTTGTAGTAGGTTCATCATAGTAAATGTTAATGATAACTTCGGTGAAGGTAATTACTTTAAACGTCTATATAAAAGTATTGAGATTTTGTTTAGTTGTTAAGGATTTACTGGTGTACTGTAATCAGTTATTTTGTGTTGTTGGGTTTAACGCCGTAGCAACACATTGTAAAGGCCATGCATATCACGGCGGTCAGTCTACCTACACACCGTTCTTGAAAGTCTAAATCTCTGGATTTAGCTGTTAACCAGTTTCTAGACGGATACTTCTGTCAGAGACTGACAATTGTCTTACATAATTTATAACCAATGGTAGGATGGTGAATGGTCGTAGAAATTATTTTACTACCTAACTCCACGAATTAATTCCCCGCCTGTGAATTAAACCCATGATCATTCAATCAGTGTTCTACAAATCGACCGGTCCGCCCGGCTAGCTCAGTCGGTAGCGCACAAGTCTACTGATCGAAGGATTGGTGATTTTATGAAGCTTGATCATGAAATAATTTTCTACGGCAATTCCTCCTACCACTGATTTTAAATCATGTAGGCCAGTTGCCAGTGACGAACAGAAGTATACGCCTAGTAGTTGGTTTACAGCTCAATCCAGAGATTTAGCTTTTTCTGGAGCAGTTGCTACGGCGTTAAACCCACCAGAAAAAAACAACAAACAAGCCGACTTATTCGGGCGGCTTTCGGGCGGCTTGTAGTCAGTTTTGAGGCGAATAAGACTTGAACGTATTTAAAGTACACCTTTTTTATATTTTGTGTTACTTTTTCTAATAGATATACATGCCCTCTTTCAAATATTATCCACATACATTTTAAACTATATCTAATATATCGCAAAATAAATTGATTTAAAATGCTTCAACCAAGTCAGAATAGATTAAATTCACTACATGTATTTCGAATTTACAGCCTTAGTTTTTAACATTGTAACATTTTTATGTCATTCTATACATAGATTTCATCAAGTTTCACGAAGCATCAGTTTGTGATGTCCAATTAGAGTATGTAATAAATAACTCTATGAATATTGTCGAACAAAAACCAATCATTAAGTTAGCATGCGACTGGATAAGGATTTTGTCAACATACGAATACATCTTAGACTGCTGTTGTTCCCTTGCATGAGTGCTGAAGAGACTATTTCTATCAATGTAGGAAACTCTAACCGCAATTTTGTCAAGTAAACCCGCATAGCGAAAACCAACATTTGAGTTTAAGCACAATAGCAATTGCAGGATGTTGACACTCTGTCTCGACCAGTCTTATTACATTGAACCATCAAATTAATTGATCAAATGTTCTTTGTCATAATTGACAAAAATATTTAAAGTCACCGTTCGTTACTCTGGAGTTTTAATATAACGATTAAATTAGCATGCAAATGTATAGGGATTTTACAAACAAAATTAAAGCTTAAATTGTCGTAGTTCCTTTGAATGAGCGCTAGTGAAACATGTTTTATTAAATGAGACAAACATTATTAGATATTAGATTTTATATTAGAGATATCATATTTAACTGTCAACAGGAGATTGTGAATTTCAGTTCCAATCACTAGAAGCTTGGTGTTTTACATCGGTTTTTGGCAGCTTTTACCCATATTATAGCGAAGCAGTCATACGGGCATCTTTTGGTACAATGGAATAAATCAATGCATTTGAAAATGTCGTGGACAAATTTATCAATTTTCGGAGGTTTGGAACTTGACTAATGCACCTACAACGACAGTTAGAAGTTGGCCAATGACTGAATAAACCGAGCTATGTTGAAATAATTGGTAATTATGTACATAATATTTATCAAACTAAACATTTAAGACTTACTCGTAAAGAAGCACAGAGAATGATATTTAACATTCAATCACTTTAATAATATAATTTATAAGGTACAAGACCTATACAAATAGCGGTTTTCTGTCACATTCAAGAATGTATTAAAACTTGAACGGCATACATTCTGATAACAATAGTGGAAGAAGCGTCAATATAAATATATAATTTTAAAAAACATAGATGAAATTTGCATATAAAGTAGCGTAAGACCACTTTCACCATTAGAGCATTGAAATATTCCCTTTAATATGATCGGAACAGAACAGTAGTATTAATTGTAAAACCATAACTTGCTGTCAATCATTGCCAAGGTAACAAATGGTTGCCACCAATTCGTCAAAACATGCATTAGGCGAAAAATGTTGAGACTCTGAGTATACATGTATAGTGCGTCATAAACAAAACGTGTTTAAGGCAAACATTAAAAATGGAACAATCCATTTCAGAGATAGACAGTATCGAAAATAAAAGTTGTATAATTAATTTTAACAAAATAAGCAATAAACCTCCGCCCTTTGGTCAAACATGCTTGTAATGGTAGAACGTCTTTCCATTACACCAACAAGACACTCATAAAATATATTAAAAAATATATATTGTATTGTCATCCTAAGCATCCCCTGTCGTGGATTAGTTCATTGTATTGTTTATGTAAACAGTGTTGTTTTTGGTTTTTGTACGCACTATTCATGTCTTCTGTTGTCTACATTTGTTAAAACTATAGTTCGTGTGTTGTCTTAACTAATATGTTTCACGTCCTTAAGTAGGGATCTGCTCAAATATATTGTGTTTATCCTATGTTTGTCTTTTCAAACTTTAAAAAATTTCAATACCTAGTATGTACCAAATTAGACATTGGTAGACACAGCATGGATTGTCTCATAACTTAGTTTTACTCTCTGACAGTAACTGTGTTCAGTCATGTCATGGCTATGGGAATTTCTCCTAATTGATTTTCTGTTACTTAGGGCTTCTTTAAATAAGCAGCAAACTTATCAAACAGACATTACATGTTTCTTATGCAGAATTAATGAAATTAAAGCCAAGATCCATTCTTGTTTACAAGTTTTTGCTTACTGTCATGGCATTACTGTTTTACTATAATGAAGGATCAACAAAAACATTTGATGTCAAAGCTCCTAGAACAGTTGTGTACTTGTTATTAGATACATACAGGACAGCTTTGTTATAAAACGCTAATATTGCATGCCTCTATCACATTTATATTTTCTGAGCACATTTTCTTGTGTAGTACTGTAGTGTTATATCTCCAGGCGGTGTTTTCCTTGAAATAATTAGTATATTGATGAATTTACCCTACCTTGTTCGACTGTACTCATCGATACCGGACCTCAAAAAGTGTTAGCTCGGTCGAGATGGAGAAATATTCAACTGAAAAACTTTCTATTTAGGCAATATAGGTTCAAATTTCACAAACAAGGTTGACTGAAGTTGATTTGCTTGGGTCTTGAATTTTGAAATAAAGTTTTACATCTACAACCATATTCAATTTCTACATATGATGATTTGCTTCTAAAAAGGTGTCTAGGTGAATAAACTTTTAATGATTGCGATAAGTATATATGACATCTTGACAGACAAATAGGAGAGTTTAACATTCAAATGTTGTTTCGTCACATGGTACAGTTTAAGATGCATCATCCTTAGCTCCTTATAGGAAAGAAGGTGATCAGCTTAGTTTTAGAAACATAATGTTTCTTACATACAAACAACGACTGGTATTCTTTCTATAATTCATTAAGGCAAATATTCCGGACTATTATTTAATACTTTGAGCCACCCAAATCTGTGACACAGAAATAATGACTGACTCATCATTCTGCAAGTGGACCCGTTTTCAAAATTATTGTTTTTCAAATCAGCAAAATATTCATACAGCAGACAAAAATATTGATTTATAGACATTACAATAACATTTATGTACTGGTTTCCATATGGTGTGATCATAAGTTCTTAGTCATTGTTCTGTTACGTTTTGTTCAGTATTGAACCTTATATGTCCTGAATGTATTTAATCTCCAGCTTCATAACATGTCTGGCATGATACAGATTTTAATTAGTCTTTGACCGTCTATCCTACATAAAAAATTGTGAAACGTTTCTCGTTGAATCAAATCGCAGCCAACACTTTGATATAGAATCATCACCTTCTATGGTGCAAACAACGGTTACAAAAGTGGATGTTTAGCTGAATGTGTTAGTACACACTGTATAAAGTGTTAAGTTTTCCCTTGTGGGAAATAATGACCCTATTTTGAAGAAACAACATGCAGACTAATTTATAAACAACATCACTTGTATGACAGACAAGCTTCATGTTCGTTTGTTCCTAAAATAAACTTATTGACGGATAAGATGAGTGGACGTTGTTGGTGTTGTGTTTTTTTACTAATGTCTGTTGTTCGTCCCTACGTGTGGTTCTCATAAGTCATTGTTATGTGTCAGACTTGGTTATAAAAAACAATGTTCATTAGGTTTGACGGACCATGTCTCTGTAAGGTCTTTGAACTGCTCTGAGTAAATGACTTCGATTGATGTTTACATTTAGTCATCTATACCTGCTTTACAACTGGGTAACAATGTTATCGCCATACAGTTTATTATCAACATGATATTATGATATCACTAATTTTACAGCTCTGATTGTGGCAAAATTAGTTAAGATATTTGAATGTCGACCATAAATCACAATAAATAATTTATATGAGACTTTAACAAAGCATATAAGTTGTATACTCTTTCCTGCAGACAGATTGAACCGGATGGCGTAAAGAAATGGTCGTAGTGTATTTTTAAATCTGACCATTTTACATGTATAAAATTTTATTTTGTAACGCAAGTTTTTCGTTAATTGAAACAGTTCAGTGACCTGTGCTTGAAATTGGTTTTGTTCATCGGATTAAGGAGAACTTTTTACATTAACCCTACTTTAAATATAATACCTCAATTCTCATATGTTGGCTAATAATCGTTCTTATTAATTATTTGTCAAATCGTACCATTATATTCCTATGTGTTAGTTTATATTTGTTGAAGACAAATTTTACTATAAACATATATCATCAAACATACAATCTAATACTATCCATAGAAATCTATAACAATAGTACAGTTACAGTAACCTATAGTAACACTTGTTTTTTTTTTGTTTATTTGCCAAAAGAATATGCCAACGATCTTTCAGTCTGGTCATATTGTCCATTTTATGGTAGACAACAATATAGAATGATACAATATAGACTGATATAGGTCATTGGCATGTTATATTGCATCAATTTGATATATAATGCAACAGTTTAAGCTGCATTGTTAGTTAAATCAATTCGTTTGGTTGTTGTTTATGCTTTGCTGTTTTCAGTGATGTGCTATGACATTTTAGCTTTGTCAAGTTTCGTAATTTCGTCGTAAATCAAGTCTTGGATCTACAGAAGTAAACTACGCAAACTTCCCACACAGCTAACACTCAAAGAGGAAGATATTTTGTAAATTTATTGTTATAAAACGGACATACGCAAAACAATTGTCACTAAGGGTTTCAACAAGTTGCTATAGTGCACCAATCTCACATTAGATGCAACAGGTTCATGCAATGACAAACAATAACTAATTATCTTGGTGAAAAAAACATGACAATTTTGCATGCAATATCACACAAACAAACACATAAAACAAGAATTTAATTGCTTTGAAAAGGTCACCAATGACCTTACAGAGATTATGGCACTGTAAGTATTTCCATCTTACTAAAGTTCTGCTATAGTAATATGAAAAAAACTATTCTAAGTTCTTCCATTCGGTGAGTTTTTTTCTCATCTGTAAGGATTTATGGACAATGGGTGTTTTTGTGTCAATATCAGTAACTTGATATGCAAATGAAATTAAAATGAACAATAGTCATAGCCTAAATGATAAATAGGAGTCAAAGATGGCCCTCGTTTTGTATAAAATGTTGATCTTACTATATGACGGATTATATGTGTTCTTCGGCTATTGAGGCACTGACATTAATGTTTTATCAGTATGATTAGATTCCTTAGGTACTTAATTGCAATTTGCAGATGGAAATGTTACAGTTCCACATTGAAGATGCCAATGAAATTGAATGTTTCAAATTTGGTGACATACCCCTGAACTTCGAAAATATATTCTATTTCTACAACGTATGTTTAAATAACACTTTTAATTTCATCGTGTGGATTGCTCTCACGAGGGAAGACTTTGTTTTGCTAGTTTAAATGAATTACCGTGACATAATAGGTATGAAAATAGCAATTGTATTGAAATACAAGTTAATCAGGCGCGATAAGTGACATCTAAACATACTTGTAGTGATATGTTTATGTTGTTAGCACGTACAATTAGATTAGATTTAATTTTGTTATGCTCCTACCCTTAACCTTAGGCCCGATGTTCATACTCCCACTTCTACAGATTTTAACATTGTCATAGATTTAACACCAAACTATTAAATAAAGGTTCTATTGTACCTAAACCTTTTAACTAAGACAATGGATTCTAATATTCAAGTCAATGAACGAGTTGGGCAATGACAGTGTTGGTAGATATATTAATAAGTAAACAGTGTAAGTCTGTATTAATGTTTACGAATAACAATGTAACGAAAACAATTAAAAAATCAAATCATTCGGATTGTTTCCTTTGTCAACATCCGTGTATTTTGTTCTAGATAAGCTTGATAGTGTACCATTTGAGGTTGAAGCCAATCATTGGAAGATATCATGTAGCGCTTTCGATCTTGGAATTTACTCCAAATAATATTCTTTCTCTGTTTATGTTGCTTTAGTTTTTGTTAAGTACGAATGTGTTTTCTTTTTCACAGCATCATTTTCGTTTTGTTAAAATCATTACGTAACACTATCATTTGTTTTGTATTATGTTCATCTTAGTGAATGTCAATGATTACTTTAGTGAATGCAATTATCGCGTACGTCTATATACAAATATTTAGAGTTGTTAGGTTTGTGCGTAACTGAAAGATATTGGAACAACTTAAATTACTGAAAGGATTCAGAGAAATTGCATGTGTTAAGTTTGTGTGGTTTTGTAAATAAACCTCACTATATTGCTTATTTCCAATAAATCGCAGAATGCAAAAACCGTTGCGTTTTACTTAATGTTAATAAAATATGTTTCGTTTGAGCGTGAGTAATTTTATACAAATTATTAAATGTGGTATCCCAAACATAATTATGTCAATTTAAACATTGTCGTTTTACTTATTCTCTCTAGGGTATATCAAAAATGTTTGATATAATCTCATCAGTCCAAAGGCTATCTCTGTGTGCAGATTTTTCATTATAGTTTATGATAGACTAGACTAAAATATGCGCCGAGTGTATAATTAGTTTAAATGCAACTTGCAGTACAACCGTCAGTACGATATCAAAGAATTTATAGACAACAAAATTGTGCCACTACCTGGTCCTAAATATATCAAATGACAGCAGCACCAGAAATTGCCTCCAAATTGTTTTCTGTAAGGCCAAAATCGTTATGATTGCTGTAATATTTTTTTCATTACCACATTCTGTGAAATCTAGCAAACTGATATATTTTGGCCACAGTTGTTTCAGCTAGATTGTGAACTGACGTAGAGTGATGTTTTGTAGAACGTCGCTGAAATATATGCCTACTCATTAGAACATTGACCTTACATTTTTTATCAAGGTGATTCCATATATGCACAAATTTATCTCCAATATATATCTTTTAAGCAATCTTATGTCCTTCAACTTATTTTAAAGCCATGTGTTGAAGCGTATCTGAAACAAATGTATTCATTTTAAATTGTTTCAAGAGCATTTTGTGCAATAGCTTATCAATATATATCTCCCACTTGAAACCTAAACATTTGTTCAATGTCGTTGCCTTTTGTTTTCAATTACTTATCGTAATCAATTTTCCATTAGACAGTTTGATAGAACGGTTCTTCTTGTAAGAACTTAGATAGAATATAAAATAGTTTAAGACATGTGTATGAATGCGTTATACGAGTTGCAAAGTCGTGAAATTAGTTGAACGGTGTATGTCAATAACCAATGGAACATGCCACAAAATATCTAATTGCATAATGACATTTGTAAAACTTACGAACACTTCTTTATAGAAAATAATAATATGTGCATGTTTGTACCTTTATGTTACTAGTTCATGTAAACAGCTTTTTATTTGTTGTTAAACCAGTTAAAATGGAAAAATAGATTTTGCTATGTATTCTTATTATGGCGAATATAATTATTATACTAATTTCAAAGTATTGCATAAAAATTGTTACACATGTTTAATTATGTGTTGTAAGGTTTGAGTACATAGTATGTGTCTTCCGTCTGATTAACAATTTTTTAAATAATTGATATATAGTACATTTGTATATTGTCAAACATAAAGATATTAAATCGTTATGAGAAGTTTTTGCTGTTCTTAATATGTTATGAGTCCTTTTGTATGTTTACTTTTGTTGATTAAAATGCCCTACCTATCTGCAGAAACCTTAATTCTTTGTTTGTTTGTTTTTTTGTGTTTACCACCGTAGCAACACATCATATATAGGTCATATAACGGCGGTCAGTCAACCTACTCACTCCTCCTGGAAAGGCTAAATCTCTGGGGTTAGCTGTTAACCAACTACTAAGCGCATACTTTCGTCTGTAACTGACAACTGTCCTACATAATTAAAAATCATTGGTAGGGGGGAGAATGTCATGAAATAAATTCATGACCAAGCTCCACGAAAGTATGCCCCGCCCGGGAATCGACCCACGACCCCTCGATCAGTAGAATTGCGTGCTACCAACTGAGCTAGCCGGGCGGCAAACCTGAATTCTTACGTTATCATTATTATATAAGCTCCATAATAATCAATAGTAAGCGCATGATATATTATCTAATTATTTGGTTTTTTCCACTTATAGTCACTTTATTTAATCATGTCTACATCTATACGCTTTTGTCTTAATTGATTTTCTGATACATTGAAATTTCTACAAATAAAGAGCAACTAATCAAACAGAAGTTACATCTTTCTTATGAAGAATTAATAAAGTTGAAGCTAAAATCCTGTCTTATTTATATGTCTCAGTTTCCGATCATGTCACTTCGTCATTTTCTCTATGAGTAAAACGCCGGCAAGGTTTCTTTAAAAGCGCCTTAAAGGGTTCTGTACTTGGCTTTGAAGATGTTCTGTAAGGAAAAGAATGAATAGCAAAGTGATTACATCTCTATAACATTTTCATGGAACATTGTTTGCTATAAAACGCTATTATTGCATGCCTCTTTCACATTTACAGTTTCTGAGCACATTTTCTTGTGTATTTCTGTAGTGTTTTACTTCCAGGCGGTGTTCTGGTCTTAAATAATTTATTATATTGATGAATGTACCCTCATCAAACACGATTGTACTCACTAATACCACACGTCAATGGTTGAAAGCTTCTTCTAGTTATAATCATCTTGCTTTATTGTATTAACCAAACCATATGACACGCAATGATATGGCATAGAATGCTGGTTATTCTATGAACATTGCATTAAGTTTCTTATTTGTAATACTTAGCATAACATGATACAAGTCATCGAATATATCTGATTTTTTACTAATTCATTACAAATGCTGTATGTTGCATTATATGATACATTTTAGCAAGAATACAGAGTATTATTATCCATAAAAATAAATCCCAATAGTAACAATAGTACTTGTTGATTTGCCAACAGATAATGCCAACAACCTCACTGTCTGATCATATTGTCCAATTGTCATCGATAACAGTACTGATTAATACAGGTCATGGTCGAGATAGAACACGGTCAAAGAATGTGTCTTATTGTGATTATCGTAGCAGCAAATCTGTATTGCATACTGCTTAGCATAATTCAGCTTTAAATGTTCAATAGCTAACCGTATATCATCTAAAATATCAGAGATATATATAAAGACATCAATATCACTGTTTGCATTATCAATAGTGATGTCAATGACGTTACCATCATTTACTATAATATTATGATTTAATATACTTTTAAATGTTGAATTCAGTGTTCAAGTGTTTAGAACTATTGCTGTTTATTATTAACTTTCGATCAAATCTTTTGTTAAGTTTTGACTAAAATGTTTTCGAAATGGGTAAAGTCAATAGTTGATTTTTAAACTGAGTTTTCTAAGCATTATACCACATAAAATATGGCTTTTTAACAATTTTAATCTGATACTCAATCTTAAATCAGCAAGAAAAACATGGCAGGAATAAAAGAGTTTGGCCAAACCGTTACGTTCTTTACAGGAAAAGAATTACACAAAAACCTTTATCAATTCTCACATCCCCGCCACCGTCGTACAATCAAAGCAGACAAAGGAATTCATCTAAAAAACTATTATTGACACAAATTATGTACAGAATGGCATTCAAACATTCATGGTTCTTTCTATACAATTCTAATTAGCCCATGCTGTCAATGAATGCAATGCTTACAGTTAATATCAAATAAGACTAAAGTTCAATAAGATTTTGTGACACATGCACATAACATTGTTAATGAAAGAGTGAAAATTAATTTGTTTGTACAACGTGGCGGTTTTCGTAATCTCTTTGAGAATAGTTCTCTTGAATAACATTTTCTCTTCGTGAGGAAACAGCATATATCATTTACAATAGAAGTCAAACAATATAAAAACATTCTTATTTTGATGAGACATAACATATGTTTTTTCAGTGATCTCAAGAGACGAGTATATTTTTGCTATTAAAAACGAATTAACTTGACATTGTAGTTATGAAAATAGCAAGAGGAACCACTTGTAATGAGATACAAGCAAAAATGATTTGATAAGTGACATACCGAATTGTTCAGATATTATAAAATTTGTATTTATATAATGTTTTTGCTAACATGGTTCGTAAAGTGAAATGTTATTAGATGCATCTTCTGTTCTTCATCGATGTTTTTATTTGCATGTTGCATTTAATTCTTCTTGTTTTTATCGTATGTTTTGTATTGTGTCACACATGACAAATTTGACGATTTAGCGTCAGGGTCTTGGTTCAACATATCCTCTTGAAGAAAGCATACAGTCTCTTTGCGATTGTCTTCTGTCGAGTCAACTGAAGTAAAACCTAATTTTATATTAAAATCAGCAACTTTGATTTATATTGTTAGGCTTTCCACAAATAGTGTAGACTTCAGTATGATGAATAGCTTTGAAATGGAGTCAATAGAATTCACACATGACTTTGAATGAAGCTAATTGCTACAATAAACGAGAATATGTTTTCTGCTTCTGCATGAACATTACCTATAAGACAGTGTGGGGGCGCTTAATTAATTCAAAAGAAAAGATTATGTTGTAAATCTATAACACAGAATGATCATTGAAGTTTAGGGAGTGTTTTAGGAAGGGAAAGAGATGATGAAATTAGTATTCTCGATTAAATATTTATGGTGTTGTTTTTGTATTTCGTATGAAGAATAACAATACAGAATGCTTTTGATCTTAGACCTAAAACTGTTAGATAGTCCTATTTTGTTTATGTAGTCTCCATGTTTGCTGTGTAACAATGTGATAATTTCCGTGCATATGTCATCATGTCTACGTTAAATTTTCGTTAGCTAGTAATATCATTAGTTTTCTTTTATATTCATTTTAATTTAGGTCAGTGACTGTAAGTTGTTTACTTAAACGTCCCTATACAAATATTGATAAACATATTTTAACAATAAAGCGCTTTCGAGCATATATTCAATATCAAAAGAGCGCTATACAAATTCGGTATATAAAATAAAAATGATAATAATAATCAAATGTGAAAACTTCTGGTAAAAACAAAGCATTATCATGAGTATTAACAAGTAGAATGGTTGACAATTGTAATATCATATTATGTGTTTGACGCCCAAGTGATGTCGCTTTAGTGTCTTTCTACGTAGTAATAATTTATGTGTTGTTTTTATATAAAAGTAACATTTAGTTTTATAAACAATATGTTTAACATTATATACTTGAGATCCTACAAGCACCAAAGATTTATGACATGATAGAATAGAAATATGTTTGACGCACAGATAAATCTCTTTATGAACAAAGAACAATTAATTCTAATTATTTTGCAAATTATCAGTCACTGGTATACCGTTTGCCATTTAATTTATTATCATTACCTAATCAGTGTTAGTTTTTTCTGTTTATTATTCAAATTCAAATTCAAATTCAAACTTTTATTGCGCAAAAAGGCCTCCGGCCTATACACAAATATATAATCAAATACATACATATACATATATTAACAATACATGGCTTGACTAGAATGACAATAAGTGTACTAAGTCTTGTTAGCTAAACATTGACAAATATTGGTCTCGTTCTTTAAATGAATGGTATAAAAACATAGCAACATTTCTCACAATAAACATATTATCAGACGACATAAACTCATAGAATACTGCCAATGATTGGCATCTATGGTTTAAACTTGACAGATATTTTGATCTAATGGTACTGTATAAAGGGCATGACATCAGAAAATGCGGCTCGTCTTCAATATATACCTCACAATATGGACATGTGCGGTATGGTCTAGGAAGACCAAAATGTCTGCCATGTTCAACCATAAGTAAATGAGCCGAGCTCCTAAAGTTAGCCAAACAGCTCCTGAACTTGCCTATATCAACATACTTTATATAACCTGATACTTCATACGAATCTTTAAAATTAATATAATGGTACAATTTACTTGATTCTAAACATTTAAGATGCCATGTCTGGATGTACTGGTCTTTAAGTCTTTGGATGTATTCAACTAAAAACAGGTCATGATTAAAATATTCTTGTGATTCCCACACGTAACCAAAGCCATTATTGTATAAATTTGTTTTTAGATCTGTTACCCAGTTACTATACCCCATGTTATCATAATGTACTAGCGTTTTGTAACAAATTTTTACATATCTGTATTCAGGCATTTTCAGAATACGTAACCAATATTTTATACAACGTTTTGCTGCATTTATATACAATGGGTATCTTCCCAAATCGCCAAGTACAGCATCATTACATGCATTGGTGTTAACTTGCAGAAAACGTTTACATGCATATATATGTACATTTTCTATATATATAACATTTTTAAAAGCCCATAACTCTGAGCCATACAATAATATTGGTAAAAATTTTTAATCAAATAATTTGAAAAACATGTTATATTGTAAACAATTGAATGGCTGCAATGAATTAAGTAGAACTGTCAAAACTCTTTTAGCTTTTATAGACATCGTCTCGGCCATTTTGAATAGCGATAGTCTACTGGAGAAAACCAAGCCAACATAACTAAACCCATTCACAACCTCAATATTACAATTGTTGTAGACCCATTTCTCATTCTTGGCTAAAACACCACCTCTTTTAAATACCATTACCTTAGTCTTTTTAACATTTACCTTCATTTTGGTTTCCTCACAAAAATCATGCAATGTATAAAGTTGCTTTTGGAGGCCAATAATAGTATCTGACATTAAAGCTATATCATCAGCGAACATCAACATAAAGATTTCTATAATGCTTGGATAAATTTGTATACCGCGTGTATTACGTTCACACATTAATAAATACAATTCATCTATAAACAATGCAAACAAGATTGGACTGAGACTACATCCTTGTCTCAATCCTACAGGACAAGTAAATGACTCAGAGACACCTTGTTGTGTTCTGACACATGCTTGTACATTAACATATATTGACTGGATTGTTTTAAATAAATTGCCTTTGATTAATTTCTTATGTAAAACATAATATAACTTACAGTGATCAATAGAATCAAAGGCTTTCTGAAAATCGACAAAAGCTACATATATTGATTTTCCTTTCCTACATAAGTATTTACTAACAATAGAGTAGAGAATAAAACCATTATCTATTGTAGAATAACCCTCTCTAAATCCTCCTTGACATTCATTAATTTTGTCATATGCATGAACATAAAAGGTAAGTCTTTTACATATAATGGAGATATAAATCTTACTAAAAACATCAACAAGGGCTATCCCTCTGAAATTGTTAACGTCTAAGGTGCTACCTGCCTTATGTATAGGTATAATAACAACCTTAGACCACTGATATGGAAATTCGCCACGACTAAAAAGACGATTGAACAGTTTAAGTACATATGGTAATAAAGATTTGATACCAAATACAAAATGTTGAGGTAAAATATAAAAAATGAGTTATTATATCAATACTAACATACTATTTTGATATCAGATTATTATCACATTGCTGTTATACCCATGATATAAAATAGATAATTAGCATTGTCTGAGATATCAATTTATCAGTTAAGATACACAATATATCTAGATATCGTAATCAAATAACAATAAATCTGCCCACAGTATATTAGACAGTAAATTAAAGCCACTTGCTACACAAAGGTAACTTTCGCCGTCAGTGGTTTCCATAGTAAAAATGGATTGCCACCACATGGTCCTATAGATAAGAAATGACATCTGCACATGAACTTTGCCTCTTAAATTTGAATTATTTTAGACCTGCATAATGACGTTTGCCAATGTAATTGGTACGTATCTTTACTTGTTCCCAATATGTCCAGTCTCCTAAGTTTAATTAATTGAACGTCGCATTTCTATAACAAAGTCTTGGTAGCTATAATTCAACTTCAGTTGCATATCATACAATTTAATCGAAAGCTATACTTACGACCATCGAAATCGATTTGCATTTTATTGGTTTCCTATCGTATATATACTTATATTCCTGTATCTAGCATCTTACTTGTCCAAATAATCATTCAAATACGAAACGTTATATTTTTCATCAAACTCTTTGTAGCTATAGTTCAACTACTGTTTTATATCGAATTTTTTAACCGGAATGTATACTAACAAATTATGCAACAGTTGTTCTTTTTTCTGAAGTAGTTGTATTAATTCAACAACATATTAGGCAATAGCGTAAATCTCTCATTTAAAACCTTAACATTTGTTCAATAAGATTGTCTTTTGTTTTCAATTACTTACAGTTATCAATTTTCAACGAGACAGATTGATTTACAATCTTTTCGTTCAGGATGTAAAAATAAACAGATTTATATAACTAAGTTAGAACTATGTCTGATATATGTAAATATTGTATCCATGTATTTATTTTATATTTACATTCTCAATTCGAACTGTATGCAGTAAAATTGAAAGTCGGGGTTATAACAAGAAAATAAAATTAGAATTTTACCAAAAATGACATAGTGTTAGAACAGTATATGGGTAAACTACTCTATCATTTATTTTAGCTATAACCTCATTAATTTATGTTTGATATGGTAATCATTGGATTTCCAACTCCGCGTTGGTTGGAATCCCATCAGAAACCACCCTATTGTTTCCTTCCTTGAACAAGAAACTTTATTCTATTAGCTCAGTACTGGGTGACCGGGAGGTGGATTCGAAAGTGATTTATCTAGTTCTAAGAACCTTTTTTCAAAACCGAGCTAAACAAATTAGTATAAATGCGTATTTAAGAGTTTTTAACTACTTTGACATCTTATTTAATGACAGAATCATGTCTACAAATATGATGCATGAAATAGTTAAGAAAATTGTGTAAATTTTTACAAAAATAATTTTCTTTTTATTTAAACTTAAGCTTTACTACAAATTTACTTTACTACAGGAGATCGGATAGTAAACCTCAGATATTATCATTTCTTCGTACGTACAAAAATAACGAATAGTAAACACATAATATATTATTTAATGATTTGGTTCTTTCCCCTATAGTCACTATGTTCAATCATGTCTAGAGCTATAGGCATTTCTCTTAATTGATTTTCTGCTACATTGAATCTTCTATAAATGAAGAGCAAACCAATCAAACAGAAGTTACATGTTTCTTATAAAGAATTAATGAAGTTGAAGCTAAAAACCATTCTTATTTATATGTTTTAGTTTCCGGTCATGTCAGTGACTTTTTTCTTTTTCTAAATAAAAACTCCATCAGTTTGACTCCAATGCGCCTTAAGGGTTGCGTACCTGTCTACAATGATTTTGTTAAGGAAAGTGTAATACAACGAGATTACATTTTTATTAGTATTCACAAAACAGCATTAGCTATAAAACACTATTATTGCATGCTTCTATCACATTTACATTTTCTGAGCACATTTTCTTGTGTATCACTGTAATGTTATATTCACAGGCGGTGTTCTGTTCCTGAATTATTTATTATATTGATGAAGGTACCCTCATGTAACACGATTGTACTAACTGATACCACACGTCAAAAGTTTATTTAAACTGTTAGGTCAATTTTTCCTCCATAGAAAGTCATGACTGCAAAATTTATGCTGATAAGGACAATGTAAGCGTACATCAAGGAAAAGAGTATTTCCTTTGCAAGCCTTTGAATGTACGCGTATGGTAAATACCAAACGACATTTTCAAACCACAGTAGTTAAAACATCATGCTATTTTTACATATGAATAAGGATATCAACTCTTTTGTAGTATTCAATGTGATTTTGATATATTAATCTGTTTATGGTGTTTTATCCTTCTCATACACGCATAAATAATTCTCCTTATTTTTCAGGCATTTACAATTCTTCATTGCTATCAAAATTTGTGCAATTGTTCATCTAGTGGTGCTTTTCACAAAAATCTTACGATAAAAATCATCGAAAGTAAGAAACATTAATAATACGGTCATTTTGTGGCCAATCATTTCCAATTATGTAGAATATTGTATATCTTTTAAATATATTGTCATAGTTATATTAATCATCCTCCTGACTTTGAACTGCAAAATTATGAATTTGATTTATGATAACCTTTTTTTTATTTTTGTAAAAAGGTGCACAGGTTTAGTAAACTTTTTTGCCGATTCAACAAAACATTTCTGTTACAGACAAAAGTATTGATATGTAGAACTTTGTAGTATCACCTTACAGTCCAATAAGGTGTGAACATATTTCACAAGTATGTGTAGTGTTATAGTTTGTTTTACTTTTTACATTATATGTTTCCCCCATCCTATTTTTATAACAAGTGCCTGATATAGTACAGATTTTAATCAGTCTTTGACTGTCTATCCTACATAAATAATTGTGAAATGGCCCTAGATGTTTTTAGAAATCGCAGCCAATACTTTGATTTAGATTCAAGCTGTTTTCAATACATTGATGATAACTGTGGTAAATTTCTAAGAGAAAGCGTTATAATACACTGTTAAAAGTGTTAAGTTTTCCTTTGTGGAAAGTAATGACCCTATTTTGAAGGAACAACATGCAGACTAATTTATAAACAACATCACTTGTATGACAGACAAGCTTCATGTTTGTTTGTTCCTAAAATAAACTTATTGACGGATACGATGAGTAGATGTTGTTGGTGTTGTGGTTTTTACTAATGTCTGTTGTTCGTCCTATGTGCTTCTCATAAGTCAATGTTATATGTCAGACGTGGTTATAAAAAAGGCAATGTTCATGAGGTTTGGCAGACCATGTTTTTGTTAGGTCTTTGAACTGCTCTGCATTAAGGGTCTCGATCAGAGACTGCAATTAGTCATCTAGATCTGGCTTGTTATTACTAGACAGTTTATTTGGTACATGATTATATTTATTGCTATTGATGGCTAAATTATAGCTTGTTTATTGGATAATCTCAATTAAATCTGCTTTTTATTGTGATATGCAATTACTTTAATGGTTTTAAGTTCACTCAAAGGAATGACATAGGTGGTACGGTATTGTTAAAATACAAAAATGAAAGATTTGTGCATACAAAATATTAAAAGAACCATATCTAAAATACTAGGACCGCGGGCTTCATTGTTTGAAATGTATGAAGCAATAGAGTCGTTCAAAAATCTTTTTATCGTTTCAAACATATTAAATAGTAAAGTTGCAGGGACAAATTTTCATGCCACATTCTCGCCCAAGACTTCTAAATAAAAATCAGTGCTGAATGAATGTTTGATTCGCTTAACTTACATCACAGGCTAATTGCAGAAATACGTCCACGCAAAGGGAAAGTTAAGACTAGAACGGTATTACTCCAGATATTGAAAATATAATTTTTAAAGAATTAAGCATTATATCATTCGGGATAAACTTGTATTTCTTTGAATATTTAAGGTTCATATCGTACTTTCGTTTGTTAATGCTAGTGTTTAGGTGCATGTAACATTAGAAGTGATAGGATTAACTATACCATTAATGCCTATATGAAGTTCAACGTAACATAACACCATTCAAGCCATTAAATGTCACAGAGTAGAATATAATATTTTAATCTTGTTATGTATTTGAAGGATGACATGTCACAATGATATATCCAAATATAGATTGTCCAATCAAGTATACTGTTGATTACTATATAGTTTTATTCCACCTTACCTCAGTCATACATTAACTAGGTTATAAATGACATACGACTCTGGAGAGCGACAGAGGGAGATGAAATACAGATTGTAGATGAAATAATTGTAGTTTTAAGTTAACTGGTTTCGTTTGTTAATTATTTTGATAGAAATATCGTTGATGAATTAGGTCTATGATGAATGATGTCATTCAGTTATATAGTTATGTATTGGTTTAGATAATAATAAAAAAGCAATGTCGATGCGAAGTTATCATTATTTGGAGTAAAGTTATAACCTCATCATTCTATGCTTGGTGAAAACATGACAAATTATGCTTTTTAATCCTATTCATGCTAAAAATAGACAATGACAAAAGTCCGTGAGAAGATATAGGTACATTGGCCAACTTTGAGTATATATACCACCACGAATATCCACGTGATCTTAAACAACAAGAGTTAATTTTAAAAATCCTTTATCGTCGATTACGGTTTTTACAAATAATTTAATGAAAGCACAAAAGGGATTACCTTCCTCTTCCAAGCATTTTTCATTCACATTTATACAGTACAACCTCTCTTGAGCAACACCCACTGAGAGGGACTAAAGTTTGTTCCTGTTCAGCGGTTGTTGCTCTGCAGTGGTTAAATTGAATTTCACTATTACAGTAAAAAGAATTATCAAAAGCTATTGCTATGCAGCGGATTTGCTCTGTAAAGGGCCGGTTTGCAGAGGTTATATTGTAGTTGAAGCCATGCTATTGGGTCAATGTTGTCCCTCGTAGTTCGTAATCTGTATAATGCTTCACCAAAACACTTAATTGATCGATTGATATTAAAAAAACGCTCAATTACACTTGCCTAGCTTAAAGCATCTAAAGATCGAATAAAACTTTAATCATTCAAAAATCTAATATATCCACGACAGACCAAGAGCGTGCATTAAAATTCAACAATAAAACGTATGAGAATGTTGTCCGCTCACGTTCTATACATGGACGTGAAAAAACCTGTGAGCAACATGTTTAACTTCTTGTGAAAAGATATACGCGAATTAGTAAACTACTGTCGTCGAAAGCTACTTCGATGATCCTTATCATAAGAAAACGACTCAAAATCCAAATAAATACAAAAATGATCAAATACCTAGTCGGATATATTTGTTGATTTATATTGTGAATATTTTTGGGTGTTTTTTTTAAAGTCTTGTCAATCGAAATCCAGTACATTTTATTGCTTCATCTAGATGAAAGTAATTGGAATATGATTTATAACTTCTCAGTGTATGTTATAAGAAACATTATGCTCTAGTAGGCTATATGTCCATTTTTTGTTGAAGATGTATAGATATCAAATGAATTTATACTTACAATGCTATAAATTGGGCTGTCGTTTAGTCGGCGCTTTGGTGTTAACCTAGAGTATAGATATAAATGTTGTTATGCTGAATTTCTGATCGATGGTTTGCCTTGTAAGACTACTGAAGATACCAGATAATTAGGCGTTTACAGTTGTATGAGTTTGTTTATTTTAGTTTTGAGGCAATCTTTATTTTGTCGTGCCATTTTGTTCTATTTTGCCTGTGAAATTTTCTTTTTTGTTGTCTTGGCTCAACTTGAATTCATTTGAAATTTATGCAAAAATGATAAGAAAATTGTTGTTGAAATGTTTTCTCGTTAAATTTTGACAAAATCTGTTTGCAATGCGTGAGAACTAAACTTGAAAATGTAAAATTGTTATAAATATGTTAGAGGCAATATACTCATCTATAAGTTGTGATTGCAAATTGCATTTTTATGAGAGATCTAGCGTAGTTTGAGAGAGCTCTGTGGTGTTTTATGATATTGTCAAGTGTTGATACTGGCTGGATGCTATGATAGAAAGGCAACAGTCGAGTATATCTTATTAATGGAATTGTTGAATAATAGAGATCAGTTGTGCTTCATTTTATAAGTAAGTAATCACTGTTTTATGAAATAAAACAATGTAACAATCAGGTTGTAGATACGATAAAGACAATAATAGCAATAAACATAATTATAAGTTACTGTGTAAATACTGCGTTTAACGTATGTTTTCAATGTAATAAGACATTGTTTTTCTAGAACCTTATTATTTAAGTACCTGCCCCTAGCTGTTGATTGTCAACTTCACTCTCTTTGATGAAGTAATGAGATAATATCCCTCTTTGTTCTGGCAACAACACTAATTATCCAAATTACCCGACATTTTAACAACATTGCCTGATTGCTTCAAACATGTATACTGTCAGATTGTTTTGTTTCTGTTAAGAGATACTCTCCAGAATTGGAGATACGTTTAATATTAGTAGAAACACCAGTATGTTCTATAGATTAATGAGTTTAATAACTAATTGAGTGAAAAAAGGGAGCAATACCTTCTACAACACACCCATGAAACAAAATTCCTATTCATGAGTTTAGAAACAGGCATGAAAACACCAGAACTAATTGTGTTGTTGAAAGATGAAGATTTATTTAACATGTACTCATGGTTTGTATAAATATTCTACATGACAGTCTCTAATGATTGTTGATAATGATTATGATATAGGAAACATTCTTGAAATAATTCTTTCTCAAGAGTTTTTCGAACATTTAGCAGGAAAGTTGTAGTTAGACCATGAGTGATTTAATTAGGCATCCTATACAAATATACTTAGATTCACATTCTACAGATTAGCCCCATGATGAGAAAGTTGTTACGTTTTTAAATGTGTCCATTAGTTTTAAGCTGCCATGTTGATGGGTTGCTGATTCCTATACCTTGGAAAAGAACCTTTTGACTCATGGTGAGGCTCGTCGCTTGGCTTAAAGACGTAGAACGTATTTTTGATGTCTTTAGATAGGGGGTATTTTTTAATCCAATGGATTTCCATGGTATTAACGCTGACTATGTTTAAAGAATGATTAGATTAAGCTTTAAAGTTTAATGTCTTCTATGGTTTTCTTCACAGACTTTCTGTCCTTGGTGTATATAATAAACATCAAGATCACGTGGTGTTATAGGGTAGTAAGTGAGTTGATAGTGAAAGTGGTTGCTTCATGTTTACTGCTTTTAATGAGTTTCAAGATTACTGCAAAATAATTTGCCTAATATTTTGCTCTTTACTCACTTCAGCTGTAAAACGGCTGGACTAGCTATAAAAGCGCTCTAGTTCTCTAACAATGGTCACCGGCGCGGTCCCAATCTTCATAAGACGCTATAAATTTGCATATGTTTAAATTGAAAATGTAGTGTTGGCAATCTTAATGCCATTCTGGCACAAGAAAAAAAGTTCATAAAACATTAATAAATAAAGGCCAGCCAATAAATAATTTTACTATTGGCTATTTTCAATTAACTTAATTAAAGTATATACATGTATATTAATTAATTCAATGTGTGCATATATATAGATTTAGATAGTGTTGATTAGAACAATGTCGGCCACCTCAGAGTTCTAATATAAAATTGTATACGCATTTTGTATCAAAACTGACTTAGATGTAAAATTTCAAGCTGTTTTTTATACAGAATTTTCATAAAAACATACATATGAACAGATACTATCAAGTTTTATCAAAGTAATACTTACATCTGTCATCTAATCCATGTTTATAACTCATAAAATACATGTTTCCATGGAGTCTGAGACGACGATTACATGGTTTGATTCCTGTGTAGTTTATGACTTAAAATTCATGATTTACATAATACCCTGGTGCCATGTTATGTAACATTGATGGCTTATAAAAGTCAATTTTAAAAATCTTAAGACACAATCTTTTGATGTTAAATATTTCAAGCATATAGTGAGGTCTATTTCATCTGAGTTGTAATAAAAATGTCTCAACCGCTAATCTTCTCTTTGAAAAGATTAAATTCCTCAAAACTTATATTTTTTATCAATGTTGATGATAAATTATGGCGATTTTAATTTTCTGTGACAACGACGTCGCGTAGATATAGTCTAGACATATATGCACGTATATATACACTACAATGCAGGAGACCCGAGTCCATTGCACAGTAGGCTATTCACAGCATTACGAGTCTAGTGTCACGAAGGTCTAGTGTCGAGCCTCACCCGAGGTGGTTATACAATTTCTTGAAAATTCGCAATATTGTCGATATTTCTCTATTAATAAGGTATATGAAAACATTGTCAGACTACAATCTATCAAAACTGAATGTATTGTTAGTTTAGTTTATACTATTTATTTCAGCTCGATAGTAAAACAAGATCTTACAACGTAGATTTTATCATTCTAGAGTCCCCAACTATTGATCAAGTTAGTAAGTTTTGGGTTCGATTTAAACCAACGCGAAATTACCAGTCTAATATCGAAACCACTCGGTCACGCCCGCTCAGTACTTAATAATCAATGATGATAATATTGTTTTTATTTCCATTTTAATGCGAACACATGCTTACATGTCAATGTGTTAAAACCGAACATTCAAAAACTGTGTTAGAAGCGTGAATGTCAAGCCACATTCTGTGTGCAACTTTGCAGTCATCGACCTAGCCAGGGAGTAGTACAAATTTATTTGAGAGAGTGGAAATGTATTGTTTCATATAGTTGAGCTAGTTGAAAATATTTTCCATAATAAATCGGGCAAGTGCTCAAGAGAATTTAAGACGATGGCTGCAACTTTGTTTAACATTCAAACATATTGAACTTTCTATCAGATAACACAAGTGTTTGATCAACAGTTTTCAATGATTTCACTGACCAGGTATTTTATATTGAAGTCATAAAATTAATAAAATATCATTGAAATATGATCATAATTAATATTTTATTAAATTTATAATGATCAATAGAGGTACAATCTGCTTACAATTTATTTGTTAATCGAATTTTTATGTTACCATTCTTCATGTTGCCTTGTAGTACCTCAGGAAATTTAGTTAGTGGAGAATTCATCTAAAATTCTGTTAATTAACTACAAGATAGCTGAAGCACACCCAACTAGAAGTGTATCTGAGGCCAATTTGCTTATCTCACAATCAAAAGCTCATTAAAGAACCACAATTTCTGCTCAAATTAGAACATACTGATTAATTTTTAATGACTACAATACTGATTTGTTGATTTTTCATTTGATTTTTATTAGTTTCCTAGCTGTTCAATATTGGTATGGCTACATTTATAGGTTGTTAAAGTCTTTGATAGTCTGGATAGTATCTGTCCATGTTACAATTTGATGGGTTAGTGCTATACTGGTCTATGTTTTTTCTGTTTTTAGATTTAGTTAGATTAGTTGTGCGCTGACCCATTGAAATGTTATACAAAATGTTACAGGTGCATTTTAGATGGATACTTAACTTTTAGAATTTGAATTTTTGTGCAATAATTTGTTTTATTTTATATACTGGCGGTATGAAATGAAATCAGATAAATAATTATAGCCAATGTCTACATGTAACACCGCGCTTGTATTTGCTTGGATTCAAGCTAAATTTTACGGCGACATGTTCTGTGCTAGCTTTCAGCTTAGGTTAAAAATAAACATTGGCTTTATGATTTAGATGACGATATTATCATTATTATATCAGTATGTTAATTTATTTGTACTAGACATTGACATCCTATTTCGAAATGGAATAAATATATATAAAAAACGTAAAATGTATTGGGTTATGTCAAACCAGTTCAGAACTGTCATTTAAATACAATTTGGGTCTTACATTTGCACAAAATATAAACATTAAAGGAGTCTAACCGACATTTTTTGCAAAACTTACATCAGTTACGTAAGTGAAGACTCGTCTCCGTAATGACTCTCTTTTTTGAAACCGATTTTAATAATTATTCTCCAATGCACATTCTTATAACCTGAATTACTATAACTACTCTAAGTTAATTTACTTCAGTTTTCATTTTTAAGTTCAATGTAGATATCTCAAGTTCTTAACGTTACATGTACATATAAATTACTTATATTTCTTAACGTAACCCATACATGTATATTACTTATATTTTGCCTATTTTCCTTCAACTTACCCGTCTGCGCTATGTGGGTCCTGACGGACATAACTTTAAGGAACAATTATATATTGCAGTATTGGATGAACCATTTCTCGCCTCCGGGTTATAGATATCCGTTTTGAATGAGAAAAAATGAATCGATGTTTGTAATAATATAATCAATTTATATTTGTTATTTAAATATACGATTGTTTTTGATATATTAAGCACGAACATATCGAGGGTTGCCCGCAAGACTGTCGTGACTCACTCTTTAATGCAATGCACTTACTACTGTCTCGGGCAACCCTCGATATGCAAAAATATTCCATATTATTTGTTAAGCTTATAGTAGAAATCATTTTTCCCTTGATAGTCAGGACAAGCTAATCTATGCACAAAAAACTTTACTTCATAGGGTTTTATTTAAAACAGTGGTTTGATTTATAAAAAGGAAAGATAATATTGGTATTTAACAATATTTCTTGTTATTGAATTTTAATTTTACCAGTACTCAATTGAACTAATTGGTTTGAGAGGGTTAATTGAGAGGTGGCTGTTGTTGACAATTGATTGCAATTGAGATGTGGCCATTATTCGAAATCACAGTGTTTTTATTATTTCTAGGTTATTCAGGTGAACATACTAATCAATTTAAAATAAACTAAAAGTTAATGACTCCGAAACTTTTTCAAAAATTAATTTTAAACATATTGACTCACTTTAGTACGATAGCAAGAAAATATCAATTTTATCAAAATAAGCTGTCAAAATGTTGGAGAAACATCATAAAAATGCCACAAAAAGTTTTCGTGATTTTTTACTCTGTTTAAATTGATCATTACTAGAAGAATTTCGAATTCATAATATGTTCTCTCCTTCAATCAATTAAAATTTTACTTAAACACCAGATTTTTTTTAAAAAGCTCTCAACAAAATATGCTATCGTTAAATAAAAATAATTGAATTAAAGAGAAATTCATAAACTATCAAATAAAGTAAAGCTCCAATGTCTAAAGCATCAAAATTGACAGATTTAGTATCAGATTGGTCTAAATAAAGTGGCCATTTTCTTCTCAAATAAGCGGAACTTTGGGATTGACTTCTTTCTTTTAAATGCCTGTCCGGTTAGCTTATCTGTAGCGCGCAAGTCTACTGATCGAGCGGTCGTGGATTTGATTCGCAGGCGGGGCATACTTAGAAATAATTTCTACGGCTAATCTCTCCCTTCCACCGATTCTTAAATAAGTAGGGCAGTTGTCAGACACTGGCGGTAGTAACCACATAGTGCCTGAAAAAATATTCCTGAGATTTAGCATTTCTATGAACGGTAAGTGGGTTGACTGACCGCCGTGATATGACCTTTACAATGTATTGTTTAGGCGTTAACACCAACTAAAATAAAAAATTGCAAATAAGTATGTTTTTCTAATATAGCTTTGCAAAATTGCATAAAATTATCTTTTATTACATTAGTCAGCATGTCTTTTCATGATGTACACGATATACAACATACAAAGTTGAAATCTTTGACTATATAGGTTATATTGCTGATTAATTGAATGAATTATTCATGATATATTACATTAGATTGTAAAATTAATAACTCTTCTCACCTTCGTGTCTAGAGAGTCTCAACAACTAGTCTTGAATACTTAATACTCGGAGATAAATTGTCCTAGCCAATCAGATTTATCCTTTCAATAACTTCTCTGTTAACCATCTACGCTGACTTTATCTAAGAGTGAACATGATTGGTTGTATTTATATTTCACAACAGGGTGCTGATAGATGTTAATGAACCTAGTCATGTTTACACCTTCTGCCTGATATGCATGAAATTACTTCATATCCCGATAAAATCATCGATTTCATATCTTCTCCGCTAATCACATTTCCATATGACAGGATTTTTTCTTCACCTTGGGCAATGGCTAGAGACTTGTGGAGAACCTTAGAGAATTCCCGAGGTGCTGATATCAGTGAAGTTCTGTGTACTGTTAGATTTTCTACTAGCCATCTGGTATGCTTCAAACTTTGATAAAACTACGGTACAGGAACATTATCCATCAACATTTAAACTTTTGAAAGTTTGAATTTATTATAACTAAGGATTTTTATCATACAAAACATATACCAGTCTGTTTTATCTCATGTCCTCCAGTTACTAAACTGAATGTTGTTTGTGTAGAATAGTATACGTTATTTTAGAATCTTTGTTTTGGTCCCAGTTTCTTCATCGTTTTATCTTTAAGTGCAGGGTCTTTTTGATGCGTCACCGCACTTACAATAACTGTGTCGCACGTAAAACATCTTTCAATAACTTTGTCGCACGTACAAATCACTCAATAACTGCGACGCTAGTCCAAATCGTACAAAAACTGTGTCGCACAATGACAGTGTAACACGTACAAATCGTACAAAAACTGTGTCGCACAATGACTGTGTAACACGTACAAATCTTACAATAACTGTGACACACAATGACTGTGTAACACGTACAAATCTTTCAATAACTGTGACACACAATGACTGTGTAACACGTACAAATCTTACAATAACTGTGTCGCACAATGACTGTGTAACACGTACAAATCTTACAATAACTGTGACACACAATGACTGTGTAACACGTACAAATCTTTCAATAACTGTGACACACAATGACTGTGTAACACGTACAAATCTTTCAATAACTGTGACACACAATGACTGTGTAACACGTACAAATCTTTCAATAACTGTGACACACAAATAATATGTACAGGTTAAAAACTAATAAAAAGGAAAAAACTATGTTGACTTCTACAGAGTTTCCAGATCCGTCTTGAAAGTGTCAAAGCGCTGGGCACAGGCAATGCTGAATGTTCCATAGACGTGTCGTAGAAAGCCATTCATTACATCAACAAGTTTAGAGATTATTTTATTACATCCTTCACAACCAAAGAAAAAATAACAATGTCAGCTTTATATTATAGCGCCATGAGGATAACTTGGATACTACAACACTAGGCAAATTGGCAAACTTATTTTTTGTTCTTAAAATTCAACATTTTACTTTGCAGTAATAATTTTCCAACCATATTTATGTAAGTATTTAACGCTTCGATAGGTCAATACAAAATAAGTCTACGTCCTTTTTTATTTTTATGTTGGTACACTAGTTTTGCGTCGATCCATCAATATAAAAGAGAAAATTTGGTGAGACAGCACAACACAATCTACATATTTTTTTATCTACATGTACTAAAACTAGTTTTAGAGCTGATCCATTGACTTATCATGTGCTTTTACTATTTTGATAAATTGTTGTACATGCAAACACTATCTTAACATGTAAACATTTTCTTAATATGTATGCTTTATAACAAAGATCTCCATGTTTCGTGCTCTAAATGATGATAAAGGCTAATGCATGCTTACACCTTGTTACTATAATTATATATATATGACTCTACCATTGAACTCATTTTTATTATATATATTGTATTAACACTATGTTCATGGGTCATGTCTGACCTAATACATAATTATTGTATTGTAATCTATTTTGATTGAAATAAACATTTGAAACTCTTGAAAACTCTTGTCAATGTATTCATGAATGTCAGGTCATTGACTACACACTGAATTCCTTTAAGTAACACTGTATAACCTAGACAGTTTTATTAACCTACTTATTAGATTGACCTATTATGTAAATGTGTTCTTCTTATACCAATTATCGCTCGTTTAGGATAACATGAGACATTCTGCACATAGAATATCGTTTACATGTCGTATTCTAGGTCATGCGTGTTTTTGTACTTTAAATAATCGACTTGCCCATTGAATAGGTGAATAAGCCAATGCATGAACAGCATTTTACGTATTAAAACATACAACTTTGATAGCTAACATTTATTCTGAATACTGTGTATGCTAATGTTAATGTCGCCTGACATAAAGAGGCATAACTTTCTTGTCCATTTTGACAATACAAACTTAGTATGCATCGTATAAAATTGGAGGCAGACTACAAGCTGGAGCGATAGATGTCCACATTGCATAAGTCTTCTACAGATATATTACGGATTTGAACTTTAATTCAAAATTCATTAATCTTTCAGTTGGTTTCAGAATAAGATAATTGTTTGGTGTTAAGTTCTTGATTCTGGCCTGACACTTTAAGTCAAACACTTTTCCTTTACACAGATTTTTTTCATCACGTAAAGGAATGTACCTTTAATAATGATAAATTTCATCAACAAAAATATTGTTTAGACACTCCTCATGCATACCTTGGAATATTATATAACAAGTGGGAGGGACCTCTCTAAGTTAACATATAACCTGTGATGTCATGTGTTTAATTTCAACCATTCCATTATTATTACATTTCTCCACCTATAAATTGAATCATATTTTCCCCCAATCTTGATTGATAATAATTTCCCCTGCAGCCCAACGTAATGTATTTCTGATTGACTTCAATTTGTTCATTAGTTTGTTCTTAAAGCAGCTTGTGCACAGATTTCAGTTTTACTATCATTTTTCCAAACCTCACAACATTATACAGAAACATCTTGAAATCAGTAAAGCAGTGTTCAAATAATGACCATTTTAGAGCAAATTGACTTGTAAATGTATAACGTGGTGTTTTTATGTATAAAAACCTATTGCGTTAGTAACGGTGCGTTTTAGTGCGTTTTGAGTGACTTTCATTTTATATTTTCACAATCTACAGGCTAGTTTGTCTTAAAATTTATGAAGAACTCGTTATGTGAAGACATTTACTGACCTATTTAGATACTTTTAAAGTATCAAAAATAACCTAATATGAGTACCGATAATTATGTCGATGATAAATAGATAAATATTATTTCGTTGGAGTTATCGCCGTAGAAACACATTGTATAGGTCATATCAGGGCTTTTAGTCAACCTACGAACCGTTTCTGGAAAGGATAAATCTCTGGATTTAGCTGTTAACCAGTTATTCGGCTCATACTTTCGTCAGTGACTGATAACTGTCCTACATGATTTTGAATCGGTGGTAGGAGTAAGAATGGTCTTAAAACTTATTTCATTACCAAGCTCCACGAAAGTATGCATCGCCCGGGAATCGAACCTACAACCCCTCCATCAGTACACTTGTGCGCTACCGATTGAGCGAGTCTGGTGGCTTATTATAAATATAAAGAATTTTAACTAGTACCAGATATAACGGTAAAAGTTGAGACATAATTTTCAACCATGTTGCCAGGTAACCACGAGTCTTGACAAATTGTTCCATGATATTGGTATACTTTATGATAAAATTTCAATAAATCATGATGAAAACATGATAATTCACAGTCAGCCTCTTCTCTTATCAACTTTACCAATTTTCACCGAGGTTTCATATTCCTGCTTAACGCAGCTATGTATTTTACTCATTTCAAGAATTTTTCTCAGATATTTTTTCCGGAATTTTGAATTTTCGCCTACTGGTATTTCTGAAACAAATTCAGTGATCTTGAACAAAGTATTGAATATGATTCCATGAAGGTTTTAAAGTGAGTGTTATTCTATTTCATCTTAAACACAGTTTGACCTAAATGAGAATTTCTTATTTTCTTGCCAGATTTTAACTAATGCTTTAGTAATTCTCGGAGCTTAAATTGCTAGCAGTCAATTTTGAGTAATTCTTTACAAATGTAATATTATCTCATCAGGGTTTCTTGTAGGGTTTCCAAAGCTTGAGATATTCTATTCTGTATAGGTTTAAAGCTTGTAATGATTTTATTGAAAGCTGTAATATGATTATTAAGCATAACAATATGGTATAATGGTATGCATCTGTGAGTTAGACTATTCACACAGCAGTAAAATCATGTCTTGCTGTGTTGTAGGAGGTACAACGACAGCATGTAGTAGAATAATGTTTTGCTGTATTTCAGGTCATATAGCTTTTATATCCATCTCAACAAAATATTCATTTTTTAGTTCAGTGTTTTCATACATTTGAGTAAAAGGTAAATTTTAAATTGGTAAGAAATTTCTGAATGATTGGTGATTTTAACCACGTATATATCACTCTAAACTTGAGTGCTTGCTATACCTCACTGTGATGGTATACTAATTCATTTTAGCTCGATTGTGAAACAAGTTCTTACAACTTAGATTTATCACGTTACCTGGTACCCCTGTACTGAGCTTGTAGGATAAAGTTTTTTGCTCAAAGAAACAACGGGACAGGTTTTAGATGGGATTTGAACCAACGTGGAGCTGGCTATCCGATGATTGCAAGTCCAACGTCCTAACCGCTCGGCCATGCCCGCTTCTCACTGTTACCTGTGATTCAAGATCAACTTCCTTTGATAAATTGTATCAAATAGTGATATGTGATGTCAGTGGCATCAAAGAATGATCTGTGATGTTAAATATATTGTGATTTGATCTGTGATTTCAGCAGCATTACAAGGAGATGTAAGTCAATGTCAAAGAGAGATCTAAGGTGTCAATCATATTAATTTTTGTTAACTTTAATGTTCAGTTTAAAGTCTGCTTCCATATACATGCTCAGCCGAATTTACAATTTTGTTATAATTATGATCCCTGATAATTAAAATCATTTTCGGGAAGGCGATCCCTCTCAGAACTCATTTACACCTGGGTGGAATGGTACAACTGTAGATAAATTTCTTGCTCAAGGTAATTAGCAGTGCCAACCAGCGATGAACGAACCCGGGACCTCGATCCCTAAGCGTGCGTCCTACCACTGGACCACTGCTCCCACTTTTTGATTTGGAATCATAGTCAAGAGCTTCACTGGTGATGCCTGCCTCATTAAAGAGTGATATGTGATGACAGCAAATTAACAATGTTCAAAAATATACGTTTCTACAGTAATACATTGTCCACTTATTGATGGTAGTTGTTTATCCTTTTAGATTTTATCTGATTCTGATTCGGCGACTTTTTAAAATTGCAAAAAAGACAAACTAAATATGACGTCTACATCTTTTTCTAGTATCATTTTTTCTAATTTTAACAATTGGTTACAACCATTATCATCAACTATCATTAACCGTTTTATTAACAATTGGCAAATGTTTGAATTTAGTAAAATATTTCAGTTCTTGCTGTTAATTTCTTTCTCTGGGAAAAAATCAATGCAGCATTTAATGAATTAAAGCAATTTACCCATGGACCATTATCCATAATCCTAGGATGATGCATTTCTAATGCTTTGATTATTTTCTCAGCTAGGTTGCAAGCTGAGTGGATTCCGTTGCATAATTCACTTTTATCCAAAATGACTGCTCTCTACCAAGAACTGTAATCCTTTGTTAATGAATTTCAGAGTTATCTCCCTTAGTGTTGAAGGATATCCAGACTGGTTCATGTTGATTTTTTTCTGATTTCTTGTTGACAGAATGGTTGATAAAATGATAGGGGAAACTGAAATCTTGAAATTGATAAATCACTATGTATTTTTAGTTCTAATTACTATATACAATGTAGTCAATACAACATTGAGGATGGTGTATTGAATTGTTAGGTTGTAATAGTGAAATTTCTTTATTTTCATTTCAAATATAGTATTTCGGTATAACAAGGATCCTATATAACATACATAGGGTCCTTGGGTATACCAAAGAACTATACTAAATATTAATTAGGAAAAAATAAAGGATTAAAACCTCAAACTGAATATTCATTGTGAATTTTTGTTTAAATGCATATTTCTATACACCAGTCACCACGGAACATAGTGGACCAATAAATATACCTGTAAAATATAGAAGGTTCGTCTAGATGTGCAGGTTTGCAGAACCGGTGGTCCAGTAAAATTTCTCAGGTCCTTTTAGACTAGCTTTGGTCCTGTAACACTTTGAACATCACAGGACTTACTGACCAATACACTGTTGACTTTCAATGACTGATATACCATGAACTATGCACTTAGGGAACAAAAATTATATTCTTACCTATTTCATAGACAGATTGGCTTAGTTCAAATTGACCTTGTCACTATTTTAGAACAAATTGCATATTTTTATTTATAATACCATCGAGTACTTTGCAAACTAGTATGAATGACTCACGCTGTCTATGAAAAAATATCAAAAATTGAAATTAGCAGGAAAATGTACAAGTTGGTAATTGAATCCTGATTAATAAATGTCCTTGAAAAAAACTAAAATCAAACTATATGATGTATTGTGTATTTAAGGAAGTGAATGGTCTGTTTGTTTATTTTATTAATGAGAGTCCTGTGTACAAATGTTTTTACTTCCTGTTTCGTATTGACCAATCAATGACGACTGAATGAATGAATACTCCATGAATCTGTGGTTTCTAGTGAATTGTTGTAATTTGACTCGACAAAAATTTGAAACGACAAAAGTTTGAAACGACAAAATTTGACTCGACAATTATTCTAAATTAAGGTATATAGTTCTATATCGCTGAGTCATATATTTGTTTACATTGACTGACAAATGTCAATATAATGTAAATATTTGCTCAATTTACATTTATGTCATACGACATAAGATTTTTTATGAGGATGGCTGAATGATGGCATACTATCCTTGTACAGTGACTTTGAAAAGTTCTTGGACAAAGAAATTTTGAGAAAATCTGATATTGCATACCGCAAGTAATTGTACTATAAGTAAAGATAATTAAAACTTTTGTCTTTTCATCTTAATTTAAAACGTATGGTGATAAAACAATAAATGCTGATTTTGGACTTAGTTAAGATGACACTTTGTTTCTTTCATTATGATTATTGTGAATCAGTTTATCTAAAAAACAGGACCCAGTGACTTTTGGAGGGCACTGTATATGATATTGACTTGCAGCATATATTTAATCATTAACGTGGTTTCAATGTTAACAATGGTTCTGTTTATCAAGGTTTTATTTCATACTCCATCATAAAAAGACTACTAAACTTCAGTAAAGGTACTACAATATATAGACCGATTTGTATTCAGCCCTTAACCGCTCAATCCCGCATATTTACGTGTCTAGATCCCCCCCCCTCCAAAATGGCCGCCACAGCCTTAAAAATGGTGTTTTTAACTGGATTTAGTGAATTTCACTAAAGGATAGTTGTCATAAATGAGCCTTTTTTCGCGCGCCTCCCTCACAAAATGATGTCTCAGGGGGGTTCCGAAGGGGGATGTGTCCCCCTTTGTTGCTGGGGTTTGAAGGGGGCGCAGCGCCCTTCATCGCCAGAAAAAAAATCGGGGTCATTGAGTGCAGAGAAATGGCGCCAAATGCTAATAAGAAAACATGTTTTCAGTATCAGAAAAGGCCTGGCACTTTAGACCTCAATTTTGGAAAATATTACTGTTTGAAGTGCAAATGTGGGGTGGGAAAAGAGCGAACATTGCATTTTTTGCCGTTTTTGCTCCGCCCCAGATTTGCCATGGTAACTGGGATCGGGGCTCAACTTGGTTTTTCTGAAAGACATTTACCCAGGGAATAACTTGGCAAAGTTGCATATCTGTTTGATAATGAGTAATGAAATTAGAGCATCTTGAAATAGCCCTAGCGCGTAATGGTGAAAAAAATGGCTACTTTTCTCACATGTCGCAACCAGTGAAGGGTTAATAATTGTATATTAACCTCAGAAATATTTCTGCTGGAAAAATATCGCGTTTGTGTATTTTAATACTACTATTTTTTATTTTACATCAAACTTGATATTAACATCTAATTTAACTCTTTATAAAATCAAAACATTATTCTATCTAAATAGACATTGTTTTAATTCCATTATAACATTTTATCAGCAAGGCAGTATTCCACTGGGAGTTTCTCTATTTCTCTTAAAACATTTTAAAAATACAACTGTTAGAAAATCTAATTTTGTTTTAGTAGTCATTCCTCCCACACCAAAATACTGTTGTCAACAACATGTTGTTTATAAAATCAATACAACATCAGAGCAATGTTGTTGCAATTAACAGATTACATGTTTTGAGAATTTTGTTCTTTTGGTAGTGTAGAATAGAACTTGAGGCAGAAAATAGCTTAAATGGCTTCGTTTTCTGCATAGTGAAATAAAGTTTGGTCCCAGAAAAGTTTTCAAGATTACTAAGATCCCCTCCAATAAATTGCAGACCACTGATTAATACTACTTGATTTACTTCTGTTCTGGGGGCCATGATATCAAAATGTGTAACAATAATTATAGTAATGGAATAAAGATGGGTTTGCGACAAAAATTGATAGTGAGATCTTTGATGGTGTGGGCCTCTGCATATTATTCATGCAATTAACTAACTAGGATGACAATATTTTATTACCAAAATTTTTTTTCAGAGTGTGGAGTTAATTCTATAAAACTGGTAACAGAATGAAAAGGAACGTATTTTAATAATGATAATCTGCTCTCCAGTTTTGGAGGAAATAAAAGTATGTATTTAAATTAATGAACATTAAAAATTTTTGTTTTGCTCTGCATGATTAACTCCCTCTTATATAAAAATATTACCAAAACTGCATCAGTGCATATGATCTATTTGATCTATTTTGATATCTTGGCAAAGATTATTGGTTTTATTTCATTGACTTTACAAAAACCCAACAAACAGTTTGAACAAACTGGTCATCGTTTTGGAATCATTTGTCTAGTAAAAGAAGGTTTTATAATACTTATTGACAGTATTGAAAATTCTCAGACTGACCACAGCAAAAAAGCTGTATGTGATTCCTGTTTATTGGACATTTTCAGACTATCCAGCATATTTATGCTTGGTGACTAGAATTGCAGACTGTTGTTTAATATGATGAATGTATTGTAGTGGTTGAGAAAAGCAGATATTTTTTACAGAACAGAACATATCTTCATTTCACCCACGTAAACAATTACAGTATGGGGTACAAAATACAAAATTTTAAACATGTAATAAGAAGTAAACAGTCAATTTTATAAATTACATTTAAGTGTTTGAGTATGGGGGGGGGGGGATTTGTTCGTATGAGTACGGAGCATAATTAGTGTGGTATTAAGATACGAAAGTAGTGTTGTTTAACATGCTATGAGAAGTAGTTCATAATAATCAAACAGAGTTTACATATGTTTTTCAAAAGTGCTGCTGATTTTTATTCCATGTAGCTTTTGAATAAGATTTTGAGTACAAGGTGTGTACAGGAACTTTGAAAAAATGAACTTTGCACCACTTTTGTTGAACCTTGAAATTCTCTTGAACAAAAACTCTAATGATCCGTATTGAAGTTGTAAAATTATGATAGTTTTTTGTAAGATGTGTATTTCTTTGATAACATTTCTGATATCATGTTAGCAAGTCTTTCTATTATAACATGTGATAATTTGTTACTAGAAAATGTTGCATGTAACCATTGCATTAATGAACATAATTCAAACTTGTTTTTATATGACAAACATGGGCTCTGTTTCTTAACATATTGTCTCTAGCATGTCTTCTGCTCTATTATAATGTGTATCATGACAGAAAAAAACATGAGTTTGGCATTTATTGTCTTTTTCATGGGCTTTTTTTGCTACAGAAAAGAGGTCACGAAAGTTGCTAAGGTAAATGGATTGCCATAAATAATTGAACAAAAATGCTGATAATGGTGATAATTCCAAATTATAAAATAGTCTACAAACATTTTGTATTAATGTTTTAGCTGTCATATTCTCTATTTGAAAATATTCATTTAGTAGTTTTCTGTTGATTTAAAAGCCTATAGTATATGCAGTTGCAACTGTGTTTTATTAATGTCGCCATTTATTCTCCTAGGCTGTTGAGGAGCAAATTAATGTTTCAAGTTCTCATAAAAATGTTTCTATACTCACACAAAAATACATGAAGCCCCTAAACCCTTCCATGCATTACTTTAATCAGTTTAAGTGTTATTTTGTATCAACACCCAACTCTTAAAACTTGAAGTATTTAATATGCTTAAGTACTAAAAGTTTAGAAATTTAATTATCGTTTTACGATTATGATAATGAGTTAAAATGTCTGAAACTTCTAACAAATGTCTGCAAACTGTGAGAATGCAATTTGTTTGTGGTCAAAATCGTAGAACATGTTCTATGTATCCACATGTTGTAGTTTAAGATTACCATATTTCCCATGATGCATCATTCCAGGAAGTTCTAATAATATCAATTGATAACATGCTTCTCTAATGTTTATATGACTGAAAGTTTGTAATATAAATGTCTTATTGTATTATTTATAGAGAAGATAGTGAGATAACACCCAACTTTGGTCAAGATAACTTTCTATCATTTTCATACTTAACAGCTTTTCTCATCATTTGTGACAGTATGGATGTGATTTATTCATTAATGACAGTATGGTAGTGATTTATTATATTAACACTAAGATAGGTCACAAGTGGTCATTTATTTACTCACTGATGTCCAGTGGGAATCATACTGAAACACATAAAAAGAATGATAGATTAGCTTGGGTGCCTAAAATTGTAGATTTTATTATACCTGGACATGAATGTACTCTTACTGTTTGTTTATGAGAATTTTACAACAACTTTTGCCGAACTTTTTAAGCGATTAGTGCAAGTCTGCTTTAATTGAAACTTCTTTACACGTACTGTTCTATCCCTCTCAGGCCTGTTGGAAAAAGGCGCTGGAGGGGGGTGTATGTGATTTACTCTGAACCAGACTGGGAAACTCACTGCCGGTGCCTCACAATCTGAAAAGGCTTCCTATGACATTGCAACTACAAGGAGTGTGCAGCATCTCCCTGTACAAGGAAAATTAAACATTATATATGTTTGTTTGTTTGTTGGGTTTACCGCTGTAGCAACACATTGTATAGGTCATATAATGGCGGTCAGTCAACCTACTCACTCCTCCTGGAAAGGCTAAATCTCTGGATTTAGCTGTTAACCAACTACTAAGCGCATACTTTCGTCAGTGACTGACAACTGCCCTACATAATTAAAAATCATAGGTAGGAGGGATAAGAGCCGTAGAAATAATTTCATGACCAAACTTCACGAAAGTATGCCCCGCCCGGGAATCGAACCCACGACTCATCGATCAGTAGACTTGCGTGCTAACAACTGAGCTAGCCGGGCGGCTTTCAACAAAATATAATATATATTGTTGACTCTTTATTGTAAGGTATAATATGTTATTTCAAGGGAAAGATTGCGTGATTTGGCTACTGTAAAACGAAAATACAGAAAAGTTGCTAAATGGTGTAAAAATACAAAAGCTTAATTAATCTCAAAACTTAATTAATTCTTTAAGTTAATTCTGTAAACCTCAGTAATCACTTGCTTCAGTAAGTAACTAGTTCTAGATATCAAAAAAAATGTAGAAAATCTACAAGACTTATTTTCACAGAAAGAAAATGAAAACTGAACATTTATTATCGTAAAACAATAATGTTTGTTCTTCAATCTGTAAGAATTATTTCAGACCAATTGTTCACTTAATTACTTTCTTAGAAGTTTATATTTTCTAGCTTTTACTTAATTTAGAAATTTTGTTTTCTCTTCAATTGATGGGAAAATTCTGAAATAGTCAGAATTCGGTTTATTACATAATGACGGGGTATAATTACCTTTCCTAGGATTTCTTGTTTTCAAAATTAGACATTTTAGTTCATTCTTACATTAATTGAATGATAGGGGCTTTTAAAGTAATCAGACACTAACCTTTTACGGACTGTCAAACTGTTTTAGTCTAAACATTTACTGTTTTATTGAAGTTGTTATCTATACTTATGGAAGTCTCTAGTTTACTATTGTTCTAGCATAATAATGTCTGAAATTCTTGGTTTTGTAAAGTTATTTGAAATGGTATAGATCTACAACAGATGAATTATGTCGCATTAATATTATATTTTATAAATCTATATTGGTATTTTTTTTATATCTCAATACGCTTTTATCCAATGACCACAGTATAAAATATACTTTATGAAACTTCTAAGTACCCCAACTTCAATGTTGTCGGATTTTTTTTATTTTTTTAACATTTATGTCCGATCGTGAATGGAAATGTGTATAGGACTACACTGTCGTCTGCTTGCATGGTTTTCGTGCTTCTTTATTGATGCAAAATTGGTATTGTTGTGCATGTTCTGAAAAGCGGAAATGCGCACGTGCTTATCGTGCAAAAATTCCACGTGGTCAGTTTTAGTGAAAACCATTAGTGTGTTGATGTGCACAACAAAAAGTCAAGAAATGGCTCGAATGTCGCTTCAAGAAAGAGAAATTGCCATAGGTCTTTCGCCAGACGGTGCGTCACCTGCAGAATAAAACTTCTAATTACTAATTTTCTGTTAAAATCATAGTTCCTTGTCAATTAAAATGGTGAATTTTCTTGTCTTCTAGTAAAACATGCAGACAGAATTAAGCTCATCAGCCATATTTTGTCCAGTTTGTCTGCACATACTTAGGTAAATGTTAAACTCGCATAACCAAAGTACATTGTTGTAATATCATATTACAATATGGCATCCAATATTTCTGTAAAAGAATCAAGTTACGTTTAAATATAAATTAAATCACAATCACTCAAAATTCTGTCATTTAGAAAATGTTCAATATTTAATGATAACGGATCGTGTTTAAGTTTATCAATACCTTATTAGGTAAATGATCCTTTATATTTTACAATAATGAACAAATGAGGTATTACATTTTACATTAAAACAAATTGATTATTTTTCAATATTTATCAAGCTAAATGAAATTTAATCTAATTTTACAATAACTTGATTTTATTATGGTTCTTTAATTTTCAGGTAATTTAGCTCTCACACTTGTTGTGAACAGAAAACGACAGGAACAAGGAAATATGTAGCATGCAGTTAACCTGGGGTCCAGTGCACCTTTTTTACAAAAACTCGAACGAAAAAAGTTATTGTAAGTATCGTGAGTACTAGTTATAGAAAAGGGTCCAGGAAAGCTAGGTTAGGTGTGCTGGCCGTAGTGAAATAATGTGAATTGTGTTGATGCAGCGTTAAATCCAGTATAAAAAACTATTTCTTGATGGAAATTTATTGGTAATTGGATGAAACCATAGACAGTATTTGTATAGAAACCCCAACTGAATACAAGACTTTACAGATATTGCTTACTGCATAATATTTATGTAATGTTCAATTTGGTGTATGCACAATTGGCAAGCCATTACTGTGATATCCTGAGGAAAAATATGGCAAATAGGGAAAATGGTTCATTCAAGATTTATCAGTAATTGTCTGATGAGAAACTTATGTTATATTATACACTATATAGAGATTAGGTGGATCACCAATGTATAGAATAAACTTATAATATCCTTTCCAGTTTATTTCCCCATACGCCATCTTTGAAAAAATAATATTGTTATCAGTTTAGCACAAAGCCCAGTACAAGGTTACAAGTCTGAAACATAGAAATTTACAAAGTACATTTTATTATTGGGAGTCTGTGCTTGTCCCATATTGTTACTCATGTAGTAATCTGTTTTTCAAATATTTCATTTCTCATTTCTCATTTTTCATTGTTTCATTGTATCGTTAAGCTACAAAATTGGCATCTGCATCCCTAGCTTGCTCAAAGGTTATGGTACCTGACTTCAAATAGCTGTAATTTCTTGATAAGAGAGGATTACAGGCCATGCCAAATTATCAACTATTGACCTTAACATGAGTCAGTATGCAATTGCTAACGAAGTATGGGAGACCTACCACTGGTGCATTTCAAAAATAATGTTTACAAGTAGGTAATATGTCTGCCCAATGTGACTTAGACTTTTGAACTGGGGTGTGTAACAAAAGCAATTCCAACGAACACTATAATTTAGTAGATAATCATTTGAATTTATTGAAATACGAGTATAAATGCATTACATACGCCTTTTTTCATGCAAAACTTGACTTTATTTTACTATCGGCCTTGTTTTTAAAAAATCCAGATCTAATAATGTTGATCATGAAATAATGACACATTTTTATAAAACAAATATGATTCAATAAATACTTTTACATTAAATTAAAATAATACTTTATCAAATACTCATTGAAATTAATTTCCATTTGTCATAATTATAGAGATCATGCCATTAAATATTTAGGTGATACATTTTAGTAACTCTATCAATTACTACAAAAAAAAAACAGACAAAAAATAATTTAAAGTTTATCTCAGAGAGTTAGAACAAAATGAGTCTGGCAAATATAAAGTAAGGTAGTACATACATACTTGTAAATGAGGCATAGAGACTATATAATATGTCTGATGAAGAAAACGTGATAGTAATTATCTTGTAGTATTATATTGTACAAGTTGTTCGAGTCTCGTAGAGAAAACACTGTTTCCCCCATCATTTGATCGTGTCTAGCTTCAGTTTTTGAGTATTTCTTATCAACACGAGTTTCGTTTTTCAACTTAACATGGCATCTGAAATCTGTAAATAATATAGAAATTTGAATATGATAGTCTCTAAACCAAAGTGTATGAGTAGATCTTTCAGAACAGAGGTCATTTTAAAGGTGTTATCTCTACAATGGTCATCTAAGGTCACTATATATTCTAGTTGTTATCTGATAACTGAAAGAGAGAACATTTCAAATGATAAGATAAAAGAGTAAAACCCTGTTTCGGCACTATATCAGTTTCATTTTACGTTTGTGATTTTACTGCTTTCTATCAGTTCTTCATTTACGATGTACATACATAGGGGATCCCGCCCGGCTAGCTCATAGGGTAGCACACAAATCTACTTATCGAGGGGTAGTAGGTTCGATTCCTGGGCAGGGAATACTTTCGTGGAGCTGGTTCATGAAATTATTTAATGATTTATAAATAGAAATGGCAAGACATATTAATAAGTAAGTACTGATGGGAAATAGGTCTTAAATACATTTTCAAATTTTTACTCAGAACTTTTTCTGTACTAAATGTAGTTTACTTTCTAAATGGTTGCAAGGAGGGTGAGGTACAAAAGAAAGCTATTAAATAGTTAAGCACAGACCAAATACCGGTATGCCACCTTGCAAACAAAGTCCTACTTAGTCTAGTTCACTGCTACGAAGGAGCTGGAATGTTTGCAACAAAATGAAGGAATAACAAACTAAGACAGCCTATAAAAGATGGAAATAATCCTTACAGGAATTTCTATGTTTACCTGTTACACTTGACCATGATTTTATTCTGGTAAGTTGTTGCTTTCAAACTTTTATTACAGGGAATCAGCTATTTATGAATAGTTCTTATTACTACTGTTAAGTGCCATTACAATTACAACAGGAAATAATTTGATAGAATTGAGCTTTGCTGAAGCATCGCTTATTGGTTTTTAAAGCACAACAATTTTCGTATTTCATGCTTAAATTTTGATGAGTATTAGAAATGATTGCAAGAATAAATGATTTAAGATATCAATATTTATTTTATCATCGTGTTTATTAAATCAATAAAATTTATCATAACTATTATAAAATATTACACACACAAAAACTGAGGCTTTCTTCAAGCTGAATAGTTTCTAATTCTGATGAAACAAAAACTTTATAATTGCAATTAGATTTCCTGGTTTTAAGGTGTAACATCCTAACTTAGTGTATTAAGAAAAACCAGATCTTTTCTGTTGATATTTAATTCAACAATAACCTACTCCTCCTCTCCTCTCTCTCTCTCTCTCTCTCTCTCTCTCTCTCTCTCTCTCTCTCTCTCTCTCTTACTCCTTCATACAACAGCTTATCTCAGATCTTTTTCAATCATAACAGAGGGGAAGAAAAAACAAAATAATTTAAATTAGATTAAAATTATTTAGATCCGATGTTCATGTGTCAGAGAGAAGCCAGGGATGAAGTGAGGATAGATGAGTATTATTAGTTACTTAAATACCTCTAACAGAATACCGAAGCGAGTATACAACCACAACAACTGAACTTCACTAGAGGAATATTGGACAGGAATGATTTCCATGTACATGTAATTACAAGGAGTATTAATCAGCTTGCTGCTAGTATAGGCTTCCTGTAGAAAGTCTGCTTTAACTTTTCTGCTGCTATCGTAGAGGAAAGAACTCTTCATTTTAGAGGAAGGGAGAACTCTTCATACTGAAGGAAGAGAGAGTTCTTGATGTATCACATGTCTCACTGAGATATTGGTGAGCAGGTAGGCAGGGTAGAAAGCATGCTCAGTATGTTACATTACTGTAGATAGACAGTCAAGTCAGAAGTTGAGGCTTGTCTACTCTGATCAATATTACATTGCTGTTACATTAACTCAGACATACAAGTGTTATAATTAAATGATAACTGATTTTCATTGTTCTCACTTGTAACTGACTTTTTATTGAATTACTTCAATAACTACATTGTTACTTGTACGTTTTATTAACTGTATGACAAAACAGATTTTTGTATATTTATGTGCCGTTGGAAAAATTAATGAAAAAAAATATAACTTGTGAAAATTTTAAAATTATTTTCGCAGAGACCTTATTCTATACTTGGACAATTATTGAAGGAAAGAATATAGAAAACAGTGGATTATAAATAAATATAAAATGGTAGGTATTATATTATATTATAATTATATTGTTTGCAATATTATATAAATGTATTTATCATAAAATTATATAATTAATTTTATCTCATATTGCGATATACAGATTAATAAAATATAAAATATTTTTATCAAAAAGAAAATGCGTGTAATATTGGCATATTCATTAGAACTATTTTGGTTATTTTTCTGTTTTTGCAATAATTAGAACAAATGTATGCGTAAATATGAGAAAAAAACATAAATGAATATAATCTAAGAATTCAATACTTTTAAAGTAACATGTCTTTCATAAAACATTGAAATGAGAGATGTAGATGACTCCAATCTTGTTAGAAAATGAAAAACAAAAACTATTTTATCTTGACTTTAACATATTGTATCTGTACATTTATATGATTAGACATGCAGAAGTTTTTAGAATCAGAAACTTCTGGGAATTCTGGGATTCTTTATCTACTAAGCAACAGATTTTATATATTTTCATGAAAATTAGCTTTGTTTTTAAAAACCAATGGTGTAAAACATTTGATCTTTATACATTTTGTATGTAACGAGTTAATTCTGTTATATTTCAAATTTTCTGATAGTGAAATAATTTCTAAGAAAAAGTTTTTGTCATAAATTTTAGATTTTTCTAGTTTTGTTGAAAAGTAATTAAATCATTATTATTTTATGTGAATGGAATACGAAATATTTGATGGGTATTTATGATTTATTTTGTAGCACTTTCAATTGATTCGAATTTTCAATTTTTCATTTTAAAACTTTTATTAACTGTATTTTTAGAACACATGTCAGATTTTGTTCTCTTACACAAATTTGTCTATTCCTGTATGGTTTTTTATCTGAGAGTTTAAGTGGCAGTACTTGAGTGAAATCATCATGCATGTAATAGATTTTGATGGAAATAATTTCTATTTGGTACTCAGTTATAAGTATACTTACTTACTCTGTAATAAAAATCTTATTTCCATGACTCCAGAGGCGTGTCTGAGTCAAAATATTTTAATATTAATATAAAGTCATTAAATATGTCAGTCTATGTAATAAAGAAATAACTCCCATAGAAATATATATAAAAGGGTCGGTTCAAAAGTACTCTAAACTTCATGTAAATAAAGAAGGATGTAGACTAATTTTGCACTGACTTATTGATATATACAGTTAGATATACATCTATAATGTCTAGGAATTCTAATTGAAATATATCATTACAAATATTTTCAGACAGTTTTTGTTCAAAGTTTTGAGAATTACGTAATTTGTCTCTCATGGTATAAGGAAGAAATGTTTCTAAATTTTGTTAGAAACTGTCAACATTAATTCAGCTATCTCAAAATTTAATATTGTCAGGAAAAACATATAGTACAAATAGCTAAATGAGTAAAATTGACATTTTTAATGCATGTTAGATTAAAAACGTTGTCTCACAATTCAGGAATATTTTGCAAGCTTTATCATTTGTACCACTGATAAATGCTACATTTGATTTCTTAAATAAGTTTTTACCTGTGTTTGATGACCTAATAATCACACATGGATAGGTAATTACAAAAAAGACCAACAAATTCATATACTTTTACTGTTTTCTCCATATATGAAGCGTACAATGTACAAAGTATAGCAACACATTATTACAACAAACATACATACATGAGATATTAGAGAAAACAGATCATACATATATGAACTGAAATGTTATACATTAATAAAATCTATTCCTATAAACTAATACATGTACTGTTTTTATAACATGAATGTGTGAAAACATTTTACTGAAGATTTTCCAAATTGTGAAATATTATACAAGTAGTTGAAATACTTTCTTATAAGCTTACATTTTGTTTCTGTCAATTTATAAAGAACTAAACATTTTGGACATTATAGTTCAATGGGTCAGCACTCATCTAGACTATGTCCATTACTTACATGTAGTTTGACTAGTTTTGCACTGACTCTTCTTGAAAGTTTCTTACTTGATTCAAAACAGTGCTAGCTGACCATCTAAGATCTATACAATAAATAACTCCACATCTTTATTTTACAATGTCTCTTTAAATGATTGCTGTATTTTTTCTTGCTTAACTATGGTATTACTTAGAAATCACTATCCATTCCACAAGAATTGATTGAATTAAAAACTATACTGGTTAAAGGTTTAAATTATTGGCCTCAGATGAACCATACTTGAACCATATGATCATTGATCTAACTGGACTGATATCACAAGGTTATAGTACATTGTTTTATCCAATTTAAATAGAAATAAAACAAACCATTGTATGATTCCAATCAAACATGTGATGCAGTTTTGTGTTGGAACAATTTTATCATGATGCATTTTACTGTAAACATTTTCTGAAATCCTTCTTTACTTTAGAGAGCATTATGTCATGTCCAACTGGGATTAAAATCTAAACCATTCGGTCCATTGCATTTGACTTCAATTTGGTTTCCATGTTTAACCATAATGCTTTGAAGGTGTTTTTCTTATTTTTGTGAATGCTTTTTTATTGATTGAAAGGGCCCACTATAAGTGGTGGGTTGATTCTCAAGCAATTGATGATGATTTAGTTTGAATTTATTTTTCATTTACATTCTAAAATAATATATTTTGTTCTATGCTTGCTGATAAACACTGTCTTAAGCAGAGTGTGTATAATGTAAGAGCAGTTTGTTCTAAAAAAGTAGTGTTTATTTCTTGAATATTTCTAGACATAAGGATGAGATTCTTAGAAACATTATTAGTAAAAATAACTCTTTGACCAAATATTCCTGCGATATGAAACCACTTTTAATTACACCAGTAATGTTAAAATTGTTATTTTACATTCTTTGTTTGCATTATTACATCTGCCATACAGCATTCAAAGAATGTATACTCGGTTTATAGTTTCAGGAGCCTTGTGGTTACAATATTTGATTGTTAATCGTTGGATAGCCAGCTCCAAGTTGGTTTGAATCTCAACAAAATAAACTACCTTGTCGTTTTCTTGAGCAAGACATTTCATCCCTCTAGCTAAATACTGAGGCCAGGAATCGGACTCAAAAGATATTAATCTAAGTTGTAAGAACTTGTTTTACTATTGAGCTTTAATAAATTGGTATAAACAAAGTATAAATTCTGTTTAGTGTTTCAAAAACGTATAATTACAGAAATGTAAATGCAAGTTCTATTATGTAAAAAACTATGCACATAAATTTCTTTATCACATTGTTATCATCATTACCAGAAAAAATCAAAATCTTATCAAAATTTCTGATTGTTTTTTCTGCCACTAGATTTCCCCCAATTACCCACAATGCTATGTTATTTATAATGTTACATAAACAAATGATAAAAAAATCCTAAATGCCAGATTATCTCTTGACTTGTCTTCATTGGTATTTACTATTTCTGGTTCTTAAAAAAAACTGTATTTTGACAGGTTTCATTGTAATTCTGTTCCTGTTTTTGTTAAGAGCAGTTTTTTTTGTCTGTAGATTGTTAGTGTTATAAATTCTTTGTTTAATGGATTCAATGAAAGTTCTACAAACATGATGGTAATAAAGATGTAACCATTTTATAATGAATGTATTCTTTCTTCTGTGAGTAATTGGCGCATGTATTGTAGAGGACTTGTTGTGGTTCTTATTTTGGTTTATTGTTTGTTGTATTTTGGCTTGCTACTACTTCTATATTTGTCATATGTACTATGTTATATTTGTAAATGCACATTTTTGTGTATAGGCTGGAGGCTTGTTCATACAAAATAAACGAAAATTGAAATATTATTAATCCATTATCAGACTGAAAAGCTTAGTTAGAAGTGTCTCTGACTTAGAATCCAGGGGCAATGGGTTCAAATCTCTGGTTGACATTCATTTCTGCGTGGAATTTGGTTCTGGAATATTTTCTATGACCATTCTTCTACCTCCCTCTGTATCAAAAAGGCAGTTCTCAGCCCAATTAAGAGGGTATGTACTTAAGAATTCTAGGCCTATCTAGGGACCATGAGAAGGGTGATTGACACAATATAACTAATAAATGTTGAACATGATGCAGGGTAAAGGGCCAAAATATTTCTTTGTTATTTATCCATTTATTCTTTGAAACATAAGGTACATTCTTCCTTTTAAGCAGAAACTGTGTCATATCTTCTTTGATTGTTATATTTGCTGCTCAAAAGACAGTAATATCTACCTACTTGATTTGAGAATTTTCACTTTTACTGGACTATAACGTTGCCTTATACTTGTAACCCAAGTGAGAATGAAATGAACACTGGTGTACATTGTTTCTGTCAAATACTGTAAATGTTAGATAAATTTGTTTGAAATATGTAGGCTAAAATGTCTTTGTTCCCAAAATGTTTGCATTTTATCATTTTGTCATGTAATTTTTACTGGTTTTCATCAATGTTGTGTAAAAGTATGACATTTCTGTTTTGGTTTCTTTGTAAGAACATACTCTCTATCATTATACATGTATCTGGTTGTTGTCAATATTGTATCTGTATTGTTCTTTATAGTTTAGTGTAGCCTCTGCAGAGCGACATTCAGTGATTTTGAAGAAAGTGTTGCTCTGCCAAGGAAAAACTTTTTTTACCAATCACAAAAAAGTCCACTTTGGAACGGAAAACTGGCCATTATCCAGAGCCCAGATCAACAAAAGTACCATTTGCATGGGTTTTTCTGCAGGAACTTAATTTCTGCTTTATCTGATGTCCTCCATATAGCTTCAGGAGTTGAATTTATGAACATATCTTCCTAGTTATCAGTATTTAAATCAGCATCATTTGAAAAAATACTGACATAACTGTCAAACTTTATTCATATTTTATTCAAAAGTAGTTTAGTCGACAAAAGTTTGAAGAATAATTAATTATCAATTATAATTAAATATTAATTATCAAATGAAAAACTCTATAGCTCTATTTTGTATATAACTTGTATACTCCCTTTGGAATAACAATGAACATAATATAAAATATTAATATTGAAAGAAATTGAGCCAACAAACATATTGTCCGCTGAAATAAAAGCATGTCTTATTCATGAAAAAAGTGCAAAATATAACTACACTGGAATTCATTGTTTGTGTATCGTGTATTTCTTGCTCAATGTTTTTATTCATGTGCCTAAAACAAGAGAGATATTATGATATATACCAGAATAATATTATGAAAGTAATAACTAGACTCCCTGCTAACAATACATATATCCACCACTGTATAATCTTTGTTATTACATGACAGAAACATGTCTGTTGCACTATAATATATAAATATGCAAGTTAATGAAAGAAAATGATACAATAATGTTGTTATAGTCATTTTAGTTGTGTCTGTTTATTGTTGCTGTTACATAAAGTATATATTACTTCCAGTTTCAAACTGATTACTGTCCCTGTGGCACTTTTCACAAAAATCTTACGATAAAAATCATCGCAAGTCAAAAGCAAGAAACTTTGATAATACAGTCATGTTTTCAATTCCAAGTATAATGGAATTGTGTAGAATATTGTATACCTTTTGAATATCATATAATAATTATGTTTATTATTCTTCTGACTTAAGAATGACAAAATTATGAATTTGACTTATGATAACTTTTTAGTAAGATTTTTGTGTGAAAAGAAGCACTGATTTTTAGAGTCCATGGAATTTGGAGTAACATCAGTCTGATATCTAGAAATACCTGACCTGATCCTTGGGTGAGAGTTTTATGGATTGATCCTTATGTTTTTTTTTAGACTTTAAAGGGCTTGTTTCCTATTGTATAAGCTGAATATATAATGAAATTTAAGAATTTCAGGATTTGAACTTTGATCCTTGTTGATGATAAGTTATGTAATCAACTGACAAGTCCCTTTTTTAGTTTATAAATTAGTAATTTAGTTTAATTTATACTTATTTGTTTTAGCTCATTGTCCTCAAACTTTTATTATTCACTTTTGAGTAACTTCTTTGTTCCTCTGTTAGCTAGTAGTCTTGTAGGATAAAATTTCATGCTAAAGGTAACCATGTGGTAAGTTTTGAAAGTAATTTGAACCAACACCCATCTTGCTATCCAAGGATTACCAATCCAATGTTGTAACCACTTAGCCACGCTTGCTTCTTAATTATAAATGATTAAAACTGAATGCAAAACAGTGCTTGTTGTGCAATTTGTTTTAAACGTCATGCAGTTTAAAGTTTCTAGTTAACAATATTGTGGAAATAATTACATTACAATGTTCGTCCTTGAATTTCTAGCTTATTAGAGTATTTGTGAAATTAACTTAATGAAACTTGCAAGTTTTTCTCTTTGAAGGTTGTAAAACCTTCTGTAACTGAATCCATGAGGATGCCTTGAATTCTACCGGAATTTAAATCGTCCATAAAATTATATATTCAACCGAGACATAGATTTTCTTGAAGAGCACACTGTCAGCAATATAGATCCATTGAATATTTTATGTATCAGCCACATGATGGATGAGTTTAATACTAAATAATCTGTTTAAACTTGCCACATTCTAAACGTCTAAACTTTGATTTCTAGAATCAGAGATTTCCTGGAATATTAGAGTTTTATAGTGATGACACTTTGTTTCTGCTTTATTTGCATGTCTAAGTAGGGTTCAAAGAAACATTCTTCCTGCAATAGAGACAAGGCACTAGATTCTAATTTCGTCTACAATGTTATAAATTACTGGATCATTTCTTTCAACTATATTCTAGATAAATGTGTGATCTGTAGATAAGAACTTTATCAGTCTATACCATCATGGTATCTAACTAGGCTTTAACAACCATTAAATTATTCCTAATTTATAATATTAGTCATAATTTTTGAATATTTAGTGCAGTTTATTATGTTTTACTGCATCCGATTGATAACGATTTTTGTTATAATTTAATATAGTTTAATTTGAATCTATAATGATGAATGGTAGGATGAAGTTTATTGCTTCAAACTGGATGTATATACATTTTACTGCTTGCATATTTATGGATAGGATATACCATGTACTTATGGTATAAAATCCCTAACCAAAACTATGTTTTATGGCAGCTGAATAATTCCAGAAATAGTTTTATTTGTTTGTACATTGTATTTCTAAATTTTTTTACATTGGAAGATATTTTAATAATCTCAAAATAGACTTTCTATAGACACGTTTAAAATTATTATATTTTCAAATGCAGGGGAGGTAATTTCTAAGTCCTATAAAACTTTTGTCAAATATTTTTAAAATTGAAGTTCTGTTATATCTAATCCATGCAAAATTATTAACCTTTTGTAATGAATGAAAAATATCATATTTGTAAGTTTTTATCATAATTACAGTAAATTTATTCTAAACTGTGAGTGGCGTTAGGGACTGCATTAACCCAGGTCGGTAGCTCAGTTAGTAGCGCACCGGGATTTCAAATCTAGTGTCTTGAAGGGTGTATGGGTTTGAATCACACCGGGAGGTTATACCCTTCCATGAAAATTTGACAATTATATCAATTTTCCTCCATTAATAAAGCAGATGGAGAAGTTTCCCACCTTGCGGATGGGTAGGTAAGTACTGGTAATAGACAAGTGTCCAGGAAAACTAGGTTAGGTGTGCTGGATGCCATAAAAATAACCAAAATGCGTTGACATGGCATTAAACCCAGTATAAATAGAGACTGTATACCTTTTAAAGAGACTTCAATAGAATTTAGGAATGGTTTCAGTCAATGAATACTTGATGATGTTGTCTGGTAACACTTAGATATCATTTGATCAGATGACCTTGGCATCATGTTCAACCATTAATGATTCTAATGCATGTAAGTACTTACAATTGATCTGGCTGAAGCTCACTATTGGCCAATATTTAATACTCTGAGGGTTAATTTCTCACTATGTGCATGATAATGTTTCTTGTCAGCCATTCAAGCACCAAAACAAAAGGTAGGACCAGTCAGCATCAAATTATCAAAATTCTGTTGGTAATACATGTAAAATAATATGATTTAATACACTTTTACTTAATTAAGTAACAAAATTTAAGCATTTTGGCTGTAACCTGGATAATTACTTTTGTTTTGCCTCGTCTAAAGCTTATTTAGTAAAGCTATTCAGTCTGCTAAATCTATGTAGATGCAAAAATTGCTCCATGATTTTGATAATGATTAAACAACTAGTAAGTTATTATTTATACCAGAGGGACAATTATTGTCTGCCTTACCATGTTTTAACATCTTAATGCAATGGTTTTCAATGATAGATAGTTGTATGAGAATATTGTTGCATAGAGATTGACCCATGAAGACAGTGAAACAGAGCTAATGGTAATCCCTGCCGTCACCCATCTAACCACTAATCTAACATAGTCTATATTCTATGTACTGACTATAAATTCAGGCTTCCGTCATCAGACAACAGAAGTTGTACATTTAACCAATCACCATTACAACAGTATTACATGAGAATAACTTGTAAAGTATTCTAAGACCTTTTTTATGGCGTTTCATAAGTTTCTGAATGGCATCACAGTTGATTTATCAAAATTCATGTTCATTTAAATCTATAATGTTTTGCCTATTGTATATTGTGATAATAAAGTAGAATTTTATCTTGAACAATATTTTATTGTGGGATAGTTTTACTGTTTTATCATTCAGGTTTTATTGAAACACTTGGTTATGATTGTTTTATCTGTCTTCATGCAGACAATCCTTACATTTGTTCAATTATAAAATACACTTTAAACAATACAACATTAATGCTAGTTTTAGACAGTTTTCAAATTATTTTAACATATGTTCATTTATATCACACAGGTTCTGACACTCACTGGGTTGTGGTATCAAAATAATTTTATGACCTTATTACATTCTTAATTTAATATAACTGTTCTTCAATGTGTGCCATCCAGGCCTGTAGAAACACACAAAACAGGGCAATAGTGGTGACTTCAAACCACCCCAATAATTTTAGATATATCGTCATTTAGACTAAACTAGATTAGGAAAAACATGTTTCTTTCCCAACAAACCAAGCTGCCAACTGATGCAATTTAACCCCCCCCTCCTCCCTTAAAGAATTAAATATGCTTCCTCCTCTCCTTTGCTTTGTAATCAGTAGCTTTCACAGTTTCACAAAAAAATGAATTAAATTTCACAGGGAGACAAAGTAAGTCTTATTTCAAGTGTCAATTATATTTTATCGCAGTGGCTACACTTTAACAACTATATATATCTAAGATACACAATAAAACAGCCATATTACAGAACAATAGTATTATTGTTGCATCGAGTTTTATTTCTTTTAGATATATTTTCATGAAATTTCATGGAAAATTGCAGCACAGCGGGTAATTATATAATTATAATCAGATAGCGAGTATTTGTAGGTGTGTTAAATAGTAAACCTCTTATCATGCACTGAAAATATCATCATTTTTATATTCATTGCATGATCTCCAGTAAAAGATATCATACAAATAAATCTGGTTGTGTTAGATACGCTGATAATGTCTCGTTTACTTCTATTTTTATGACAGTTCCTGTTGTAACAAGTAGTTTTGTTTTTTGGGCGGCCATTTTGTTTTTGTTTTCATTGTTTTATATAAGTGGTGTCTATTATTTTCAACAAATTTTAGTAATGTTCTCCTGCTGCTTGTGTCAGGTTTTTTTGACATGTTAGAGATGTTTCGTGACGCCAGCCCATGGCTACGAGGGCGTTTTACTGATGATACAATAGGCTCATTTTTGCCATGTTTTCGCAATTATTTGGCAGGATTACTTTTAAGAATCTCATCACATTTTCTTTCAACTGGAGCAGAAGAGACCAATTGCTTGGTCTAAATTACAGTTTTGGGGAACATTAATGCATGTTGCTTTGGTCTGTTTGTGTCTTTGTTACACCAATCTGTCCCCAGGTTCAGTGTGTCTGTTTTTAGTCATAACATCAGACGGTGTAATTAAAAGACAATAAAACTTTATGAGAACTAGGAATCCTTGGTTCCAGAGACTTGTTTTGTTGTTTAATTGTAGCAGATTTTAGCCTGATGTGGAAGATTTTTGTGCTTAGATTAGTCATCATTGTCAATGGCTTAGCATATGGCACACTGCCGTTACCGTAACTCATGTCCGTGGTAGATGGAAAATAAAAAACAAAAAGTAGAAAGTTATGCTTCAAAAATCCCAATGAAAATGAAATCATAGAGGTGGGCAGCGGTTACATATAGTAAATTACAGTTTGTTATTTTGTTAGGATAATGATTAGAAAATGTTTATCTTAGTGTTTGTTCATGTTAAGGATTTGAAGTCAAATAAACTACAATTGCCATTCTGGCTGAAGTTTTAAAAAAAATCAGGAGTGTGAGGGGGTTTAGCTTGTATTCCAATGCTTATTTAAATATATAAGTTGTTCCAAATTTCCATACAGCTCTAGCTACACCAGAGATTGTGAAAAAAAAGACTGATCATGAATTTGTCAATTGCTTGTTTCAATGGCACAATTCTATATTATTGCAACCACAAAAAGTCCCTGTAGGAATAAAGCACTTTGAAAACATGTTACATCTTGATACATTGTGGTTAGATTTATATAAATTCTATTAGCATTTCCCACAGAACTCTGTCAATGTCTTCTCAACAGTGAAAGTGTCATTTGATGTTATACTACTATTTTTATACAATTTTATTATTGTTATTTACATCATTAAAATGGTATTAAGCATGTCACATAAAGTTTTACTGGAAGCAATAAAGACATTAACCTTACTCTTCTTGTAGCCTATGAAAGGGTCATTTAGGCATAGCAAGATTGACATTCATTTCCTTGGAGAAATATGTTATGTTGATGTTTCTGGGATCTTTGTATCCACGGTGACATTTATTTTAAAGTATCTTGTTCAAATGATCTTGTTTTATTTCTGATGTAATGTTGACTCAAGTTTTTACATGTTATTTAAGTTTAGATTTAACTGTAATTTAAGGTTGTTATATACTATAAAATTTTGTTTTCTCATACTCATTTGCATCATATACAGTCCCCTTCAAATGTTCTTGGACAAATCTTGTTTTTAGAGAAAACCAATCCACATTTACCAATAGTAAAAGACACAAAGGGTCATCTGAACAAATTCCAAAATCAGCACCAATTAGTTTATTAATTTACAGTGCCGTTCAAAATTACCTTTACAATTGTTCACAGCTGTGTTTTTTTATTGATACAACTTTATGTCAGATTATGGTTATAATAGATACAAAATGTAGTAACATTTGAAAGGGGACAATTTTAATTTTTATACATATCCGTATTATATATCTAAAAATATATGTTTTTTTTTTTAATTTCTCTAGTATAAGTAACAAATTTTTAAAAAAAAACTAACCAAATATTTACATAGGTGTAAAGGATAATTATGAATGGCACTATATGATTCAAACAATGTTAGATGAATAGGCTTTAGTCATAGAAAATTGGATGCAGATGGTGTAGTCAGATATTTTCCTAAAATTTGTCCTAAAACATATGGAGGGTACTGTATGTAGATTGAGGACAAATTATATAACTTTAAGATAGGATTCTGTCCAATGGGGAATTCAAGTATGAACAATTTTATGTCTTTGTTTTAATACTTAAAGCCTACATAATAGTTTATGCATTTTCATGTTTATTTTTAAACTTGTCCATGTAAGAAATAGCAGTAATTACCCCATACTGGATATAAATTTCTATTTTTGTGATTCCCTTGTGCTATGTTTTAGAATCGGCTGTTTTACGTATAACATAGTATTTTGTTATTTGTATTGAAATTTGTCCTGTTGGTTGGTAATTTTCAAATTGAATTGTAATATCCACAATATGGTTTCATCTAACTTTTTCACCACAAATCACTGGCACCAGAGTACATATCTTATGATCATAAAAAAATGTTTACGTCCCTAAGATGAGCAATAAAAACGACTGGTGCATTATTCAGATAAAGCCATCAGTAAAATAAAGTCAGAAAGAGGATTTGCTATCTTTTCTTGCAGCTATGTTAAAACTTTAATATTATGCCAAAAAACAACCATAGCAAAAAAAAGAATAAGAAATAAGGCTGTAAGGAAGATACTAGATACGTTCCTAGTGCCCACACAATGATGTAAAACATTGTACCCACACAATACATAGAAGAAGTTAATACCACGGTTACCATGTTACAAGCTAGGTATAAGTTAATTAAGTTTTGGACGTATCTTATATAATGTGTGAAGATATCTTATAGTATGACTAGTATTTTAGACAACTAATATATCAATTACACTTAATTACTTGTGGGTTTTATATCAACGGGTCAGTGTAAAACTAGGATACATGATTCTTGATTTTCATGAAGTTAGAGTAGTATTGTGCTGACCTATTGATATGTTATATAATGGTCAGTAGAACAGAATTCATATGTTACAATGACTTAACAGTTCTTACTTGTACTCTTACTGCATGTTCCGTGACGACTGTTAGCTAACATTATGGGTACGGGAGAACTCAATTGGAAGACAACTCAACCTGTGCATAACTCAACTCAAAGTTGGAACAACTCAAACCGTTAGTTGGGGTCTGAGTTGTCTTGGGTTGAGTTGTCTTTGGGTTGAGTTGTTCCGACACTTCCGTTACGGAACGTTTTGGAATGTTCAGGGTATAACTGAACATGCTTCTGGTCTCGCGTACCTTTTCATTATCTGTACCTGAGAAATCCCTTTCTGATTGCATTGTGTTTGTAACTTATATTTTTTTCTGGGCTGTAAAAACACTATCATTTGGAAAAGGCCAGATCTAAATTAGTGAGTATGCGAGAGGAAAATTTAGATCGGGTTTTAATCAGATTGGACGTGGGTGTACTTAGCAGAGGTATAGTGTGGCATTTTAACTTCTTTGCATTTAAGTAACCAGCAAGATTGTACATATACTGCATTACACTTCCGTTACATGCAGACCAAGAATGCCAATCTTATCTTACCAGCAATATCATTATTATTGCATTGTAATTATCTCAGAAATTTCATCTTGTCAATGTCGGAAAGACCTCACTAATAGTGAAATCATTCAACATGATTTTATTACTACATTGTATTATTTTGTCTAACTGTTATTTAAGAGGCAGTAGAATTTAAGATTTATGAAAGGAAAATATCTGAGAAGAATTTATTATCATTTTGTAAATTATTGAAAATGATAGCTTTGTATAATTGATTCTTACCGGGTATTTCAAGAGAAATAGTTTGAAACATGGAGATTTTATTGCATGAAATCAACAGAAACTGTTTTTTGTGTTTTAATTACATTTCAAGATTTTCTAACCATCTTGAAAATGCAATATATTGTAATTATGCATTAGGTGGTGAATTTAAATGATGTTTAGAGACGAATAGTTCTTGGCAAGTTGTTTCCAAAATATGTAAATTACTACATGTACTTGTTTTAATGATAATTATATTATTTTTGTTAAATTTCATTCAACTGTCAGTGATACATACATTATCTCCACTGATTTAAATAGAGTACAAAAGTACTCTAGTGAGTATTTAAATCAGTGGGGTATATGTATGTACCACTGGCAGTTGAATGAAATTCAACTACATCAAGTTATACTGGATAAGCTCAGACAATGGCTTGTTTGCCAGGTAACTTACAAATGTATCATCCATGGATTATCGGCTTTATGGCCTCTCCGAGCTTGGTCATAAAGCAGCCATTCTCTCCCTTTAAGTAGGACAGCCTTCATCCACTGGAAAAAATGTTGTATATACTTGTAAGGTAAATGCTTGTGTCAAAAACAAACATCCAGGATGATTTTTGGACCACTGCAATATAAATTCTAAATTGTAGGAAGATGGTGTAATGAGACATAATTATAAAAGTAACCAAACTAAATCATTTTCCACAATACAGTATATAGTACATTGTATTAGCTCAATATAAAACACTTTACTTGTCACTTGTTCTCTGTCATATTACTGTATTAATATAATCCCTATACAGAATGCATGTCTTATAAATATAGGTTTATATCCAAACTGATTATTTTACTTCAAACATTGACAGAATTATGTCCATTTCTATAAAATATCATGAATCTAGATATTCCATATTTTCTTTCAAATTTTTACATGACATAAACCTGTCAAACTTGTTCTATTTTTAAGATTTTTGCAGTCCAGATTTTTGAGACAGAATTTCTCATACACTACACTAAAATGAGTAAAAATATAAATTAGATAAGACAAGAATGTTCTGTATGCATTACTTGCAATAATTCCACATCTCCAGTGCAACATGTTTCAGGGTTTTTATTTCCTCCCTTTGGAAGAGTTCCACAAAATTTCACAAGTTGTAATTCTCTCATTGATAATGAAATATGCAAAGTTTTATTGCCTCCTCTCATTAAAGTCTCGGGGAAGTCAATTTAATTAAATTTAGATCATTGCTGGCCTAGTTTATGTTGGTTTATCTGGTTGATTGATTCATCTCTAATGTATGTTTATTGTCTGCAAGCATTGGTTGCCATGGTAACATTTAGTAATTTAGTAATTATTTTTTTCAATGAATAAATGTATGAAAAATTAAAAAGTAAGGTATTCATGAGCTATTTATTCAGTGAACAGTCAACTAGTATCAGCAGTCACATGTACTTAGTAGCTGCCTGTGATACGTATTTTTAAGCTTTAATATTGTATGGCTACTTTTTATTGGGTTGAATGCCATGTCAGCTAAGGGTCATTTTACTGTGACCAGTTTATCTTACCTTTCCTGGTTCTTTGTCTATATCCCGTATTCACCTTTCCCATCCACAAGACCAAATTCCCAATATACCTTTATGATGGAGTAAAATCAACATAATTGTCATGGAAGCATATAAAGTGCCTGAGTTGGCTTTGAATCGTTGATTCCTTCAAGGCTCTAGATTCAAAATTCTATCCATAAAATGACTATAATATGTGATGACATGTAAAGCCCATTTTAAAATAATGTATAATATATTATTATCATTAAAAGATATTATGTACAATGATAAATGACTTGTGGAATTGTGGTGCTTTTCACAAAAAATTCTTACGAAAAATTTTTTTTTAAAAATCTTCGTAAGTCAAAAGCAAGAAACATTAATAATATGATTGTTTTTTTGGCTTATCAATTCTAAATATTATACAAATTGTGTAGAATTATGTATACCTTTTGAATATCATATCATAGTTATGCTTATTAGCCCTCTGACTTTGAAGTGCTAATTATATGAAACTGACTTTGGAAGATTTTTTTCGTGAGAATTTTTGTGAAAAGCACCACTGGTATTCCCAGAGAATTGTTAAAATTGAACACAGTGATTTTTTATACACATTAAACTGATTATTTCATTATAATACTGAGTGGGTCAAAGTTATATATATATTTATTAGGGTAGGTTAATTTTTGTGATTATACATTATTTACAAAAATGTCATTATTTTAATTTTGTTTCAAGCTGAAGCACACTCAACAAACATAATCATTTAGATATAGTCTCAGATTCCGGGTTTAAAGATGTTTTTAATTTAGTTCCTGAGGTAAAACATTAAACACGCTGAATTTTAATTTTACAAAATTATCTAATTTGTTGTATGAAAAATTACAATTTTTTAATGGAAGGCTGTCAAAACTGATTATTTTGTAATGAAATTCTTAGGCACAAAATAAATTATATGTGATTATGATATTAGATTTAATTAATCTTATTTTTCTTTTCGCTGAAAATCTGACATTATGAATTACTTCGGTATTTAAGTTCATGAAATTTCTAGATGTATTAATTAGCCAATTTGATTATTTTGTAATTATGTTTCATAATATGTTGGCTTGTGATACTATCTAGCCCATACAACATATATGGTCACATATAGTGAAACCTCTCAAGGAAAGACAGTAACTTAACTTTTATTTAGCATATCATAGGTGGATCCAGGATTTCTAGATAGGGGAGGGGGCAAACATAAACAAGGAGACTGGGGTTTTAGGAGTGGTGGTTTTATAGAGAGATGGCTATTATAGAGAAATCGAGGGTTGCCCGCAAGACTGTCGTAACTGCACTTTTTTACAAAATAGACTTTTTCGAATTTTTATACTTATTTTTATGTTTTACATCACTTATAAAAAAAGTTTGGCACACTTCTCTCTAGAAAGTGATTTATATCAAAAATGCAATATAGTCGTAACTGACAACTGAATAAAAAGTTAGCGCAATACTGTCGTAAGTCAACTTACGACAGTATTGCACAAACTTTTCTATTAAACTTTCTTCAACTTTTTCCTGCAATACTGTAGTAAATCAAAATAAATCACATCATACTTCAATAAGGTCACTCATTAAATCACCAATTCAGTGTAATTTATTTATTTATGCTACTAATAAGGTATTTATTGCATACAAAACCCTTTACATAATTGTGACATGGGCGAAATTGGTCATTTTTCATCTCTATGCCATATGGCTATTTTAAGGTGCTCTTTCTCATTAGTAACTGACTGGCAGATATGCAACTAAGTGAAGTTATTCTCATGGTGATTGGCTTTCAAATAAAGCCATTTGCAGTAACCATGGCAACACTGGACCGGAGCTAAAAAGGGGGAAAAATGCAATTTTGGCTGGGGTTTTTAACTCCAAGTTTAGCATTTCATTCAGTCATATTTCCTCAAAATGAGGTCTAAACTGCTAGTACTTTTCAGAGACTGAAAGCATGTTATCTTATTGTCATCTGTGGCATTTTTCTGCACTTGCAGACCAAATTTTTTCAGGCATAAGAGAGACTGTGTGCCTTTAAACGCCAGCTCCAGAGGGAGGCATATCCCACCTCTAAGACCTTGTAGGGTTTCTTTTGATTGTGGTATTTTCATGAAAAAGTCAAGTGGTGGGGGAGGGCAAATTCCCTTGAGTGAAATTAACTAAATCCATTCAATAAAAGTTCTGTGGCAGCCATTTTGAAAGGGGTCATGACACATAAAAATGCGGGATTTACTAGAAAAAAAAGATAATAATTAATACATGTTTAGCAAAGTGCTTTGTTGACTTCATCATTGATGACTTCATTAATGGTGTCATACATGATTTCAAATTCTCAGTATTTGTATTTTAATAAGTTTCACTTTGAATTATTGAGTAAACATATTTTTGATACATCAGAGCCTAGTAACTAGTGTTTACCAAAATTAAAAAAAACTATTTAGTTTAAGAAGATTATTCTGAGAAATTAATTGGATTAACAGGCTGTCAACTAATGTCTAGTAAAAATATGAGAATTTATATAGAAGTTTTATTGTCAAAATATAGGAACTTTTGAAGACAACCATTTTAAAATACAGAAGTTTTGAATGACATTTAAAATTCCACTAAAAAAATAAACCCATCCACCATTTTTACTGACATGCTTTAAAGCAACCAATGAGGTATCATCAGTGTCTTATGAATGATAACCTTTAGCTATCCAATCCAGCAGATATAAGTATGTGTCCCTAGGTAATGTGTCATAACAAACAGATAGAAGCCCCACAGTGATAGCTACTCATCCAAGTAGCTGAAGAGAAAGTGTAGCATACTCTTAGGTTGCCCCTCTTGTTCAGTTGGTAGCATGCTGGTCTACTGATTCAGGGAACAGGGTTTGATTCCCAGATAGGGCATACTTTCTTTTGTTAGGTCATTCTCCCTTCTATCCCTGATTCTTAATCATGTAGGGCAGTTGTCAGTCACTGATGGAAATATGTACCTAGCAACTGGTTTAAAGCTAAATTCAGAGATTTAGCCTTACCAGGTACAGTAAATAGATTGACTGACCGCTGTGATATAAGTAAATAATAATATGAAACCAAAGAACTTTTCAACTGTTCCATTTCTAACACTCTAAGATCACAAATTGTACAAACTTGGTTGATAAACAATGTATAATATCATAGCTCTAGGCCTTAAAGTATAAGGTATGTGAACAAATTTTCTAGAAGACATTGCCACATGTTTGAAATTGTAAAGAGACACCAGCGGCAGCTAGTACCTGACCAAACACCTGGGTTTTAAACTACAAGCCAAATAGCATTGCTGAAAATTCTGATAAAAAATGTTCTTCATGAGTAGATAAGAAACAAACAAAAAAACAAGAAAAACACAAACTTTGATCTTCAGGCTTAAATTTGAAAATTGTGGGCAGAGACAATATTTATTGGTTATTATTTTACCTCTGGACTCGTCAAATTTTGAAAAGCAGACTTTTTAAATATTTCTTGTCTGTTGCTTTAGTACATACAGTTTGGATGAAATTAATTTTAGAAGCAGTGGAAGGTTGTATTGGCAGTAAATGAGGGGTCCAAATGGTTTTTAATCCCACAAGAATAGCTACTAACTTCTTTGGAGGGGTCCAAATGGTTTTTAATCCCACAAGAATAACTACTAACTTCTTTGGAGGGGTCCAAATGGTTTTTAATCCCACAAGAATAGCTACTAACTTCTTTGAGAAAGAAATCATCATTAATGTGCCAGCAATTGCTTGATTTCACTCAAGTGAAAATGAGGACCTGTAAGGAAGCTATAACACTGTTTTAGCATTGGAAAAATGTACCTGTCCATTAGTGTATTTCTTGCCTGTAATTCATTTTAAGTAGCATAAAGCAACTTTTCTCATAGCTTAACATAGATTTAATGGTTATGCTGTTTTTATAATCAATATGTTGCATTTTCTGCAAAATGTGTATAATGTGGTTGTGGTTCAAGGTTCAGACCCCCCTTAGAAAAGTTCGGACCCCCTTGAAAAGTTCAAGCCCCCCTAGTAATGTTCTGACCCTCCTTGCCTAGTCTTAACAACATTGTATGCAAATTGTTTCTCAAACAGGAATACTGACACCCAACAGCCATTCAAAAACACTCAATGCATTAATGTTACAGCTTACAAATTTCATAAAAATAAACATGAACTGTAATTGTTATGTTTTCCTTGATTGATTTTTTTCTTTTAAACAGTAAAGCTTCAAGCTGCCATTTGTGGTATGTAAACCATCGTCTTAATGTTCTGCACAAGTTTTAAATTATGGGCTTAGGAAAATAATATTTTCAATACTCATATATGTTTAATATGTTCAAAATAATACATTGTTCAAACAAATAAAATACATACTGTATTGTGTCTTATAACAAATTTGATAATCATAAAATTATTTATGTTTAAAACAACAAACGTTTAGGCATGCACTGTATTCATAATTTGTATGACTTATGATAATTCATTTAAATGCAATATAACTTCAACATTATCATCATAATGTAAACTATAACTATAAATTACTTATCTATAGACTTTTTAAAAAAAAAGGTAAATAATAGTAAATCTGGAACTAAGAATGTGTTTTGTGTGCATTAAATTCAAATAAAGTCTCTATTTTTTAACGGGTCTATATTGCAATTTTACATGTCTAGACCCCCCCCCCCTTCAATTAGCTTCCAAATACTTGAAATGTATGTTTTAAACCAGATTTAAAAAATTTCACTATTAAGAAGGTTGTCCCCAAAAGAAGGTATTTCTTTCATGCACCTCCCCCCATCAAAAGATGTCTCAGGGGGGTTCTGAAGAGAGGATGTGCCCCCCCCCCTTTGTAGCTGGGGTTTGAAGGGTGCACAGCGCCTCTCATCACCAGCAAAAATCAGGTTGTTGAGTGCAGAGAAATGGAGCAAAAGCAGATAAGAAAACATGTTTTCAGTTTCTGAAAAGAACTTGGACTTTAAACCTCAATTTTGGAAAAAAATACTGAATGAAATGTTAAGTTGGGGTTGAAAAAGAGCAAAAATTGCATTTTTTCACATTTTGCTCCACCCCAGCATTGCCATGGTAACTAAGATCAGGGCTCAAATTGGGTTTTCTGAAAGGCAGTTACCAAGGAAATAACTTGGCTAAGTTGCATATCTGCCTGATAATTAGTAATGAAATTAGAGCGTCTTGAAATAGCTTTTGCTTGTTATGGTGAAAAAATGACTTTGGCACATGCCACAACCAGTAAAGGGTTGATATATATTGGAAAATAAAACATTTTATTTGTTTTCTTTTTTGTGTTTGATAATAATTTTCAGTTACTACTGTATTGCGGAAATTTTATCAAAAATCATGTGTTAAAAAATTTCTGCAATACTGTAGTAAGTTGACTTACTACAGTATTGCTGGGAATAAAATAACATAAAACAGACAGATTTAAGCGCAATACTGTAGTAACTCAACAAAATCAACAAATATCTAGTTTTATTTCAAATTTATGCATTTCATTAGAACTGTTTGTTTTTAAACATATTTTCTAATAATAAAACAAAAAAGTTTGGTGTAAAACTCATGCAATAAAAAATTAAACAGTTTTTTGCTTCTCCTGTAAAATTTTCAAAAATGCAGTTACGACAGTCTTGCGGGCAACCCTCGAAATGATTCTTTTATTATATGCTTTCCAGTGGAATACTGGTATTTATCGGTGAAATAAAAATCGATATTCCACTGTTTTAAAACTATGAAAATAAATTTGTTATTTTTCACTGTTTGGATGTGCCGTTCTGATGACATAACATACTTAAACTTTAAAAAAGCCAGCTTGAAACATATAATAAACAGAAAATTTGTTTATTTCGGTGTAAGATCTATTTATATCACTTGTGATCTAATGATATTATATTTTCACTCGTGGCTATTCCACTTGTGAAAATATTGCATCCTTAGCTCACTCGTGAAATAAAAATCGATCTTACACCGAAATAAACAAATATCCTCTCTATATTTAGAGATGACAATACAATTGATTCTGATCAGTATAGAGATCTGAACCTGTATGGAGACTTAATAATGGCCAGGATCATTTTGTACTGAATTCTTATTCACAATTATTTTAATTAGTTAAATTGTCTTTTCAATAACAATGATGAAATATTTATTCAACTAATATAAACCATCAGTCATTAAGTTTAGTTTAGAGATATATCTCCATGCTAATTGCTTATTAGTCTGGGATAATATGACAATAAACATCAATGATAAAGTAACATTTTGTCTGTACATAACATTTCATTTTGTCTGTGATCAGTTTTCTACAATTCTAAATAACATTTATAAATTATCCTTGAACATAATGATATATTGGCAACTGGTTCTCATTGCCAATAGTGTACAGCTATAGGTCTTTGCTTTTTCGAAGCTCACTTCCATGAACATTTCATCCAGTCTGAAGATCATGATTTTTCTACTCTTGGTGACTTCCAATTGATTAGTTGGCACAAATCTTAGTAAAAGACACATGAAAAAAAGGATCTAAACTTTTCTGCACTGACCCATCAAAATGCCCTCTATTGATGTTCTGTCATATGCAATCTTCACCTTAACCCACTAGGCTGAAGCATGTGTTTAGTGAAAACTAATTCAGGGTTTTGAATATTAGTTATTTTGTATGGTTAAGCTAGTTAATATTTCTCCCTAGACTTACAACATAATGAATCAGACTAGTTCTTAAGAAAACTTAAGTCAAAGACTGATAAGTTGTACTAATCTCGTGCCATACTTCAACTATTGGATAAGTTGCACTAATCTCATGCCATACTTCAACTATTGTCTGAGATTCTTTATTTATTGATAAACTTTGCTTACAGTAAGCTCAAGGCTATTATCTCACAATGGTTAAACTATAATCATGCTGTTCAATAGATTTATTGATTATATAAGGTGATCATGTTACACTGATGTTTTGTTAGCCACTTTGTCGATGCAGCAGTTTACATCCGGAAGCTACTTTATGGTCGTTGTATATTGACACATGACATGGCTTTTTAATTTTCCCTCTGGTATAACTATAACCAATTAACTACTTGGCTTTTTAAAGTCTCTGATTATAATGATGGTACTCTTTGATCTCCAACAATGTCGGCTTATTGTTAAATGTTCTGGAATTTTACATCACCAGCGGATACAGTGGGGGTTTGACAGGTTCCATCAACTGCATGCTTTATGCACAGATTTGGAAGTATTGTATTTCTATGTTTTTAGAAAACATGCATTCATATGTTAACCCCCCCCCCTCCCCCAATAAGATATCCACATTCTGTCCCTGGTACATGTGAACTCTTTGATGCCTTACGTAACTGAGATTTCTTTATCAAGGAACATACATTTTGAACTATTTTCACTATGATAATTTGTTGATACTGGATGATTAATACTTGTAATCTATGAAAGTGAATGTTAAACAAAAAAGACAATATGTTTAAGCTTATGAGGAAATCATTTGCAACCCACACAATTTAGCCCCTGTGGAATAGCCAGAACTTTATCTTTGAGCACATGGAACCTCTGGAAGAATGAACATTAAGATGGTAAAATCCCAGGTAATACTTTAACCTTATAAATTGAAATTAACTGTCTGTAGTTCCTGCTATTTTTAGCATGAAAAGCAACTTATTATCATTCATTATGCAGTGTAGGGGAAGCTGAAAGTTCTTTACCCTCACTTTTTTCTGTATTGTCCTGGGTGTGGGGATGAGGGTTACACATGACTGCATTAGATATTGAATAATATTTTTCTTATTTCCTTTGAGGTTGAAATTTTAGATGTATTTTGGATGTATGGACTCTTTTCAATAAAGAGCAGCTGTTATGCTGCAAACAATGTTCATAATAAATATGTACAAGATATAAAATGGTGGAACGTATTCTGAAAGCATATGATAAATTGTATTAACTTAGGCTTCCTTTTTCCATATATCCTAACCGTATTTCTAATTTCTTCATAGTAAATCATACATACATGTTACAATTATTCCATGTATTTTATTTATAAATCATATTTCAAGCGAGGAAACAACAATAAAGAACCGTTATGTCAGAACAAAAAACCTATGCCATACTTGTAGATATAATAACTCTTAGAAAACTCTTACATGACAATATACCATTCCGTACTGAAAGAATTATTAAGTTTGTGAAATGCTCCATAATTCTGATGAATGTTTTACACTAGTCAAATTGTTTCCTCATAATTAAACCATAAAACATACAATCTGATTAAAAACTAGGAAAAATATTATTTATAGGAGGAATATTGATTTTAACTGATGTTTAGTGAACGTTCTGTAAGTTTAGAAACTCTAATCAGGGAAATTTATCTTTAATTGTTTGTAAACTGTGAAACGTTGAGAGTTGAGTGAGAAAACAAGGATGGAAATATAGGCATGTAATGAAAATTGCTTATGTTACTTGCACATTGTATAGTTATTTCCTCTTGGTCTGGTTGCACTTGTAAACATGTCTCTAAGGTAAGGTGAACATCTTAAATGACTACTACATTGATGATGAATGGGGTAAAATTAAATTTACAAACAAACAATCGGAAGTTCATTCTAACAAAAAAGTATATTCAACAAACGGTGCCATTCTAAAACATTGACTATAAAAACAAGTCTGTGAATGCAATAGATGCTTTAGGAAATGTAAATTAAAGTTTTATAGGAAGTCAGTGAGTGATGGGATATATAGAAACTTATACCATGAAATACCATTGATTTTCTGTCTACCGGAGATCAAATAAAATCTGTAACATCACCATTCACTGGCTTACAACAACAATTTACCATTGCAGTCAGTTAATTGCTTTTTTGTCACTGGGTGATTGGTGTAAAGTTTGTTTTGTAACATACTGTGTAGACTTACTTTATCAATTTTCAAGGCAAGGAAAAGTATCTGTCCCAGTAACATTTTTATACTGTTGTTTAAGAATCGAGTATTGAAGGAAACTAAACATTCTTTTTTATATTTTCAAAGTTGAACTAAAATGGGTCATTCTAGGCAAATTTAAAAAAATGCTTACGTCAGGCTTTTACCAATATGTCATTGTTCAGTGAACTCAATTTTAGAAAGTTCAGCAACACCTTAAGAAAATTACACCATAATTGAGACACAATGTTTATTACATTTAAAATTTCTTTTCTGTTCTTTATTATCTTTTTGCTTCTTTGACAACTTTCTGCCTCAAGGCACTTTCTTGGTGCAGTATTGTTTTTCTGTATTCTTTCCTCTCTTTGTTTACAGCAGATTTAAATTTCAAGAACTTTTGTTATTTTGCTAATAGATTTGAAAATGTTTCATAAATATTTTAATGTTGATTCAATCCATGTTCATCTATTTATTTATAATGCTGTGATTCAAACAAACAATATTTTCCAGGTAGTTTTTGAATCCAGAACAGTTCTCGATTTTTCCAAACATGAGTAATTCATCTGCTTCAACAACTGCAGTTAAACAATCCGCAGCCTACATACTCAATAAGTGGAGTTATTTCAACCTGTCAATGATTCATATGAAAAACTTCTCCAAACACTTCAGAAAATGACAGAAATTTGGTCTTATTGTTTCTGTTCTCTGGAGACATTATTGCATAAAGCTTTGTTACAATCAGGAAAGATTTGTTTGTCTTCAATGAAACTTAACATGCAAGTTATAGATCAATGTTGGCAGTTAGACTGTATTCAGAGTATCCATTCTACAGGGCTCTCTAAAAGTTCCATGACAAATAAAATTTTGAAAAATAATGTTATCCTTTTTGCTATTTGTTTTACTACTATTAAATCTTATTTCTGTAACATAGTTTGAATAGTATGCAGTCTACGAAATTAGGATATGAGAGTGGTTGTCAGAACAGATCATTTTAAGAGCAATCACCATACCTCATTTGCTGAATTTTGGCTGCCCAAAAGAAATTGTTGATTGCCCAAACTAAAAAGTGGTTGTCCAGGGCAACCAAACACCCACTTATTTTGTAGATTGATCGTATGTAGAATTTGTCTAATGACTTTTTATTACTTTCTTCTTTTCATTGGTAAACGTAAATCAAATTATCCTTAAATCAGGTTTTTGTATAAGAACTTTTGGAGGGCACTGTATGTCCTATCAGATATTGTCACATATTGGTTTAATTTAGCTGATTATTTGAAAAGCTTTGTTGAAGTATTTATGTGTTTCCCCTCAAAGCATTGCTTGGTATTGAACCTTTCTAGATAACACAATGTAGGCATCATTGAATCTTGATTGTCATCCTGAAGGTTAGGTTCTATTGAATTTCTTGTTGATAGTTTAAAATGTTTGGAAAAAAATGCTTTTTGAAAACAGTCTCCTTTTCATCCCAGCTGAAAGTTAAAGGAAATGAATGCATATGACACAAGACTGCAGGGGATGTTGTTGTTGTTATGTAAATACATGTATGTTTTAACAAGCCGATCCTTGTATTAGTTTTAAATGACCTTGTCAAAGAAAAGGATTGGTTGCAAATGTTTGTTTGGAGAATGCATACTAAAGAAAGTGTTTTAGAAATGGATATAGAATTGATTATTTAGTCAAGGAGGAATTTTAGTGGTGTCTACAAAGTCAGTGGGTATCAGATTGGACAATTAAGTTTTAGTTTGGTCAACCAAAAATCTACTAACAGGATATTATATAGTTCTTGCTGCTAAAATAGTCTATTTAGGGAACTACTTTCATATCCTGATTTTGTAGACTATGTGTGGTTTGTACCACCTTCATTGATGTTCTGTCAAATACATGAAGTTTAAGTTCAAATTTTGCCAAGCTACACGCCTTTTCTTTGGTGTTGTAGAGTTTGTAAGTAAATTTGGTGTGAACAGAAAATTTCATACTTTTTGTATTTCTGACAATTTTCCCAGCCAAATTTTGGCATAGGCCTATGACTTGTGATATTTTTCAGTTTGAAGAACTTTATAGAACTTTACTGCTCTGATTTTGTCTTATTTAATACTTACCAGCAAGTTGACTACTTCTCTGCATTATGAGTCTTGTAAAACCACATATCTCAAATTCTCAATTAAAACTGAGTTCTTCAAAATGTTTCGCTATCTTCTGCCATTTTTTCAAAATGCCCTCCAACTAGAATATCATTGATAAAGCTCTCCATGCTGTAAGAATGTTGGTGTTTTTATTCTATTAACTGTTTGTCTATAAAACTGTTAACATAAACAGCTAAGTTTGTGTATAAAGAAACTATAATGAATATTGGAATCCTATTAAAGTTGTCTGGTGAGGATAAAGTCAGAACATTGATGTTTAAACCTTACAAAAATGCTTCTGATTTTCCCTTTAGTGGCACTTCATTAATTAAATTGTTTTAAAGTTACTTTTGATGCACTAGTCAATGAAAACATCAGACTTAAAGAAGTGATGATTATACAAGTTTTCTGTTGGTTCATTATACCAGCATGTCATGGCTAACGCATTTCATTCATGAATCAGGTTTTTACATGGTGTTTTCCCCATGTTTAGTAGTGGACTGTAACAAATTCTCAATTCAATCTGCCACAGACAATCATTTGGCCGCACATGCATGATTAAAGGGATAATAACCACTGTAATGAAATTAATCGCTTTACACCTTAACATGCATACAACTCAGTTTGTGTAGTTGAAGTATATCTAATCTGGTTAAGTAACCGGTATATGTAAAGGGCAAATTTCCTTGTATCGCTGACGGCATTATTAGTTCTTTGACTTCTTACCTTTTACTATAACAGTGTACTTGTATGAATACATAGTGTTATGTACATTTGTATACAATATGATATTATATGTATGTAAAAAGACTTTCTTTTTTGACTGACAGTACCCTATCAGGGTGCCGATAAAGTGCTGAAAAAGTTAACAATCAGTAAGTTCAGCAATTTGCAATTGGTGTTTGTAATATTTTAAATCAGAATGGCTCAGTTTTGTTCCTAAGAGCCAATACAAATAGTTCAAACTACTGATTGTCTACTCTGTCCAGTATAATAATAACAATTATGATAATAATAATAATGATGATGATGATGATGATGATGATGATGATGATGATGATGATGATGGCCATGACAATGACGACGATGATAATGAGAATAATAATGACGACTTTATTTTAAGAGGCTACACATTTGGATAAATCCAATCTTCCATGAGGGCCTCTAGTATACCGATATGACACTGTCATAAAATGATTGTTATTATATAGATATTACATGAAGACATATAAGTACCTAGACAATATAATTCCAGTCTAGTGGAAATGAATGACTTTGATATCAGATTTATTTTTCTACAATATTGACTATTATATATACTTTGCATACAAGCTTCTATATAATATATCTTATATTCACTTGAGGTATTATATCTTGCATTAAGACTTATTGTTGCATTATTTATCATTGTCTACCATTACCTGTCAACTTGTTGTTTTCTGATGACAGTAACTTTGTTCATTGCCAGATAACTGTGAAATTATTGTCACTATAACACTATACAACATCTTTGTTCAATCAAACTTTGGCTCATACTTACAATATAGAATATGTCAACATTTTATACACATCTCAGTACTGATGAACTGCTATATTTGCTGGTATTGCTATAGTTTGTGCACATCTTAGTACTTATGCACTGGGTATTGCTATAGTTTGTACACATCTTAGCACTGATGCACTGGGTATTGCTATAGTTTGTGCACATCTCAGTACTGATGCACTGGGTATTGCTATAGTTTGTGCACATCTTAGTACTGATGCACTGGGTATTGCTATAGTTTGTGCACATCTTAGTACTGATGCACTGGGTATTGCTATAGTTTGTGCACATCTTAGTACTTATGCACTGGGTATTGCTATAGTTTGTACACATCTTAGTACTGATGCACTGGGTATTGCTATAGTTTGTGCACATCTTAGTACTGATGCACTGGGTATTGCTATAGTTTGTGCACATCTTAGTACTGATGCACTGGGTATTGCTATAGTTTGTGCACATCTTAGTACTGATGCACTGGGTATTGCTATAGTTTGTGCACATCTTAGTACTTATGCACTGGGTATTGCTATAGTTTGTACACATCTTAGTACTGATGCACTGGGTATTGCTATAGTTTGTACACATCTTAGTACTGATGCACTGGGTATTGCTATAGTTTGTGCACATCTTAGTACTTATGCACTGGGTATTGCTATAGTTTGTACACATCTTAGTACTGATGCACTGGGTATTGCTACAGTTTGTACACATCTTAGTACTGATGCACTGGGTATTGCTATAGTTTGTGCACATCTTAGTACTTATGAACTGGGTATTGCTATAGTTTGTGCACATCTCAGTACTGATGAACTGGGTATTGCTATAGTTTGTGCACATCTCAGTACTGATGAACTGGGTTTTACTATAGTTTGTGCACATCTTAGTTCTGATGAACTGGGTATTGCTATAGTTTGTGCACATCTTAGTTCTGATGCACTGGGTATTGCTATAGTTTGTGCACATCTTAGTACTGATGAACTGGGTATTGCCATAGTTTGTGCACATCTTAGTTCTGATGAACTGGGTATTGCTATAGTTTGTGCACATCTTAGTTCTGATGAACTAGGTATTGCTATAGATTGTGCACATCTTAGTACTGATGCACTGGGTATTGCTATAGATTGTGCACATCTTAGTACTGATGAACTGTGTGATTTTTCAACAAAAATTCGGCTAATAGTTTGGTGCAACACGGGCGTCCAGTGTCGTTAACAATTGAGTTAAAGTTTTTCTTTTCCACTGCCATTTATTGTCAGATCTTTATAAAACTTTGTACAATGATAACATACCACGTGATGAACAGAATTAGAAAGTAACCACAACTCTATCTGCCTTTATTATGCATTATTTCCCTTTGTAATTTTTGCTTTAAAGTTTTTAAATCAGGCTTGAATGTGGTTTCCACATTACATTTCTTGTTGTTGTTGTTTTTTTGTTGGGTTTAATGCTGTAGCAACACATTGTATAGAGATTATTTCATTATATGAATTGGCAACTACACTATTTTTTTATGATTTAATGTATGCAAGTAATATTTAAATTGTATTGTTTGTGTCAGATCAATTTTCACAATCTGTGCAGTATGCATATCCTCATGAATATCTTTCTGAGATAGTGTGACAATTGGCTGTAAGAGGGTGGCCCACTTCTTGCACAAATGGCTTGCTACTTCTAGGACAACTTAAAGATCAGTGTGATTTGAATGGTCATGTTTATTCTAAGTTTAAGTTAGTTCTGTGAACATGCCTATGTTTAATTTGTTACACCTTTAGTTTCTCTAAGATAACTATAACAACAAAGGCATTTATAATATATATTTAATGAAGCAACTCAGTTTGGCAAGCCCACTATCTTCCCAATGTGGATTTCCTATTAGCATTGCTGAAAAATTTCATTCAAATATATTTACATTAACCCCCCTGATTTAAATTCTTGTTGTCCATAGTGAGTACAAAAACATTTTAGTGAGGCATGTATGTAATTCAGCAGAGTTAATGTATGCATCAGTGACTGTTCAATACAATTAAACATGATAAATCATTATCAAATCTGCTACTGCATGGTGGGTACACTGCATTAAGTAAGCAATAAACAATCCTCCTGCACTTTATGGCCGGTGCCCCTACTATGGCATTCATCCAGTGGAGAATGTTACCACTCCTGTGAAGTATCTATAAAATGTTCTCAATTGATGTCCAGTCTAGTACATTGACTTTTATCACTCACAAATGGTTCATCACTACATTAATGGCTACCTAACTGACCTCTGTAACAATGTTGTTATTGTTCCCAGTTGCTAACATTGAACATTTCATGAACTCTCCTTACATTGATAATATACTTAATGCATTGAAAGATGTTCAATTAGTTCATTAAGTTTCTTGAATTAATAATTTTGTAATAGGATGATATGAGTTCATATGACCATAACTGTGAAGCAACCTCTTTAAAGTTAATGCTATAACTTCATCACTTATAGACCACTGTTTATTGCTACCAATGCCAAGTTCTTGCAATATGTAAAATGTAAAATAAAAATTCAATAAATGAAAATATGTTAAAGTGATATAGATACATGTTTTTTTATTAAACAGTGTGCCATATTATTAATAAACCATTTTCTAAGTTAATCATTCAAACTGAAAAAAATACATTCATTTGTTTGGCAAGTTAATTTGAAAACCAATATGAAAGTTTATTGAAAACAAGTTCAAAATGGTTTACTTATATCTTTGACATATCTATATATCAACTGCCATGTTAAAAAGAGTGGTCAGTATAATTTAGTTAGCCAGACAGAATGGTTGGGCTAGGGACACTCAGAAGTGTATGACTCTAAGTAATGCAGAACCTAGCTAGATGTTAGGTGCAATTAACCACAAAGCCAAGTCTAAATAACGAATAGAACATCCTCACCATACTTTCGCATGGTAGAATTTACAACATTTCTTTGATGGTTGTATTAGGTCATTTTTATAAGATATATCATACTTTAAAGAATCAATGTCAATTATGATCAGTTATCATCTCTTTTAGTAGGTCTAAATCATTCACTTGACATAGATAAATTTCTTTAACATTTATATTAAACCATTTACTGGCAATATTGAAGCTCACATTGGATGAGAGTTTATTTTCTTGCAGGAAAAATGTTCTTCTGTCTTTGAATGTTTTCATATTTCTAGACTTGATGACATAATAGAACATCTATGGTATAAATCATCTGCAAACTTAATGTTATCAATTTCTCGTTATAAATTTCTGTGGACATTTTTTTGTTGTCAGTTTTGTGTCATGTTTATGATGGAATATTTTCGGAAAAGAAAGAAAGGCAAAGAGATTCAAGTGCCTCTGATGGTTTTGACATAAGATAAATGAAACATATTTGTTTATGAATGAGAAATGTGCTATTAAAGCTATCTGTTCACAGATATCAGTGAAAATATCAACTTTTTTAAAACTCTCAAAATTGTATAGAAACATTTTGGAAAACAGTGAGCTGTGTGTGAATCAAGACAATTTTAATGTGAATTGACATACAACTGTAACTGTGAAGGGTGGTGATTTTATGTATGAAAACATAGCCCCCTATACTATAGCGATACAGATGACTATAGATGATTGGTGGTATGTTTTTTGTGTTTTTCTTACAATCTATCAACAAGTTTGCCTTAAAATTATTAGAATTCATTTTCTTAACATGTAATAGAGATAAAATACAGAACTTGTAATACCTTGCCTTCAAGCTAGCATGACAATGTCTTAGGGTGTCTGCTTACAACTCAAGAGGTTGTGGGTTCAAATCTCAACTTGAACCATGGGTATTTTTCAGGTTACAAACACATTTCTAGAAGCTGACAGGTAATTCTAAGATATCATAAAATTCTATGAGCAAGCACCTTTAAAAGAATTTTACTCTGCAGGATCAAAGGAAATGATGAATGCACCTTAGTTACATTATATAATTGCATACAGGAAATCTCATTCTGCACCTTTTATTCATTGACAATATAATTTATTGTATGTTTTTTATGCTAGCTATGATAAATTTCTGTGTGTTGTGATATTGGGTATTGTACCTACGTGGAAGAAAGAGCTTTAAACAACATGATGTTGAAATGTTTTAACAATTAAATGCTTACATTTGTCATTCTATACTTTATGGACCTATAAAACATGTTAGATGTTCAGCTATAAATCTGTTACCTTTTAACTAATGTCAGGAGTTTATTGCTTACATTCTTGATTGTTTCATTTCTAATGTTAGAATAGTGCACTTGTTGAAGATGGTGGCAACAGGTTGAACAGGTTCATTTAGTGTTGGTATGGTTTTTTGCAGAATTTTTATCTGAGTTAGTGAAAATTAATCAATTAACCCTTACCATGCCGAGGGCTTAAAGCCAATAACTTTGCCATCAGAAAAGAGCAAGACCTATAAGGTATTCTTGCATTCAGAAATTGCTCTGTACTGGTATTGGTGGCAGCACAACTTTGAATTTTGAACCCTAAAACCCCTTGAATTTGTTTTGAATGACATCTACTTCTTGTTTTATTTATGATCTACTAGAACAATGCAGGACAGCAAGATGAGTAGTTTACAGAAGTGCAGAAAAGTAGCTGTAAAAATTGATTTAAGCATTATACAGTGCCATTCAAAAGTCTGGGGACAGATTTATGAAATTTTGAGAAATAATCAGTATAGTTAAGAAAATTTATCTTTTTTAGAGTTAATATCTAAAAATAAATCTAAAGTCGGTCTCTTATTTGAAACAATAAATAAATGATAATTTCTAGTAAGAAATTTGTGGGTTTTTTTTATATTCTAAAACAATACTTTTGTTTTGTCTACGGTACTTTATCATGTAAGTGTGTTTTGAAATTCTGATTTTGTATAAACCTCATTTATCACCATGACCTTGTAAATATAGATAATCTTCCATGGATGATCTACATTAAACTACAACAGCAACTACATGTGAGGGCATTACGGGAATTCTTCCTTAAATAATATATAATGTATTTAATTGTTCTTCAAATAGTTATTGATTAAATTCAATACAATTGTTATCTCAAATGCAGCATTTAAAACTATTGATATGATCAGAACAAATGTTAATAAATAAGTTATAATCTGATTGGGATTTCTCTATGCAGTGTTCTCCGAAATCCTTGAACAAAATCCTGTTTATAGTATGAATCAATTCACACTTGCACACTACCCATGAAAACAGAAACAAACACCAGTAGTCATCTGAGCAAGTTTTAAAATGAAATTTATTAGCTTATAATAGACTATATCCGGAATTCAAATATTTGGGTTTTCCCTGTAGGTACAAACAAACTTTCACTGTTACACTGAAAACATGTGTACAAAGAACAATAGAATTTAATCCGTATTTCGTGTTTTTCATCAATAATGTGTAAAAATCTTTTCGTTCGTACCTACAGCGCACGGACGGAAAAACCCACAAATTTGAGCTCCGAATCAAGTCTATTATATGATTTCAACATCTATATATGAATGAGCTTTAATGAAAGTAAAATTAATTGCATTATATTTTTTTTTCTTAAAGTTGTCCAAGAACTTCTGGAAGGGGCTGTATTAAGTGATAAGTTGTTTTAAATTGTATTATTGAGAATGTAAAATATTATAGCATTGCTCTACAATGTACAATACACTTGTTGATATAAATAAAATATAGTTTTGAATCAATAAATAACTTATTTAAAATGACTGCTAAAACTTTAGACAGAGAGAAAAGTTTGTTGAAATAAATAAATTCATAAATCGCGGGCTTAGCACAAAATGGTCATAACTCTTTTTTTAGATTGAGTTATGACCATTTTACACTAAGCCTAAGCCAGTGAAATGTAATGAACAAGGTTTGATTGCAATACATATTTATTCGAGCTGGATTGTGATAATTAATACTCTCGAGTCACAACGTCCTTTATAAAATGCAACGTGATGAAAGTGCATGATGTAATCATTTTAATGAAAATTTTCATATTTATAATGGATATAGAAATAATTGATGAGTAGAAAGTATCAATATACTTTGCTGCATGTATTTGATATTACATGGAACTCTCATAGTCCGTGAGTAAACCTCTCTAAGCCATTGTTTTATATGATAATAAATATGATAGCTACTATCCTATCTCCCTTAACCTTTAAACAGACTCACTCCCTATATGGAAACATTTATCAATTATCAATTAATTATCATTTTAAAAGCATATTTATGATATAATACCATTATACTATATATCAAACCATGTTGAAAATGATGATAAAACGAGAGGGGAAATGAAATGGAGAATAATTTGCTTGTATTCCATTGTAGCCATTTTTGAGTACCTTGGGTATTGAATTATTCATTTTGTCAGTACTTTAAAGAGTCTATATGATACACTAGTGAATGACTTGATACAGGAGATAATCATATTGCATAATAAAATAGAAATATTCCCTGACCTATAGACAGAGATATATTGTCATAAAGACTTTGAAGAGTTTCATCTGTGAAGAGTTTCATCTGTGAAGTCAGGTTTAGTCTAAGTGATGTTATATTGCAGTCAGGCTCTTTTATTTTCCTGAGCACTTGCTTGATTTATTATGTTACATAGTAAAAGGACAAAATTATCCACTAGCCTGATTTTGTGAGATTTATGATGTTTACTAGCTTTAATCAATTTGCCCTTTTGGGCTTGTTGGAAACGGTAATGACTATATTGATCACAGGCTGTTAGCTCAATGATACTCTAATTCATATATAATATATAAAAGGTACACAGCAAAACTGTTGGACTGAGTTTGTCTTTGAAGAAAAGTTTTAGACAAAGCTACTTTCTATAAAAGACAAAGGCTGTGAAATACAGTTAAGTCAAAGTGACTTTATAATAAAGCTCTGTTATGATGACTACTTTGGAAATTACAAAACCATGCCATTTATAAGCACCAAAATTAATGCTTGATTTAATTAGAAAAAAAGAAACCTTGTATTAGGAGGATGTTGATTATTTAGGATAATACATTCAGATGGTTCTAATTGTGGAATTTTACTGTATTGAAAGGTGTAAGCAAACATATCAGCAACAGTGACAGTAAAAAGCTTAAACATATCACACAGCCAAAAAAGCAAGAAGGAAGGTTTTTTCAAGTAAATTCTGTAAAGTAAGATTGTCTAAAGTCTATAACCCGAATAAAGGTTGTCAGGGGCAATCAGATGATCTTTAATGTCCAGTCCTGCATTCCACTCAATAATGAACATTGATCTTGATAGTCCTTATAATAGAACTGTAACTGTTTTGAAAAGTTAGCCTGTCAAGTAAGAGCTAAGTCTAGGTGACTTTATATTATGATGTTTTACATATGATGTGATTTTATGATGTTTCTTATATAGACATAATCTTCATTTATGTCATAATAAATGTATCATATTATATATATGCATGGTTACTTTGGTGACGGCGTTCTACACATTGGGGGATTACATTGTCTGATATCAAGCTATATAAAGACTGTTTACTTTCAGAGAAATGTCTATTAGACAAAATGTCTGTGGTTATCTGGGCTCTTGGGGACACTTATATAATATTGCAGTATTTGCAATTATGAGGAATATCTGACCATATCTGAAACATATCATATGTTAGTAGAATTATTATAGTAGATGGTCAACGGAACATGTTGTATTTCATTCCTGATATGCTTGTATTATATTACTTAATGAACCTTACTTTCTATTTCCTTATAATTGGTTTATATTCATATGCATTGGGCAATTAAGCCAATTATTGCTAATACTCTCATCCCTACCCTATGGCTTGACAAATAAATTCTGCTGAAAATATTTTCAATTTGAAAATAAATTTCTAATAAAAAAAGACACATTTCCAATGACTGTATACAAATAAAAAGTTCAAAAGTTTGAAAACAATATACATGTTTATATTCTAATTGCAAATTACTCATAATTATATAATTTTTGTACATTACCAATCAACATATTCTGTTATATTCAACCTTTATAACTGAGCTTGAAAAATAAAAAACCACCAATCCACCCCTTTCCCCCCATATTTTGAATAAGAATTTGTTGACTTGCTATTGCTTCATCAAATATCATCTAGTATTCAAAAAACTTTTGTCTCACCTGAATTTCCAAGTGTCTATTACCTTAAAAGTCATTGACTATGATACCATTTCAATTATGGCCTTAACTCACTAGCACAAAGTTTGAGATAAGTCAAAATTTACTCAGGCTAGTGAAAGTTACAAGCCTTATTTCATAAAGTCAGGCTAGTTGATAATTTTGCGTGCATAACATAATACCCTGCGCTAGTGTTTGAGAAAATTTTAAGAGATGACTGCCATTTAGCATATTTCTATTCAATAAAACTAATCATTATTACCTACTCTTTCACCTGACAGCTTACAAGTGGTTGTAAGAAATCACTTAAGTTATTCCACAGGTAATTGATTTATTATTACTGAGAAAATACCCTATAAGTGAAGATATACTACACTTGATAGACTTTAATGATTTCCTTTAGTCCAGTCCTGTCTAGCAACATTCATATGACATCTAATATAGTGCTCATCAAAGGTCCTTGGACAAAATCCTGTTTTTAGGAAAGCTGATTCACATTTCTGTAGAAAAAAAGAATCATCTGAGTAAATTCCAAAATCAGC